>OZ001670.1:0-1200000 GCA_963924145.1 Pyrausta purpuralis | reverse complement strand
ATGATCACATAACATATATACCAAAAGGAGCATTTCGTACTTTGAAGAATCTTACCAAATTGTGTCTGCAAAATAATAAAATTGAAACTATTAGTGAGGGAACTTTTGAAGGTAAGATCTTATGAACTACTAGCGGTTTTGTTTGCTCCCTCCCCTTCCAAAGCGCGATGTTTTAGAGTCTAAAGCCTTCTTCGATACGTACAGGGTGAAATTTTAATCAGTGACCAAATTTTGTATAAAGACTCCACTGATGAATATGAATAACTTTTACCATGGGGGCAATAGTGAAATAAAAATAAAAATCTCAGCTGTTCCATACAAAAGCCTAATTGGCGCGCTCAAAATGGATGGGACAGCTGTTTTTTTTCCCGATTTCATTATTGCCTCCAAAGTAAAAGTTCTTCATATTCATCAGTCTTCATATTATTATTATAAACCACTGGTTAGAATGTGCTGTGCATACAATAAATTGGTTAATAATGGCAGGGATTTTCTCAGTTTACATGAAAGCTGTATCCCAAATCCTCAACGATGATCTCACCAAATGTCCTCGGAGTCGACTTAATTTTACCTAATTGTATTTATCGTTTATTTTAACGAAATAACTTAAGTAATTTTTAATCCATTCAATTAAATTAACATTTTGACTGTCTTTAAAAATACGAAGATACGCAAATTTAGCGCAAAAAAAGATTTGCGGTTTTATTATTTAAAAAAAAACATCCACACTCGGGGCCGAGTAGTCGGCACACAGCGTGCTGATGACCAAGTACTCGGGCCCGAGTGCTACATAAAATGCCGTCAGAAAAAGAAATACCCGTTTTTCTCGGGACGCCGTTTTTACGTGGATATTTTGATGTTTTAATGTTTTAGAAATACCCTCCGACACCGCTCCTAAGTAAATCAAACTTAAATCATACCTGTTTACCCTTTCTTCAGGAACAGAGACACTTTTTTGCACGTTGGTGTTGGGTACTAATAATTGCATCAGCTGTGCCGCATGCGTATTGAGGGAGGGCGGGCGGGGCATCCTGCATTTGCCTGAACTACTTAACGCAATGACCGTTATTGTTGTTAGTTGGCTGTCCATCCGTCGCTTAGCGGAAATTTAAAGCAAAATTATTTTATGAATTATTTTGCTTTAAATTATCAAGTTTAAACTCATTATCAAGTTTAAACTTGATAATGGATTTCCGCAAAGTAACGCCTGATTTCATTAATTATCTATAATCATGCCCTTGTTCGGTTCCAGGATTACAAAACCTACAATACCTGGATCTCTCGCGCAACCTCCTCACTAGTTTGCCTGCGCGAGCATTCGCGGGCGCGCCGAGCATTCGCGAGATCACACTTCACAAGCATAGCATGGAGACTATTGCTAGTAATGCTTTTGAAGGCCTAGAAATGTTAGAAAAGGTAAATTCATGGAATTTTAGGGGAAAACCGGTTTGCCGATAGGCACATGCATACTAGAGGTCTAAACATTTTTGTACCCGTAGTACTAAAAAAACCTGCGTTAGGGGGGCGCTGAGTCATCAAATATTTGAATGTTTTTTTTTATCTTTAGAAATCTGTCATGTGTGATATCATTTGAAAGGACTTTTTAAAGAGGTTCTATAATTAAAACTCATGATATTGAAAAAAAAAAACAACTGCTAAAAACTGCCTAAAAAGCTTTAAATAAGGCAGTTGTCTATAAGAGACAGGATTATTTTGGATTCGGTGCATTATGTTTTTTGATGTCGGTTTATGTTTATATTAAATGACGTTTACTTAATGGTTTAAAATGTTTTTAACACTCACAGTGATATTATAAAAATAAAAAAAATAAAAAAGATGATAAAAGAAGCCAAAAATTGCGGGCAAGCGGACCAACGGTACGGTAGCACAATTGGAAGAGCGCTTTGCCCGGTTAGCCAGAAAGTTGAAAGAAAGAAAGAAAAGGCTTTCGTTGATTAGAGACATCACAAACACACACATAAACAAACAAACGTTCGGACACAAAGAAGAAGAAAAAACAGGCATACATACAACAGACAGGCATACAAATGTTAGTTGCTGGTTCGAGCCCCGCCCATGAAAATTTTTGGTCTCTTATTTCATCTTTTTGACATATACCTTACTAATTAGACGGCGGGTAACGATAAAAATAAAACCACTAATCTTATTATCTTTATATTACAGATAAGCATCACAAGAGGTCAAAAACCAATGAAGTTCGAGAACCACTCATTATCAAACCTGCCCAGTTTAAAAAGCGTCACAATAAAATCATGTCAACTAAATCATTTGCCTGAAGATCTATTTGCCAATTCGAAGGCCATAGAAAATTTAACTATATCTGACTGTTCTGTTAACAAGATACCAGAAGGCATTTTTCGTGATCAAGCGGATATGAAAATATTGAACCTGAATGTCAATAAAATAGAAGAATTGCCAGAGAAACTGTTATGGCCGCTTATTAATTTGGAAGCGCTGAATCTGACTGGAAACCTTATTGACGAGTTGCCTGGGTATGTATAAAAACTTACTTACATGATAATAGATATGATTTGAGCTTGCAATACTATTTGTTTACTACATAATGAAAATCTATACTTAAACTCGCGGACCCAGCGAACTTTGTTTCGCACCCAGACCCCCCCCCCCCCCCCTAGCCCCGATTTCATCGAACGGGATAAAAAGTATTCTATGTCCTTTTCCTGGTTCTTAGTTACCTCCAATATTCAGCCAAATCGATTCAGCCGTTCTTTCTTGACACTTTTTTCTACTACTACAATATTATAAATTATTTTTATGTTGGATAGCTTATTTAACGAGGAAAACTATAAAACATCACGATACGACTTATAAGAGCAGAGCAACAATGAGAAATGTTGCAAAAACGGTAGGGAAAATATTCCCTTTCGAGATCATCCATCGCGTATAGGATATATAAGAATCTTCTGTAATGTAATAAGGTCCGCGACGGAGACACCCATTTAATCACTTTGGGAGCATCAAGCTATCAAACGTTAGACTTTAAAAAAAATGGTTTTAGAAACCCTTTACGTCATTTTAAAAGACCTATCCAAAGACCCCACCAGCATAGGTTTGGCAATTATTATTTTTTCGGTTTTTGTCTTATGTATGGAATCCCCGGGCCCTTAAAAATCTTTTTTTTTATTGCTTGTATAAGAATCGTAAAGTGGTTAACAGGATTCATCTTTCTATCAAATTTTATCAGTGTGATGCTTACAGTTACAGAAAAAAGTGGCTGTGCCATACGGATGGACAGACAGACAGACAAACTTGACGAAACTATAAGGGTTCCGTTTATTGCCATTTGGCTAAGGAACTCTAAAAAGTCATAATAAGTAACCACAACTAATTCCAACACTATATGTGATTTAGTTATTTTTTTGCGAACCCTGAGTCAGGAAATTTAGATTTACAGATCATCACATACACGTCAAATTGACTGAATTTGTCAGTATTTGATCGGTCCGGTCATTTCAGGTTAACTAAAATTGCGACTAAGTCATGATACAACACTTGTTGGCGGCTTGTGACTGGTCAAATTAAATCATTTCACAACACCTAGTGGTTCAGTCTTATTTGGCATGGAACCCTCAGTGCACGAGTTCGACACGCACTTGGCCGTTTTTTTAGAAAAAAAAATGTATTTTTTTGAAAAAAAAAAGTTTTTTTTTATGTTCGATTTGCTCCTTAAGTTAGGATGGTGCAACCGAGACTTACATGCTATTAAGTAGACAACACTTTTCATATTCCTTAACTCATCATATCTTTTGTCCACAGCCAAATCTTTCAGGGTCTTGCTAGCTTGAGGACAATTCAAATTGACGACAACAAGCTTCGAACCATTCCTCGATCGACTTTCAACGGACCTATCAACCTAAACATATTATCTCTCAAGAACAACCACTTAACTCTTCTCGACAATGGGGCAGAAGAAAACGATTCTCCGTTCAGTAATTTGGACTATATAAAAGAGTTAGATCTCAGCTACAATCACATTGATCGGATTTTTGATGATTGGAGGCTAACATGGATTCATGCAATTGAGAAAATAAATCTATCTCACAATCGTATACAGAGTTTGAAGGTATGTTGTTATTTATTTATATGAGCTTTATAATAAATAATAATAAAAGCCTTTATTCACTGACCATCTTACATGCTATTCTTATATTACAGTATAAACTTAAACCTCTTCTAGTCAAGTTATCTGTCAACATAGGCCTCCCCCAATCGTTTCCATGTCTCTCTATGTTAGGCAGACCTTCTCTAACCTTTTGGCAAACCATCCTCCCACCTTTTGACTTGACCTCCTCGTTTTCTTTGCCCGTTCCTCGGATATATGAGCTTTACTCGTATTGCACTGTTTTTTTTATAATTGGCAGTAAACGTGCGCAAAATTGTTCACTAAACTGAAATGAGTGATATAGTTCAGTGGAAGCCAACAATATGTATCTCTCATCTAGTTCATTTAGTTCAGAAGTTCTACAATCACAATACCACTCACTACTTCACAACTGAATACAATTGAGCTGAATGAATGTGAAGTAGTGAGGTCTGTATACGATACATTTTACATGTATCAGGTACAGATCTATTCCTAGGACTTAAAAATAAATATGTTCATAAACTTTCGGCAGTCTATTAATACGATTAAAAACTAGCTGTCTGTAACTAATAACGAAAATAAACAAACATTACTCTGAAAGCATCAACTCATGCATCAATTTATCAAACAATACTAAATTCTAAGTTATATTGCAATAAGCCAAACTCGTAGATAGCTCGGCTAGAGACCCACGCTATCCTGACCCGACACTACACCGAAGACATCCCGGACATCAGCCTCTACGAGATTAGGATGGCCCTTAAACATCTCAAAAACAACAAGGCACCTGGTGGGGACGGAATCACAGCAGAGCTTCTGAAGGCGGGTGGAACACCGGTACTTAAAGTCCTTCAGAGACTCTTAAATTCCGTGTTGATGGAGGGCATCACGCCCGAGGCGTGGAACAGGAGTGTGGTGGTGTTGTACTTCAAAAAAGGAGACAAAACCTTATTGAAGAACTATAGACCCATCTCACTCCTGAGCCATGTCTACAAGCTGTTTTCAAGGGTCATCACGAATCGTCTCGCACGTAGGTTTGATGACTTCCAGCCTCCCGAACAAGCCGGTTTCCGAAAAGGCTACAGTACCATAGACCACATCCATACGCTGAATGCAGACCGCTAGTGATCGGTTGCTGTGGAAAGCCGTGGGGGAGGCCTATGTTCAGCAGTGGACGTCCTTTGGCTAATAATGATGATGAATGATGATGGCAATAACGTTACAGGACATTTCTGCTTGCGCTATCTAAAACAATAATTTGGCGCGAAACTCACGCGAGTCGAGTCATGCAACTGTCTCCTTCTTGCAGTAACTAACCAATGTTATCCTTACGCTTTACTCTCTAACTACTGGACTACTTAGCCGTATTGAACGATAGTGAACGAGTGAGGGAAGGAACTTGATTGCTGAAGTACTTTAATAGAAGCATTCATTCAGGAATGATAGACTATAATTGACAGACTTAATGCCTTAATTGTGGTATTCTCTCTCTACCAATGAACCCCTTGAGAACGCGGCAAGTTTTTTCATAGAATCGACTACGTATCGTTATTATCTGTTTTAGAATCAGAATCAGAATGTTTATTTTCTAGAATACATACATTATAAATAAGGTCTTAATATAAACAAAGTAAATGTATTCAGCCTGAATGCAGACGTACAAATTTTTGAAATACATGGTACCAATTAATTTGTCTTAAAGTCTAGAAATTCCTTAACGCTATAGGAACAATGTAACATAAGCCATTGAGTTAGTTTCTTCTTGATTGTCAGACCTTCGAACACTTTTGTAACGTCCGGTAGGTAGTTAAATAATTATATGCACATATTAACCACATTGTCTTTGTATATCACCTTGTGACAGGGATAGTTATACAACAAGTGCTTAAATTTGGCCCTTCTTTACCGAGGTATAATTTCACTACGTTTTTTAAACAAGTCTTCAATATCGATTTGATGTCTCACTAAGAAGTCATCATTATCATCATCATTACTAGTCAAAGGACGTCCACTGCTGATATGTTCAGCAGTGGAGTGGCTTCCCCCACGCTTTTCCACTGCGACCGACCACAAGCGGTCTGCATCCTGTGTGATCTTAACAAGGTCGTCCGTCCATCTTGTCGGTGAACTTCCCACGCTGCCCTTTTGGTCGAAAGGTCTCCAATCTAGGACTTTCCTGCCCCATCGGCCATCAGTTCTTCGCGCTATGTGCCCTGCCTTCTGTCACTTGAGCTTACTATTTCGTAGAGATATGTACATTCATGTCGTCTCGTAGACAAATAAGTCAATGTCACTTGAATTTTTTACCTCTAGTGTAATATCACTGTCACCGCTTTATTTTGTGAAATTACATTAAGCTGATCCTACCAACGACAGATAAGACTTGTCCTAGCGAACTGAGGTATAAAAAGACATTTGCTTTAATGATTGCTGTCACATAGATAGGTGAAATCAGGAAAAAATCGGGCCTTAGTCAGCTAATAAACAATTATTCCTGATATATTGAAATTGAAATCAATTATTTCAGAAACAGTTTTCATGCATTCTTAACCTAATACCAACTTTAAAAATTAAAAATCAAAGCCACACACTTGAAACACTTAAACAGTCCGATCCAATCGCAACTTCATGTTCTAATGGAATTTAATCTAGGATTAGACGACCTCCGTGGTCGAGTGGCTAGTACGCTGGTTTCAAGCGTCGCCATCTCGTGGGGTTCCAGGTTCGATTCCCGGTCGGGTCAATGTAGAAAACGATCTTTTCTATATCGTGCCGGGTCTGGGTGTTGTGGTACCACCGTTGTGTCTGATTCCATAACACAAGTGCATTGGCTACTTACTTTAGGATCAGAGCAATGTATGTGATTGGTGTCCAATTAGATTGGACATGGATGGATGCCCAGTAAGCTGTGATAGGGCGGTTTATCCTCTCTGCAAAAGCCTTCAGGTGGGTGTTACTTATTTTAGCAGAACGGCGTAAAAAGGGTCTGTGTTCCAGGTGGCGAACATTCCCGAGGCACTGCAGCGCCAAGGCAGACCCAACATCCCCCTCAAGGTATTGTTATATGCGCTGGAGGCTTTTTAGAGTTCCGTAGCCGAATGGCAAGAACAGAACCCTTAAAGTTTCGTCAAGACTGTCTGTCCGCCTGTCCCGTCTTTCTGTCTGCCGGTCCGTATGTCACAGCCTCAAACTATTAGCGTTACACAGATGGAACTTGGTAGGTTAGTAGTTGTATTCCGTTAACCGCTTTTCAATTCTTTTCAAAAATAAATAAATGTTGACCTTTGAAGGGAGCTCCTATACATGGAACTAAATAAATATATTTTTCTCTTCAAATTACATTGAGGTTCCAAAAACATTTTTTCCTGAAATTATAATATTTGGGAGATAGACGCTTCCAAAGCGGTTAAATGGGCGCCCCCCCCCCCCCCTTTTAACTTCTTAATTAGGTAAGTGTAAATTTTGAAAAAAAAATGTAATATAGATCTTTAAAAAAACTTTCAATGAAAATTGTTTTGAACGGGATTGAACCAGCAGGGCGATTCAGAACCTTTGGGTTCCAAACCCAACCTTTGGCATACGATTCCTAATCCCAAACCCAAAATGTGTTTTCGGAGCAATTCAGAACAACATAGAAATCGATTTCGATTACAACACCGGTTTCAGTTGTTGCATTCAGGAAGCCTGCAACTAAAAATATTTCACAATTATAAGTATTATAGCAAACATTTTAAATATAGGCCTTTTGAGGGACCAGTTATCAATTCTAAATGGTTTTAATTAATAATTATGAAAAATTAATTAATTGATGATGTCATTATCGTTCGATTACTGAGATTACAGCGTAGTTTTAGTTATCGACGTTATTCAGAACATTTTTTTCTGACATTTGTTGCCGAACGTCACGGTATTTTCTGTCAAAGTTAATCGGGTGCCCTGTAGCACCCGTTTATGTCGGAAAATCCAGATAAAAATGAGTATTAACTTATCTAGGTGGTATTTCTTCGCTATGTGAATATTATGAGTTGCTACAAACATAAATAGGAGCAGTGCGTTTACCAAACACGAAAAATAACATCGACATCAGTGTCGACGAAATACAAATAAAAAGTGTATCTCTATAATACATAGCATCTTTTAGCAATACAGACGATGCCAGGATAACTTGTAAAAGGTTTTTGTCAACAAGACGCGGTGGACAGTACTGTTATTTTATTAACATTTTTCAGGACAATCAAGTTCCTACGAAACTTTAAGGACACTGGATGTGCTCTAATTGTTCATAACAAAGATCGTAAGAAAGTCGAGTCGAAATTTCAAATGAATTATTTGAAAACCTTGAAAATAGGGTGATAAATTACTTAATAAAAATTAAACAAGTTATCTTTTGAACAAGATTTTAATACACACATCATAGTGATAGTGTCCAATGTTTGTTAACTATAATAAAATATTATATAACTATCGTATTTCACTGGTCTGCAGTTTATTGTAAGCAATCTTCACTTCGATGCTACAAATGCTAGGAAGCTTGAATGTTGTTTGCTGGAGAGTTTAAAAGAATCCAAATAACCAAGTAAAGTACAGCGATCCAAGAGTTGACCATACCATATCTCATCCTCTTCCTACGTCAATACTATAGGCAAGGACGTAAAAAAAATACGGACGTAACCTCGTCTAATCATGAGTGAAGCATAATAATGGCCGCCTGTTTAGACTGTGTGAGTGATTTGAGGGTTGCTATATAAATCATCAAATTTCCTTACTGTTTGGTGGAACCAATCGACCCCAGTTAAATCATGTAATTGGCATATATATTTTTTAACAGATATATAAACGGTTAACCTATGTTGACCTATCAAACATATTTTTTAAGACCTCTGTGATAGAAAATAAAACACATGTTACGTATAAAGAAATGTATTTTTACACATCATATTATTAGTGATTAGGCTATGACTATGTATAAACTGCCTCGGTGGCGCAGCAGTAAGAGGGTCGCACTTTAAAGAGACATCTGCGCCAGAGGTCCCGGGTTCGATCCCCGAGTCAGGCCAAAAATATATACCTGAGTTTTTCTGTTCAGAAATTCTTAGGGTAGCCCGGAGTTTGGAAGTTGGCGGTGTTTCACCACCCCGTGCTGCCTCGGAAAAGCACGTAAGTCGTTGTCCTGCGCCTGAACTTTCTCCGGTCGTGTCAGATTGCTGTCACATCGGGCTATGAGAGTGAAAGGAATAGAGAGTGCACCTGTGTTTGCGCATGCACACACTTGTGCACTATACTATGTCCCGCGCAGCCGGTTAGTCGGTGTGACTGGCCACCGTAGCCGAAATCGGTTAGGGGGACTACTACTATCTATAAAATAAACCCCTTAAAAATCGAAAACACTTTTAAATCACGTATCACATGCTATAATAATAATGTTAAGAACGTATATTATTATTATAATTTATAAAGACGCGCTAAAATCCTGTATGTTGTGTCAACTTTTTGTACACTTGTCTTTAGGAAACCTATGAAAACGATGTAAAATATATTTTGATATTAGAAGTATGGGATCTCTTATTTTACTTTTGGAAAACGGCACCCAAAAACTGACAAAATATGATTATACTGAGTCACATAGTTTGTTGCATACAATAAAAGTGAATATATTTAAATCATATAGTGCATATACATATATATTTCCCCATTTTTAGGGAATTTTCCCCGTAAATAAAGTGACAACACTGTTGCATTTTACGTCTGGAATTCTCGTCAATTTTTAGGGTTCCGTAGCCGAAAGGCAAAAAACGGAACCCTTATAGTTTCGTCAAGTCTGTTTGTCTGTCTGTCTGTCTGTCTGTCTGTCTGTCTGTCTGTCTGTCTGTCTGTCTGTCTGTCTGTCTGTCCGTCCGTATGTCACACCCATTTTATTCTGTAAATATAAGCATTACACAATTGAAATTTGGTAGGAAGATGTACCTTGTTAACCGCTTACCGATTCTCATACAAAAAATAAAAAATAATGACAGTTAAGGGGGGCTCTCATACATGAAACTAAAACCGAAAAAAAATTTTTTTGTCAAACCTATGCGTGTGGGGTGTCTATGGATAGGTCTTTTAAAATAACATAGAGGTTTCTAAAACCATTTTCTTTTAAAGTCAAACGTTTCATAGCTAGACGCTTCTAAAGTGGTAAAATGGGCGTTCCCCCCCATCTAATTTCTAAACCAAGCAAGTGTAAATTTTGAAAAAAATATATGATGTAGATCTTAATAAATACTTTCAACGAAAATTGGTTCGGACGGGATGGAATAAGTAGTTTTTGAGATATAGCACATTTTCAACAACCGCAGACATAACTTTGTACTTCATACAAACACTATGAAAAACAAAGTTATGTTTGTAGTCAACAAAATATTGTGGTATTTTACTAAGTAGAAGTAAATGGATTCCCTAATTCAGTTGAAGTTGGCACGGAACCCTCAGTGCGCGAGTCCGACTCGCACTTGGCCGGTTTTTAAAAAACATGATTAAAAAAATATGATGAATCGTAATAACTTATGTATGATAGGTGATTCCGTGTGACTTTTTACGTTTAGTCATGTAGTTTTTACATGATTTCACAACACAAGACGGCAGTTTTGCAAAATAAATCGTGGACGCAACGAACGCACTACTACGTGTCACCGGCGCTGTCACTCAGGACGAAATGGCAGCGGGTTGTCGGACCTAGTGTGTATGTGTGAGTGTAGATCATGTACTACAAACGAAATTGTAGTAGCTTGCATGCTTCACATTTTTTGAGGTTAATGTTACGTCCGTATTTTTTTTACGTCCGTGACTATAGGTTCCCAACAGAAAGAAAGATAATAAGTAATCCCAAATTGGACATTGTACCTATGGTTCTGTATTGATCGCTTTCTCTCAATCAAGTCAAATTACAAAGCTATTGATTAAGGCAAATAATATAGTACCTACTCTGGAAATTAAGTTTTCTCTATTGAAAGATAGTTTATTTACATATAAGTCATACACAATTTGTTATGATCGCTATGATATATAAGACATGTCACGTTTTTGACAATGTATGATCGCGTTCCGATTTTGTCGAAAATCGTTGTCATCGCTCTAAAAACAGACATTTGTCAGAAATTGGGAACCAAGCAAAGCGAACAAGAGGTTTGTAGCACGGAAACTGAAAACTGAAACGTACCCAATATTTGACTGGTATAATGTATTTATAAGGTAGACATTAAAATATAAATATACAAAATTATTTAATTTCATATTAACCCTTAATCTGAGTTCATTTAATCACATATCAATAACTTTGTTCTTACAAAATATATTGTAGCAATATAGGACACACAAATTGAATATATATAGTATGTATTTATATAAATTAAATGATGTAATATTTTTTTATTTGAAGGCTTCGTAAATTAAGCAACCGAAGCCGTTTCTGTTATCGAAACCCAGATCCTATGTTCTTCTGAATTGCTCCGACACCCACGTTAGGATTAGGATTGGGAAAATAAAGTTGTGAAAATAAGTTATAATGAGTCAACTAATAGTTTGGTAAAGTAACTAAGTAGTACAACGATAATATAGCCTTATTTCAGGTTATACTTCAAATTTTTTGGTTATTCAAGGCGTAAACTGTTTTATTTCAGAGGTTTGAGATAAAACCATATCTTGAGTTAATCTGTAGGTATTCCTGGTGCATACACCAACCGTCGAATTAAAAGGATTTAAAGTGTCCCGCAGATGTTTCAAAATACACATGCGGGGATTCTGCTCCCGTCGCCGGCGCCTACGTCTTACTATTTCTCCTTCCATGATATCCTGTAAACACAAATGGAAATGGCAATGGCAGAATTTACAGGGACGTGACAGTATGAATTTTGCCGCGTCCAATAGATTTTAAAAGAAGATTATTTATACACATTTCATTTGGTTGATTTGCATGTAAGCAAGTATTGCAGGGCGATTCAGAACCATTTGATAAGACATTCGGTTTGGGTTTGGGATAGATATTTTATATTTTTTATTCAGAACAACTGAATCCGGACAACATTTTCCCAAACCCAAGTCGGAACCGAAGATGACGTCACATCTTTTTTTTTTTTTTTTTTTTTTTTTTTTTAAATTGGACACCAATCACATACATTGTTCTGATCCCAAAGTAAGTAGCCAATGCACTTGTGTTATGGGAATCAGTCACAACGGTGGTACCACAACACCCAGACCCGAGACAATATAGAAAAGACCGTTTTCTACATTGACCCGACCGGGAATCGAACCCGGAACCTCACGAGATGGCGATGCTTGAAACCAGCGTGCTAGCCACTCGACCACGGAGGTCGTCATCGACATCGTTCGATTACAGATATTTTCATATACTGATCATTGTTTGACATTTCTTGCGTCACAGTATTTTCTGTCGGGTGCCCGTTTTCTCTGAAAAATCACTCAGAAATCAACATTCGGACGTATTTTTCCCGTAAAGTGAGTATTTATTTGTATTCAATGTTCTAATTGGTCAATATATTATACAACCCTAGAGCTATGGCACGGCCTCCAGCAGGGCGATTCAGAACCCTTGGATTCCAAACCCAACCTTCCGCATACGATTCCTAATCCCAAACCCAACATGTGTTTTCGGAGCAATTCAGAACAACGTAGAAATCGATTTCGATTACACCGGTTTCAATTGTTGCATTTATGATGCCTGCAACTAAAAATATTTCACAATTATAAGTAAAAAAGCAAACGTTTTAAATATAGGCCTTTTGGGTAACCAGTTATCAATTCTAAATGGTTTTAATTAGTATTTATGAAAAATTAATTAATTGATGACGTCATTATTAAATAAATATTCTTTGGACATTCCCACACATCGCCATCTAGTCCCAAAGTAAGCTACTCAAAGCTTGTGTTATGGGTGCCAGACAACGGATATAATACTTAAATACTTTTTTTTTGTAAATACATACTTGATATACATAGAAAACACCCAGACCAATACAAACAGACATGTTCATGCACACAAATGTTTGTATTGTGCGGGGATCGAACCCGCACCCGCTGCGTAGTAGGCGATTTCTCGACCACTACACCAGACGGGTCGTCGTTTTAGTTATCGACGCTATTTAGAACCTTTTTTTATGACATTTGTTGCCGAACGTCACGGTATTTTCTGTCAAAATTAATCGGGTGCCCTGAAGCACCCGTTTATGTCGAAAAATCCAGATATAATTGGAAGTATTATCGACACCGGCACTAGAATGGTTCTCCTCTTATCTCCGCGATCGTAAACAGGCTATCCGTTTGGATCAAAGTGTCTCCCTGTGGTGCGACCTTGTAGCGGGGGTGCCCCAGGGTGGCATACTCTCGCCTTTATTTTTTTCTCTTTTTATTAATTTCATTACTCATGATCTCCTTGACTGCTCCTATCATCTCTATGCTGACGACCTGCAGATTTACTTCCAAACTGATGCCAACAACTTCAGTTTGACGATTGAGGCTATTAACAATAATCTCCAGTGTATTTCTGATTGGTCCACTAGATATGGTATTTCAGTTAATCCTAACAAATGCCAAGCCTTACTTATTGGTAATCCATATCAATTGGGTAAAATCGGTCAACCTATTGCTGCGTTGCGATATAACGACTGCATCATACCATATAGCAGTCATGTTAAAAATCTAGGTTTGGTGATAGATAGCTCACTCAGCTGGGCTAACCAGATCGCCGAGATTATCAGAAAAGTAACTTACTCGCTTCGAACACTCTACTGATTTCGGAACTTTCTCCCGATCAGTACCAAAATTCTGCTGGTCCAGGCACTGGTACTGCCTGTAATCGATTACGCCGATGTGTGCTGTACCAACTTGTCCCAAAACCATTTAAACAAGCTTGAGCGTCTCCTTAATAACTGCCTTCGATTTATTTTTGGCATACGAAAGTATGACCATATTTCTCCATTCCGTTCTCAACTTAATTGGCTCACTATTCGTCAGCGCAGAAATCTTCGAGTCCTTTGTACTCTTTTCAGTATTCTCGATAACCCGAATTCTCTCACTATCTCAAATGTAATTTCAAATTTATTATGAGAGACATAAGGTCTAGAACCCTCCGTCCTAACAATGCCCTCCAGCTATACACACCTCTTCACAAGACTGCTTATGTCTCTAACTCCTTCACCCTCAGTGCTATAAGACTCTGGAACTCCCTCCCTGATACCATCAAGACTTCATCGTCTAAGTATTCGTTCAAAAAGTCTATTCGTGAGCTTTATCTCAGTGACAATACCACGTGATGCTTGATAAGGATTGTCCTTCTCTGTTTCCCCTTTATTAATCTCTGTTAGCCTATGTATGGATAATTGTATGTATTCAAGTATGTTTAAGTAGGTTTATGTATTATTATTTATGTAAGTATATTAGTAGTTTAAATTTAATTTGTTGCTTTTATGTGTAATTTTACGCCGCCTCAATCGTTTCTGTTTCACCCAATGGTTGACTGGTAGAGAATGCTTTAAGCATTAAGTCCGCCATTTGTACTTTAGTTTTGTCAGTGCAATAAAGAATGAAAAAAAAAGTATTGACCTATCTAGGTTTATTTCTTTATAAGTGTATCTCTATAATACACAGCATCTTTTAGCGATACAGAGGATGCCAAGATAACTAGTAAATGGTTTTTGTCAACAAGACTCGGTCGACAGTGTAGTTATTTTATTAACATTCTGCAAGACAGTCAAGTTCCTACGAAACTTTGTGTTCCAGTGGGAATATCTCGTCATTCAGGACATTGGCTGTGCTCTAATTGTTCATACCAAAGACAATAAGAAGGTCTAGTAGAAATTTCAAATAAATTATTTGGAAAACTTTAAAATAAAGGGTGATAAATTACTTAATAAAAAGACAGACATATTCCCAACAAATACCAAATCGTAAGTGTTGGCACATTCAGTTACAGAAACAATTAATTGCTTGGAGTGCAGAAGTTTGAGGCACGTTTTCGAAGCTTTATTGCGTAATAACAGGTTTAATTTAGCTTTCCAATTGGGAATTGTTGTAATGTTTTAAAAGTTCTAGATATTTTGAATTTTGAACATAACCCTCCTTCTGACGCAGTCGGGTAAAAAATAACTATTACGTTAATAAAGTCACATCATTTAATATCAAAATAACATAATCACATAACATTTTTTATCACTGACGGTGAACCTGTGGTGTACTGACGGAACCCTTATAGTTTCGTCAAGTCTGTCTCTCGGTCACTCTGTCTGTCTGTCTGTCCGTCCGTCCGTATGTCACAGCCACTTTCTACTGTAACTATAAGCATCACACTGTTGAAATTTGGTAGGAAGATGTATCCTGTTTACCGCTTTACAATTCTTATTCAAAAAAATATAATATTTAAGGGGGGGCTCCCATACATGAAACTAAAACTGAAAATGTTTTTTTTTAGTAAAACTTATGCGTGCTGGGTGTCTATGGATAGATCTCTTAAAATGACATAGAGGTTCCTAAAACCATCTTCTTTTTAAGTCTAACGTTTCATAGCTAGACGCTTCCAAAGTGGTAAAATGGGCGTCCCCCCATAACTTCTAAACTAAGCGAGTGTTAATTTTGAAAAAAACAAATATAAGGTAGATCTTAACAAACACTTTCAACGAAAATTGGTTTCGAATGAAACTTTTTGGAGATATAGCACATTATACACAACCGCAAACATAACTTTGTTCTTCATACAAACACTATGAAAAACAAAGTTATGTTTGCTGTCAACAAAATATTGTAGTATTTTACTAAGTGGAAGTAAGTGGATTCCCTAATTCAGTTAAAGATGGCACGGAACTCTCAGTGCGCGAGTCCGACTCGCACTTGTTTAGATTAGAGTGGAGTAGATCGGCTTGATATACAAGGTGTAAAGTTAAATGCGCAAAACCTGAAAATAAGACGACGGGATCACTTGCGCAACCCCGCCAAAAAAAATGGTTGTAGCAGCGTAGATAGTAATAAAATTAATATTACACAACCATAACTACATGCAGTATCTACCGACTCGTCTCTCGACAGAGCAATAAATGATCAGAATATATTTTTAATTGCTTTTTTTCTTTGAGAATTAGGTCATAAATATATATCACAATAAATATCATTTGGGGTTTCTAAGTTTTTGCAAATTTAACATAACACGTTGTATATACCGATACAAAGCTGCAGTAAAAGCTCTCGCGAATGACCTAAGCTAAGCATCACAAAGAATAATAATAATTATCTTATTTTGTATTTTTATTTTTTGTTTTTTTTGCTATCATTATTTACCTACGCAACTTAGTTTGGTGTACAGGTGTAACATTCAAGGGCATTAACCCAATTTCTTACTTTTTTATATCTGATTTTGTTACCAATAAAATAAAATACCTATAAACAGCCTATCTTGTTACTGTAGTTGTTGCTTACAAGTGCAGTTATAATAATTTAATTTTTATTTTCAGCCAAAAGACTTGGAATTCCTCGGTCACAAGGTCATCGTGGATCTACAGTACAACAACATCACGTCCATTGCGATCGATCCAAACGTACTCACAGACAACACTACCGATTATAAGAACGCCACTTTCATTTTGAATAACAATCCTTTATCTTGTGACTGTAGTCTACACACTTTCTTGAACTTCACAAGACACCATGAAAGCCCAAGATTTATCATCAATGACGCCTTTTGCAACTCTCCTGTCGAACTTCATCATCAAAAACTAAAAAGTATATCTCTGGATGCTCTTACTTGTGAAGAAAAAGAATGTCCCGATGGTTGTTTTTGCGTCAAACGACCAGAGAGTTCTACTCTTGAATTAGATTGTATCGAAACACCAAATTTGTTTCCTGATCCTAAAACTCGAAATCTATCAAAATCCAAAATTCGATTAAGGAAATTTAGGTCATTATTGCATCTACCAGATCATGTAGCATCTTTAGATCTTTACAAGTTGGCTCTGACTGAAATACCAGCCATACCTGATACAGTTTTAGAACTTGATGTATCTTTCAATCATTTATCAGTAATACCTAAAGAGTTTTTGAGAAATAACCTCACTTTATACATACAAGGAAACGAAATTGACTGTGGTTGTTGGCGTAGAGAAAATTTAGAAATCATGAGTAAAAGTAATAGTATCAAGGATTACAATTTAACTAAATGTGAAGGTGGCTTGTATTTGAATAATGTAAATTTAAAAACCGTATGTGATGGCTGGTGGGCTACTGTTATAGGCAGTACTCTGGCAGCAACGGGTATCATAGCGGTCATAACAGCATTTATCGCGTATTATTACCTTAATGAAATTGTTAATCTCATATACAGCAAAGGCTGGCCGCTTCCCCCAGGTGTGTACGAAGAAGAAATCGATAATAAACAGTACGATGTTCTGATTTCTTATTCTGATTCGTATGAGAAAACTGTCATATCACATCTGGTGCCAATGATGAGAAAAGATGGATATTCAGTGTGTGTAAGATGCGTTGATTGGGATGTTGGGGATTTCCTACCTAATAAAGTAACGGAATTAGTAGATAAGTCCCGTCGAACAGTAGTTTTGTTCTCCAGTGACTATTTCCAATCAGATGCTAGGTTAGAATTGCGAGCTGCGTTGATGAATGAACGGAGATGTAGAAGAAAGAGAGTTGTGCCTGTAGTCACAAGGGATTTAAAAGCAGATCCTAGTTTGGAGAAGTTTTTACAGGGGAGAACTAATCTAGCATTGAGTGATGCCTGTTTTTGGGAGATGTTAAAGAGGCAATTGCCTAAAAAGAGGAAGGACAAGATAGTCAAACAGAATCAAAAAATACAGAATGTATTGTGGACGGAGCAGAAGATGCTGTTTAATTCAAAAATGTCTCTCAACATGTTATGACCTTTCTTTTAAGAAATTTGCTAAAACAATAGTCAAAAGTCACGAAGTAAACCAATATCGGACAACAAGCATTACATTAGCAGCATATACGTTAGTGTAAGCACTCCCAAATTCAACAGGCTTGCCAATGTTCCGAGTGGTAAAGGCTGCGCCCGGTAAGCGTGTGACGCAGAGTTCGTTTCCTTGTTCGACGCAGTTGCATTTTACGTGTGCAATTTATAAAAAGCATTAAATTGCTATGTTTATAAAGTAAATAGGTAAACCACTTTTGTAATGGAGATTAGTTGCTACGTAGTAAACGATACCTCAAATTTTCAAAGCCAAGTCAAAATAATATGTAGTTTTGTAAGACTAGTGATGTTCAGATGTAATGTTAGAAAGATTTAGTATTATTTTTAAGCTAAATACATATCATAATGCTTACGCAAGGTAGGAAGATTTGTATTAGTTCCTAAATAACAAGTGTCCCAAACGTATAAGATCTCTGCCAAAAATAGTTAGTAGCTTTGTTAAGTTAGTTATTAGTAGATAAGTTAATTACATTTTAGATCTCAAATGTAACCTACAATGATTTAAACTCTTAGTTTTAAGACTTTTTGATTGGTTGTTTGTGTTAATAAGCCAATGAAATTATTATTTATTTTATTATGGGATGGTTTGATCTTCAGTGCATTTTTAATCGTTTAAATACATTGTCGATTTTTTGTGATACTTTGTCCATTTATTCATGTATAAGGTGTTTAAAGAAGCTTATTTCTCATAAGAACTTATATCTTAGGGATACATAGTTCGCTTAAAATGAGATGTACTTATATTACCATAAATTAATAATTTATTTGGTGCAGCACAGCTACATCACTTATTTTAATATGTAGTTTATAAAATGTACAGTCGCTGTCAGATATATTGGAGCAGACAAAGTGACCAAATATTTCTGAACAGTTCAAAATGCCAATAAGTTCCATACACAAGAAGTTACCATTAATATCAGAACATTCATTACGTCATTAATATCTGAGCAGATGTTTGTCAATAAGTTCTATACACACAAGTCTTAATATCAATCTATCTGATATATCTTAATACTCACTTGTCTTAATTTTATTTAATGTATGACACTTTTTTTATATATACAAGTTTAACGTCTTTGGCTGTACGCGATACAGACAATTCTTGATTTGTATTTTCATTTATGACACTTTCATGACAGTCATGACAATACTTAAAAGTACAAAGTGTTACAAACTGCCAGCGTCATCTTACAATATTCTTAAATATGAAAATAGTTCCTATTTTTAAATAGTATTTATAGTTGAGTTGGAAGCACTTCTTTCTGCAATTTTCCTCGATTGCTCAGATATTTAAGGCCGACTGCGTAGATACATTTGACGTTATGAGTGTTCAGATATTATTGGTTAGTTGTGTGTATAGAAGTTATTGATATATACAACTGTTCAGAAGTATTTGGTCACTTTGTCTGCTCCAATATATCTGACGGCGACTGTACTTATTAAACGGTATGCAATATGAATTTAAACAATCAAAATTTCGTGTAGTTTAGCAGCACATCATCACACATATTATTCCCAAACCATTCACAAATATTGACACAATTAAGGTACTTATAGAAAATAATCATTATTTTGTGTGTAACGAAGATGAAACATGAACTGAGTGCGAGCAAAAACAGGTTGCGCAGTCGGCCGCCATGACACGACGTGCTCGTAGGTAGCTTTTAAGCTACGTAGTTCGTCGAACGATAACAACAAGCACATAGACTGAACGGAGTCGCCCAGTATGTTTTTATTTCTGACTTTAAAAATAATAATGTTTTCATAATTACTCAAGAAAATTATTTTTTGTGTATTTTATATGAGTTAGTTTTTGTGTTTTTATTTTAAATAATAATATTTTAAATAGTATTTATTTTAATAAATGAAATATGAAAAACAATTTTACAATAAACACGCAGCGCACCTCACATACATACATATATTAAGCACACCACGCATTCACTGCAAAGTTATCCTTACCACTTGCAAAACAATAATAATAATGATAATGAGAGTATTATTATGTTGTTTTTATTTCTTTATGATACGGTACGTTTTAGGTATGTTGATATCAGTAATCTGACAAAGTGAAAATATATGTTAACGCGTACTTATAGTTTGTTCAAAAAGTGTGTTTTAAGTTTGTGCTTAGATAAAGATTTTCATGTTATTAGATTAAGGTAGTGGTATGATTGATTAATAGAAAACGAGTGCCAATAAAAATTAGCAGTTTACTTCTCACTATACTATTTGCGATGTAGCATGGTGCGGGTGACACTTGCAGTAACGTTTCATTTCGCTCTTGAAAGTTGTCACGATTTACAAATTATGATTTAGTTTTTAGCTGTACCACATTCGTAAAATATGAAATCATTAATAATTGTAGAATATTTAATTAAACGCAACCAGTTAATATATATATATATCTCGGTATATATTTATATATATATATATATATATATATATATATATATATATATATATATATATATATATATATATATATATATATATATATATAAATATATACCGAGTAAGTAGCCAATGCACTTGTGTTATGGAAATCCGACACAACGGTGGATAGTTCTAGTCTACAAATAAGAGGTAATTGAAAGAAAAAATATGAAAAATGTTATGCATGTATCGTAACTCGTATTGCGTGTTTAGTGTTGGGATGCAGTGCTGTGTTAAATAATCGATATTTTAAAATAATGTAAATGAAAATGAAAATTATTTATTTGCACAAAACATGGTGATACAACGATGTTATTTTAGTGCATGTTCTCATGTTTAACAATATTGTCATGCAAATATTTATATGAATTAAAAATTAATATGTCATTATTTGAATTAAATTGAAAGGTTACATTAATTACAATCACATTAGTCTTATAATTTTGATAAAGTAAGAATGAATAACATGTCAAAGATAATTACATAATGTCACAAAATTCAATTCAAAATGATTTCGCATCAAGATATTCCTGAATGGAGTAAAAACATTTTGTGAGTAGCCAATTATGTATATGCCTTTTAAACATTGGTAAAGGCAAGTTTTTGAAATTTTCAGGCAACTTATTATAAATTTGAATAGCCATGCAATAGGCACTGTTTTTAAAAAGTTTTAGCCTTGTATTGGGTATCATGAGTCTAACTTGATGTCTTGTTGGCTTATTTTTATATTCCCCTCTTGTGACAAAATATTTAGGGTACTGTCGGACAAATATGCATATCTGTTTTATGTATAGGCACGGCAATGGTAGAATTTGAAGCTTTTTAAATAAAGATTTACAAGGTTCTAGGAAATGAACTCGGCATATGGCCCTAATACACTTTTTTGTACTATAAAAGCCCTTTTTGCATTTACCGAATTACCCCATTATAAAGTACCAAAGCTAAGCAACGACGAAACATAGCCATGATACGCAGATAATGCAGTTTCACTAGATGATATGTTACTCAGTCGTTTTAGTGCATAAACAAATCTATTTATTCATGCACACATATTTTTTAATGTGAGCCTTCCAATTACAATACTTGTCAAGAGTAAATCCTAAGAAAATTGTTTTATCTACTATCTCAATATTGTTCAAGTTTAGCCATTCTATAATGTTTTTTTATTGTTTTGTTTATATCATCATTAAAGTTATCTAAATTATCACATTTTATCACAACTGTGGTATCGTCTGCAAATAAGAAGCACTTGTGTTGTATAATGTTCGGCAAGTCATTGATAAATAGCAAAAATAATAAAGGCCCTAGAACACTTCCTTGTTGTATTCCACATGGAATTGTACGATATTTAGATCGGAAAGTGCAACTTTTAGACTTAATTACTTTAGTTATTTCAGTTATTGCTGTCTATTTGATAAGTAACTTCTTAACCAGTTTTGCGCATAACCTCTTATACCATATCTTTCCAATTTACAGTAATCTTTTATGTGGGACAAAATCAAAGGCTTTACTCATGTCCAGAAAAAGAGCTATGAGTGATTTCTTGTCATTAAGGCTTTTTGTAATTAAGTGCATCAGGTTATAGCAAGCCAAAGTAGTGGAACTGCCTGTGCGAAAACCATATTGCTCATCTTTCAGTAAATTATTTCATGTAACAAAATTGTATATACGTTTATAAATGACTTTCTCGTATATTTTAGAAAATATAGAGATAAGTGTAATAGGTCTGTAGTTATCAATTTTAGCTTTATCATCCTTTTTAAATATTGGCTTTACAATACAAAATTTAAGAACATCCAGAAAATATCCTTGCTGCATTGACAAATTTATTACGTGAACGAAAAGTTTGCTTGAGTACTTGGCGCACGATTTTAAAATATGAGTACTTATGCCATCATGACCTACTGCGTTACTATTTTTAAGAGGCATGATAATTGTTGATATCTCAGAATCATTTGTGGGTATTAAAAATATTGAATTATTGTGAAATGGAACATTAATTAATTGTTCGTCTTTCAAGTTCGTCATATCTATAAAATAATAATAAAGTTCACAAATTACATTAGGATCACTATAAAGTACGTCATTATTATTTATTTCATCAATTGAATTATTTGTAGCGTCATTGTTTAAATTATCATTAATAATATTCCATGCTGCTTTGTACTTGTTAGAAGCATTATTTATGAATTACTGATTTACGAGCTTTTGAGCTTAATAAATACATTTTTAAGAATTTTATTGTATTTTTTATAAGTATATCTTTTTATAGTCCTTTCATTTCTTTTACTTCTGGTATACTAGATATATATACCTCTTTTTTTCTACAAGCTCGTTTAATCCCTTTGCTTAACCATTTTTGATATTTTAACTTATGGCGGTTTTTGACTAAAATTTTTGGAAAACAAAGTTAACTAAATAGTTTAATTAATCTATGTAATTCATTGAAAGATTCATTAGCATTATCATTACTAAAAACTTCTATAAATGACAGTGTAGATATGCATGCGATAAATTTTGCAATGTTTTCCTTTTTGTAATCAATTTTCTCTCTAGTAAATTCTTTTGTGAGAATATTTAATTTAAATGATAATTTCTGAGCTGTTTCATGGTCCGACAGACCAAGGATATGAATATCTGATTTAACTCTGTAAATGTTACTAGCTATTTGGTCTAAACATGCCTTTTTGCGGGTCGCAACGTTTATATGCATTATTAAATTAAAGTTTTTAAAAATGTATGTCAAATCCTTTGTTGTATTATTGTTCTTCAGTATATTTATATTCCAATCACCAGTCAATACCACTTTATAATTGAATTTATTCTTGTTAAGCTGATGAAGAAGTTCTTCAAGTTTTGTTAAAAACAATTTAACATCAGAATCTGGAGTTCGATAAATATTGACGATTATCAATTTATACTGGGGAATTTCTATGCCGCAACATTCAAAACTGTTATATACAGACAGCTCTTTACACACGTTGAGAATTTTAAAGTCAAAGTCCTTTTGAACTAATATCATAGAACCGCCTCTTTTTTGTGTATTTCGTGACAAATACGCACCTAATTTATGATTGGGTAATTTTAGTTTCGCTTCGTCACCACTTTGAATAAATGTTTCTCTAATACTGATTTGAGATGGTCTACTTTATTAAGCGCTCCTGGTGTGGCGTGTAAAGACCACACCTTCACGAGGAGGAGAAAATTAATTCTCGAGGGTGAAGATGGGAGAATTCGGAGTATTTCCTTAGCGGGGGCTGTACAGGTGCGGCGGTACATAGTAATATATTCTACCATACGACAAATTAAAACACACTAAGGTGGGCACTTACCAAAACTCCGGTGAAGAGAAGCAGCGATGCACCGCGCGGTGAATTGATTGGTGAGGTGTAATAATGAAATCTGGTGCAGCAAATCAGTTGTACACGTATTTCATATCACTGATCATGTAATTTTATATGGTGAAAATTTTGAAGAGCTTTTGAAGGGCGACAATTACTGAAGACAGAAGAATTTGTTTTTTAGGAATGTACTTATTTCAAAATTATGACGATTTAGCGCCCTCTATGTATTTTAAGGGACACTAGAATCAGATGATAAGGCAGTGCCTGTAGTGCGTGCCTTGCGTGGTTTGCAGAGTATGCAAATATTAAATTCTCCATTTTTTCCAATATGACTGTACCAAAGCGTCAAGCATCTTTTTACGATCAGTCAGAGATATGCGTTCACTGGATATGTCTGACATAGGTAGATATTGCAGTGGTGTAGACATTAAAAAATGAGCTGGTGTTAATGTTTCAGGATAGGGGTCGGATGACAGCAAACACAGAGATCGTGAATTCAATAAGCACTCAATTTGTGACAATACTGTCAAAAGCTCTTCATAAGTGAGAAGTTGTGAACCTATTACCCTGTATAAATGTCTTTTTATATTTTTAATATTTGATTCTCATATTCCACCAAAATGAGGCGAACGGGGTGGAATTGTCAACCACAAAGTACGACGGCGAGCTAACTCATTGCCAATGGCAGTTGGGAAATTTTGGGAAATCAAAAAAATATACATTTCATCTAGTTTTGCTTTAATTTTGTTTTGCGCCTACAAAATTAGTACCGTTGTCCGAGTACATTTATTTTATTTATTTATTTATTATTACTATCATCATAAGAAAAATATACACACATTAGCTTAATTAATAGTATCTTAAAGCCTATTACAGGTTTGTATATATACTAGTGTTCTCAGTGATCGTTGAGCATCCATACTCGTATAGCAATAAAGATCATTAATGAATAAAAATTAATACAAAGTACAAAATAACTATAGATTATTTTAGTCACACAAGTGTTCAACAAAACGACTGCATATCTGCGAGTATGTCTGCTATTAAGTGAACGCGCACATCGATCTACTCGACGCATCAATTGTACCGGTTGCATTATGCGACACGGTGTGCGAACTAGCTGCGTTTGCGCGTAAGCAACCCCATTCATGCAGATCACTCGATTATGTGCGCATTCGCCTAGCTGCGTACAGGATGCTTCAACTTGTACACGCTCCTTTTCAGTAAACACTAATGTTGTTTGAAAATATGCTTTTAATATTCTTTTGATATTTTTTTCGTTAATTTTATTTTTTATTTCTGTTGGTATTTTGTTAATATTAAAGGTCTGGTATGAGGTATTGGCTTGTCCTTTTTCCGTAGTCGTTATTAAATTTTGGAATTATAAGTTTTTTGTTTGTTATGCTTCTAGTAGTGATTTCGTGTTTAATTGGTATTTTTAGACTATTTTCAAAGTATTGTTCAAGAAGTAAATTAAGTTCGACTTTCTTATGTATTGGTAAAACACCGCAATGCTTAAATAATCCCCTCATGTCATCCAAATATTTACTTTTTATTTTTGTTGGAACAATCATTTTTAATAACCTGTATTGTAAATTTAAAATCTGATCTAAGTATGTTTTAAACGTTCGACCGTAACTACTTAGACCATATGATAAAATACATACATGACACCGGACCTCTACAAGAAATAAATCTTTTGAAGGCCGCGAGAAAAGCGTCGGTGGATAGGTCACTAACAAGCTGTATGTTAATGGCTGTAGTGTCCAAACAAATAAATAAACAAATAAAAGCTTTCTGAGCGTGTTGTCCACGTCGACGAGCTAAAATTATTTTTATTGGACCGGCGTAGTCTACCCCGGTGTGAACAAATGCTTTGGATTCACAAATACAATATGATGGTAAATCAGCCATCTTCGGCGTAGGGTGAGTAGGGGATAAACGAAAACAAACGTTGCACATGCGAACACGTTTACGAATGATATTTCTGGCCGAAAGAATCCAGAAACGCTGTCGTATAATTGACATGAGTAAACCAGCACCTGTATGTAGGTTGGTTTTGTGAAAATGATCAATTAAAAGATCAATAGTGTGATCACGTTTAGGTAACAAGGCAGGGTATTTACATTCAAAGGGCAAGTCAGATTTAGTCAACCTGCCCTCAATACGAATAATACCTTCTTCGTCAATGAAGGGGCATAGGTGTTTGTATTGCTTCGAAGGCAATTCTTTTTTATTTAAGCGATCAATCTCGGCTCGAAAATACACAGACTGAATCGAACGAATTATATATTTTTCTGCAGTATTCAAATCACATGCTGTGATACAACCAGAGGTAATCAATATTTTTGTGAAGCGAAGGACGTACACTACAACCCGAAGAAGTTTGTATCACGAGGAACAACTTTTGAAGCAATCATACAGAATGGGTGAAATATTTTGAACCGTTGTAGTCAGAGTGTTACTCGTAGTTTTCAACTCAGGACGTTGTTCACATTTAGAAGGAAGGAACTGCTGCATGGGCCATTCGTTAATCGGCAAGCACATCCATGACGAACCATTCTACCAAAGCTTGTGATCAACCAATCGAGAGGGTAACAAGCCTCTGGACAGACAATCGCTAGGATTGTCGTTTCCCACGACATGAAAAATGTTGCATGGGTCCTAATTTTCTTGAAATTGTGAAACACGATTACTCACAAATATTAACCATCTGTGTGGTGAAGAATGAACCCACGAAAGGGCTATGGTCAAATCAGAGAATGTATAAATACCCGCAATAGGTACACGATCCTCGTAATAGTCAACAACAGTCTTAACAAGTGGCGACATCAAAACAGCCGCACATAGCTCCAGGTGGGCAAGAGTGGTGATTTTAACCGGAGAAACTTCGGACTTGGAACAAAGAAGTTTCACAGGGACATTTCCAAACGTGTCTGTTATATGAAAATATATCACACATCCATAAGCCTTGCGTCACAAAAAGCAACCAAATTTACTGTGGAAGACTTGAAAACGCCTATGTGACGAGGGATTTTCATTTTAGAAAGAAGAGGTAGCTCTTGTACAAGCGCTGAAAAACTCTTAATAATGACTTCAGAGGGCTCATCGTCCTAATCGCCTTTGCTAGTCCAAAGATCCTTTATGAGTAACTTGGCAAACACTATTATAGGTGACACAAAGCCAAAAACATCAAAGAGTCGTGCCTCGAAAGACAGTATGGTGCGTTTTGGACATATACCTTCTACAATAGAAGTAGTAAACGCAAAATTTGTCTACATCAGAGCACCACGAGAGACCTAAAATCTTGATATCAGCGCTCCCACTCTCAGAAAAGTTTATTGAAGCCCGATGTGAGGCAGGTAAGCTATCAAGAACCTTAAGGGAGTTACTTGTCTATTTCACCATGTCAAAGCTTTCACGCTTGAACATGCCAATAATCTGCTGAGAAAGCTTGATAGCGCTTTCGTTATCAGGGGCCAATGTTACTAGGTCATCAATATACAAATTAGAGCAAGCTATTTTGGCAGCATCCGGAAAAAAGTGTTCTTCGTCACTGGCTAACTGGCGTACAGTACGCATTGCAACAAAGGGACTGGATTTCAGTCCAAAAGGAACACGAGTGAACTGAAAGGTGCGTATTTTTTCATTTTCATTGAAACGAAATAAATTTTCAAATATTTGCGGTGACATTCTGGTACACCAACTTGTAAATACATCTGTTTGATGTCTGCAGTCAACTGGATACAAACGAAAGTCTAATAAAAGGAGAAAAAGGTCTGCCTGCAGATTAGGCCCTGTGTGCAGAATGTCATTCAAAGACAAGCCAGAGTGCGTTTTAGCACTGGCATCAAGGACAACCCTTAATTTTGTGGTTGCTCTATCCTGTTTGATAACAGCGTGGTGCGGTATGAAGTAACCTTCATCAATATTTTCTGAAGATTGAACTTCCGATAAATAGCCATTATCAATATAGTCAGCGATGACTTTGTTATAATCTTCACGAACTTGGGGGCTGTGATTAAGCTTAAGTTCGAGAGCAAGAAATCGACGGTGCGCAACTGCACGAGAATTGCCCAAATCCTCAGGACTCTTACAAAAAAGAAGAGCCACTTCATAACGACCGGAACTAAAAACGTTTTGTCGGAATTGCCTCTAATTCTTAAAATTTATGAAGACAATACTCTAACCCAGTCAATGTGACTGCGTGAAAGGCGGCGGATTATTTGCGGACCCATGATAATATACCCAAAGGTAGTCAAAAAAGCTGGTGGGGCTGCAGTGCCAGAATTGTAACGATCACCATTAGTAGATGTATGGTAGTAATTGAGCACCAATGACCATGTCAATATTTCCAGGAATATTCCAAGTCAGGTCCGCTAAAGGTACCTTCTGTAGAAAATCAAAATCGCGACTATTAATTTCTGCGGAAGGTAATTTGTCTGTAATACAATCTACAACTAACGCTTGAATGTTGTATTTGTGCGCTGAAACGCGAGACTCAATTGTCATAGAAATATAACCCAGTATAGGACGAGCAGACATACCGACTCCTTTGAGAGACGAATTATAAAGCGGTATTACAGGCAAATTCAATAAATCGCAGCACTGTTTAGTAATTAAATTATTTTGTGACCCATTGTCTAACAAAACACGAATAACCTTGCGATCATTATTATTGTTAATTGCATAAATTTGCGCGGTCTACAAAAGTATCGTAGTACGCGAAATATTGCGTGAAATCATAGTAGCGGGCGAAACATTAGAGTCTCCGGTCACAGGTGGGGCGGTGGCGGCCGCAGCGGGCGAGCGCGACTCGTGAGCGGGGTGCATTACAACAGGAGCGGGTGTAGTGGTCGATAGAAAAGCGACCTTGTTTTCATGAAAATAAGATTCTCTTTGGGGAAAATTGCGAAGTGAAATATTATTTGATATAGTATTTTTATTGAAATGTAATAGTGTATGGTGTTGTATTTGGCAATGATTACACAAGTAACGCGAATTACAATTTGAAAGTAAATGAGTGGAACTCAAACAATTCACACAAGCATTATTTGATTTAATAAAATCATAGCGCGCTTCGGGCGAAGGTAGACCTTTAAACTTAGTGCAATTAAATATTGTGTGCTCATTATTATTGCACATTAAACAAGGTGCTGCTCACTTATTGGAATTATTTTCAGTAAAAACTGTGCGTGAACTGCGATTATCATATTTACTGGGATTATTATTTGACGTTGATTGTCTGCTTTGAGGTGAAGAATAATTATTATTGGTGAGATCTAATATTTTTACTTGATCTTGAATAAACGAAATAAATTCTTTGCTCTTGCAAATAATTTATTTTGTTTATTAAAGGACAACATTAAAGGTGTTACGAACAGACAATTCAAAGGATTGTGCACTTTGTACATCCACCCGTTTAGGAGCGAAATACAAAAATATGAAATCAGCGAGAACTGGGATGTTAAGTGGCTTTAGAGCAGCAATTGAGGCAGAAAATCTTTCAATAAATGTGCCTAGTGACGCTGAGGAGTGAGCACAATTCTTAGAATCAAAGATATTTATTCAAATAAAACGTACCTAGTGCACGCTTGTCTTGGTATTTTTTGACCAAACTATCCCAAATAATTTTATAAGTCTTGCCTGTAGGAACTATTCCAGCTACAATTTTTAAGCCATCATGAGACAATTTTCTAATCAAATATTGAATTCTGAAAGCACTAGTCAAGCACTGAAAATCAGGGACATACTTTTAAACGTGAGCTAAATTCATCTGGTTTATTTGATCAACTAGAGCTGAAAATTCCTCCCGCATTTCGCTGATAGTTTCTGAATCAGCCATGAAACTTTCGGTGGAACGAAGCTCAACGTCTGCTGAAATATTCACCTTTTTAGACTGGTCGTTTAACTTATGAAATCTTTGGAAAATAGCTTCCCTTTTAGACAGAAGTAGGGTCAATTTATTAGTATCCATATTTATCTTTCAAAATGAAAAAAAACGGTGCGACTAAATATGGTGGGGACAAGGGACAAAAATACGTAAAATTACACAGGTGAAAAATACTGATATGAATCAGGTTTTAAAGGACCAAAAAGAATGGTGTGGCGTGTAAAGACCACACCTTCAGGAGGAGGAGAAAATTAATTCTCGAGGGTGAAGATGGGAGAATTCGGAGTACTTCCTTAGTGGGGGCTGTACAAGTGCGGCGGTCCACAGATATATATTTTACCATACGACAAATTAAAACACACTAAGGTGGGCACTTACCAAAACTCCGGTGAAGAGAAGCAGCGATGCACCGCGCGGTGAATTGATTGGTGAGGTGTAATAATGAAATCTGGTGCAGCAAATCAGTTGTACACGTATTTTATATCACTGATCATGTAATTTTATATGGTGAAAATTTTGCAGAGCTATTGAAGGGTGACAATTCCTGAAGACAGATGAATTTGTTTTTTAGGAATGTACTTATTTCAAAATTATGACAATTTAGCGCCCTATATGTATTTTAACAGACACTATAATCAGATGATAAGGCAGTGACCGTAGTGCGTGCCTTGGATGGCAGATGTCGCTAGTAAAATACATTAAAATAGACCACGTACAACCAGCTCCGGCTATATTTTGGTGCATCATAGTATAATTATAATTCACGAAAAAACTGCGTATCCTTATTAGATTTTAGTATTTGTATCGATTTTTTTGAAGCCGCGTCTTCTTCAGAGATATTAATTTTTTTTTTGGCGTACTAAATACTAAGTTTTGGCCCATATTTATGGAATGATTAAGAGAGACTCTACTATTACGTTCGCCATAAACACGACATTTTTTCGTTATTCCAACATCGATTTAGTCCTTTTTATAGGTTAAGAATTCTATTTCTGTATTTATTTTAAATGTCAGATTTTGCAAGTATGATCTAAAATCTTTATAATTGGTATTATCAATTGTCAAATACGTACAGTTATCATAATTCCTAGTTAACATTTCAAGTTTATCTATATTCAGATGTCGGTTTTCCCTTACTTTTATTACAAATATTTTACAGTAATTAAAATTACCTAAAACATTACATACATTAGAATAAAAAAGGTATGGGTTTATGTTATTAGATCCTATTGATAAAACTATCACATCATCCGTATTAATAACATAAGGGTTGAGACTCGTTAAGATGTCACTGCTTTGTGCTTGAGGCTAAATTATGCTGGTGACTTTGTACTTGTCGTTCCATTTTCCAATTCGAGTTTCCAGCAATTCTAGCGCCAATCCACGGATTTGTTGGTCTTCAAAAATGTAAAAAAAATCTTTTTTTTTCTTTTTCCTTAACTGGTGTACTGTAGGAATGCGTAGCGTCGCTGTAATATATGATAATTTTCTATATAAGTAAATGAACAATAAAACCACTTAAACTTCAAGTCGATTCTCTATTCTGATATCTTCTTAATCAATACTTATTAATATTTCGCAAGATTCTTGAATTATAATAGTATACGCGAAGGTTTGACTGACAATCGATATGACAAACGTTTATCAATATTTACTTTTAAAGAAACTTTTTTACATTTGAAATACGAAGAGTCGAACGAACGAGACGTAGAGGTTTTACGCGTAGCTTGAAACCTCTACAGTACCTTTATTCGTCTCTCTCTTATCACTTTTATTTATATTTTTATTTAATTCTTCAAAACTTTAATTTGCGGTAGATGTAGATCCTGGTTCAGATTTTTCTTGACGTTTTCTTTGCGGTTTTCGACTAGAGCTACATACTTGTTTTAAGCAATTTATTTTTAATTCACTCTCTGCCAACCTTTCTCTCAAATTATTATTGTCTTATCCTTTATCCTTTATCCTTTGGACATTCTCACACATCGCAGTCTAGCCCCAAAGTAAGCTTCTCAAAGCTTGTGTTATGGGTGCCAGACAACGGATATAATACTTAAATACTTTTTTTTGTAAATACATCCATGATATACATAGAAAACACCCAGACCAAAACAATCTAAAATAAGTTTTTTTATTTCACTTTCTGCAATATTTAATTTTGATTGTAAGTTCAGTATCTTTTGTTTTAGATCCTCCAAATCTTCTGCTCTGGTAGTCGACAAGTCTGGGCAGCTTCTATTTAGTTTATTATCTTGGAAAGTTGACCAGGTTTCATCATCGTCATCATCAATCAATGACAGATAAGAATTTGACGTCGAAATATGAACAATAGTTCTTTTATTTCTAAAAGTAAGTAGTAAAGTTTTTAAGTATCAAAATATGGTGTCTTCATTTAACAAGAGATACATCTTCAACGCCTTTTATGTTCATCGTTCATAATAAAAAAGCGCTTTTCTGCCCCTGCGCAGTTAATGTCATAAGTAATATTGCACACTGAACAAGTCAAAAATTGCTTTCTTGGCAGTTGTTTAGAGCATTTGCCATATTTCCCAGACATTTTCAAAAGAAAGAAAAAAAAGTTAAAAGTCAGAAATTAAAGTCAAATCAACAAAAAAAACAAACAAAATCCGATGCGAGATTTGAACTCCTGTTTGCTAGACTGAGGTGCAAGTGTTTGAGCTTGATACCACTGAGCCAAACGCACATATGTCTGTATCACACGAGCGACGAAATGTGTCTATAGCTGGTTTTAGTACAGTTTGCTGAAGAAATTTTATGTCCATATATGGTAAACGAGTTCGAATGCAAGCGTTTGATGAGTCACACACAACACTGGATGACCGTTCGCTTTTTGATACAAATTCATCACTTTGCACTGTTTTTTCTTAATAAAGTCACTTTGTTTTGTTTTATAAACTAGCGTAGTCTTTTAACTTTTTGGAGAGGAATATTAGAGTATACATTTGTCGTGAATCAAACTCGGTTGAGTTTATAAAGTTCTTTATTCGCTCAACACACTTATCTATGATACAAATCAGTGTCTCTAGTCACATTAATAATTATAACAACATTTTAACATAGGTTCCTTCCATCAACCTTTCGCTTCGGCGGTCAGCACTAGACTGCCTTGCCTTTCGAGTGCACTCCGCAAGTCAGAAAATAAGAAGGGAAGGGGCAGCGAGTGTTGCCATTTTAAAATAGCGATAACGTTATTCGATGAAGTAACAATACTCGTTTTTATATAAATAACGTTAACTGTTATTATAATGAGTTACGATTACAACAGGGCTACTGATTGAGTCTAAATACAAAAATCATCATATTCGGCCATCCGACCTAGTGCACCTCCTGGTGCATTAGTCTTTAAAAATATTTATAATGGCGCATTTATATCAATACTACTACAATATACTACATTTATCATATTACAAGCAATAAAGATTATGCCAAAATTTAGCTGTTGAGTACACATTAGAAAATCATCACATTCGGCATTTAAGTTTAACAAGAAATAAAGGTTACGCTACAATCATACTGTTGAGCTCACTCAGTAATACATTATTACAAAATATACTTATTAATAACAATTATCACATTTCTAGTACTTTTTATAATTATATTTTTTTTTTGTTTTACTTGAGTTGCCGCAGCTTTGACCAATATAGATTGATCTATTGAATCTTTAGATTGATTATGCTTTACCAAGGGTGAAGTATTAATCCAGTGTCTTATAAGACTTTCGGCAACGAACATTTTATACATCTTTTATTTTTTATGTAACCGGGTTCATAACCTATTATGTACCTATAATTTCATGGTTATTTCGTTCTAAAGGCTAATAAGTTAAGTATGGTTATGTTATTATAATTATGATCACAATCGTAATTATTAATGGGACTAATCTTTTTTTTTTTAATCCTGTCTATGAATGACAAAGGGTCATTTATCGGAGCCATTTTTATTTTATTTTATTACAGTCTATTATGTTCTAATATTTATATTTAATAGGAATTTTTAAAAAAAACATCTGATTTTAAGATAACGAAATGGAAAGAATCTTTAACTTAATTGACTTTTAAATTGATGAATGAATGAAATTTATAGATAACTTTTGTAGTTTTAAGTGTGTGACATATTAACGATCCTAACTTTAAAGAGACCTTATCTACATAAACAACAGTTCATTTAGAAAGTAATAAATCAGTCAAGTCAGTAAAAACCAAATTATTGGACACCAATCACATACATTGTTCAGTGTTATGAAAATCAGACACAAAGGTGGTACCACAACACCCAGACCCAAGACAATATAGAAAATTTTGATATCTATATTGACCCGACCGGGAATCGAACCCAGGAACTCAGAGCGGCGACGCCTTGAAACCAGCGTGCCTAGCCACTTCACCACGGAGGTCGTCAAATTAATGCCTCCTTACTACAAATAACATCATTATACTCCATTACAATATGTTTTCGAGTCTTTAATTTCTATTATCGACATTTTCTAGCATCTAATTTAATTTTTGAATAACTTAAAGGAATGACTGAACGGTGCATTCAGCAATATGATAATAGTTCACAATTTGTATAATGATAATATGTATAAAGTAAATAAAATAATAAGGTGAAAACAATAAAGTTTCTTTCTGAAACACAGTCTCATGATTTGATTTTTTCATATTAAGTAATGTATTAGGATATAAACCTATGTATTGAGATAGATATTAAGAAAGTCACTAAAGCATCCAAAATAAATGTCACTTGTTAATCGTGGAGAACATAATCAAGAATTATTGAAGCTACTTAGATAACTTTAAAAAAAAGTTAAATTTCGTAATTTGCGTGGCGCATATCAATGAAAGTTATGAATCTTAGCACTTAAAATTATAATAACTCGTTGTTTTTTTTATTGGAATTGAATGGCCACCTTAATGTCTGTTATCAATCTCTGATAAAGACTGTTTACAGAGATACAGTCATTTAAGGGATCGTTATTATTATTATTTTATCTGAGTGACTTATAGAATCTCTTATGATCTTACAATTTATTGTTCCCATAAAATATTACTCTGTAGTTTAACTTTCCTTAATATTATGTGTGTTCGTATGAGAAAAAATCAATATTTTAGGGCCCATATAAATACATATTTGTTAATTATTTACGAACAGTACACGAAGATGTGGTTTTTATTCAGTAGTAGGAACAAGTACCTACTTCACTTTATTAATCATTATACAAATAATTAAAATAGAATTGAGATTAGATTTAATAGGCAAATAACATTAATAATTAAGCCCTACTACGAATACAATTAACTCAGCAAAGTAAACTCAACGATATTATTCTGTTACATGTAAAAAAAAACTGCATGATATTACCAAGAATACAGAAAAATATCAAAGTGGGGAACTAGAATAAAAACTCGGTTTGAAATAAAGCCTTTGTGCATAATTATTTATTAATTGACCTATGCGATCACGGTCTCCTATTTACATTTTGGCGTGTAGACGTCCCTAAGTCCCCATTTAAATGAATTGCGATGCGTCTTTAGTTATTCCAAACCCAAGCATATTGCAGAGCAAACGTCGTGTTTGGCGTCAATATAAAATTCATAAATGAAAATATATTTCTTTTCAAGTCAATGCTTAGTATATTATGTAAGGTCACCTCGTTTTAAGTGATAATAATTTTAACAGAGCATCAAACAATAACATAGAAAGAGGACTCATTTTTTTTTGAAAACTGGCCCGCATACGATTTTATTTTTCCTAACAAAAAAATATTAATCTTTAAGGGCACCCTGTCCCGCGACAATGCCTTTCGTTTCTTACATAAGTACTAAATTGAGCGACAACTAGACAGACATATATAATAAAAGTGCTAAAAGACAATAAGTATAAAAATAATATTAAAACAAATGTTTTTACAAATTGTCGGAGTTATGATTTAAAGATAAACAATGTCATTTAAAACTTTTTTTATAGACATTGAGGATACATTAATTTATGTATAACTGACTGTCTACTAGTCAGGCATACTTATAAGAAGGTTTTTTAATAAGTAAAAGTAAAGTATACCTATCGAAGCTCGTTGTCGATGTATATTTTTTTTTAATGTTTGTGCAATATTACAGAAATATGTAGTAAGTTATTTGATTCCTAAATGTTTATAGTAGTTATAAATTAACATTAATATGTATAAGTATAGGACCATCTGTTCCAAAATTTATATTATTACTCCACAATTTATTAACAGGTAAAACTCACCTATAAAATTGTTTTACTTTGCTGTACCCTACCGGGTGTGCACATGTAGCGAGCGATGTTAAGTTTGTAATTAATTATTTATCTACGGTGTATTTCTTTCATTAAATAAATGATAATTGATAATCCTTTAATATACATTTTATGTCTTACAAGTCTGGCGGTTGCCTGCGCTATCAAAATTGCAATGGAATCTGCTACCCTTCATAGTTCTTGTATGGTGAAAACGACAGATCAATTTATATAGAGGAAGTAAGGGTATTTTCTATGAATGTCATATAAACGATCTGCATTGTAACGCGTTACGCGACTTTAATGGCGTTTAAGTAAGCCGTCATTAAAATTACCGCGTCAATGAATTAATTAAATCTTTGTTTTGAAATAATTAAGTCACGACGTTTATTTTTATTTATTTATTTATTTAAAGACTTTATTGCACAAATTTAGTGTACAAAGGTGGACTTAATGCTAAAAGCATTCTCTACCAGTCAAACCTTTAGGTCATGCAGAAAGGTGTCAACGGGTGCAGTGAAAAGCTTCTAAAGATAAAAGAAACATAGTAACAATAATCCTATTATCCTATAGTAATAAATACACATATTATAATATATTATATAAATAGATAAACCTACTTTAAATAGTAACTTTAACTATAAACATATATATATATGTATAATTATACGTACATAAGCATAAATAAAGCAATAATACATACACATAATAATAATATTACTATGCAATTATTCACTCTTTCAGAAATGTGCGAACTTTATTCTTGACGGATAACCTCGAATCAGTCTTCTTTATATCTAGGGGAAGAGAGTTCCAGAGTCGTGTAGCAGTCACTGTAAATGACTTAGAAACATACGAAGAGCGGTGAGCCTGCGTACTTAACCGAAGGTTGTCAGAAGAACGGAGAGAACGATCATGTGTTTGACTTAAAAATGGAAACATATTAGGAAGGTAAGAAGGAGCAGAGGGGTTTTACAGAATAGTGTGAAGAATGCAAAGAATTCGAGAGTCTCTACGTTGACGGATGGTAAGCCAATTCAGTTGTGCTCTGTAACTGGAGACATGGTCGTATTTACGGAGGCCGAAGATGAATCTAATATAACTATTTAGGAGACGTTCAAGTTTATCAATGAAGGCTTCAGTGAGGTTAGTACAGCACGAATCAGCATAGTCGATGATAGGAATGACTTAACTTTGCATAAGCAGAAGTTTTGTTTTAAATGGGAGAAAGAATTTAAGGTTTATTCAAGTAAGAATTTACTGACATCGTGTGTTAATAGGTATATTTTTCTCATGATCTCGGTAAATGCGCGGTATTTTTCGCAACCTCAACTTAGTAAATTAGGTCTGTGGGAGCGATTACAATATAAATATTACAATTATTTATTTTTGATTAAAGCATTGACAGTGATATCATACAAGACGGTGAAAAGGGCTTCTGATGTTTATACATTCACCAAAATTATCAGTTGTACGGAAAACAGCACGTCAAGGTAAAAACTGCGGTATCTTATGCAATTGCAATAAGGTTAAGTTTGCAACAAAAGTGGGTAATTTGATGTGCTGTCGACTATACATATATTCAAAATTCTGTACTCAATCGCAACAAAATAACCCATTCTCCTAAGAAGAAGTGATGTTTTTTTTCGTTTGTAAATGATAAATAACATCCTAGCCTACCCGCGACCACGAACGCTGCAAAGGTTTGAAAACGTCGGGAATCAAAATAAACCTCCGCGAAAAATATCTGAGAATTGTGTGTACAAGGACTTATCCAGTGAATGCATATACTACAGTTAAAACATAGTAGTTGTTCTTTTTTCCTCGTTGTGATTGGAGCCAAACAGTCACTTTGGATTGTGTGAAACGGTGATTTCAGGTGACGGTTTTGAGCGTTGGTGACGCTGAAAGGGTACTTTTTGATTTGTGTCTTCCTTTACAAGATGTCGATGTCCTCAACCTCGATCGCGAGCTCTTTTGTCTTTGTAGGCCCATCCAACCTGGTTTCGCCTCGTGGCCTTCAGTCTCATCACCTCGGAAGAAAAAGAATACCAGCATTAGTGTTGTTATCAACAAAATCATATTTTGGATATGGTAATTATTTACTAAGGAACTTTATTAATATCAAACAAGAAAAAATAAAACTAAGACATGCAACATAAAAAATATACTTAAAGTCTACCTATTCAAAAACGAAACTATTTCCTTGAGGCAAGGAGGCTATGATGCTGGCTGCGTTGCCGCGTTGAATAGCTATGCTAATCCTTTGAGCTAGGAATCAGCCAGCTTTATTACTGGCTGTTACAGAATTTAATTTTGGCGCAATTTTAGCAAACAGCAATTTAGCAAAGGGTCCCCACGGCCCAAATGTTTCAACACCAAACGGCGCAAACACATAATCACTTGCAAGTGAGACGTACTTGCGACGCTTGGCGTTTTCAGCCAACTCCGCTGCTGCTCCAGCTTTAAGGGCTGATTCTCTGAGATGGTTGGGCCAAAGTATCGACACAAGTTGCATCCCAAACTAAGGCCCGACCCCGTTCCCAGGGAATAAGCGTGAGGCCATCAGGTCTCTTGCCATCGTCACTGACCAAACCACGTGGTTTTAACGTGGAAGGAACATTAATGGTGGCAAGGGCTCTTCTGATGGCGTCATTAAGGGTAGCGTGACGGGCAAGACGCCCAGCGCTTTGCTGGCAACAAAGGCAGTGGAGACCAAATTTATTTTCACATATAGGAGTACCAAGGCGGAATAGGGAGTCTACTATTAGGGAATCCACTTAGTAAAATACCACGATATTTTGTTGACAGCAAATATTATATATATTTTACAAAATTTACGCGCGCTTAGTTTAGAAGTTAGATGGGGACGCCCATTTTTCCACTTTGGAATCTATGAAACGTTAGACTTTAAAAGAAAATGTTTTAAGAAACCTCTATGTTATTTTAAAAAACCTATCCATAGGCCCCAGACGCATGGGTTTGTCAAAAAAATTGATTTTCGGTTTTAGTTTCGTGTATGGGAGCCCCGCTTATTTTTTTTTATGAGAATCGTAAAGCGGTTAACAGGATACATCTTCCTACCAAATTTCATCAGTTTAATGCTTTAAGTTACAGAATAAAATGGCTGTGACATACGGACGGACAGGCAGACAGACTTGACGAAACCATAAGGGTTCCGTTTTTTTTCCATTTGGCTACGGAACCCTAAAAATGGTAAGGCGGCGGTGACCTTGACAGGTCATCTCTCTTCATCACTTACCAGTGACCTTCTGCATGATTCCCTTCTCGTAATAGTACCGAAGAGAGCGTGACAGCTTATCATAGTTCATCGCAGGGCGGTTCTTCTGCGCGCCCCAGCGGCGGGCCACCTGGAGTCAGATGTTTGTATTCATATTTCTTGTACTATAGTAATAATAAGTAAAGCTAGCCTGTAATGTCCTACTGCTAGGTAAAGGCCTTACCTCAACTATGAGGTAGTTATGGGGTTATGGGTTTAGGCTAAGATGTTTTTAAATTATAGATACAAAGTATGCGCTCGAAAATGGCTACACGTAAGGCAGGTAATTGCCCGGAATGCATTCAGTTGGGCACGCTTTCTCTTTATGAGTAAACGTCTCGACATCGCCTTAATTTATTTCTCGTTTTCCGGTAAAAATGCCTTCCTGTGTGTTGAGGAGTAGTACCAATGACACTGCAACTGTAAGCGACAAGAAAAACTTGTTATTACATTCATAAGTACAGTTTTTACATTTTAAAAGTATTAAAACACAAAATACGTATTAAGTCTTTACCAAAATTTGGTAAAGACTTAATACAAAATTTTTACTGGCTGACATTAGGCTAAAGAGCGAGATGTCACGCGCTCGCGCCAATGAGCGCTCAGTAGCAATCAGTACCTAACGAATGGTATATATTTATCTCTTTCTATCAACAGGCATGCCCCATCATTTGTCTCCATTAGTACTTAGTGTCGTAATACACAACTATACGTTCGTATAGAGTAATCCTTGCGCCACTTTAAAATGCTTTAATGTTTGTGTATAACATGTCTATCCTTTTGTACGTCATTGGGTTTAGGTATTTATAGACAAGTGCGCGTGCGCACGGCTCATCTCTAGCGCTCGGATGATATAAGGGCGTAGAGGAAGCGAGTATTTGATATTACTATAATATATTTGCACGCTATTCTTGCCTAGGTCAGACACGGCGGAACCTGCGCAGATGCGACCCGCGTGGATCCAATCCACGAGGATTCGAAAGTGTTCTGACCATAAAATAAATAGACCATAAAATTAATACAAGCATTCCTATTGAAAGAGAAGGACAAGTAAAAGCTGTCAAACGAAACCGATTTAAGATGACAGTAACTAACTTAAGTAGGTAACATTTGAAGCTTAAAATGAGATTACCTACCTTTCGTTCAGGTGATTTATACCAATCTTCCTAAGTTAAAATATAAGTTTACCGCATGATAAACAGTCGACACAAAATATCGAACATGCAGCTCTATTGTAAAACGAGTATCATTCAAGAGGTAATCCGTAAATTTCTTAAAGAATAGATAATTGCAAAATATTATTTATTTATTATATGTATTATTTATGTATATTTTTATCTATTGTATTTATTTTGTGTAAGTAACTTACTTAATTTGTTTATAGAATATAAAATATGTTGTTGCAGTAATATAAATATTAGTTAATTGTTACTTTTTTTGAAAATTTTCTCTGAATTTCTTTTTCACTGCACCCATTGCCATTTCTCTGCATGACCTAAAGGTTTGACTGGCAGAGAATGCTTTTAGCATTAATAGTCGCCCTAGCCGATTTCGACTACGGTGGCCGGTCGTAACGACTATCCGACTGCGCGGGACAAATTATAGTGCACAAGTGTGTGCGCAAACACAGGTGCACTCTCTATTCCTTTCACTCTCATAGCCCGATGGGACAGATATCTGACACGACCGGAGAGAGATCAGCAGGCGCAGGATCAACGGCGCAACGTGCTTTTCCGAGGCACGGGGGTGAAACACCACCAACTTCCAAACTCCGGGCTATCCTAAGAATTTCTGAACAGAAAAACTCAGGTATATATTTTTGGCCCGACCCGGGGTCGAACCCGGGACCTCTGGCGCAGCCGTCGCTTTAAAGTGCGACCCTCCTACCGCTGCGCCACCGAGGCAGTTTTAGCATTAAGTCCACCTTTGTACACTGTGATTTCTGCAATAGTCTTTAAATAAAAATAAAATATAGTACTAATCTACAAAAGTAGTCATCCCAGTAGTTTCACCTCTTCCGGCTCATGAAGCTTGAACTCCAAACCTCGTCCCGTCCACGCCACGCAGCGCGCGCCCTCCGCCAGGAGAGACACCAGAAACTGCCATAGTTGAAGGGCACCACGGCGACCTCCTCCTGATAGAAATATATTATAGTTTAATTAATGAAATAAGAAACCAAAAATTGCGCACGGGCGGGACTAGAACCAGTGACTTCTTGGCTAAATAGGCCAAAGGCTTTACTAATTGAGCTACCGTGCTGTCAGTCCGACTGTTCGAAGTTTTTGGTCTCAATACGTCATTACTGATGCATAAACAGACGGGTAGATGGCGCTAACGTCACGCGCAATGACGTATTCAAAAGAGACCAGAAATTTCGCATGTTCGGACCAACAGCACGGTAGCTCAATTGACAACATTTCAATTTTGTAAAGGTATGATAATTCTAACACCATTTCAAGACCTAGCGATTCTAAACACGTAAAAAAACTTTTGCGCTTTATTGTTAAGTTAAATGAAAAAGACTGAAAATAACATTGAGGTAGGCATTTCAGAGGCTACGCCTTTGCAATGACAGAAAAATGCTTTTGAAATTTGAGGTTGCTGGCAGCTGTTACTTTGACATTTATTGTTGTTGTTGTTTCCAGTGTTTTATTGGACATTATCGATAAATTACGATAAGGTAAATTAAAGATTATTAAAAAAATACATTTTGAATTCTAATTATTTTTTAGTTTAGATACGAAATAATCATCATAATTCCTTATTCGATATACGTTTGATATTTGTAGCTAATAATAATAAAATAATAATAGTAAAATAATAATATTAAATAAGAAAGGATGCTACGTTAGCTTTGTTTGGTTACAGTTTACATAACTTAAATCAGGTAATGTTACATAAACTAAAATTAAATACTTAATGGATATACCATTGATATCGACATCTTAATTCTACAAACCACAACACTATAAACGTCCGAGATTTTTTAATATAGCATAAGACACACCTCGTAACATCCAACCTCATATACTTACACTCTTTTAGAATGGTTTTTTTTTAACAATGATTATTTGAAAAAATACTGAAAAGAAAAGAAAATTAAAAAATATTTGTGCCTTCATTTCTGATGTTCTTTCAGGAAAAAAATAAAAATGTGCATATAAACATTTTGAAAAATTTTGTCAATTGGTAGAGCGTTAAGCCCGGATAGCCAAGAAGTTGCCGGTTCGAGTCCCGCCCGTGCGCAATTTTTGGTTTCTTATTTATTCTTAAAAAGTTAGTGGTTTTTGCATACATCCTCACAAAATTTCGCGTTTATAATATCAGTTTTACCTGCATGTGTTGTCGTGACATGCTGGTGCGGAGAAGCAGCTTCGCTTCTTGAAGTTGAGGCGGAACTGCAAAGCGAGCTGCTAACTGCAAGAAAAATCTTTATCAATTAGGTGTTATTAGGATTCCGTATCTGAATGGCAAACACAGAGGCCTTATGTAGTTACATTTTTGTTTTATAATGTTTTTTCACTATACAAACTTAATTATAAATTGCACTTGTAAAAGCAACTTTGGCTGTGTGACGGTGGTCTAGTGGTATGGGCATACGTCCGGATAGCTTAAGACACGGGGTTTGATTCCTCGTCTGTCACACAGCCAAAGTTGCTGTTTACAAGTGAATTTATATTATTAAGTTTGTATAGTGACAAAACACTATAAAAACAAAAATTAAATCATAAATTGGCTTCTTTGATCTTAACCGATTGTTAAATATTTGTAAAAATATTTCCTACAGATATTGTGAGAGCAATCTCGCAACATTGATGACGTCACGCAGCCTTCGCGTTAAAGGAAGCACTTGCAAAATTCAACAGGCTTGCTAATGTGACGGTGGCCGAGTGGTATAGGCATACGTCCGGATAGCGTAAGACACGGGGTTCGATTGCTCGTCTGTGAAACAGCCAAAGTTGCTTTATACAAGTGCAATTTATATTAGAGGCTTTGTTGTTTCGTCAATCAGTTTGTCTGTCCGTCCGTATGTCGCAGCCACTTTATTCTAAAACTATTAGCATTACACAGTTGAAACTTGTTAGGAAGGTGATCCTTGTCAGTTTTACGATTCGCATACAAAAAGTAATGATATTAAAGAGTGTTGCCACTCTTAAAAGACCTTTACAAGTCCGAAAACATTAGTTCATTTAGTCAATGTTAACACAACGACAAGGGTGGAGTCTTGAATGCAAACTCGTGACATGAGGGTTCTGTACAAAGTTTAACTGAATATGGGGTCAACTTACTTCCACTTGCCAAAATACTATACTATAATAGGAAACACGAAATTCCTATACACGAAACTAGAACAATAAAACACTGGTAGTTTTTGAGATACAGTACATTATCAACAACTGCGAATATAACTTTGTTCTCGGTACTAATACTATTGAAAACAAAGTTTTTTGTGCAGCCTACTATTGTGGTATTTTGGCAAGTGGAAGTAAGTTGACCCCATATTCAGTTAAACTTGGTACAGAACCCTCATGTCACGAGTTTGCATTCAAGACTCCACCCTTGTCGTTGTGTTATCATTAACTTAATGAACTAATGTTTTCTGACTTGTAAAGGTCTTTTAAGAGTGGCAACACAATTTAGTGTTTTTTTTACATATGAATTGAAGACTTTCGTGGTGTAATATGAAGTTACCCTCAAAATTCTTGTACTACGGTTGTTCGTCACGGATGTGTTTAAATAAATAAAAATAAATAAAATATGTTTATTTCGGACTTGGGTCCATATAGTGTTAGTAACAAAGAAAGCTTAAAAACTATGTAAGTACAGTAAAATTAATTGAATTAATACAAATTAAAATTATTATAGTTAACTTTAGTGTCTTTGACGAGATGGACGCGTGTCCAGTGCTGCATAACAGCACTGTCCGTTTATCAACAGTCTTTTGTTATGCTTTTATATATGCGACCGCCGGCGGCCTTTTGATCTTCGAGCATCTCCGGCAAATATTTATACCACTGGGTTCCATCCAGCCTGGTGCAGCTTGAGAGTTCCGCGTCGTCATGTTACGTAGCGAGGTTATATTTATTTTAAACTTCTTCTTAGACCCTCAAACTTCGTCATAAATTATACAGGGTGTTGTTTTTGTCAGTGACATCCAACTCAGAGATGATTATATGAGTTATGCTTATTCTAAAAAAATGTTGTCCTTAAATTCTGAGCAAGTTTTATACAAGAAAACCTCTTCACATCATACAAAAAAATTACAAAACTACGAGTAATTGGAAAACTCGCACCCTAGCGCGTAGCTAGCGCTTGTTTACGAAATACTACGTAGCTTATAAGCTACGAAGAGGCTACCTGGTGTTGATAGTTTTAACTCGATTGCTGTACCGTATGAGAGGAAAGATGATAGGGCACTTGGTACGACATGATGACTTAATAAGGATCATCATAGAGGGAAAAGTTGAAGGGCGGAGAAAAAGAGGAAGACCTAGAAGGGCATACATGACGCAAATTAAGGAAAAGTTAGGAGTCAAGTCGTACCAAGTAGTCAAGGAAATGGCCTGGGATCGATTAAATTGGAAAAAACTCCACCGACAAGAGCATAGCTCTTAAATAAGAAGAAAAAGAAGAAGAAGCTGTACCGTATAAAAATGATTTTGTGGGCTTTTTCCATTTCAAAAAAACTTTTTATTTTTGACATCAGTATCGTTTGTACAGCCTGCCCTGAGTCGCTCGTCGCTGACCAAAACAACACCCTGTATTTAACTGTCAATACGCCGCGAAATGGCTTGAACATTTTAATTAGTTCCAACCAACCTAGTTTCTCCTCCCAATGTTGGTGCTCAGCGGAACTGGAGACGACCTCTTCCCTCTCTCGAGGCTCCTCAGCTGTCTCCTCTGCGCACTTGCTGTACACTGCACTGCATCTAAAGACAGAAGCTTTGTTACAAATATACTAATACGGAGGTGTTCGTAGCGCAGCGGAGACAGCGCTTTGGTAGTGATAACGAAGTTAAGCAACCTAATGCACGTGTTTGGATGGGTGACCATACCGTCTATGTAAGTGACGTGTATCAGGAGCATCTCCGTGCTTCGGAAGGCACGTTAAGCCGCGGTCTCGGCCAATATCGGTTGATATTAGTCGTTAAGCCTAGTCAGAAGCCTTATGGGCGGCTTGATAACATTTGACAGCAAGGTTAGTCGCTCGCCTTGCAAACACCCCTCCGCCAACCCGCACTGAGCCCGCGCGGTGGGTAAGGCCTTTGCCCAGCAGTGGGACGTTACAGGCTAATTTCTAAACCGATACGGTTCGGAGCGGTTACGGAAAGGCAATAGCTTCAAAGGATCTTCACCAAAACTCTATAGAAACTCGGCCCACTTTGCGTCTGCATGCGTCTTTACAAAATGTTCGGATAAAATATGTAAATATTTAAAAGAATACAGACAAAAAATATTTTTGAAAAATAATTAGAGTTTTACGAGGAATTCAATGGCAGATTAAACATTTTGAGGTTATGTTTTGTGATTGCAGAGTTATTGCACCGCACGTACATTCATTTTGACACATTCAGAAGGTAATTGTTATATTTTACTGAAGTAATTCAATACTTAGTTACCCTTAAAATACCAGTACAATTATAATTCAAACAAGATTTTTGAACTATAAACTACAAAGACGAAATTTGGGCCCGGCTTTGGTCAATATCCTTTGTATTTTATCGATTATTACTAACTAAAGGACGTCCGCGTTCACGGCTGAATATAAACCACGGTTTTTCACAGCGACCTGACCTGAGTTTTTTAGTGTGATGATGAGATCTTTACGAGGTCACCTACATCTTATCAGGAATAAAATATTGTGAGTAAAGTAAAGTTAGCCTGTAACGTCCCACTGCTGGGGAAAGGCCTTATCTTCAACGTTGAAGTAGTTCGAGCCGAACTCCACCACGAGGGCTCAGTGCGGGTTGGTGGAGGGGTGTTTGAAAGGCAAGCGACTAACCCTGCTGTCAGATGTTATCAAGACGCCCATAGAGCCTCTTACAAGGCTTAAAGACTTATATCAACTGACATTAGCCGGGACCAACGGCTTAACGTGCCTTCCGAACCACGGAGATGCTCGTGATATACGTCACTTAGAAAAAGTCGGAATGGTCACCCATCTAAACACGACCGCGCCGTAAGTTGCTTAGCTTCGGTAATTACAATCCAAAGATGCCACCACTGCGCTACGAATATATAAATATTGTATGGTACTCAAAATACAGAAATAGGATATAAGAACTGACCTGTGCAAGTGATAATGCTCTCTGTACTCCGGTCTTGTTTCTTCTTCTCCTTTACATCTGAAACAGAAAAGTTAAAGTTTTTTCACGCTATCTGCTCGGCAACGTTCAATAAAGTCATGAAATTTAAATAAAAAATCATTACGTCTATTATAACATTATTAGTATTTCTGAAAATGCGTTCCGTAAAGTTGCTATGTATTATAGTGTGCGACATTTGGTAAGTCAATTTGTGTGATTTGAATGGCTAATTGTATATTTTTAGGGTTCCGTAGCCGAATGGCAAATAACGGAACCCTTATAGTTTCGTCAAGTCTGTCTGTCTGTCTGTCCGTCCGTATGTCACAGCCACTTTGTTCGGAATCTATAAACATTACACAAATTAAACTAAGTCGGTAGGTGTATCCAGCCAACCGCTTTACGATTTCCATACAAAAAATAAAAAAGGCTACATAAAACCACGGACGAGTAAAAAAAGTAAGGACTCCGCACCGCGATATTAGCAAGTGAAGCCACTTTTATGCTGTATGTGTGTGCGTTACTGGGATACCAGTTGATACAAATATTTCTCCTTTTATTGTGTAGGTTTTTATTAATAACAAACAAGAAGAAATAAAACTAAGACATGCTACATAAAAAAAAACTTAAAGTCTACCTATTCAAAAACGAAACCATTTCCTTGAGGCAAGGAGGCTATGATGCTGGCTGCGTTGCCGCGTTGAATAGCTATGCTAATCCTTTGAGCTAGGAACCAGCCAGCTTTATTATTGGCTGTGACAGAATTTAATTTTGGCGCAATTTTACCAAACAGCAATTTAGCAGAGGGTCCCCACGGCCCAAATGTTTCAACACCAAACGGTGCAAACACATAATCACTTGCAAGTGAGACGTACTTGCGACGCTTGGGGTTTTCAGCAAACTCCGCTGCTGCTCCAGGTTTAAGGGCTGATTCTCTGAGATGGGATGGGGCCAAAGTATCGACACAAGTTGCATCCCAAACTAAGGCCCGACCCCGTTCCCAGGGAATAAGCGTGAGGCCATCGGGTCTCTTGCCATCGTCACGGACCAAACCACGTGGTTCCAACGTGGAAGGAACATTAATGGTGGCAAGAGCTCTTCTGATGGCGTCATTAAGGGTAGCGTGACGGGCGAGACGCCCAGCGCTTTGTGTATGTGTAAATTTTACTGATTAATGCATGTGAGCAATATGCGTAAAATTTGAAGTAACGTGCGTTTCAAAACCACAATTAAAATTTAAATAATGTAAGTCGCCAACCTGTGATCGGAATAGCTAGATAAATTACATACCTGTATTTCTTTTGGTTGGATTTCATTATATTTTTATTTAAATTAAAAGTGCTTGCTTCTTCTTTCAATTATTATTACGAATACAAAAAAAAAACTTGATTGATTTTCTGTTACACAAACACTACAATATATTTAAATGCCAAAAAATAAAGAACTGATTAAATTTTATCATTAAGTAAAAAAAAGTTATGTTTATGAAGTAGAATACTGCTTTAACACAGCTTTTTGTATGGGACCAACAGCGAAACCTCATTTTTAGGGTTCCGTAGTCGAATGACAAATAACAGAACACTTATGGTTTCATTGTCTGGCTGTCGGTCTGTCCGTCCGTATATCACAGTCAATTTATTTTGCAACTATTAGCATTACACAGTTGAAACTTGGTAGGTAAATGTATTCTGTTAATTGCTTTACGGCTTTCCCAAGCATGAAACTAAAACCATTTTTTTTTGTCTAACCTCATAAGCCTTTTAAAATGACATTAAGGTTCCTTAACCAAAAGACGCTTCCAAAGTGGTAAAATGGGCGTCCCCCCATCCCCCTTTAATCTTTAAACAGTGTACATTTTGAAAAAAAAACATGATGTAGAACTTGACAAAATCTTTCAATGAAAATTGGTTTGAACGATATCCAACTTGTAGTTTTTCAGTGCGCGAGTCCGACTCGCACTTAACCCGTTTTTTCGGGTAAAGTCCCTATTTATTTCCCGGCCACACTGGCTGTTACTGTCATTGGCAAATCACGTGGAATGGAGGTTTTGTGTTCCAAATAAATAATTTTTGTATTTTAAATAGAACAGAAATTAATGTAATAGGTACTGGGTAGCCTGTGAAAGGTAATTCCTTGGCACTTTTTTTGTAGAAATGTAATATTTTTACACTGTTTAACGACACACGCCGGCATTTTTTTCAATTTTTTATACGCGAAGGTTTGCACTGTCACAGACAATGCCAGAGAGGGTAATGGCGGCCGATCGGCTTACTTTTGCGTCAGTGTGTGCGTGGAGGTTCGTATTTACACGTATGCTGGCTTACTTTGGGTGCTTCACTTTTTGTGTAGGTGACGCGGAGTCCTTACTTTTTTTACTCGTCCGTGCATAAAACCAATTTTTTTTTTGCTCAAACCTATGAATGTGGGTGAGGTGTCTATGGATAGGTCTCTTAAAATGACATCGAAGTTTCTCAAACTATTTTATCTGAAAGTCAAACGTTTGTAAGATAGACGCTTCTAAAGTGGTAAAACGGGCGTCCCACCCCATCTAACTTTTGAACCAGGCTAGTGAAATTTAAATTTAAAATTTTGAATAAATTACACGATGTAGATCTTTAAAAATATTTTCAACAAAAATAGTTTGAGCGAGATCGAACTTGTACTTTTTAAGATATATGTTACCGACAGCTTCCAGCGGACCATCACGATCCGCTTACAGCGCTTCCAGCAATGATCATAAATAATTAAATAATAACCATTACATTGATGTGGATACACTAAACCTAATATAATAATATAAATTAGATATATTTTAAGAGTCCTTTGTATTCAAATTAGAATTATCAAAACTAATAAGTTGTTGTTAAGAATTCCATGTTATTTTTTTTGTGAGGGTTAACTGATATTTTTTGGTTAGTCTGTCTGATTCGGTGCGACTGGGCGTATATTTCTGCTCCTATACTAACGGTGTAACCTTACAAAAATACAAAGTTGTGGAACATTGAAGTGTTGTTTGAATTGTTTGGCCACCCTGGACCACTTCTGTTAACACGTCAGAAGTGGGATCAGGAGTCAAAATGTCGGGCCCATACTTCAATGGCTTGGGACGACGGAAAAGAAAACACAGTGACCCCGAATCCACGACCACTGAAGATGAAGGAGAAATGCGCCAAGAAGACCAAGACAAAAATTCAGATTTTTTTTTCTATCTGAGCAGCGTGATACAAATCGGATATCATACAAAAAACGCCGGGTCACACCAACAGACGCCGAGTTGATACCTAAATACCGGCCGGAAGATCAAAACAACAATGTCATTGGATGGTTACATAAAATCGATCAGCTCGGTGATATTTATGCATGGAATAATAAGGATCGTCAGTTCATTATGCAACTACGCCTACGTGGGTCTGCGAGGGATTGGTATGAAGATTTAAAAGATTATAACCTCACTTGGGACCAGTGGAAAACCGCTTTGCAAACAGCGTTCCCTCGATCAGCAGATTTTGTAGATAAGCTTGAACAAATGTTAGCAAGGTCTAAAGAAGATAATGAGTCGATGACAAAGTACTATCATGAGAAAATGTCATTGCTTAGAAAGTGCAATATTGGTGGCGAAGACGCGATTTCGTGCATTATTCGAGGACTACCGGCAGAACTGCGAAACAACGTAAAGGCCTATAAATGTGAAACTCCTGAACAACTATATTTTGGATACTTATCTTCGTTGGAAAACTTCAAGCGAGTGGATGCGACATATACATCACGCAAATCTACATGGAAGAGAGGCAACGTAAATCCGTCCGCTGGATCATCAACACAACTTGTGCCGAGGGTGTGCTTCGTGTGTCGGCGTCCCGGGCACGAAGCGCGGGACTGCAGGATGCAGCAGCGGTGCGAGACTTGTCGCCGCTCTGGACACACGACAGCGACCTGCTGGTTTGCGCCGGGCTCTTCACGTCAGCAAACACAGGTCAGCGATATATTACATATCACTTATGATATTTATGTAGATATTTATAAGCGAAATGTAGTTGTAAACGGAATACAATTAATTGCTTACGTTGATACCGGCAGTAAACTAAATATTCTAAAAATCAGTACGGCGAAAACTTTACAACTTGAAATTTACCCTTCAGATGTTGTGATGAAAGGATTTGGGGGTGGTTGCTTACAATCGCTAGGTAGATGTGAAATTGCTGTTTTGATTGACGGTTTAGTGTTAAAAGGTGATACGGAATTAACAAATTGCAGTATGGCAGACATAGACTTAATTATTGGACAAACCATGATTAATCAAGAGAATATTAGCTTAGTCACGACAGCCACTACTGCGAATTTTGTTCATTCTAATAATATTATGGATTTGTTAACGGGTTTTCAACCAAACGAAGATGAACATGTGACAAAGTTTTCTTTACATCTCAAACATGAAACCACAATCCCAAAGCATAGTTACGCATTTGTTGAGACATATGTGGATTGTGTTAATAGTGATAAACAAGAAAATATTTTTCTTACTCATGCCGCGTATTTTGAATTAGGGGGTATATCTTATTTTATTCCAGAGGCTATCATCAAATCAAATCATCCCTTTCTGAGAATAATAAATGTTGGCGACGAAGATATTGTTTGGGCAGCAAACAGACTGGTGGCTAGAGTAGAATTATTAAAGAATCAAGATTTTGATATAAGTCCGAATGTTTTCATGGTCAGTGAAGGTGAGCTTGAAAGAGACGAAATTAAACAGTCGGATATTAATGTAGGCGATATAAGTGATCTTGAAATGAAACAGTTGTTGGAGTTGTTCAATAGATACGTTAATTCATTTGCTAGGGACACAAAAGATTTAGGTTGCACGGATTTAATTGAAATGCATATTCAAACTACAACGGACCAGCCTGTTTACTGCAAAACTTACAGACTGTCTCATAAGGAAAATGAAATAGTTAACGAAAAAATCAAGGATTTGATGGATGCTGGCATTATTAGGGAGTCGTTTTCAGATTACGCCAGCCCTGTTGTGCTCGTAAAAAAGGGGGGTGATTATAGGCTTTGTGTAGACTATAGGACTCTTAATGCGCGAACTGTTAAGGACCGCTACCCATTGCCTCACATCGAAGATCAAGTGACTCGGTTGTCAGTCAAATGTTACTTCACAGCTCTAGATTTAGCCCAAGGCTACTATCAAGTGCCAATACATGTAGAGTCGATAAAGAAAACAGCATTCGTCACACCGTCAGGGCAGTACGAATTTCTGAAAATGCCGTTTGGTCTCGCTAATGCACCTGCGGTTTTCTCACGACTTATCCAAATGACTCTAGGTAAAGTTTGTCAAGATATAGCTCTATATTTAGATGACGTCATGATTCCAACTCTTAGTGTTTCAGAGGGTCTGAAATTACTAGAGCAAGTTTTGCAGTTACTTACTGCAGCAAATTTAAAACTAAACCTTAAAAAGTGTTCATTTTTAAAATCAACTACCACTTATTTGGGTCATGAAATTACGGCAGGAACAATACAACCCGGATCGGCTAAAGTAAACTGTGTTGCTGATTATACTCGACCTCAAAATGTCCACGAAATCAGACAGTTTATCGGCTTAACTTCTTATTTTCGTAAATTTATCAGAGGTTTTGCTGAGATTGCTCGTCCGCTCACTGAACTCACTAAGAAGGGAGTTGAGTGGATCTGGGACCCTGAGTAAGAAAACGCTTTCGAGACGTTGAAAAAGCGATTAGTGGAACGTCCGGTTCTGGGACTATACAATAAGGATGCCCGAACTGAACTCCATACTGATGCCAGTAGGACAGGCCTGGGTGGAATCCTCTTGCAAGAACAGATAGACGGAAGTTTGAAACCAATAGCTTATTTTAGTAGGGTAACTTCGAACGAAGAAAAGAACTACCATAGCTATGAACTCGAAACGCTCGCGGTGGTAGAGTCTCTAAAACGGTTTCGTATCTACGTCACTGGGATACCTGTTAAAGTAGTTACAGATTGCGCCGCTCTCAGGACCACCTTAGTTAAAAAAGACCTGATTCCCCGAATTGCACGCTGGTGGCTGACAATTCAAGATTTCGATTTAGAAATAGAGTACAGGCCTGGTAAGCGTATGCAGCACGTTGATGCCTTAAGTAGGAATCCTATTATAACACCAGTACTTATTATAGAGAACTCGGATTGGTTACTGACTCTGCAAATGCAGAACGAAAACATCCAGAACATTCTTTTACAGTTACGTGATCCGAGAGTAAATTCAGATATCAGCGCCAACTACGTAGAGAAAGATGGCGTTTTGTTCCGAAAGACTTTGGCAGGGGACAGATTCGTTATATTCAAAGTTAGCTAAATACGGGTTATTACAGAAGATGCACGATCAGATAGGGCACCCGGGTTTTGAAAAATGTGAAAGCACCATCAAGGCTCAATTTTGGTTTCCCAAAATGACTCGCTTTATCCGTAAATATGTAAACTCCTGTTTACAGTGCGCGTTTGGAAAAGGTAACCATGGAAGGTTGGAAGGGGAGCTAAATCCGATTTCTAAACCAGCAATTCCTATGCATACATTGCATGCAGACCACTTAGGCCCATTTGTTAAGACCCCCAAAGGAAATACATATGTTCTGGTCATAATAGATTCATTTACAAAATTCGTATTTGCAAAAGCAGCTAAAAGTTGTAGTTCAATAGATAGTATTCGAATCATGAAAGACATCTTCGCTCAATTTGGAAACCCCACCAGAGTAGTGACTGATAGAGGAAAGGCGTTCACAAGTCGCTATTTCAAACAGTTTTCTGAAGAGTTTCAGTTCAAACATATTTTGAATGCCACAGCAAGTCCCCGCTCGAATGGTCAAGTGGAACGGGTTAATCGCACGCTTCTAAACGGCTTAAATACTATGTCTGAAAGTGAATGTTCGTGGGACAATAAACTAGCTGATGTCGTTTGGGGTATTAATAATACTCCGAACTCTACTACAGGCATTGCTCCATTTAACCTCATGTTTGGTCATACGAATACTCGCTTCCCGGCTTTTCCCATAGACGCCCCTCTAGATGCGGACTCTCAAAGACAAAATCTAGAATCTAGAAGAGAATCTGCAAAATTACGAATTGACAAAAACATGACACTTATGAAGAGTAGGTTCGATAAGAGGCACAAGAAATGCACAAGGTATACCGTCGGGCAACTTGTTCTATGGAAAGGAGGAGTATCTAGAGATACTACTGCTAAAGTTACAAGGAAACTTGATGGAGTATATACAGGCCCTTATAAAATACGTAAAGCCGACCATTCATTGAATCGTTATACAATAACTAGTATCAAGGGGATGAAGGGTTATAGGCGGTTTAGTGCAGTCGTTACGGGTGAATCCCTACGACCATTTAAAACTGTCGTATCCGATGACGACACTTCTGGAAGTGGCCACGAAGTAGACCGTGATGATTTAATTGATCTTTTGGAAAGTTAGATTATATCAATGTATATAACTTTAGGCTACCCAAAGCACAGAAAATGTAATAGTACTACGTACAGAAGGATCACTGTGCTAAGAATGATAAAGAAAAAACAACTTTCGCTTCAACGCAATGAAGTGCAATTCACTTCGCACGAATTTAATTAAAGGTTGTTTCATCTACCTATCTATACCTGTCTCTTTCTAACACGTAACACTTTCCCTCTTTCGCGGCCTTGAATGTGTCAGGGTTGCGAGCGGCACGAACATACGCGTAGGTAGTACACAACGCGCTACTCAAATAAAATAAATAGTCTAGAGGACCTATCACATTTCTTGACTGTGTTCTATCGGAGAAAGTAATTGATAGTGTCAGCGTTCGTTTAATATTAAAATAAGTGTTTTCTCTGTCTAATTTAATTATTTGGTACAAAATTACTGAATTCGGAGAAATGAAAGTACAAACCAAACACAAATGTATGTACGGACAACAGCACGTCAAGGTAAACACGGCGGTATCTTATGCAGTTGTAATAAAGGCTAGATTGCAACAAAAGTGGATAACCTGATGTGCTGTCGACTGTACATCACACTTAACCACCCACATAAAATTGTATAGTAAAATTACTTTCTCCGTGCAGTTCGGGTCATAAATCATAGCTCGGCCTCAGCCCGGTTAGGGCGGTGAGTATGTTGCGCGGGCGCACCGCCGTTTTAAAATTCTAGTTTATTATAAATAATTTCAATAAATATAAAAATTTATATTAATTTATTTTTTTCTAAAAAAATATACTTATATCGAACATTCGCCAGCATCTTAGGTTACACACACTTTTGTTGTAAACCTAGTAATACCAGTAATACCAGTGTTAACCTTAATTTGCTGTTGTCCGTACTTAACTACAAAAAGAGACTTTTGTTTATGTGAACCTTATCTATCGTTCCTTTATAAATGCTATCAAAATCGAGATTAATTTTATTGCAATACCTAAAAATTAAGGGTGATATTATATAGCTAAAGTAAAATAATGAACTGTAGCTCTTGGACTATTAGATTTTGGACTACGTAAAATCCTAACACAAAATTACTTAAGTAATTTGGTAGGTACTTATAAATATTATGCTAAATTTAAAGTAAGTTTATTGACCTGTTTCCGTTTATTTTTTAGTTAGATTGACGTAAGAAACTGGGTAGGTATCTTAAACTCAAACCTATTTCTTTGAACAAAAAATATTGAATACCTACCTACAAAATTTGTTTTGATAAATAATGTCATAATTAGGAACACATATCTCAAATTATAAATAGTTATTTCGTTGTAACGAAGTCAGTCACAGGCTGAGAAAATAAACACAGTCACAGGCGCGTGGCGCGGTCCGCGAGCGGCAGCCCCGCGCTCATTTATGCTCGGCGTACGGAGTCGCTCGAACGTACCTAAACTTCGGAGTGACACCCCCCTGCCCAAAGGTACAATTAAGTGCTAGTAAGTGTGGCTAGTACTTCTCATGAAAATATATTAATCAGTATATTACCTAGATAATTCTACAGTAAATACATACTTACTTACACTATGACAATCATTTATTTGTCGACAAGTTTATTTAGGAATTTGATATCAATATCATTGTTGTGCTGATTGAGTGGTTATTAGGAATGTTATAATCTTATTTTTATTTTTACTCTTTATAAGTAATCCATCGGCACTGCATTACTTAAAAACCAACCTATCTGTATATAATGTGTGATATTGTGTAAATAATTAGCATATTTTCGTGATTATTTTCCAAAGCAACGATTGTTATTTGTGAAAGTATAACTATGATATTGTGTGAAAATATATTATATTCAATGAAGTGTAAATAAGTAAATTAATTGACACTGGATAAAAACATTTTTTATTTCTTTTTGCCGTTAAAGAAAATACAGTTTGAAAAAAAAGACCTTGAATCTGTGTGACATATAAATGACAGCTGTGTGAACAAGTCAGTAAACTGTGTGATGTACCTATCTAAATGAATATAAACTGTGTGAAAATATCATTATCAATGGCTGTGTGATCAAAATTTTGGTAACATTAAATAATGTTATTACTGTGTGCCTGGACAGGAATACATATTTACTAAGAATGGCTGTGTGATCAAATTCTATTCTACTCTTATTATCTTAATTCATTATCTTTGCCCAGAATGGCTGTGTGATCAAATTCTTTTTGCAAATAATAATAACACAACTGTGTGAATATAGGATATACTAACAGTGGTTTCATCATAATCTAGGGTATAAGTAATAATTACAGTTTGTTGATACATTTAAGTTTTTAAGTTGTATTTTCAGAAAACTACTTGTTTTTTTTTCTTGTTTATAGAACGCTGAAAAGAATGACGGTCGTGGGACACGACCAATGCAGGATGGCCGAGTGTTACCGACAGCTTCCAGCGGACCATCACGATCCGCTTACAGCGCTTCCAGCAATGATCATAAATAATTAAATAATAACCATTACATTGATGTGGATACACTAAACCTAATATAATAATATAAATTAGATATATTTTAAGAGTCCTTTGTATTCAAATTAGAATTATCAAAACTAATAAGTTGTTGTTAAGAATTCCATGTTATTTTTTTTGTGAGGGTTAACTGATATTTTTTGGTTAGTCTGTCTGATTCGGTGCGACTGGGCGTATATTTCTGCTCCTATACTAACGGTGTAACCTTACAAAAATACAAAGTTGTGGAACATTGAAGTGTTGTTTGAATTGTTTGGCCACCCTGGACCACTTCTGTTAACATATAGCACAGTTTCAACAACCGCAAACTTTGTCCTTCATACAAATACTATGAAAAACAAAGTTTTTGAGGGTTCCGTCGACTCGGTTGTTTAGTATAAACGTATAAATTAAGACTCACGGCACGTGTGTGTGAGCGAGATACTCGTCGAGTTGCGAGCGGTGCGCGTGCGCATAGTGACTTAGTTCGTACTCCCGCCGCGCGCTCGCCGCCCCGGGGTCTCTGCAAAATAAATAAATAATTTAAACTTACTACGCGTTACCTAGACGACGCCGGCGCAGGCATCCAACCACACGAAACGTTAGCACGTTGAGTTTTAGTTCAGAGCCCCTATTTTTTATCATAGGATATATTTCTTTGTATTGTGACTCACCTTTCACTGTTTAATGTTATGGAAAATGCTGTGTATATCTATAATTAGTATAATGTACTAGAACTAAACTGTATATTAATCTAAGTAAGTGCTGTGTATGTTATACTGTTGATGTACCTAAATAAATATAAATATAAATATCATCCGACCCGTCTGGTGTAGTGGTCGAGAAATCGCCTACTACGCAGCGGGTTGCGGGTTCGATCCCCGACAATACAAACATTTATGTACATGAACTTGTCTGTTTGTATTGGTCTGGGTGTTTTCTATGTACTTATATCATGTATACAAACAAAAAGTATTTTAAGTATTATATCCGTTGTCTGGCACCCATAACACAAGCTTTGAGTAGCTTACTTTGGGACTAGATGGCGATATGTGGGAATGTCCAAAGCATATTTATTTATATTTATTTATTTATCATGGTCAAGATCGAGTGTGATTCAAATTGATAAATGTCAGTTTTTTAAATGAAAATGAGTATAATTTCACACGGGAGTGATTGAAAATAAGATAACCGAATTTTTAAAGTACTAGGTCAATTTTTTGCGTGATTTCCACTGATTTTTAATTCGTTTTTAAATAATATCTATATTGTCTCGGGTCTGGGTGTTGTGGTACCATCGTTGTGTCTGATTTCCATAGCACAAGTGCATTAGCTACTTACTTTGGGATCAGAGCAATTTATGTGATTGGTGTCCAATATCTATTATTATTAATTTACAAAGACCGCGTCTGCTCGCAGTCGATTGCACTTTTCTAATGGAATTCAAACACAACGGTGGTACCACAACACCCAGACCCGAGACAATATTTAAAAAAAAGATATCTATATTAACCCGACCGGGAATCGAACCTGGGACCTCGTATAACTTACGCATATACCTAATACTGACACTCCTTGCAATGTAACTATTCTCGCAATGAAATATAGCTGAATTGACCTTTGTTTTAGGTATTTTCTGCTTAAAACACACATTATTTAAATTTAAAATAAAAAATACGCAATATAATTTCAAACAAATGGTTAACACCTTTAAAATATAAGTTGATTGTTTACTATCAATCATGAATCTGAGCTTTAGATAAACTGCAGTGTGCGATAAAAAAATGAAGGTAAGCTTTCAAAATAACGATTTAATAGATAAATTAACTATGCGCTAGTTATAAGCAAATATCCGGCATTTATCCGGATAGATGGCTCTGACGTCACGCGTGATGACGTAGCCATAAAAGACCAGAAACGCACAGTCCGAACGACAGCACGATAGCTAAATTGGAAGAGCGTTGGCCCGGTCAGAAAGTTGCAGGTTCGAGTCCCGCCCGTGCGCATGTTTTGGTTTCTTATCTCATCTTCAGGTTAACCTGGTTTCTTGCTACTTGCCTGTACTGGTAGGGCACCCCCCAGGGCTGCAGAGATGTGAAGGGCTGCTGTGACATCACCCGCGCGCCTCAGCGCAATCCATCGCCTAGAAACTATAAAAAAAAGTTTTCCACTGTATTCAGTACATTAAATCTACGGGTACCTACGTGTTTTACTCAGTTAAATCGTGATAACATACAAACACACTAACATGATTATACTATTGCCCCTAACCGATTTCGAGTACGATGTCATATAATATAGCACAAGTGTGTGCGCAAATACAGGTGCACTCTCTATTCCTTTAACTCTCATAGCAATCTGACTCAACTTGAGAGAGTTTAGGCGCAGGACTAACGGCTTTACGTGCGCAGTGAGGCACGGGGGTGAAACACCGGGCTACCCTGAGAATTTCTGAACAGGAAAACCCAGGTATTCATATTTTTTGCCCGACTCGAGGATCAAATCCGAGACCTCTGGCGTAGCCGTCGCTTTAAAGTGTGACCATCTAACCTCTGCGCCACCGAAGAAGTATGTTAGGGTCTAACAAATTACCTGCGTTTCTTCTCGGGGCTAATTCTGAGCCTCAAATACAGAAACTTTTTGTATGGGACCAACAAAGTAATTGCAAAAAAATTTTTACTTTCCCTTAATGGGGTGCCGCTCAGCTGATTCTAGTTTGTATGAAGAACTCAACATTTTTCTTTGGATTTCGATGTTGGTCCCACACAAAAAGTTGTTGTATTCTAGCTACGGAGTCATCACCGAGAAGAATTGCAGTTACTTTTGTTAAACCCTGTATACAAATAATAGAGTTGTTACACAAAGCAGCTTAGGCAAAATGGAAAAGTCATCGCGCACACTTTTATTTAAAAGGCTAACCAATAGTTAACATAATTATTAAGCACACTTAACTTATACATACAACTTGTAACCTTAAATGAAAATATGTTGATTGGAATAACGAGCAGAATCAATTGAACCACTTTTTAATAAGGCTCACATAAAAAAGTCTTTTCAACACGCTTGCTCAAAACGACGTTTTTATTCCACCGATTTTTGGCTCATAATCCTAGATATTAAACATGCGTGCTTTTTCAGTATATTATTGCACTAGTGCCTTTAGTTTATTAATCCGACCAATTAACATTTGTACCCTAGAACCAAGTAGTAATCAAGAAGAAGAAGCAATATAATTTAGTCGGGTTATTTTAACTTTTATTTTAGCAACAAACAGTATTTATGCGGACAATAACAGTTTTACATATTTATTTAAATAAATGGTAATTCCAGTTTTATTACTAAAAATAACTCAAATTCATTTTAAATTTCATTTTGTGTTTTAAACACAAATTATTATTTTTTTTACCTTGGCTGTTGGCCGATCTAGTTCGCACCTTAGCTTTGGGCGCGCATCGGTATCGCGGCAAGAAAAAAAAAACAACGCGCCATTTTTCGTAAATAATAGGAGTCTTGTTTTTTCCTCACAAGTGTGTTGAAAAACGTCGTATGAAACACGTGTGCCTGTGACCATAATATACGCGGCTTTCTTATATCGCCTTATATAGAATGGTCAACTTAGCACACTTGTATCATAATGTACTATTATTCAAATCGTGCCCCATCTATCTATTATTAAGCCAACCAATCACGTGCGAAAACCCGCCAAAATTCGTAAAGCAATGGTTCTTTCTTTATAAGCGTAGATAGTAATAATAATACTCTAAATGTCAGCGCGGCGGTCTGGTGATACAACTACCTACCGACTCTTATCTCGACAGAGCGTCTTCCGCAGAGCAAGAAATGATCAGAAGTGACATTAAAACTTTAACACACACTTGAACTTAAAGAACACAAACAATTTTTTGAAGTGAAAACTTCTTTAGCGGCGTTGAGCACTTTTGTGTGATGGGGGAAAAATGTGAAACTCGCGTCAGGACACGTGACCTGATCGAAAAACCGTAAGACGGTTGGCGAAATTATGGATGTAAGTTGATTTTTCTGAGAGATAAACTTTTTAATGTAATTTAATATAATATAAATTGTAATGTTTGTGTACGATAGCGCAAAAAATAAATATTGTATTCTATAAAAATATTATATTATATTATTATTATTATTATTATTATTGATAGTATTGATAATAACTATTCCAAAAAATCAAAAATGCACAACGTTTATATTTAAGTTTTCACTTCTGCCGGCACTCCTGGAGTGCTTTCACAGTTTTTTTTTTCAGAATTAGGTCAATTTAATTAAAAATCAGTTAGGGTGTCTGAGGTTTTGCGCATTGAACATTACACGTTGTATACTTAACATTGTTAGTGTCTGCCATATTTCATTTCACAACTCTAATAATTACAAAAAGAATGTCATGGAAACAGTCTTAGTACTCGTATTAAACCATCCACTGTTATTTTTTACATGTTTCTACTCTAAAATCCTAGTTCTGTAAAGTAAGGTTTCTAACTTGGCCTAGATATGCCTTGCTATTTTTTACAAGGTGCATTCATGTTTTAAAATAAATAATAAATAAATTCATGAGTATTATAAGGTTTTATTTTGTTAACTCAAAAACACTGTACACCTATAACTATCTAGGTTTGTATTACAAATGATAAAGTATTGAACGAGTCGTTTTAAACCTATAAACGGAATTAATAATTGCTAAAACGATTATTTATCACAGTAAAAGTGTATATCAAACCGTTTAATTGTTATGTCAATTTTCAATTTTATATTTTGGTTTGTTCTTTTCAATTAATTGTTAACTTGCTATATGTGATGTATGTGTGCGATCTTTTTTAACTTTTGATCTTTAATACAGAAGCAATCCTTAAAAATGGTCATAAAGAAATGTTAGTTTCACCCCAGTGCCAGCTAATGGGTTAATACATACTGAATAAGATCAATAATAAACTCATTTGTACCATTTATTTACACCGACGAAATAAAGGGACCCTAAGACCCAAAAAATACAAAACGTTAGCAATAACCTTCTTTCCGGTGCAGTGTTGGGTAAAAACCAAGTCCAACAAAATTAAGTACAGCGTATTTCCAAATATCACCACTAGATGGCGCTGACCGGTGTTACATCGCGGTAAATCCTGATATTTTCGGATAATGACCTCTCTCGTGTACTATATTGTTAGTACTCTGGTTTCAGTCAGTTTCGGTCTGGTTGGAGTCAGTTTATACGGTATTCGAATCATGACTCGATTCCCTCGACTCGAATTCTATGTTTGGTATTCGAATACTGATTCGAGTCCGGCTGGACTCGAGTCAGCATTTCAATTCCGGCTGGACTCGAATCAACCCTCATTACCGAGTCCTTTCTTCCTAATGTTGCGGTTGGCATCGACCTCAAAAGAAACATTGCTCATATCCGATTATGAAGAAACCCACGCTTTATGATTTTAAATATTTATGTATCTAAGTTATTATTTATCCCTTTTCAGTTATTTCAAAACAAAACTCGTATACTAGACTCGAGTTAGTTGGACTCGCATAAATAGAATCGAGTTAGCAAGTACGAATCGATTCTTCCTGACTCGAGTACCGGCATCGAGTCCGGTGTACTCGAATCAAAATAAATTGGTATTCGAGTAAGCGAGTCCAAAGCAGGAATCGAGTCTGACTCGAGTCAAACCGTACTCGGCACATCGCTAGTTTCGCTTCAAAACGTATAAATCTTTCGCCTTTTACTAAAGATTTCCGTGGAGGGGAACACTCAAATGAGTCTATACTTATTTTTGCAACCCTGTAATCGTACAGGGTTTATATTTCTCGTTACTTGTCTTCAGTATCATCAATATAATATGATACGCTCAGTTTCTATGTCTGACAGCTATGTTACTTTAATTATTTTTTTGCTGTAATTTCTCACTTAAGACTAACGCAAAAACATTCTAATATACTGCGCTAGTTGAATCCGTGTTATCTTATGATGTTAAGTTTGCTAACAGTGCGTGTAATATATTCATAGTTTCCTATTGATAACTAATAATTCAATTTTCTTCATAAAAACAACCCATTTGTAAGTATTTCTACCCGCAACAACATCACGTCACGATGATACTTAGTATTCAAGACGTTATTTCCAATTTTTCCGCGAAATTAATCCTCACCTGGGGATTCGCGACTTTTTTTATCAATTCTGTCGCTGATTTCCGTAACAAGGGGTTCGAAATGATACGCTATTGTTATGCAAATTATACACAAATATTATTGAAAAATCATTCGCGGAACGAGAGGTGACAATGTGCTGTTGTATGAGACTCCTCTTTTTTTGGGGTTCCGTAGTCCATTAACCCTTATAGTTTCGCCGTGTCTGTCTGTCCGACTGCAGTTTAGCGCTGAAACCTGAGCTAGAAAACTGTAATTTGGTATCTTAGAAAATATATTTTTTTGGGGTCATACAAGTAACGTGCGTGATGATTATTTTGTCTCTTGCCAAACCAATTGTGTGGGGTATCGTTGAATGTAAAATTAAAATGGTTATAAGTCGGCTAACATCATTTCTTCAATAAAGTGGCCTGTTTCCGTAATATTCAGTTTTAAAGGGCTAATTTTTGTTAGAGTCCAATGTCCCCACCCTCTCCTAGCTAAATTGTAGTTGGTGGATACGATAATAAAATCAAAGCAGTAGCATAAATGCTGAATTTAGATGGAAAACTATTACGGCTATGATAAGTAACCAATTAAAGAGATGTAGTCCATGAACACAATGCAAAATAACTTTTATGTAAATTATCGTTAAATGAATGTTAACCAATACGCGTCAAGATATAAAACTAAAACTGTGAGTGAGCGTCATGAAAAGATATATATAACAGTTTCGTCTCATAATTTCGCATATTTGTGTTAATCATTTTTATCAGGACATAAAAAGGGCAATAAAAGCTTACAAAAAGTGAATACGGAACCCTTCGTGGTGATGATAACTGAACGTAAAAATATAGATTTAATCATGGTTGACATTTTCGATTTGTAATTATTAGATTGTATACGTCCTACTATGACATTATTTAAAATTTATTCAATTATTCATAAGTATTGTGACATGTGATATAAGTTGATATCATTTACTAATTAATTTTATAATAGTTTATTCCCAATGAAATTTTGAATATTTGTATGCTATATGGCTGAGTGGGCCGAACTTACTTTAATTTGTAAGAACTTCAGTGTACCCTATTCAAATACAAATTAATTATTATATTCTATTCGTGCGCGAGTCCAACTCGCACTTGGCCGGTTTTTGGGGTTCCGTAGCCAAATGGCAAAAAACGGAACCCTTATAGTTTCGTCAAGACTGTCAGTCTGTCTGTCCGTCCGTATGTCACAGCCACTTTTTTCTGTAACTATAAGCATCATACTGTTTAAATTTGGTAAAAAGATGTATCCTGTTAACCGCTTTATGATTCTTATTCAAAAATAAACAAATCATGAAACCAAAACCGAAAATATTTTTTTAGTCAAATCTATGCGTGTGGGGTCTATGGAGGTTATTTAAAATGACATGAAGGTTTTTAAAACCATTTTCTTTTAAACTCGCACGTTTCATAGCTAGACGCTACCAAAGTGGAAAAATGGGCGTCCCCCATCCTTCAAAACTAAGCGAGTGTAAATTTTGAAAAAAATATGTAGTGTTGATTTTAACAAATACTTTCAACAAAATTTGATTTGGACGAGATTGAAAGAGAAGTTTTTGAGATATATCGCATTTTCAACAACCGCAATCATAACTTTGTTTTTCATACAAACACTGTGAATAACAAAGTTATATCTGCTGTCAACAAAATATTGTGGTATTTTACTAAGTAGAAGTAAGTGGTTTCCCTAATTCAGTTAAAGTTGGCACGGAACCCTGAGTTCGCGAGTCCGACTCGCACTTGGCCGGTTTTTAAGGATTACTGTTGCTTCCAAAGTACCTTGTATATCGACGCGCGGAGAGACGCAAAATGGCGTTAGTTGCATAGGTATACGGAGTTTAACAAAATACACTGAATTCCTTCTCGGTGGTGATACTGTTGCTCAAATACAACAACTTTTCTCAGGAAGTACTGGACCGATTTGAATTTTTTTTTTCGTGTTGGATAGCTTATTTATTGAGGAAGGCTTAGGTTAGAAAACATCACGCTGCCACGGTAGAGGAGGGAGCAAACTCAAAACGCGTGGACGAAGACGCGAGGGACTGCTATAACAGAATAAATGTGAATTCATTGGTGTATTTATTAATAACAAACAAGAAAAAATAAAACTAAGACATGCTACATAAAAAAATAACTTAAAGTCTACCTATTCAAAAACGAACCCATTTCCTTGAGGCAAGGAGGCTGTGTTGCTGGCTGCGTTGCCGCGTTGAATAGCTATGCTAATCCTTTGAGCTAGGAACCAGCCAGCTTTATTATTGGCTGTGACAGAATTTAATTTTGGCGCAATTTTACCAAACAGCAATTTAGCAGAGGGTCTCCACGGCCCAAATGTTTCAACACCAAACGGCGCAAACACATAATCACTTGCAAGTGAGACGTACTTGCGACGCTTGGCCTTTTCAGCCAACTCCGCTACTGCTCCAGCTTTAAGGGCTGATTCTCTGAGATGGGAGGGGGCCACAGTAACATGATATTTAATTTAATTTGATTTTATATAATTTTATGAATGTTGTATTATAATATTTATTTCTAGATTCCGTTATTTATTGTTAATTCTGACATGTATTCTTTTCTTCTTTTATGATTGGACATTTGTATGCCGCTGAGGCTGATCACAGCGCACTCTTTATACACATAATTTATACACTTAACATCTATTTACCTGTGTATCACAAAAAAATGATTTAATTTGATTTGATTTGATTTGTTACGCCTAATTTGAAAACGTCACCTATTTGTCATCAATCATTTACCACTGTAAAGTTGTAAAGACAAGGGTCTTCTGGCCAATAGATGATATTGACAGGGAGGCGCTAGCTGTCAATCAGCCGATGTATAAAATCTCTCTTGATTCAGGGAGTTTAGAATGCTGTTCAGAAAACTAATATTTTTTTACCTAACCATGGAAAGGCAAGGAGAAGGGTACTTATTTCAACTAGCATATTGATGATACGGTATATCATGTATTTTCCACCGATTAAAAATGCAAAACAATTGTATAAACAATAAACACCATTGAAAATTATAACTTCCTATCTGATGTTGCTAAAAATGACTCTCAGAAACATTTTTGACAACATTATTTGACTTTCCATTCCCATTTAAATCGTTCACGTGACCCATCTGGGGTGCGATTGTCTAAAGCAATCGTAATGATTTGACAGTTTAAAACGTATGGTATGGTCCGTCAAATGGCAAAGAACAAAGGGTTTGACAGATCATATCGTACGTTTTGAACTGTCAAATGAATACGATTGCTTTACACAATTCCACCTCTGATATCTTAGGAACCGATTTATTATTTGGCGTATTTCGACCCATGTTTATGTGAGAGTGAGAAAGTTGTTAAGTTACTACATTCTACATCTAACGAACCGCTTTCAAATCTGTCATCATCATCATTTTCACCCAAAGGACACCCTGAACATAGGCCTCTTCCACGGCTTTCCACAGCGACCGATCACTGGCGGTCTGCATCCAGTTTGATCCCGCGATCTTTATAAGGTCGTCTATCCATCTTGTCGGTGGACGTCCTACTCTGCGCCTTTGATCGAAGGGTCTCCAGTCTAGAACTTTTCAGCCTCAACGGCCAGTAAATACTTTTGATATCAAACAGCAAAACGGTAAAATGTCTCATTTCAGTTCGTCAAAAAATAATTTAAAAAGTTATATTGCCTTAAATAACTGACTAAAGGCCGATTTTAGCAACGTCAGATAACACTTATCCGACTGGAAAAGTATGAAACGACCGATTTAAAAATGACATTAACGTAAATGATTGCTGACAAATACGTGACGTTTTCAAGTTAGGCGTATTGTGTTTTGTTAGATGAATATTCCTTATTTGACGTTGGAAAAATCAGGCATCAAACTAAAAAGCTTAAAATAACGCATTCGTCTTCTATTTAGGACAAACAATTTTTTTTGGAGTCGGTGCGTGAAATCAAGCTTACACCAACAGATTACCAACATCATGCAAAAGGATTTGTTTCTTCTAAATAGAGGACGTATGCGTTATTTTAATCTTTTCATTCAGTTTTTGGGCTTTTTATTTTTTTATTATACGTTTTTATTTCATGATTTTTAGTTATTTTTCAAATCTCAAAAACTACTGGGCCGATTTTGGTAAAACGTACACTGTATTCAAATTTGAACTCGACCTGATTGAACTAAACAAGAATCATCTCCAAACATACACACACTTTTTCACACAAATTTTACCCACGTGTTAGGAAGCCTTAATAGATCATAATACTAAAGTTTAACACAATTCTAAAGATATCACATAGGTACATTGAATTGATTACCTCATTTTTTTGAAGTCGGTAAAAACGTCAAAGTTGTGTCCTTGTCTCGACCGCCCGCCGCGCGGAAATGATCCTGAGTCTCTTCCGGTGGGAAGATCGATCCAGATTGCGGCTTTGGATTATTGGAAATCATGTTACCTAAGGAGTGAGATTGTGTTTTACCGACTACAAAAAAAGGAGGTTATTAATTCAATGTGTATGTATGTGATATCGTTGGAATTTTAAAATATTTGAGTATTTTGATCTACCAGAGACGCAGCGTAGGACTTCCACCAACAAGATGGACAGACGAGCTTGTAAAGATCGCAGGATCAAACTGGATGCAGACCGCTAGTGATCGGTCGCTGTGGAAAGCCGTGGGGGAGGCCTATGTTCAGCAGTGGACGTCCTTTGGCTGAGAATGATGATGATGACGTTGATCTACAAGGCTTCCAAACACGTGTGCTAAATTTCGTAAGTGTACTCGTATGTATGTTTGTCCACGGATTTCTCGAAAGCAAGAAGTCATAGCGAGATGATTCTTTTTATAGCTCAAACAAGTATATTATACCAACTTAGAGTACAGTATAAGTTTCATCAGTACCGTATAGAGTTGGGCAGGTAAAAAAATAAAATGGTAAGTAATGAAAAATACGGTAATTTATGGTAAAAAATGGTAAAATACTCGTAATTTACCCAATAGCGGTAAAATACTTAGTTGGTATATAATTTATTTTATAATTTGTGCATGATTAAAGCTTTAATCCAAACGGTTGTTGGCGGTGTTGATGGTAGAAAACACTTCAAAAATTGATTATTTTATACGTTACCTGGGTCACCATTTAAAAAAGAAAACAAATATTCGTGCGCGTTGCGTAAACTATTATATGGCATTTAACATTCGCGCTCGCTTCTCGTCTCGTTATTGACTAATCGTTCGAAGAAATATTCGTGCACGAGAGCTGACGCGAGTTTGTTGTTCACACATCATCATCATCATCATCATTATTAGCCAAAGGACGTCCACTGCTGAACATACAAATAAATAAATATCCTTTGGACATTCCCACACATCGCCATCTAGTCCCAAAGTAAGCTACTCCAAGCTTGTGTTATGGGTGCCAGACAACGGATATAATACTTAAATACTTTTTGTTTGTAAATACATACATGATATACATAGAAAACACCCAGACCAATACAAACAGACATGTTCATGCACACAAATGTTTGTATTGTGCGGGGATCGAACCCGCACCCGTTGCGTAGTAGGCGATTTCTCGACCACTACACCAGACGGGTCGTCATATCCCACCCCCACGGCTTTCCACAGCGACCGGTTGTGAGCGGTCTGCATCCAGTTTGATCCTGCGATCTTTACAAGGTCGTCTGTCCATCTTGTCGGTGAAAATCCCACGCTGCGCTTTTGCCAATCTTGAACTTTTCTGCCCCAGCGGCCATCAGTTACCTGCTATGTGCCCTGCCCAAGTATCCACTGCCACTAGAGCTTACTGATTCGTAGGGATATGTCCGTTACCTTAGTTCTTCTACGTATCTCCTCGCTTCTGATTCGATCACCAAGCATAGCCCACTCCATTGCTCGTTGTGTGATTTTAAGCTTCTTTATGAGGCCCATAGTTAGAGACCACGTAACGGATCCGTATGTCTTAAGTGGTGACATACACTGGTTGAAAACTTTCGTCTTCAGACACTGAAGTAATTGAGACGAGAGGACGCTCTTACGCAGTTTCCCGAACGCTGCCCAGCCGAGTTGGATTCGTCGATTGACCTCTTTCTCAAAGTTGGACCTATCTAATTGGATCTTTCGTCTAAGGTAGACGTACTCGTCGACAACTTCGAGAGTTGAGTTTCCAACGGATACTGGAGTAGGTATAACACGGGAACTTGACGTAATTTGCGTCTTTTCCATGTTTATTTTAAAGACACACCAGTTGGGATACTTGGTCGAGCATAGTGCCAAGACCATTCAGCGTCTTTGCCACAACGCCTATATCATCGGCAAACCGGAGGCGTGTTATGTATTCGCTATTGACGCAGATACCGAGTCTTTCTCATTCCAGGAGCTTGAAGGCGTCTTCCAATGCCGCTGTAAACAGTTTCGGAGATATAACGTCTCCGTGTCTTACACCTCTCCGAAATGGAATCGCCCTCGTATTTGGTTCCTGTACTCAGACCGACTATGGTGGCGTTGTTATACAGACACTTTAACACCAATAGTCTATGTGACACCGCTGAAGAGACCTAAGCACCACCCAAGTTTTGATCGAATCAAAAGCCTTCTCATAGTTCACAAACGCTAAACATAGAGGCATATTATACTCGTACTTCTCGGACTTCTGTATAATTTGCCTTAATGGATGTGGTCTATGGTACTGTAGCCTTTTCAGAATTCGGCTTGTTCGGGAGGCTGGAAGTCATTAAACCTACGTGCGAGACGCTTCGTGGTTTACACATGCGCAAGATTAATCATATCTTCTATTGTACATGAAGATGCCGAAGGTTGAAGTAGTTGTGGCTTGCGCTCTGCAACTCGTTAGTTTGTTTAAATACTTGAATATCTTGTGTAAGAAAGTGAAAAGGAACCGGCGACGCAGACGATGGTGTGGTTAATGATAAGCTTAGCTTTTAGGTCAGTATTATAAGGGGGCATTTTTTTCCAAAAATATACCCTTTTTCGTGATTTTCAGTTATTAAATTAATAACCCATATCACGAAAACTACAATATATCTGATTGAACAAAAAAATAATTATCTCGCTATGACTTCTCGTTTTCAGGAAATCCGTGGTGAAAAAAACATCATCATCATCATAATCAGCCAAAGGACGTCCACTGCTGAACATAGGCCTCCCCCACGGCTTTCCACAGCGACTGATCACTAGCGGTCTGCATCCAGTTTGATCCTGCGATCTTTTTAAGGTCGTCTGTCCATCTTGTTGGTGGACGTCCTACGCTGCGTCTTTGGTCGAAGGGTCTCCAATCTAGAACTTTCCTGCCCCAACGGCCATCAGTTCTTCGCGCTATGTGCCCTGCCCACTGCCACTTAAGCTTACTGACTTATACTTATACTTCTTATACTTATTACATCATAACGTTAAAGAATCCATTCAGTAGTTTTTGAGATATGGCTGATAACAAATATTATAAATTTAAAAAAGAAAATACAAATTTAAACTGACTTCAAAAAACTAACAAAGCTTAAAATAACGCATTTGTCTTCTGTTTAGGTGAAGCAAATTTATTGGGAGTCGGTGCATGATGACAAGCTTACACCAACAGATACCTAGGGGACCTTTTTGGCAAATCTTGTGGCTTCATGTTTTTTGTATCGTTTAATTTAAGTTTTAATTTGATATCTTTTTATTATTATTATTCAAGTTATCCTTGCTATTTTTTACGATGGTAAGTTGTTGTATCTTATGTCTTGAGTGTCAAAAAAGTTATTCATTCATTCGTTTAATGTATTGGGATTGGGAACGTGCGCCATCGTGAACAGTAGCGCCATCTTACAATCGCAACTTACGGGGCACATGTCAAACGGTGACTAAGGGTTTGTTATTTTCATAAAATTATTATTTCATTGGAATAGAACGACAAAAGCGAGATGTCACTAGCAGCAAACTGTGTGATAATGAGAGATGGGAGATGCGAAGAAGCAGAACCGTTTTTAGCTGGTGTCAGTCAGTTCGGAAGCCTATGAAGACTCGCTGAAAATTTCTCTGTTTTGAGATTTTGAAAATTTATATGAAATTGTGTATATTTTGAAGAAATATTTCTGTTGAAACATGGTAACTTGATCGGTGATTGATTGTTGTTCATTACAGCGGAATAACCCCAACAAATAATCATTCAACGGGTAAATTAGTCCAAATCGAAGCCTCTTAATATACGACTTATATTTACCAATGCGCTTCAAATTTAAAGTACGCAGTTTGGTTATTCTATTCTACAAACGTTAATTTACGTAAAAAGTAAAGACAGAATAACACAGGGAATGCATATGTACGAATATTATGTATAATGAAATAATATTTAGGTTTACACTTGAGCTCCATGTACAATATTTTGTGTCGACTGTTTATCATGCAGTAAACTACTATATTTAACTCAGGAACATTGTTATAAATCACCTGATCGAAAGGTTATCTCATTTAAAGCTACAAATGTTACTTACATTTTTCAAATGTTACTTACATTGTTTCGTTTGACAGCTTTTACTTGTCCTTCTATTCCGTTAGGAATATTAATTTTATGGTTATTTTATATTATTTGTTTAGTATCAATATCCGGAATCCATCTTGAGTCAAGCGAGTGTCTTTCTACCTTAAGTCAGCGTTTCCGGTTCCTTTCCGATGGTGGCGCCCTCTGTAGTGTCGGTTTGGTACTTACTTACTGGGCGCTTGAGCACCGGGTTGACACTTGTCATTATAGCGTTGTTTTTCGCGCCGTTCACAAGTCAGTTCAGTTGCAAAAAACATTTTTCTTTAAATTTGTTAAATCTTGCGATTTGAATTTAAATAAATTAGTTGGTTCCTTTCCAAATAATTATTATAATATGAAGAACGGTACTCCTTCGCGATTAAGTCCTAGTAAAGTTAGTGAAGAAAATACGGAATCGCGGAAACGTGCCCGTTCTTCATCACCGAGTTCGCCAAACCGTGAGTTATGCACATTTTGAATTCTTATCTCAACAAGTTGCCTTTTTGACGAATATCATTTCAAAAAATAGCGATGTTTTGAACCCTGATAAAGACCAATTACCTACAGTTGATTTAAACCATGAGGTATTCCTACGTCGACCTTGCGAGCCAGAATCCAAAAACAGTCAACTAAACTTGTCTGAACCTAGTACTGTTGTTAAAGACCCGCTTTATACACACGCCAAAGAAACTTACATTAAAAAAATTAAGAGAATTACAACGATTTACAAGTGATGATTGGTATGCTGTTAGATTTGCTGATACTCAGAAAAAATATTTGGCTACCCCCGGTTTCGTAGAGTTAAACGTTAACGACTCCCTGAAACGGTTCGAAGCTGCTATGCTACGAGACGATCCTCGTTCGTACTTGCTGGAACGTTCCTTTGCCGGATTAACAAATGCTTTACTTTTACAAAAAGAAGAATTGCAAAAAACTTTACAAGCGTTAGTAGATTGGGCCAACGAATGTAAACAGACATTAACCCCTAATACATTATTCGATAAAATAGAGTCATTGTTTTCGAAAGAATCGCCTTACAGTAAAGTAACGGATGATATATTGCAAATAGTGTGTGGCAGACGTGCAGATTTTATTACTTCACGGCGGGATGCATTATTACGTCAAATACCAGAGGAATGTCATAGGGATGTTTTGTATAAGATACCCCCCGATTTAGTTCAAAACTACCTACAAAAAATAGGCGGGGCGGATAAATTGTTTACTTCACTGCAACCGACCGCTCGTTCACAAACAAAAGATATTTTCTATCAAAATCAGAAGCCATCGACTAGTAAACAAACTGATAACACCTTTTTTTCGACGAAACACTTCTTCAAAAAGACATGCACCGCGAACGTCTAACCGAAAACGTCAGGATAAGCCGGAAAACAATAAACAGAAAGGAAAGAAACTGCGATCCCACACTACCTATAATAAAAAGCGTCGCGAATGACTATCGAGTATTTCAAGGCGGCTGTCTAAAACGATTTCAAGCTGTCTGGAGCAACTTGGGTGCACCAAAACAAATATGCAAATTACTAAACGGGGCCCGTTTACCCTTTATTCTAAAGCCACCACTAATATTCCCCAATCACGTTGCAATGCAGAATTACAGAACCAAAACTTCTGTCAATATGACTACCCAGATCCAAAACATGTTAGACTCGGAAATTCTCGAACCAGCGGAGCAAAGCCCCAGTTACCTTTCAAATTTTTTTCTGATACCCAAGCCAGACGGCAGCTATCGCCCGATCTTCAACTTGAAACAGCTGAACAGTTTTGTTATAACAAAACCATTCCAACTATTCAGTCATTTTCCTGTACCAACTTTTTTACAAACCCAAGATTGGATGGCGAAATTAGACCTGAGCCAGGCGTACTTTCACATACCCATAGCACCACAACATCGCCGCTTTCTAAGGCTCAATTATCACCACGATCTGAATCGCCACCAACTGCTTCAGATGACGTGTTTGCCGTTCGGACTTGCATCGGCCCCGAGAACATTCGCTACCGTGACGAATTGGGTCGCCGAGCTATTAAGAAGTCGCGGCATCAGGTGTATAGTATATCTAGACGATTTCCTCCTAGCAAACCAATCGAGAGAAAAATTGCACGACGACATAGCAACAATGATAAACACCATGCAGTTACTGGGTTGGGAAATAAATTACGAGTAGTCTGTTCTGACTCCGACGCAATGCCTCGAGTTTCTCGGCATAACATGGGGCACAAAACGCAACGCAATGTCCTTGTCGGAGTCGAAGTGCCTATCGCTACGCAAAGCACTTCAGGAGCAGCTCAAAGCAGGCAAGTGGTCCCAAAACAGTATCAAACGCTAATGGGGAGACTCAACTTTGCCAACTTTGTAACCAAAAGGGGTCGCCTTTACTGTCGAACTCTACAATACTTCAGTCGACAGTTGTCAAAGACCCATCCCTACCGTCGAGTGAAAATACCGCAACCAGTTCGTGCCGACATAGAATGGTGGTACAATTCGATTGGAGTAACCATGCCCATACACATGAACGAGATGACTCATCTGCTGACCACAGACGCATCCGACATCGGCTGGGGCGCTCAAATCAACGACCGATTCCTAACAGGTACATGGGCGAAGCCACAAATGTCATGGCACGCAAACAGGAAAGAAATGTTCGCAGTATACGCAGCAGTTGTACACGAACAAAACCAACTGCAAAACGCGCAAATTCTCCTGCAGACAGACAACCGAACAGTAGTGTCGTACATCAGCAAAGAGGGCGGCACGAAATCGAAAAAGCTTCTCGAGCAGACTCGACAGCTTCTAGCGGTTTTAGACAAACTAAACGTGCATCTTCTTGCTCAATACTTTCCCGGAAGATTCAACGGCGAAGTGGACGCTCTATCAGATGTACACGATCAGCAGGCACAAAGTCACAACGCGTTCTGTCACCAGTGGCATTACGACTTTGCATGGCTATTTCCACCTCCGAATTTGATTCCGAGAGTTCTCAGTCACCTGAACCAAGCCAGCGGAAATTATATATTAATCGCCCCGAAATGGAACAAAGTGTTTTGGCAAGTCGATGTTCAACGGCGAGCCCTACGACCGCCGTATCAAATTCCAGACCTAGCTCGAGTCCTAGTGGACACGCGAACGGGCTTGCACCCACCGGAGATTCAAGATCTACACTTGGAAGCGTGGTTGATTTCGGGTGGGATGAATTGCTAACAGAGTGGACTGACCAGGAACAAAAACTACTGATGTCGAGTTGGCGGCCCTCGACGATGAAAACTTACAAACCAGCATGGACAAGATGGAAAAAGTGCGGATCAAGTTGCCCGTTACCTTGCATATTTACACTGTGACGTAGGTCTAGCTTATAAAACTATTTTAGTGCACAAATCCGTAATTGCGACATTTACTCATTTAAATTCTAACGTAGATTTGACCTCCAATTTCTTTATTAAACACATGTTAAAGGCTATATCAGTAGCACGTACTAAACCTATAAAGCCACCTATTTGGAATACTAAGTTGTTATTGCAGTATTTGTGTGATTGTAAACCAGATGAAAGTAGTCTTTATCAGGTCTCTAAACACAGTGCTACCTTATTACTACTCACCTCAGGTCGAAGGGTTCACGATCTCACCCTGTTACGTATTGACAGGGAAAGTTTAATTGATGAACAAACTAGCATTGTAATGTGGCCAGCTTTTGGATCCAAGACTGATGATGCAAATCACCGTCAGTCAGGTTGGAGGATCAGGGAACATCCTAATAAAAATTTAAATGTAATTTTTTGGATAAGACAGTTATTGCAATAATCGTTAAATCGTAGGCAAAGCATCAATAACCTGTTTATAACAGCTCGAGGTGAGGCTAAACCCGCAACTAGAACGATAATCGGTGGCTGGGTAAAATCTCTTTTAAAAGATGCAAATATTGACGCTACTCCCGGCTCAGTACGGTCGGCAGTAGCTTGCCTAAATTGGATAGAAAATTTTCCTTTTGATAAAATTCTTGCTACTGGTAATTGGAAATCTGTACATACTTTCCGAAATTATTATCAAAAAGAAATAAGTAATCAAAATCCTAGTAACTTGGTATCAATTTCCTTGTCAAATTACTTTGATGCAGTGAATGATTCATAAGCTGGGTTATAATTATTGTGATTCATTTATTTAATTGTTTTTATTTACCTGTCGTGATTTTGGTAGTTAATATACTTGCATTAAAAAATTAAATTATAACTAAATAATGCATTTAACCTCAAACCTATCCTTACACATTATAGCGTCTATAACTTCGTTATTAGCACCAGGTGATAACAAACAAATCACTCAAGATGGATTCCGGATATTGATACTAAACAAATAATAGAGAGTTTTACCAACAAATAAAACTTACCTATTATTTTTTATTCAATATCCGGAATCCAGGTAAGGTCTACCTGGTGCATCATGAGTGCCATAATGACAAGTGTCAACCTAAATTGCTTTAAAAACTGGTTCAGAATGTGTAAAACACTAAATTAATACCCAGCCCAAAACTTTGTCGTAAATTGCAAAGGGAGCATATTACTTATTAACAGAATACTTCCCTTGCTTATTAGCTCCGATCACACATAGACTGACTCAAAATATCCCTGGCACACTTAAATCTCTCAGATTCTCTGAACTAATATTATGAAGCTAAGAAGTTTGTATGATAAAGCGCACATTACTGGTTTGATTTGAAAAGCAGTGAATAATATTATGAGTCTGATTTTAAATCAACCAATATAATAAGAGAAGAACATGTACTAACAGTCAAGTCATCGCTAGCGAATACCTTCGTATACTGGAAACCAACAAACACTAAGAATATACCATATTCAAGTCTTCCCCGGCTGCGCATGTACTAAATCCATCAGTATTCACTGCCGGCGGCGTATTTGCAAACAGATCAGCGGCAGCGGCACTAAATTAAATTTGGCGTACGTCAATCATTTTCTATTGGATTTTGGCGCGCGGGGTGAAAAAAGAGTTATTACGTAACTTAGCGATCGCTATGCAATTTCAAAGAGTGTACATATGAGCTGAATAAGCGCCCACCTTCTTAATTAATACGACTAATGCTTTGTAAGGTAATTTGGCTTTGCACCTGTAAGGTAATTTGGCTAAATATTCTGGTATTTTGACTATGTGGAAGTAAGTGGACCCTAAATTTAGTTTAAGTTGGCACGGAACCCTCAGTGCGCGAGTTAGTCGCACCTAGCTGGTTTTTTTAATGTTGTATGCATACATTATTCGTTCTCATTATTTTGTGAGCGTCTTAGGGTTCCGTAGCCGAATGTCAAAAACCTGAACCCTTATAGTTTCGTCAAGTCCGTCTGTCTGTCCGTCCGTATGTCACATCCACTTTATTCTAAAACTATTACCTAGTACCTATTACACAGTTGAAACGTAGTAGATAGTATCCTGTTAACCGCTTTAAGATTCTCATACAAAAAAATAAAAATAATGATATTTAAGGGCCTCCCATATATAAAACTAAAACCAAATTTTTTTTTATGGGATTTAATTTGTATGGGAACATACATGAAACTGAAACCTAAAAATATTTTTTTGTCAAACCTATGCGTGAAGGGTGTCTATGGATAGGTATTTTAAAATGTTTTTGTTTCTTGTGTCTTTACTTTTGCAAAAAAGAATATTTATTTCTGTATTTATATACTCGAACATTTCTTAGCAGTAGTGCTTTCAAAGTGGTAAAATGTGCGTCCCGCCATCTAACTTTTAAACAAAGCGAGTGTAAATTTTGAAAAAAAAAATATTATGTACATCTTTCAAAGAAAACTAGTTTGAACGAGATCCAACTTACAGTTTTTGAGATAGAGCAAATTTTCAATAACCGCAAACATAACTTTGTTATTCAGACAAATACTATGAAAAACCAAGTTATATTTGCCGTCAACAAAATATTGTGGTATTTTGGCTAAGTGGAAGTATGTTGATCTCTAATTCAGTTAGATTAAGTTGGCACGGGATCCTTAGTGTAAGAGTCCGACAAGGCATTTTGCCGGTATTTTGAGTTAACTAATAGCCCTGCGGATGTATAAAACGAACGCAAATGTTCATCATTGTGTTATGATCAGAAAAAAAAATAGGAGAAAATAATTATTACAGTTTGGAAATTCACAAAAACTTCAAGACAATTAAAATAAAACTGCTTGCCATTCAATAAAACCACAGGTCTTTTGAAATATTTTCTACAATATTTTAGTCCTTGTTTTGATTTCATAGTGATTTCAGTTAAAGTTTCAATGGCACGATTGCTTTCTAGTGTCTGAAGGATATTCGGTTACCATTGAAGCCTTCGCACCGGAAGGCGGGTCTGCAGCGCCATCTGCTTCCTGTAAAGATTGTGGCAAACTCTATTAGTGTTTATTTTTAGTTGCAATAACACAATAAATTGGTAGTTTCGCCTGTCAGCGTTTTCCGGGAGTTTTGAAATTGACATATCTTAGAGATTTTGATTTGTCCTTTTCGAATTTCAACTTTGCCACTTCGAATCTCAGCCGCTCGGGCCGCCATCTTGAAAAAATGGCGTCCTTTAGTCCTTTTCAGACGTTATCTCCTTTTCGGCTCATTTTAGGATAAAAATATCACCACAAAATTTAATAAGACACAATTTCCTACAATTAATGCTCAGCAACATTTTTCATATAATTAACAGTTTTGGCGTAGCAACTCCGCAAAGTGTCAAGTAACTCGCGTTTTTGCCCAATTCCATTATGGAGCCTTATATTTCCTTTATTGCTTATAAAAAAAGGAAAGTTAGCCTGTAACGTCCCACTGCTGGGCAAAGGCCTTACCTCAACTATGAGGTAGTTTCAGCCATACACCACCACGTAGGCTCAGTGCGGGTTGGCGGAGGGGTGTTTGCAAGGCAAACGACTAACCCTGCTGTCAGATGTTATCAATCCCATAAGGCCTCTGACTAGGCTTGACGACTGATTACAACCGATATTAGCCGGGACCAACGGTTTAACGTGCCTTCCGAAGCACGGAGATGCTCGTGATGTACGTCACTTATATGGTCGGAATGGTCACCTAGCCAAACACGACCACGCCGTAGGTTGCTTTACTTCGGTATCACTACCAAAGCGCTACTACCACTGCCCTACGAGCACTTCATTATTAGTACTTATAATAAGTAAAAATTTTGTTCTAAAAATAAAATTCTCATCTTGCATTATACGAAAACGATACAAAATATCACTTATATGGGCTTTTGACCGAGGAGCCCTGTGATGTAGATGCGAACAATTTCGTCCTTCTTTTTCTTACCAGAGAGTTTGCAACTCTTGAGTAAAGGGCTCCATTAGCTCAGAGGATCATAAGATAGATATATACAAAGCATCTTCCTACCTTGACGTCCCGTCTGGTGTAGTGGTCGAGAAATCGCCTACTACGCAGCGGGTTGCGGGTTCGATCCCCGCACAAAACAAACATTTGTGTGCATGAACATGTCTGTTTGTATTGGTCCAGGTGTTTTCTATGTATATCATGTATGTATTTACAAACAAAAAGTATTTAAGTATTATATCCGTTGTCTGGCACCCGTAACACAAGCTTTAAGTAGCTTACTTTGGGACTAGATAGCGATGTGTGGGAATTTCCAAAGGATATTTATTTATTATTCCTTTGCTAATGATTTGAAAGATTGTGGTCGACTAAATTCCGCAGGAGGTGTCACTGGCGCCGCCATTCTGGCTAATAAAACTTTTTAGCAGTCGTTCTTCCGTTCGACTGTGGCATGCCCGCTGCATATCCAACAACCCCAGTCCCTTCCAGTGTTTAAAGCTAGGGTAAAAGCGTACTTCCTTTCACTTTAAAAAACTGACCGAAGTTTTCTTCGATGGATCTATTATTTTATGTGTAATAAGAATTTTAATGTGAGGAGCAAGGGAATTAAATTTATAAATTATATCCTGACGGGAACCAGACGAAACGCGATCATTAATAAAAAGTTCGCATTTTGAAAAGTTCAGTTCTAAGCCTTATTTCTTAAATACTTCTATTACCAGGACAAGATCTTGGAAAACAACATCTGCTTTGTCATTCAGATACCAGGCATTGAATTTAGAATTAAAAGATGACAGGATGAATGCCTAAACTAAAAAACCGGCCAAGTGCGAGTCGGACAGCGGCACTGAGGGTTCCGTGTCAACTATAACTGAAATAAATAGGGAATCCACTGACTTCCACTTAGTAAAATACCATAGTATTTTGTTGAAAACAAATGTAACTTTTTTTTTTATAGTGTTTGGAGTTTGAACAAAGTTATGTTTGCGATTGTTGAAAATGTGCTATATCTCAAAAACTTCTCGCTCGATCCCGTCCAAACCAATTTTCTTTGAAAGTATTTGTTAAGATATACATTACATATTTTTTTCAAAATTTACACTCGCTTAGTTTAGAAGTTAGATGGGGGGGGGGGGGGGGCATTTTACCACTTTGGAAGCGTCTAGCTACGAAACGTAAGACTTAAAAAGAAAATGGGTTTAGGAACTTCTATGACATTTTAAAAGACCTATCCATAGACACCCACACGCATAGGTTTGACTAAAAATTTTTTTTCGGTTTTAGTTTCATGTATGGGAGTCCCCCCTTAAATATAATTATTATTTAATTTGTGTATTAGAATCCTCAAGTGGTTAACAAGATACATTTTCCTACCAAATTTTAACAGTGTGATGCTTATAGTTACAGAATAAAGTGGCTGTGACATACGGACGGACAGACGGACGGACAGGCAGACTTGACGAAACTATAAGGGTTCCGTTTTTGCCATTCAGCTACGGAACCCTAAAAAGGGCTGGACCTAAAGGGTCGCCTTGCTGAACATCGACTGCAGAAACAATCGAATGTTCATTGTAAAGTAATTTTGATTGATTATTGTAACACTGAAAAACAAGGGGATAAATCTGAGGAGTGTGAGTCTGAACTTCATTCAGCAAGGCAGACTTGTCGAGAGAATTGAAAGCATTATTCACATCAACTTTAAAAAAAACTTCAGATTCGTCACAGGAGAGGAAATTGCGAGCGGAATGAACCACGACCTCGCAACTTCCCTTACTGCCGAAACCAAGTTGGATGGGTTGAAAATACTCTTTCAAAGGAGAAAAAAGATCACGACAGGCTAATTTGGCTGCAAGACGACGAAACGTTGAGCCAATAGCAATAGGGCGAACGCCACCATCTTTTATTGTATTTATTCATTTATTTTATTGTATTTGTGAAATTACATGTATTATTTTATTTTATTATGAAACTATCTTCAAAGTGTAATATTACAATATTAGCAATATTTTTGCACTCCGCTTCTACCTTTCTGATGAACGTTGTTTCCTCTACCCAATGGTTGCCAGGAAGAGATCGCTTTCAGCGATAAGACCGCTATATTGTACGTATGATTTGTTTGTAATGTTTTTGTTTCTTGTGTCCTTACTTGTGCAATAAAGAATATTTATTTATTTATTTATACAATAGTATAGTTCTAAGCACCTAGTGTCTTCTTATTCTTTTCTTCAAAAAATGCAATAAAATGTCCTGCGTCATAGAACAGCCAAAATCACTAGTAAGTATTTTCACACATTTTTCTTTTATCTCATACGGGGCGAGGCCATTTTTTGAGATTTTCGATGATCTCTTTTTGGTGGAACCTCCCGCACACTGTCGCGTCATTACGCTTAAAGAATACTTTACTTTCAGTTTATGGACTATTACTCAGTAATTTGTTTACTTATTATAGCCGTGATATTTTTATATGCATATGCTATACATTTTTCACATATCAACCTACTACAGTTTAATATGAGAAAGACGATATGGAAATGGCGATACGTACTATAATGGATCAACGTTGAACAACGGAACGGAATCTGAAATGTTTCTGATATATACTTTAAAACCTTGTGTACAAAACAACAAGGTGCAAGAATTACTTTCAAGTGAAAGTGATTTTTTATAAATATGGCGCAACATTTTTAAACGAGAGAGGACCCACATCATCCGAAAATCTCAGGATTTACCGCGATGTAACTCCTAGCAGCGCCATCTATCGGTGACACAGGGCGTCATCAGTGCGCTGTAAGTACGTATTACGTAGGTACGTACGTAGTATTGTGTATCATAAAACAACCTGTTTTCTCTTAGTTTTAATTTTCACAACTTATGTTTATATTTTGTAAAAGGATGTAAGTGAAATATTGTACATATTTTGACGTAAATTTCTCGACGCGACCGTCTGTTTCTTTCTCACGCATTATAGGTATTAGGGCGGATTTTTCAATGGTTAGGTATTTTCATATTTTCGTATTAATTTATTTGACAACTAAGTGTTACATCCATACATATAGCAGGTCTTATGCTAGACAATTGCACCTATGACGGGAAGAGATTTTAACAAAATACGAATGGCGAGGCCCGAACGTTTAATTTCCGAAGCAAAATTAAAAACACGTAGGTATCTATTATATTTAGGTACTTTAAATGCGAGCTTGCTACAATTCGGTTTCGACGCTTATCACACCAAGATCACGATAAAAATTTAAGTGCGAGCGAAGCAAGTGCGCTATAATTTGTTTTCGACGTTCAGCAAACCATGAACCATGCACATATTAAAAATGCAAGCGCGAGCGAAGCGAGCGCGCTGCAATGCGGCTTTTGACTCTGACAAAACATACAATCCCAGATAATACAATACTACTAGTACACTTTGACGACCCGTCTGGTGTAGTGATGGAGAAATCGCCTACTACGCAGCGGGTTGCGGGTTCGATCCCCGCACAATACAAACATTTGTGTGCATGAACATGTCTGTTTGTATTGGTCTGGGTGTTTTCTATGTATGTCATGTATGTATTTACAAACAAAAAGTATTTAAGTATTATATCCGTTGTCTGGCACCCATAACACAAGCTTTGAGTAGCTTACTTTGGGACATTGGGACCAGATGGCGATGTGTGGGAATGTCCAAAGGATATATTATACACTTCTGGACACATCTATTGGCCCACCTTAGAGTTTAGGTTTCGATGGCCCCTACCGAAATATGATTGCTAGATTGAACAAAAACTGTTGATGCAGTCTTAAATCTGATACATTTTACCATCATTTTCGATCGTATTGTTTTAAATTTGAATTCAGAATACCATACGACATGGAGCTACGCCTAACAAGTCGGATATGCGCCTTGTTAAAGGCGGTTGATTTTTGAATAAAAAACATGTTTTATCAAATAAAGGTTTAATTTGATGACGCGTGTTGCCTCCATGGGCATCTACCACAGCTCTTATACGATTAGGCATAGAGTTTATCAACCGCTCTATAAAATTTTGAGGGATCATCTCCCATTCCTCTACTATGGCAGTTTTCAACTCTTGCATCGTCTGGGCAACTGGCTGACGAGCCCTACCACGTCTTTTTAGCTCGTCCCACGGGTGCTCAATGGGGTTCATGTCTGGGCTTCTGGCTGGCCAGTCCATAACTGTGATGTATACATCCCGAAGATATTCCCTGACGATGCCGGCCGCATGGGCTCTTGCATTATCATGCATAATAAGGAAATTTGGGCCCACATAGTCCGCGTATGGTATCACGTGATGTTCTAAGCACTCACGAATGTACCTTTCAGCATTTAATGTTGGCAGCCGTGGTCCTGTAACAACCTCAAGTTGAGTTTTGCCGCTCGCGGATATACCGCCCCAGACAGTCCACGAGCCACCGCCATAAGCAACCCTCTCTTCAAAGCAGCATTGTGCGAAAAGCTCTCCCTTACGTCGGTAGACCTTCTTCCTTCGTGGGCATGCCCTCAGTGCCCACAACGGTGTATCCTCGCATGATTTAATTACACTCATGAAAATAAACCTCTTCCCAACCAATACCAAATTGAAAATATTAAGATAAAGTTTACAATCGATTCCGAACGAATACCATTTTTTTTTGTTTTGGTACTGCCAGTCACAGAAACAATTTATTTTGCTTTCTAATTCTTCTCAAGTACTAGAAAAGTAGAAATATATACAGGTATTTGAAGCTATATTGCTTAATAGCAGGTTAAATACAACTTTAAAAATTGGGAAATTTTGCAATGTTTAAAAAATTACTCTCACAAAAAACTCAATGTAACGTAGGTCTTTTAAAATTAGATTTTTTTTTCATATTAACAAAATTACAAGAATAAATTGGAAATATTAACATCTAAAAACCACGAAGGTTTATTGTGATGCTAATGTGTTAAATTTAGTACAGTAAGAAAATAAACAGGCCAATAACAAATGGAATTATGTGAGATGAGCAGATCGGTAATACAGTAAACATAAATAAATATTCTGTGTATCGTATAGTTGACAAGAACTAGGCAGGTGTTAGGCTGAGATTAGGTTTAAATCTAACTTTAGAGATCATTATAGTCTTGGGTTTATTTCATATCCAACAATGTGCACTGATAATAATTACAAAATTATAACTACAATTTAGATAAGAAATAACTTTTGAGTTTTGTTTCTAAGTTTTCTTGTGACAGTTTTTCGCATACAGCTGAAGGTAAACTATTAATTAGACGCGGTACCTGATAAGCGGCCGTCCGCTGGCCGTACACATTATTTGCTTTATTATTTACATAGAGGTTCCTAGAATCATTTTCTTCTTAAGTTTTACGTATAGACGCTTCCAAAGTGGTGAAATAAGGCTGCGTATTTCGTATTTTCGTCCCAGTCTTCTACTGTCCCGACAAAGATTTCTTATTTGACACGTTTCGTTTTTCCGTTAAGCAAATTGGTTCCAATGTCAAAAATACAGCCTGTATTTTTAAGGCACAAATCCTAACTTGTCAAGGTAGTGCAACCACACCATAAGTCTATAGTATAAGTCACTTGTATCATAATAGTACATTATGATACAATAGTGCTAAGGTGACCATTATAAATACGCGGCTTTCTTATGGCCATAGAAAGCCGCGTATATTATGGTCACAGGTACACGTGTTTCATACGACGTTTTTCAACACACTTGCGAGGAAGAAACACAAATTACAGAAAATTTTAAATGAATTTGAGTTATTATTTAGTAATAAAGCTGGATTTACCATTTATTGAAATAATTATGAATATACTTTTATTTTTCGCATAAATACTGTTTGTAGCTAAAATAAAAGTTATAACCCGACTAAATTATATCGCTTCTTATTCTTCTTACTTACGACTTGTTACGACACGCGTGTTTAATATCTAGGATAATGAGCCAAAAAAAAAGTTGTTGAAAAAGTCATTTATTTATGCAAATTGGCCCATTAGGGGCACTTGTAAGTCCGAATATAGACCCTACAGCTTTTGGGACAATTGTGGGCTAGTGCTAAGAAGCAGCTGCGCAACAAACTCAGTCACTATTGTCAATGTCTCTTTCTAAGATTTGATTTGATGGTTTTCCATTACACTAACAATCCATAACCAGACCTTGACTTTGAAACATATTTTTTTAATCACTAGGTATCTGACTATGATAACACCTGGTGACCTGGTGGTAAGTGATGAAATGGCAAAATCGCTCAAAAATAAAGTTAGCCTGTAACGTCCCACTGCTGGGCAAAGGCCTTACCTCAACTATGAGGTAGTTTGAGCCATACTCCATCACGCGGGCTCAAAACGGAACCCTTATAGTTTCGTCAAATCTGTCTGTCTGTCTGTCTGTCTGTCTGTCTGTCTGTCTGTCTGTCTGTCTGTCTGTCTGTCTGTCTGTCTGTCTGTCTGTCTGTCTGTCTGTCTGTCTGTCTGTCTGTCTGTCTGTCTGTCCGTCCGTATGTCACAGCCATTTTATTCTGTAACTATAAGCATTACACTGTTGAAATTTGGTAGGAGTATGTATCCTTTTAACCGCTTTACAATTCTCATACAAAAAATAAAAAAACATGAAATTTAAGGGGTGGCTCCCATACATGAAACTAAAACCAAAAATTTTTTTTACTCAAACCTATACGTGTGGGTTGTCAATGGATAGGTCTTTTAAAATGAAACCGAGGTTTCTAAAACCATTTTCTTTTAAAGTCTAACGTTTCATAGCTAGACGCTTCCAAAGTGGTAAAATGGGCGTCCCCTATCTAACTCCTAAACTAAGCGAGTGTAAATTTTGAAAAAAATATGTAATGTAGATCCTAACAAATACTTTCAAAGAAAATTGGTTCGGACAGAATCGAACTAGGAGTTTTTGAGATACAGCACATTTTCAACAACCGCAAACATAACTTTGTACTTCATACAAACTCTATGAAAAACAAAGTTATATTTGCTGTCAACAAAATATTGTGTATTTTACTAAGTGGAAGTAAGTGGATTCCCAAATTCAGTTAAAGTTGGCACGGAACCCTCACTGCGCGAGTCCGACTCGCACTTGGCCGGTTTTTTTTTCATATAAACAAAACCAATTCGTGTATGATTTCAAATTGCTCTCAACACGATTAAATTCAAACCTCAAACAAAAGCTGAAACATTTCGCTGAGTTGCCAGCGAAGCTTATAAAACATTCACATCCCCTCCCCTCAAGGGGCGTGGCCGGGGGCGGGACCGGAAGTAATGTGTTTGTTTTCAGCTCAATTTGACGGAAATTTAATGAAGACGTGGATTTGCTTGTGTTTGAGTTGCGTTTCAATAACAAGGGTCGATTCGCTCGTTTTGCGATGATAGTTACTGTTTTTATATAAATTAGGGTGGATTCGACTAAACGGGATGAAATGTTAACCTTATAATAAATCGCTTGTTATTCGAGAGTGTATAAAGGATCTTCACCAAAACTCTAAAGAAAGTCGGCCCACTTTGCGTCTGCATGCGTCTTTACAAAAGAATAAAGACAAAAAATATTTTTGAAAAATAATTAGGGGTTTACGTGGAATTCATTGGCAGATTGGGCATTTTGAGTTTGAGGTTATGTTTTGTGATTGCAGAGTTATTGCACCTCACCTACATTCATTTTGATACATTCAGAAGGTAATTGTTATATTTTACTCAAGTATGTCAATACTTACTTAGTTACCCTTAAAATACCAGTGCAATTATAATACAAACAAGAATTTTGAAATATAAACTACAAAGACGCAATCTGGGCCCGGCTTTGGTCAATATCCTTTTCCATTTTACCGGATACTGTTCTAGAATATCACGTTTATACGGAAGTAACTCTTAGATCCTTTACACACTGCGACTTTTAGCAGCGATGCAGTCGCGATGCTAACGCGCGTTAGCATCGATGCAGTCGCAAAACGTCAACCTTTACACACTGCGCTACTTTTAGCATCGATACAGTCGCGATGCAGAAGCTGGAAATTGTCAAATTATGTACTGAATTTTGGCGACTGCATCGATACTAACACGCGGCTTCGTCGATGCTAAATTAAATCTGTTCATTGCGTGAGTCGCGATGCTGAAGCGCGTTTTCAAAACGCGCGACTGTATCGATGCTAAAAGTCGCAGTGTGTAAGGGGTAACACTTAACCCAAAGTGTTGCGTGTATTATGAGCTTATTCAAGAATAACGGTATGACGTCTGCTTGCTATATGATTTGTGTCATTACTTCAGCATGTTTTGACAAATTCAAAACTTTTGACAGCTCGATACTTTGTTACGGTATTATTGTGAAATTAAATGGATTTTTACTTTCACACCATACTGCTTTGGTGCAGCATAGATTTGCCGGATAATAATACAGTTCGATCATACGTTCTTTTAAAACTTACCGGACTCCTATTTTACCCTCATTCATCTATCTCTCATTTCTCACGATGTCATTTTAAAATACCTATCCACAGCACCCTACACGCATATTTTTAGCAAAAAAAATTTTGGTTTTCATGTATAGGACTTTTTTTTATTTGTATGAGAATCGTAAAGCAGTTAAAAGGATTCATCTACCTACTAAGTTTCAACTGTGTAATGCTGCTAGTTTCAGAATAAAGTTACTGTGAAAAACGGACGTACAGACAGACAGACTGGACGAATCTATAAGGGTTTCATTATATGCCAATCAGCTACGCAAGCCTAAAAATTGTGCAAAAATAAGGATACGTAAAAAAGGAAAGCAAATCGCGAGTGACTCAGCTTGTACTGATATGAGATGTGATCCCACTCAGCGCTGATTTTCAGCCACTCCCATCTCTCCATAGGTATTAGTTATTAGTACGTTTAAAAATTATTTTTAATAAATTAATTGCTCTTTTTCTAATACAGAATTGACACATGGTAAATCAATTCTAATATAAAACTGAAGACTATCGTAGATGGGAAGATGACACCAAAGCAGTGGCTGGAACAACTTGGACGAGACAGGCAAAGGACAGACGATGGTGGCGAGAACTTGGGGAGGCCTATGCTGGCAAGCAAGACAATCAAGAAACCGGTGTCTAATGATTAATGATTTGTAACTATTTTAACCTTGGTAATAAAGGCTATTATTATTATTATTATTATCTCAGGAACTAATAGACCGATTTGAAAAAAAAAGTGTTGGATAGCTTAATTAAGGCTTTGCTATAAAACATCACGATATGACTTATAAAAACCGAGCAACAATGAAAACTTTATTTGATATTTATGCTTCACTGTACTGGACTTGTAATTAGAAAAGTCGTTCAATTAATTATGTCCACGATTAGGTTTCTAGGTCTAATGATGAAGCAGGAAGACAGGACTTAACTTTGCTTAACTTTGGTATCACTAAATAAATATCCTTTGGACATTCCCACACATCGCCATCTAGTCCCAAAGTAAGCTAATCAAAGCTTGTGTTATGGGTGCCAGACAACGGATATAATACTTAAATACTTTTTTGTTTGTAAATACATACATGATATACATAGAAAACACCCAGACCAATACAAACAGACATGTTCATGCACACAAATGTTTGTATTGTACGGGGATCGAACCCGCAACCCGCTGCGTAGTAGGCGATTTCTCGACCACTACACCAGACGGGTTGTCAAACTAGCATTATATGATGGAATATCGTATCAAAGGCGTGTTTGCACTTAAAAAAGGTCAATGCATTTATGAAAGCGTGTTTTGCTAGTGGTTTAGAATGTTTTTAACACTCACTGTCTCATATTTTATATTCATAAAGATGAAATAAGAAACCAAAAATTGCGTACGGGCGGGACTCGAACCAGCAACTTCTTGACTAACCGGGCCTAACGCTCTACTAATTGAGCTACCGTGCTTTCGGTCCGATCTTGCAAAATGACGTGACTATAAGAGACCACAAATATCGCAAGTTGCTGGTTCGAGTCCCGCAATTGCGCAATTTTTTTGGTTTCTTATTTTCATCTGGGTTTTTCTTGTGGTTTTTTAATACTAATTTATTTTAACACAAAGGACAGCGTAGCTTTCTTTAGTGTAACCTTCAACCCGCGGAAATTTCAAACAAAACTATGTTTTTCCCCAAACTCTGATAATCCACTATCGGCTACTAGTCCCCTGTCATTAGCTAATGGCAATCGAAGCCGCGGGGCGCGCTCTGTATGTGTCATGCAGACAGGGCTACCAATTGAGAAAGAAAAAATGTAAAGTCAGTCAAATTTGATAGAAACCGTAGTAACATTGAATGTTTACAAACTTTATGTTTGATATTTAAATTTTTATAAATAAAAAAATGAAAAAAGTTTTATTAAAATAAAAACAAACTGCCTCTGCGATTTTTTCGACGCGATTTGATTTCACTCCGTTGCTTGTGTGATGTAATAGCTATTCAGTATTAGAAACACAAAATTTTATTAACAAATGTCAGTATTAGGATGACATTTTTTTGCTTACCTAGAGGTTATACCTTCTAGTTGGTCCTATTGTTGCCAAGTCGGGATGATGATGGGATCTTGGTGTAATCGATGGAAACCCTCTAATTCTAAAGACACATATAGTGTTTTTGTACTTGAATCATAATGTTGACGTGTTGTTACGTCTGATAGCTAACATTGTGTGGCAGTTAAGTGATTTTAATGACAGAACTTATGATAAGAATTTTGTAGCTTCTTAAAGAACGGTTCATAAGGTGCAACGCCCCCCCCCCCCCCCTCCTAATGTTATCACTAAAAATGATAAAATAAAATAAACTTTAAAAAAGTGAAAACCGACTTCAAAACCAAAATGCACTTAAAAGTCTTAAATAAACCCTACCTTTAAAGGATAGGAGTTTAAGGCGATTTTTTTTTAAGTGAAAACTTCTTTAGCGGCGTTGAGCACTTTTGTGGGATGGGGGAAAAATGTGAAACTCGCGTCAGGACACGTGGGCTGATCGAAAAACCGTAAGACGGTTGGCGAAATTATGGATGTAAGTTGATTTTTCTGAGAGATAAACTTTTTAATGTAATTTAATATAATATAAATTGTAATGTTTGTGTACGATAGCGCAATAAATAAATATTGTATTCTATAAAAATATTATATTATTATTATTATTATTGTATTCTATCACAAAAATGATAGTACTTTTATATTGATAATAAGAGCAATTCATTCAAAATTATTCCCTAACTATTCCAAAAAATGAAAAATGCACAACGTTGATATTCAAGTTTTCACTTCTGCCGGCACTCCCGGAGTGCAATTTTGTGTTTTTTTATTTTGTCAACCCTATTTATAAAGATGGGGTGTGACAGCAGGGGCCAATTCAAAAGAAAAACAATTAGTTGCCTCATTGTGAACAGGAAATAGGTGAGTCGGACGTGTACTTTTTGCTTTAGGTGTCAAATGACAAAGAACAGAAAACTGAGTCTTTTGTGGTCATAGAAAGTTTACGAATAAATTCGTGTATGTAAGTATAGGAAAACTGTTGTTACTATAACGTAAAGTTTAGGCGGCTTGACAACAGAAAAAACACTGCTTTACAAAATAAACGGACAAGTGCGAGTCCTTGTTTGTCTAATAAATAAATAAATATTTTACAGTTTACTTTTAGAGCGCTTTCACACTTTTTTTCAGGCGTTTTTAGCAGCGCGACGGTCGCGCGGCAGTCGCGCATTTTTAATGTCAATTTCATACCTTTCTAAACCTTCATAAATTTCAAATCTTTTTCGGAAAATATGATTATTTATAAATAAAAATAGGTGTGTTCCATTTTCAAAATTTCCCTCCACATTTTTTGAAAGCCAATTCAAAGTATCGTGTCTGACTTTAAAATGAATCTGCGTCGGGAACATTTTAGAGCTATGTTTTTTTACGATTTCAAGTATCGCCTCGCCTGAAACCAGAAGAATCGTTCGATAGACTTCAAATGGCATTTATGGATGAAGGCCCCTGCAAGGCCACCGTGTATGGTTGTTATATAACGAAATCAAGCGCGGTCGACCATCCTTGGGGGATGAAGAACGAAGCTGTCGCCCTTTGACGGCTATTACCGAAGAAAACTTGCTAGCAGTGAAATATTTAATCCAAATAATAGGCGAATCACATAGGATACATTTCGGAGTGTCCCACGTATTGTAAGTGGACCACCTTTTCAGTATCTTGTGAATGTGCATTTAAATATAAGATTTTTTCTATTTTTAACCGACTTCAAAAAAGGAGGAGGTTATCAATTCGACTGTATGTTTTTTTTTTGTATCTGTGTTACCTCATATCTCAGTCAATTGTCGACCGATTCAGAATTTTTTTTCGTATACCTAGAGGGTATACCTTCTTGTTGGTCCCGTTTTTTGCCAATTTAGGATCTGATGATGGAATCTTGGTGTAATCGAGGGAAACCCTCAAATTTTGAAAGCACATATAGTGTTTTTACTAGAATCTTAATTGACGTGTCGTTACGTCTGATAGTCAACATTTTGTGGAGCTAAACTGATGCTGGAACTCCTTAACGCTTAAGAGTTTAGTAATTATAATGACAGAACTTATAATAGGTAATTTGTGGCTTCTTAAAGAACATAGTCATTAAGTGCAACTCCTCCCCCCTCTCTCCTGCAATCACTTAAAAATGAAGAAATAAAATTAACCTTAAAAAAGTAAAAACCGACTTCAAATGCACTAAAAAGTCTTAAATAAACTTTTGAACCTTGAAAGGAAAGGAAGCCATTTAAGGCAAACAATTTCTTTTTGGAGTCAGAGCCATCACTTTGGCCATCAAGCATCAACTATCACAGCACCGACTCCAAAAAGAAATTGTCTGCCTAAAATGGCTTCCTTTCCTTTCAAAGTTCAAAAGTTTATTTAAGACTTTTTAGTGCATTTTGGTTTTGAAGTCGGTTTTTGTTAATTATGTTATACTGAATAAACATGTTTCCTTTCTTTATTGTAACATTTTAATAATTTATTTAGCATTTTAAATAATATAATATGTCACTGAGAATCGTCAACAAACCGAAATGTTGTTTTGTATTTTAATCAGGATACACTAATGCTTCCAATCCATACGATTGCGTTTACAAGCTGAATGCATACACTACCGGGAGTCAATTCGCACCGAATCAAATTTAACCCTTAACCAACACAGTTACGATAAACCAGTTAACCCAGGCCTGTCACGACACTCAGTGGCCACCTGTAGCTGTCAAGTACAGATATATGTCTGGGTAGATGACACGAGTCGTTCAGATATATCGGAGAGACGAATATTTGTTGAATAGTTCGTGCGGATAAACTAGTCACCGCCTGAGATATGTAAGCGTCAGACAGGGGTTGTAGACCAACGTCACTCACTTTATGAAGGTAGAAATATTTATGACTAGCGGTCCCCCGCGACTCCGTCCGCGCGTTTTGAGTTTGCTCCCTTCTCTCGCGTCGTTCCGTGATGTTTATAGCCTACTAGAGGTCCCCCGCGACTTATTCCGCGCGTTTTTCGATTTTTTCTCGCCTTTTAAACCTTCCCTAGACCTCCACGAACATTTCAAGACTAAGATAAGATAAATCCGTTCAGCCGTTCTCGAGTTTTAATGAGACTAACGAACAGCAATTCATTTTTATATTATAGATAACCTTCCTCGATAAATAAGCTGTCCAACACAAAAATAATTTATTAGCTCGGTTTTTAGATTAGCGCGTTCAAACAAATTAACTCTTCAGCTTTATAATATTAGTATAGATTTGTTTATATATTTTATTTATTTGGTAGAAAAGTAGAGGTCACCAAACTGATCACCTGGTGGTCCGCGGTAACCGAAGCCTTAAAGTCTGCCTTAACAAATATAACAGAAATCCAAGACCGACTGTCATAGCGCCGTAGTATAAGAAAAGCCGACCGCATATAACGGAAAGTGGCTAGGACAATGAATTATCTTCATTTAGTACACAAAACACAAACCGTTTCCGAAACGCACGACTGCGTTCATGCTAAAAGTGGCTCTCCCTTATTTATAATAGCGCAAACAGACTAATAAACCTATTTTAATTATTACACAGTTTTGTCTCGATCTGTCTTGGCGCTGTCATCATTTGTCAGTAAGTGACAAAACAGTGTAACAATAATTGAGATATTATGAATAAGGGGGGCAGTGTGTAAGGGGTCTGTAAGATACAAACTGCGTCATCTATTAACATACATATCTGAGCTGCCAACCCTTCAGTACACTTATTGGCGGTGTAGAGTGGTCAGGGGATATAATTGATATTAGTTTGTCTTGCAGGGTGCAATAGAATAAACGAATAAAAACCGGCCAAGCGCGAGTCGGACTCGCACACTGAGAGTTCCGTGCCAACTTTAATTGAATTAGAGATCCACTTACTTCGACTTAGGTATATAATACCACAATATTTTATTGACAGCAAATATAACTTTGCTTTTCATAGTGTTTGTGTAAATTACAAAGTTATATTTGCGGTTGATGAAAATGTGCTACATCTCAAAAACTACTTGTTCGATCCCGTTCAAACCAATTTTCGTTGAAAGCGTTTATACAGATCTACATCCCATATTTGTTTCAAAACTTTCATTCGCTAGTTTAAAAGTAAGAGGTGCCTATTTTACCACTTTGGAAGCGTCTATCTATCAAACGTTAAACTTTTAGAGAAAATAGTTTCAGGCACCTCGATATTATTTTGAAAGACCTATCCATAGGTTTGACTAGAAATAATTTTCGTTTTTAGTTTCATGTATGAGAGCCCCGTAAATTATCATTATTTATTTATTTTTTGTATAAGAATTTGAGAATCGTAAAGCAGTTAACAGGATACATCTTCCTACCAAATTTCAACAGAATAAAGACAAACAGACTTGACGAAACTATAAGGGTTCGGTTTTTTGCCATTCGGCTACGGAACCCAAAAATGAAATTCTCTAACATCCGCATATCATAGGGTTATGAATGATAAGTAATTATTTCACATTATTAAAATGAAATAATAACGAAGTCGATGCCTGTATTTCGGTTTCCTGTAAATACTTGTATTTACGTCCATGATAAAAGATTGTGTTATGGAAATTCCGAAAAATCATCATTTGTCAAAATTATTATTGTGGTAAATATTTGCAGTTAATTGTTATGATGATACATAATTAACTAAACCTATAGTGTTTTTTTTACCTTTTTAGTCAGAAAGTTGCAGGTTCGCGTCCCGCCCATGCGTGAAATTTGTCACGGAACCCTGAGTGCGCGAATCCGACTCGTACTTAGCCGGTTTTTAGGGTTCCGTTGCCGAATGGCAAGAAAAGAAAACCTTATAGTTTCGTCAAGTCTGTCTGTCTGTCGGTCCGTCCGTATGTCACAGCCACTTTATTCTGTAACTGTAAGCATCACACTATTGAAATTTGGTAGGAAGATGTATCCTATTAACCGCTTTGCAATTCTTGTATAAAAAAATAGGATACTTAATTTTACATGAAACTAAAACCGATATTTTTTTTGGCAAATCTATGCAAGTCTATACATAGATAGGTCTCTTAAAATGACATCGAGGTTCCAAATAACATTTTCTTTTAAAGTCTAACATTTCATAGCTAGACGCTTTCAAAGTAGTAAAATGGGCATCCCCCATCTAACTTCTAAACTAAGCGAGTGTAAATTATGAAAAAAATATATAAGGTAGATCTTAACAAATACTTTCAAGGAAAATTGGTTTGGATGGGATCGAACGAGTTGATTTTGAGATATAGCTCATTTTCAACAATCGCAAACATAGCTTTGTTCTTCATACAAACACTATGAAAACATCAATAATGTGACGAAACCGAGTCGCTACAGTTCCTTTTTAATACCGACTAATGCGTAAAATAATTATTCACTGTGTTATATTAAACAGTTCTAAACCTCCCCGCTATTATGTTTTTTTGACCTGTTCACTTCTCCACCTTTTAACACAAACAAATTAAAAGTATAAGCTGAACCCTTTACAGAACACGCCCTTTTACCCGTTTCCAGACTTCAATCAAACCATTACAGTTCAAATTCGAATGACTGTGATAATCCGATTTTAATTTTAACTTTTGACTGCTAAAGAGCGATCCATTACGCGTCGTTGCTACTCATACACAATTCAGTAGGTTTACGTACGATACAAGACTACCCTCGGATTTGTTACGAGACGGCCCAAGGGGGCTAACTCTGTACCGTTACCATAAGTTTAGTGACGTAGAATAAAGTCTATGGAAAATTGCACAGCGCCTCTAGCGGTCACTTGCAGAACTAAAATTTTCCATAAACTATTTTTACGTCGTCGCTCGCAAGCAAACCCGCCGTAAACTCATTACGATCATTCAATTTTGTGATTTTGCCTCATTGTCGATACCCAATGCTATGCTAGTCTAGTTAAATCAGGCAACTTGTCTAGTATGAGCCAACCTAATTAAAAAGAGACTACTACTACTAACGTTAATTTGAATTTTGATTTATTTTAACCAAAATATGCAAGATTAGCGGGCTCAGTGCGGGTTGGTAGAGGGGTGTTTGCAAGGCAATCTACTAACCCTGCTGTCAGATGTTATCAAGCCGCCCATAAGGCCTCCGATTAAGCTTAACGACTAAGTTCAACCAATATTAACCCGGACCAACGGCTTAACATGCCTTTCAAAGCACGGAGATGCTCGTGACTATACACATACACATGTCAGAATGGTCACCCATCCAAACATGACCGCTGTAGGTTGCTTCACTTTAGTATTACTACCTATCCCTTTTTCCTATTATCTCCCTGATGTTTCATGTACGTTACACTTTTTGTTTAAAATATAATGATTCTTTTTAAATATCGTAAAGCTAAACTTCTATATAATCTTCAACTGTTTTTAATTTTTATTACTTACTAGAGGCTCCTGCGAATGCGTCCGCCTGTTTTGAGTTTGCTTCCTCCCCTCCCGTCACAGCGTAATGTTTTATAGCCTTAAACCTTCCTCGATAAATGAGCAATCCAACACCAAGTTTTTTTTTAAATCGGTCGGTTTAAATAAGCTCTTCAGTTTAATAATTATAAGTCTAGATACAATCGCTTTTGTTTTTAATCGGTGTGGGACATAAATGATATACCGTACCATCAACCTTTTACACAGATTTCTAAACTCCCTGAATCAAGGGAGATTTTTTGCAATGGCTACCCTGAATGCTAGCGCCTGCCTGTCAATGTCATCGACCACACGATCCTTGTCGCACTGTTTCCTTGTACTTAGTGCCAAAGCGAATTAAAAACTAGAGTAGGACCCCAACCTCATGGGACTTCTAGTCGAGGGGAGGATATGTTGCTAAATAGATAATGGTCATTTACAGGGCATTACTAGTCGATCGGCTTGTAAACCATTTGTTAGTACAGAATGCTCTTTTAACAAAGGCTGAGTGGCACTATCTTAATTTGACGTGACCGTTACAGTCGCTCATATTTTTACCGACTTCAATTAAAGGAGGTTATCAGGTAATCAATAAAATATGTATGTATGTGAGGAATTTGATAATATTTGGGTATGTTAATCTAGAAAGGCATGAATCATCAAGGAAAGGTATGTATATTTGTATGTTTTGATTTAAACTTACATGGTCATTAACATTAGAATAGATTGTAACGGGATTGCTACCATGTACTTTAGTATTTTCGAATTTCCGATATTTCGGCACTGTTGCCGTGCCATGGTAACGACGTTACTGAAACTCGAAAATAATAAGGTACATGGTAGCAATCCCGTTACAATCTATTCTAATATTTGGATGTTATTCCACGGATTTCTCGAAAACAAGATGTCATAGCGAGATTATTCTTCTTTAAGGTATATTTCAACTAAGGAGACAGTGTACGTTTCCTTCAAAATCAGTCCGGTAGTTTTTGAGATATGGGTAAATAACTAAAAATCATAAAAAAAAATAAAAAATAATTGAATGAAATGATAATTTTAAATTTTAAATAATACCTACATGTCTGTTATTCTTATCGTAACTTTAAGTTAAAATATTGTTAATATTATTTTATGTTGTTTTTATTAGCTTGTGTTATTTTTATTTCATTTTTTTTGAACCTACCCACAAAGGCACTCGCTGAAAATCAGCGTCGTGGTTTGCGTTCTGCTGCTGCCACGACCAATGCTGAGCGGGTGCCTTTTTCGGCCTAAGCATATGTTTTTTTTTTTAAATATATATGTAATTATTCTAACTTTTTGGTCGAATAAATTCATTTTCTTTCTTTCTTTCTAAATATCCTTTCGATATTCCTACACATCGCCATCTAGTCCCAAAGTAAGCTACTCAAAGCTTGTGTTATGGGTGCCAGACAACGGATATCATACTAAAATACTTTTTTGTTTGTAAATTCATACATGATATACATAGAAAACACCCAGACCAATACCAACAGACTTGTTCATGTACACAAATGTTTGTATTGTGCGGGGATCGAACGCGCAACTCGCTGCGTAGTAGGCGATTTCTCGACCACTACACCAGACGGGTCGTCAAAAACATACCTATTTATTTTAAAAAGCATTTAATTTTGAATCAAATTGCTCTTTACATCATTTGATTTCAATTAATATCTTAGAAACAATCACAGCTTTAAAATAACTGTGCACTAAAATAATGTTCGCAGCTTAAGTACCTACAACGCGAGCTTGCACTAACCGCTATGGTTGCTGAATCCTTACAAGGAAAATATGTGTTTTGCGTTGAAATATTTTACGAGAAATCCGACTGTACGCGGACAACGCCGCGGGGGACCACTAGTATACTATATCGCCCACCAAAAGCACAAAATATGAACCAAACAAACATCTATAGTTACCCCTACCCTCCCTAGGGGCGCATCCGTATTGAAGGGTTGATTGTTTGTTTTTAGCATTATGCTGTTGATACAACGTTAATAATTGAGGGGATTGTTATTAAAGTTAAACGATTAGAAGGAGTTCACTTTATAGATGATGGAAATCATTTTTGTTATTTTTTTAGAGAACTTTGTAAAATGGGGTTGAGAAAACGGATGATGGGTTTTTTAAACGACTTCAAAAACGGAGGAGGTTATCTATTCGACTGTATGTTTTTTTCTGTTACCTCATATCTCAACCGTCATTTGTCAACCGATTCGGATTTTTTTCACCTACCGAGAGGTTATACCTTCTAGTTGGTCCCATTGTTGCCAATTTGATCTTGGTGTAATCGAGGGACCCCCTAAAATTTTAAAGGCACGTATAGTGTTTTTTTACTAGAACCTTAATGTAAGAAAGAAAGAAAGAAAGAAAGAAAAACGTTTATTGGCCTACATCACAAACACACACATTCACAACATTACACATAATAATATAAATAATACCAGGCCAATAAATGTGCGTCTGTGTGCGTGCGTGCGCGTGTGTGTGTGTGTGTGTGTGTGTGTGTGTGTGTGTGTGTGTGTGCGCGCGCGCGTGCGTGCGTGCGTGTGTGTGTGTGTGTGTGTGTGTGTGTGTGTGTGTGTGTGTGTGTGTGTGTGTGTGTGTGACGCCTATACCCAAAAGGAGCCTCACTCAGCATAAGCCAGGTGCCCTGGAGAACCTGACGCTGGTTTTCAGTGTGCCCCTGCTGAGTGAGGTACACAGAAATTGGCGCCAACAGCACGCATATAAATGTCATGTTGACGTGTTTTTACGTCTGATATTCGACATTGAGTGGAGCTGAGCTGATGGTGAAACTCCTAAGCGCTTAGGAGTTCAGAAAAGAGAGTGTCAGTTATAATGACAGATCTTATTATAGGTAATTAGTAGATTATTATAGAAGAGAGTGGTGAGAGTGGGAAAAGATGCAACCGCTCCTGTAATCACTAAAAATTAGCTAACAAAACCAAAACGCATTAAAAAGTCTTAAATAAACTCTTGGGCGCGTATTGCGATGCAGTTTTGATATGTAAGCGGCTGAGCTTTATACTGTCAAATTAGTAATTCGTATTGCCTACTTTCTACTTACTTGCTACTAACGTACATTTTAATACATATGGCAACTCCGACAAAACACGGCAAAACATATTCCTGTCTATGGTTCACCTGTAGACGCCATAACGACCTCACGCGGCGACTTATTGAGCAAGTGACATATTTGCTACAAGTCGGGAAGAGGCAGGACAGGGCGGCCATGATGTTTGAGTTGAGAAGGATAAATGATAGTGTTTTTTGTTTTTATCATAAGGCTTTATTGCACAAATCATAGTGAACAAAGGTGGATCTTATGCTAAAGGCATTCTCTGCCAGTCAAACCTTTAGTTCATGCAGAGAGATGGCAATAGGTGCAACGATAGGAGAAACAGAGAAAATCATCAAGAAAAAGCAACAATTAACTAATATTATAAATTGCACTTGTAAAAAGCAACATTTGGCTGTGACAGACGAGGAATCGAACCCCGTGTCTTAAGAAATCCGGGCGTATGAGTATGCCACTCGGCCACAGTCATATTAGCAAGCCTGTTGAATTTTGCAAGCGCTTACTTTACCGCGTAGGCTGGTGAAGTTTATATTTTTAAGTTTGCATAGTGACAAAACACTATAAAACAAAAATGTAATTATCTAATGTTTCTAGTAACAAATAAACCTACTTAAATAACCGCAACAACATATTTTGTATACACATATGTACTTAAACTAACAAATAATAAATACAATAGATAAAAATATACATAAATAATATATATTGTCGTGAAGCGACAAATGTGGAGAGGTAGAAGAAGGTTCAAGAAAGAGGTAGAAGAGGGAATAGAATTTATATTACAACAAAAAGAATACAGTACCGAAAAATGAGATGAGGTGATGTCTGTATGAATGTAAGTAAAGTGCAGTGGGCGTGAGTAAGTATCTTCAAATCTTCAATAAGTATTGTCCTGGAGGCAGCAAAGGGCGGCGTCGGAGTGCAGAGCCGACACAGCGGAGGTAGCAGCGACGCCGATGTGCAGCGGTGACAGGCGCCGTGAAGAGCAGTGACGCCGATGTGCAGCGGTGATAGGTGCCGTGAAGAGCAGTGACGCCGATGTGCAGCGGTGACAGGCGCCGTGAAGAGCAGAGACACCGATGTGCAGTAATGAGGGTAACGGGCACTATATAGAAAATGTTATGATCAGTTGGAGTGCCAGAAGTACTTGGTCTCGGATCCTCTTCCGAGAAGGAGACAGGTCCCTCCCCTAGAGCGAGGAGGTGTTACTGCAGTCAATGTGCTTGGATACTCCTCCGGTGTCCGGTCCCTCCCCTAGCGTGAGGAGGTGTTTCAGTAGTCACCGGCGGTTCTTCAAGACTTCTTGAGGGAAGATGTAGAGTATTTATTTATTGGAGTGTAATAGAACTGTTCGAGCTTAGAACTCGGAATCGAATGAATTGAATGAAAAAAGTTAAAGCTTATATAGGGGGCCGGGGCCGTTCAAATTTAGATCGAGGTAGGTTCAAAAATAGAACATGAATACTGGTGGTTTACAGAGGATAAACCCGAAAAAGTAATAAACTTTGATAGAAGTTGTCAGACTTTGAAAGATATTGTCATAACAACGATGTCAATACAGATAAAAATACTGTCAAAAAGTAAGCAAATTACGAAAATACAGGGAAACGAATCATCACCCAATGCAAATTAAAGGAAAATTGCAAACAAAGGTAAAACACAACTTTTTTTACAGTATTATGTAAAGAAAAGTAGAATAACAGAGCTTTGAAAGTTTGACATTTTTAGATTCACAATAAATATTGTTCAAAAAGGATTAGAAAACATCAATAATCCAAAAATACAGAGTAATAGTAATAAGAAGAGTAGAAAGGCAGGTAATGCCTATAGTTTAATGTCTACAGTACGACTTTTTAGGGAGAAAATACGAACTGCGTTATGGTAGATAGAATCTATGATTAACTCTTATGTTCGTGTTTACAGCAAACGAACCAGCAATCTTTGGATGGAAGCATGGAAAAACAAAGATAATGTGATGAAAATGTTAATGTGGATCCGATGAATACTAAATATATTAAGGTACTCAATTTATTACACATAATACAATATGTACAACAGTACAATATAATCTATAAATTTTGCAGTTATCTATTCTTTAAGATATTGACGGACTTTAATCTTCGACTCGGCCCACCTGACACCCAAGGGAAGAGAGTTCCACACTGATTCGCGATTGTATTGCTGTAAAATGTCGTGATTAGCCTATAATGGCGCTTAATACAATAAACACAAATGTGTTTGATTATAAACAGGTGATTTTACATCTCCATATTACGTCGAGGATTTCTTGTAAGTAAATAAAAACTTGTGGCAGAATATCCCCGCTCTCCATATATTTACTCAACTATAGTCGACGACGCTTAAATTAAGCTGGAGTTTCAATTTAACAAATATGTTTACTTTATAGCTCAATAAAAACAAAACAATTAGTAGGACTATTTGAGTGCCGCCACTAAAGTGACTTCTAAAACTCGATTCTTAAGTTACGGTCGGTGTAATGCTATGTTTTATTTATTTTTCCGTCCCTAAAAATCATCACTGGACATGCACTCGTACACTGGATTTTGATATCAAAAAAACAAAAGAAGTATTATTTATTACATAATTTTACATAAATACATAGCTCCTAAAATTAAGAAAATAAACAATGATATAACAAAAAAAAACGATTGTTTCGATAAATACTATGTATAAAATCGCTTTGTTGCTGAAATTGCGCGAAGTTGCTCAAAGTCTTTTTGCCGAGAGCATTTTCTTCCAGTTATATTGCATTCGATCATGCAATACCGTTACCATGAGTTTACGGCGGTTACTAGCTAGCGACGATGTAAATAAAAATCTATGGAAAATTACACAGCGCCTCTAGCGGTCACTTGCAGAACTGAACTGTTTTTAAAAGTCGTGGCTAGCAAGTAAATTCGCCGCAAACTCGGTAACGGTACTGATGATGATGAAACGGAAATGCATACGTAAGTTTGACTTCCCTTAAAATATTTTATCATATTATTTCCCAAACTCAACTCTAATAGAGACACCCTAAGCCCCCCGTCGCGCGCGAATCAAAAATATAATCTCACCTTTGATCTTCACCGCAAAAGTCTATCTTTTTCCCCAACCAAAAATCAACCTTACTACCCTCAAAATACGATCTTACATCCGTTGTGTGGTAAACTCGCGACGTTTAAACAGATTAGTATGGAGATTGACAGTTTATTTCGTAGACAGTAAAGGAAATTGTCGAAATATTGGAAAGTAACGTTGTAATAATCTGTTTTGGGGATTAACAGTCAGTTGCAGGTATTCGGTACTTTTGACGGGTGAGCGGATAGATACTGAAGGAGAAGGCGTCTTACAAACAGGGCTTGGAAACCGGTATTTTTTTTTAACCGGTTTGACGAAAATACAGGTGGAACTTTTTGAAAAAGGTTATGTTCCTTTAAACCGGTTTTTAAACCGGTTTGGAAAAATATGGGTATTTTGCATTAACCGGTCCAACTTTTAGTTCAGGCAGGACAACCACTCTGAACTTCGTTAAGATCTGCAAGCGGTGAGCGCATCTGACGTTTGTTTATGAACTTGATAATTAGTTTAACATCTTTTGAAGAATATTCGGTCTAAAAACAAGTCGCGTTGCGATCGTCGCGAGCGGCTACGAATTAACCGGTTTATTGAGGTTCACAGTATCGCTCTTATTTGGTTCCGCTCTGGAACAGAATTTTACGATAAAACCGGTTTAACCGTTATAATACCGATAAATCTTGAACCGTTTTCAAGCCTTGCTTACAAATACTTACATTTTTGTAATAAGTGACATAAATAAATACAACGGCCAAGTGCGAGTCGTACTCGCACACTGAGGGTTCCGTGCTAACTTTAACTAAATTAGGGTTCCACTTACTAGCCACTTCCAATTTGCAACTTTGATAGCAAATATGACTTTGTTTTTCATAGTGTTTGTATGAATCTTTGTTTGCGTTTGTTGCAAATGTGCTATATCTTAAAAACTACAAGTCTGATCTAGTTCAAACCAATTTTCGTTGAAAGTATATTTGTAAAGCACTTAATAGTGGTTTTTTTTTTCAAAATTACAAGGAAAATACGGTTTTAGAAACTTCCATGTCATTTTCAGAGACCAATCCATTGCAACCCACATGCGTACGTTTGAGCAAAATTTTGCTTTTGTTTTTCCATATATGAGAGACGAAACTTTAAGGGCTCCATTTCTGCTATTCGGGCTACGGAACCCTAAAAAATGCTCAAGAACATAAAGCACCCTGACCTATTAATAGAAAAACGAGTGCTACAATTATGGGTACTCAAACTGACAGTTTTTAGCTTGATCAGTTGCAGCGACGTGCAAGAGCTGTCTTATACAACGTACGATGTTAAATGCGCAAAACCTCAGACATTCAATTTACCCAATTCTAAAAGAAAAACTGTGATAAAAAAATATTTAAGGTGTTATTTCGTGTTTTAGTTTTACTGGCACTTCTGATCATTTCTTGCTCTGCGGACGACGCTCTGTCGGGAGTGGAGTTGATAGGTATTCACCGGCCCGCTGTATCGCGCTGACATTATTATTATTACTATCTACGCTCATAAAGAACTAATCATTGCATGTTTACGTATTTGGCGGGTTTGCGCAAGGGATTGTTGAAAAATTACGATGAACGGTGGCTTGTCTTATTAATAAATAGACAGGGCAACCCATATAAAAAGGAGTTCACTTGATTCTGTTCGTTATTCCAAGCAACCCATTTTAAGGTTTTGCGCATTTAACGTTATACGCTGTATAATGTCACCTTATTTTAATTGATAATAGCTATTTAAAGGGCAGATTCAGCACAATACATAATAATTTATTGTAAAAATCACTTTGGTATTTATACGCTAGTTTAAGAGAACTTCAGAGATTATGGGTGCTACCACGTGCACGTTTAAACGCTCCGCTGTCTACCCACCCATACCTATTGGATTAAAAATTTATTTCTTGTCTATGGCAGTTTCTACTCTATATGTATTTTTTTCCTTCCTTCTTCTTTATGGAATGGTGGACTGTGTAATGTTTGGTGGAGTTTCATTTTCAATAAATAGTGTTCAAAACGTGCAGAATTCTTGTTTATTCGTGTAACCTGAAAAATACCGTGTAGATATTCCATCATTGTGAACTAATCGCTTCTCGTCATACTTTATAATCTCTCTACTTTAGAACTCTTTGCCCGTATCAGTGTTCCCAAGGAAATATAACCCGAAGAAAACTCTTTATTCAAGTTATGTACACTTACAAAAAATAAAATTACAGCTTAAAAGATTGACGCGTAGGTAGGTTAGGTGGTACATAAATGAAAAGGCAAATCTATTTAGCGTATGCCGCAGAATCAAATATTCTGAGGCGCTGGTCTTCCGTAGACGCAAGTAAAAGATTTTCAAAGTTAGAGTGAACAGGCTTCTTCTGAGTGAGCTCGCTCGCTCCATCAACCTCGCTAGAGTCAAGAGCAATTCCATTTCGAATATAAAAATACGGTTATTATTTTTTGCAGTAATTGTTTTTTCGAGAAAATTAGGGATTGAGCATTGAAATGAGAGAGGCAAAGCTGATAGCGTATCTAACTTTTAAAATCGTCAGAGTGCTGTTTAAAAAAAAAAAAAGTTAGTAAAAAATTTTGACATTTCGCGTAGACAACGCTGAGACAAAATCGGTGTTTTCTGTTTTTTTCTTGTATTTATTGCTTGAGAAGATTTTTAAATGAAGCTTACAAAAATAATTGTTTTTTTTTAAAGATATATTACCTAAAGATAATAGCTACGTAAGTAAAAGTGATATTTGATGAAACAGAAAATCTGAAAATTCTAACTGTCCACCAGATCTTTGATGGCATTGCCATGGTAACTGCCATGCATGTGCATACTATGTCAATTTAGAAAATGTGTTCTGAACAGTGTGTCTAGTTTGAAAAAAACATATGGCTATGCCCAAACTCGACTGCGTTAGGTTTATTCACCTTTGATCTCCTTGACAACTACTATTTGTAGCTTCCTTTACCCAGCAGTCGAAGTACTTATGATGCAACATTTTTTTACATTTCGCGTGAACAATTTCAAATTTCTGATTTACTGCTGCATCAAATATCATCTAACATAGATAGATGTAGATTCAGATTCAAATTCATTTATTTGCTTTTAAACATAGTACACAGAAGATTTACAATCAATGTAATGTCTGGCCCATTTAGCCATTGACAAAAAGCATGCAAATATTTTTACTTACGTAAAAATAACAATAAGCTTCAATTAATTCACAGATCTCATGTTAGATCTTATAATTATTAGTAACACAATCTGCTCTTAAAATTATTCTATATCAATAAATACACAAGACACTACAGTAAATCTTCTGTACATTTTTTTCACAGCGTTTTTCGAGCGCCACCTGGTGGTTTAACAGGGAACTATGTGGATGTGTCGTATGTCACACAAATGTACCTATGTCTTATCAGCTCGGGAAATCCATGGTTATCGAAATAACTATTATAAAGGTTATCACTAATTATCATACTATTTTAGGAAACGTCGTCACCATTGGGAAATTTTTTGGGCAGTTTTTGCGACTGTCCGCTCAAATATAAGGTCACCTCGTTTTAAGTGATAATATTCAAAGGGCAGATTTAGCACAATAAATGTATCATTTTTTGTATTACTTTGGGTTTTTATACGCTAGTTTTTGAGGAAATTAGAGGTAAAGGTAATTGTTTTTTACAGATATTGCTTTTTTTTTAAATTTTGGTTAAGACTAGAGAAAAAGAAGAAATGGGCCTTGAAATGAGAGAAGCGAATCCGATGACGTAGGTAACTTTTAAAATTAACAGGGTGTTGTTTAAATATATATATTAATTTGTTCGGGAAAATAAAATAAATAATAAATCTCGGTTTTCCGAAAAAATATGATGAGTTTCTATGTATACAGACAGGGTAAAATATGATTACATAAAACGATTTGACCTCATATACAATTTCACGTACGGACAACAGCACATCAATGTAAACACTGCGGTATCTTATGTAGTTGTAATAAGGGCTAGTTTTCAACAGAAGTGGGTCCAGATGTGCCGGCCTATGTACCTACAATCTTCTATCACCATTTTCTCATAGGACTGAATTATAGGATCAATAACACATAATTTTAATAAAAAACAACTTCAAAACCAAAATGTACTGAAAATTCTTAATAAAACTCTTCACTCTTTAAAGGAAAGGACTCCATTTCAGGCGAAAAATTTCTTTTCAAAAGGTTTACAATGTTTGTAGTGATCATGAAAGTCCTTAAATAACTATTTTTTGAAGCGTTAAGGAGTTCCACCACACAATGTCGACTATCAGACGCAACGTCGAAGACGTCTTCATTAAGATTCTAGTATAAAACACTAAACGTTTAAATTCGAGGTTTTCCCTCGATTGCACCAAGATCCCATCATCAGATCCCGACTTGGCAAGAATGAGGCCCACTAGAAGGTGTAACCTCTATGTAAGCGAAAAATTTCTGAAATTTTTTGAATGACTGAGATATATTGACAGGTAGGTAACATAGATAAAAAAACATGCAGTCGAATTGATAAATTCCTCCTTTTTAGAAGTAGGTTTATAAGTTCAAATATTTTTATTTAAAGAAAGCTTGTGATAGTTCTTTCATATTCACATCAAGATTTGAAACGAAATAATCAAAGTACCAAATCAGAAGATATATTAAACTTATATATTCTATATATTAACTAACAGTAATTAATGAGTACATATAATTGATTATTTATGTGGTATCCAAAAGAAAGTATCAGTTATAAAATCGTATATGATAATTTAGCAAGTTAATTAAACTTCATTAACTTTGTTATATTTTTGTATTTATTCTTATTATTACTATTTTTTATTTTATTTTATTTTTGTAACTACCCCAATAAATCTTCAATTTTATTATAACTTTGTACTTTTAGCCAGTGTTTTTTATTTATTTTTCGCTGTATAAGTTTATGAATTTCAATATGTTTATTTATCAAGTTGTATATATGTAGACTGATTGTGTTATAAACTGATTCCTATACAGCTTTGTTTTTGTCGGATATATTGATCTATCAAATTATCTTTTCTTCTTTTGCCTTTTTGTTAAACATCAGAATCGATATAGCCGTTTTAGCCAAACAAACCATAAACACTTGAGCTCTGTACGACGACCTCTGTAGTGTGGTGTAGTGGCTTAGCATGCCGGGTTTCAAGGTGTCGCCGCTCCGAGGTCCTGGGTTCGATTCTCGGTCGTGTTAATGACAATATTGCCTAGTAGGGTGTTGTGGTGCCCCCCGTTGTTTTTGGTTTCCTTAACGCAAGTATTTTGACTTAATAATTATCTAAATTAATATTATAAAGCTGAAGAGCTTGTTTGTTTGTTTGAACGCGCTGATTTCAGGAACTACTGGAAAAATTTTGGTGTTGGATTTATGAAGGAAGGCATGAGGATGCTGAATATGTTCGACTGCGTCCGTGTTTTGTGTTTTCTCCCCCTTCTGTTGCAGTGTGATTTTTGATAGACTAACTAAAGCTTATTTAGACAAATTAGCTATTTAACAAAAAAATATTTTTTCAAATCGGTATCGTAGATCCTAAGATTACCGCGTACAAACAAACAAACTTTTCGGCTTCAAAATATTAATATAGATTTATGACGATAATTCATGTAGAGTTTTTATTACATACAAAATAGGTAAAATGACGGATCCATAATAAAAGTTGTAGGTATATGATGGTCACATTAACTTCCTTATAATTGGTTTCTGTTAAAAATACTTAATACCCTGTGTACAAATTCTAGTTATTATTTTTTTGAATGTGGGATTTTGCTTTGATATTATTTGTTTTGTACAACTTATCTTTATCGGAGACGAGAGGCCTGTGGAATAGTAAGAGACAATTTTACCAACGTTAGATACGAAAATGGCGTCGAATACAACACAAAACCTAAATAATGGTTTAGAATGTTTTTATCACTCAGATTCATATGTATTTTATAATCATAAAGATGAAATAAGAAACCAAAAATTTGCGTACGGGCGGGACTTGAACCAGCAACCTCTTGGCTGACCGGGCCAAACGCTCTCACTGTGAGTGTTAAAAACATTCTAAGCCATTAGATAGCGCAGTGTCAACAATTTCCAAGTTGAATTTATTCTGTAAAGAATAACTTCCACTTGAATAATTGTGAAATTCGTATCTCTAACCTAGAACTTTAAGCCCTCATGACCTAAATCTCACCAAATATCTATGGAGAGATGGGAGTGGCTTAAAACTAGCGCTGAGTGGGATCACATGACATCAGCACACTCTGAGCCACTGACCATTTGCTTTCCCTTTTTACTAGGCCTTAATTGCTCATGTTTTGTACCATATTTTTATGAAGGCAATAAACGTTTTTGTATTCTTTTCAATTCTACAAAACGCCTAATCTGAAAGTACGTCACCTATTTGTCAGGAATCATTTTCGTAAATGTCTTTTTAAAACCGGTCGTTTCATACTTATTCGGTCGGATAAGTCCTCTTTGACGTTGTTAAAATTGTCACTTAGTATTTCTTATCGTTCTATATACGCAGATACCTATTCAATTCTATTATAAATAACACATCTGTTTTTTTTCGACTAGTATTTGTTGAAGAGAATAAATCAATAGTTTTTTTTGTCATAATTACCTTTTATTTTCACATAAGCGATTTTGTACGTGGCTGTTTAATTCGTTATTTTGACAAGCTCAATCAGACTGTCCTAAGTTGCTTAGGTATAACGAATGCTGAATTCATTAAGTTTAAATTAACTGAAATCAGTGATTTTATGTGCAAAAATGTCTAGTGTTAACACCTTGAAGGGATTCGGTTTAGTAAAATGTTTTATGGTGAGTTTTTTAAATTTTATTTATTTATTTATACAGAGTGTTGTGTTGGTCAGTGACATCCAACTCAGGGATTGGACACCAATCATAACAATATTGGACATCACTCATATACATTGCTCTGATCCCAAAGTAAGTAGCCAATGCACTTGTGTTATGGAAATCAGATACAACGGTGGTACCACAACACCCAGACCCGAGACAATATAGAAAAGAACGTTTTCTACATTGACCCGACCGGGAATCGAACCCGGAACCTCACGAGATGGCGTCGCTTGAAACCAGCGTGTTAGCCTCTCGACCACGGAGGTCGTCGAATGATAATATAAGTTATAGATAGTCTAAAAAAAAATTTGCTTTAAATTATGTTAGTTTTATAAAAGAAAACCTCTTCACAACATTTAAAAAAATGACAAAACGAACGGGGAAACAAAAAAAAAACAAAATTAAGAAGGAACTACTGACCTACATAAATACTTCATAAATAAACCTTCGTTAACATACATAAATACGATAAAATCCAGATAACTTCACACTGAACAGATATTACGTTATTCACGTCAATAATAAGTTAATATCCGACTCGAACTTGGCGTTTTTAGTAATACGAGTAGTTACAGTTTAATTTCATAAAGAAAATTTACTAAAAGTAAAAAAGTGAAAATTACATTAAATGTTTGGAGACAATGTATCCTAATTTTATCATTTATTTGGTTAATATACTGTATACTGCCTCGGTGGCGTAGCGGTTAGATGGTCGCACTTTAAAGCGACGGCTGCGCCAGAGGTCCCAGGTTCGATTCGCGGGTCGGGCCAAAAATATGTACATGTGTTATTCTGTTCAGAAATTCACAGGGTATCCCGGAGTTTGGATGTTGGTGGTGTTTCATTTCCGTGCCTTGGAAAGCACGTAAAGCCGTTGCTCCTGCGCCGGAGCTCTCTCCGGTCGCGTCAGATTGCTGTCTCAAAGCACCTGTGTATGCATGCGCACACACTTGTGCACTATAATATGTCCCGCGTAGTCGGTTAGTCGTTGTGACTGGCCTCTGTAGACATCGGCTTTGGGTCCTATTAATTATCATTATTTGGGTGTTCTTTTACATTTAAAAAATATATTTTTATCTTACCTTCAAAACACAGAATTTGCTGTCTGTCTTTCACTAACACAAATAAAGACTTTCCCTTTTTTATTATTCACTTACAACAACACTTATATAAATGTCATTTCTACTATCACATAGGAAACAACCGCCACTTTTTTCTCACTTTAACTAGTAACTAAAAGTTAATCAAGATTGTTGAGAACCATGCAATGGATTTTTATTGAAATCACACTTATTTTTTCCACATAACTTTAAGAGGATAACGAATATCTGAACCGCCCCGCGGTGCGTTAGCGAAGCGACTGGGGGTGTAATTGAGGGTAGGAGGGGGCGGGGCGTGGAGTAGGCGTGGCCTGTGAGGGGCGTGGTCTGTGGGAGGGTTGACAGCTTTGTTGGTTGACTGAAAAATAATAATTTGAAAGTCTCAAAATTTGAGTTGCTCGAAGCGCAGTGGTAGCAGCGCTTTGGTAGTGATACCGAATAGTATAGTTAACAGTCTCGTCCTACAGCTAGCTATTTATAGGTATAAGCTAAAACTAGAAGATTCCTAACGAGAGGTGTTTTAAAGAAATTAGAATATCAACTGTAGGCTCTTAGTGTATCTTATATAAGTACGCAAAAAATGAGGTGCTCGTGGTAGCAGCGCTTTGGTAATGATACCGAAGTGAAGCAACCTACACTGTCGTGTCTGGATGGGTGACCATTCCGACCATATAAGTGACGTACATCACGAGCATCTCCGTCCGACCCGGCTAATATCGGTTGGTATCAGTCGTTAAGCCTAGTCGGAGGCCTTATGGGCGGCTTGATAACATCTGACAGCAAGGTTAGTTGCTCGCCTTGCAAACACCCCTCCACCAATCCGCACTGAGCCCGCGTGGTGGAGTATGGCTCGAACTACCTCGTTGAGGTAAGGCCTTTGCCCAGCAGTGGGACGTTACAGGCTTACTTTATTTACCATACTCAAAATTTATAAATTTTGTTGTAGCTTCGTTCTCGTTCGTCTTTGTAACCGATGATCATGTTAATTAATACTCTTGTTCCTCGTATTTATAATGAACACTAAACAAACTAACAAACAGCGGTCCCCTGCGACTTTGTCCGCGCGTTTTGTGTTTGCTTCCGACCCTCCCGTCGCAGCGTGAAGTTTCAAAGCCTAAAGCCTTCCTCGATAAATAAGCTATCCAACACAAAAATATTTTTTCAGATCGGTCTAGTAGTTCCTGAGATTAGCGCGTTCAAACAAACAAATCTTCAGCTTCATGATATAACTTTACATATATTTGTTAACTAGCGGTCCCCCGCGACTTCGTCCGCGCGTTTTGAAAGAAAGAAAGAAAGAAAATGAATTTTTTCGACCCAAAAATGAATAACATTAACAAAAATACATGTACTAGTCTACTTAGGCCGAATAAGGCTCCCGCTCAGCATTGGTCGTGGCAGCAGCAGAACTCATACCACGACGCTGATTGTCAGCGAGTGCCTTTGTGGGTACAAAAAAAATGACATAAAATAGCACAAAAACAAAACATTAATCTATCATTCGAATAATCACAAATTGATTTTGACATATTGTATGAACAATTGCAAATTATAATATAAATAATAAAAACATAAATCAAATCAAATAGCATAACAATTAATTTAATTAATAATAATACACCATTATTTCGGGTCACCTTGGTGAGCCTATTGTGAGCTCTGCGATTTTTACTGCGTTCGTGGAACGGAACGTGGCCAAACTCAAGATTCGGAGAAGAAAAGTAAAGAAAAAAAAAAAAGTCTCCGTTCTTCTTGGGCTCGGCTCGTCCGGCAGCCATTTTATTTACGAATCCGACAAAGTCCGAGGCTCACCGAGATAAAAATGCCACGTTAAAGATAGTGCCACGGCTGCCACGTACGTAATTTACCAATACAAGATAAGGAAACACGTTGACATTGATGACTTCAGTCTACAAGGAAGGGGAGCCCTGGATAACCCCAAACAATCGCGCAAAATAACCGGACTGTACGAATGACGGCGACGGACACATGGGGTCCTGAAGGAGCTTACGCGGACAAATCATGTAATGATAAGTGTTTTTCGGCGTGAACGGTGACACGTTGCACGGGCTCAACTATGTTTGGATTTGCGACCCCCTCGCTCGACGCGCATACCCCGTTGGTAAGTGAACGCGTGCTTTTCGTTTTCACGTTGGATTTGTAATAAGTGTTGCTTTAGTTTCATTTTAAACGTTGATTTCACCTTCAGGGCGCGCAACGGCGGGGGCAGCGAGTTCCAGCACCGTGTCGCAGCAAATTTGAAAGAGCCGCGGAAAGTTATTGTGCGGTGTCTTGGGGTCAGAAAGACGCCTACACATTCCCTTCTCCCACGCCCCCTCCCGCCCCGAGCCCATACCAAGTTCTCATGTAAGTAGCTTGGTTTCTGTGTCTTAATGATTTCAAACATCAGGCTTGCTAAGTGGAGTTTTCTGCGAGCCTCCATCCGAAGCATGCTTGCGTCACTAATGTATGGGCTGACATGAGTCCGAGGTGGGATGGGATAGCAAAAACGCACGCAGGCATTCTGCACTCGCTGAATCATCTTCGCTGACCTCGCTAGCAGACACGGACCATACACTGTGTCGCAATAATTGAGCTTAGATAGCACGAGTGACTCGCAAAGGGTTTTCCTGATTGCCTCACTCAGGTATGGTCTTATTTTGTATAGAAGCCTAAGTCTATAAAAACAGTTTCTCATACATTCTGCTATGTGGCTCTCAAATCTCAGGTTGCTATCAAATAGTAGGCCCAAGTTTCTTGCCCTGTCTACCCTTTCTACTGGTTCTCCATTTATTGTTATATTTATTGAATTGATGTCTAGTTTTGAAATGTTTTTGGGTGTTCCTATAATCAAGAGTTTGGACTTTTTGGGATTGAGTGTGAGACAGTTCTTCTGGCACCACTTGTTTATATTTTCCAGCTCATTATTCACTGTAGTCACTGCACTGCTGCAATGTTTAGGATCAAAAGAGAGGTACAGTTGCAGATCGTCTGCGTAAAGATGGTGGCTACATTGAGTTACACATGTGGTGATATCGGCACTGTACAGGATGTAGAGAATTGGTCCCAAGATTGAGCCCTGAGGGACGCCTCTGCTCACCATTTGTGGTGCAGATTGCTCTTTGACTCCGTCCAATCTACATATCTCCACATACTGCTGTCTCTGGCAAAGATAACTGTGAAACCACCTAACAGCTTTGGAATCTAGTCCGTAATAAGTTAGCTTCGAGAGTAGCAGGGGAATGCTGATGGAGTCAAATGCCCGTGAAAAATCTAGTAGAAGCAAGAATGTGACATTCCCCTGATCCCGTGCAGACAGCAGGTCATCCACCACTTTTGAGAGCGCAGTTCCTGTTCCATGGCCCTTACGGAATCCAGACTGATGGCGAGGTAGCATGTCATTGTCTTCTAGATATTTTGTCAGCTGATCGCAGACTATTCTCTCCAGTACCTTTGACAAACAGGGCAGTATGCTAATAGGGCGAAGGTCCTGCAATGTTTCCGGTGAAGTGATCTTCGGTAGTGGCCTCACAACTGCTACCTTCCAACTGTCAGGGAATGTGTGTTCCATCAAAGATTAGTTTATTATGGAGGTGATGGCATCCAGTGAGTGTGGCAGAGTTAGCAGAAGCATGTCCAATGAGATTTCATCATTCCCCTGAGCATTTGAGCGCAGTCGGCTTATAGTCTTCATGACTAGGTCCTTGCTTACAGTCTGAAAAGAGAATAGAGCCCGATCACTGAATCTATGTGTTATAAAATAAGTTAGCTGTGACATAAAAACTTTTACACAGCCCGGTGCATCCAGAAAGTAAGCATTAATAATGTCCCATGTCTGGGGAGTACCTCACTACTACCCGAGAAGCAGGTACATCAGTACACACCACATCAATTAGTGTGCTGCTGTGGTCAGTGAAGTTAGTAGGCTCCTCTACTAGCTGTAGTAAATTTAGGGCTTGTATGAACTGAGTGAATGCTCTATATTGGGGGCAACCCTCCTTCAGCTGGTCAATGTTAAAGTCTCCGACCAATATAATACCATCAGCCCCACCAAAAGATATCACAGATTCAGTAACTGCATCAAGGAACACCCTCACACTCTGCCATGGGGGCTTGTATGCCGTGCCAACCACCAAGACCCTGTTATGCAGCCGTAGAGACAGCCACATTTGTTGCACTGTAGTGTCAGTGTTAGGGTGCTGGCATATTCGTGCATTAATGCCTCTGCGAATGTAGAAGCCCACACCCCCCCCACGATCCCTAGGTATGCTACTGGGTCTCGGTATGTGCTTCAGTTGATACCCTGCTAGTCTTGGAGCACGGCAGTCATCCTGGTCTTCCATCCAGTAAGCCTAACATGCACGCCCCGATACCGTTTATCGCGTCGATAAAATAATTTTATTTCATAAACAACATGTTTTGACACATATTTTTCACTTGTATATCAATCCTTTTTGCTTTTTAAAACAAATAAATACAACAAAATAACTTAAAACCTTTTTGAAAATGATAAAAAAGACGTTTGAAACTTATCGAAAAATGACAAATAGGCGCGCATCTTAGGCCCGCAGGTTTCATTGATAGCTAACAAATCTGGTTCCTCTTCCTCCACTGCCACCATAAGCTCCTCCTGTCTTGTCCCCAGAGAACCCGCATTGAATAGACCAACTACTAGGTTATTTAACCCGCCGCCTGTGTTGTCACGGGTAAGTTAAATAAAAACCAATAAGGCAGTATATTATTGGGCAAAATTACAACAATACAATAGAAGAATGACATCAAATGATTAATTTTAATTAGATGTGAATTAATAATAAAAATTATAACAATACAATAGAAAAATGATATTAAATGATTATTTTTATTTAGATGTGAATGAATAATGGAATTAATTTGAGAATAATTTAAATATAATATAGGAATAATTAGTTGATTGCTATCAGTTACAATAATTATCACAATAATCTCATATGTAATATGTCTTCTTTCTATTTTTAGGTTGACTGAACTAACAAAGTGAATCCGAAGTGTCAATGTTCCAATATCAGTTATGTGCTTGGGCAATACCCTTCCTAAATAACAAGTAATGCATGGAGACAGCAGCAAATTACAAGGTAAGTGACAGGATATTCTAATGCAATCAATTATATGTTTATATTTTACCTTTGTCTTACATGCTTTAATAGTGGAATGTCCTCTTTCAGTGCCTGGTTTCGCCGTGTCCCGACTGGGGCACAGGAGGGAAGACCCTCTCGATGTCACCCATCGTCCGGATCTGATAGACCTGCGCCCCGTCTCCCTTGCGGGCAAAGATGCGGCCTCTTCGCGTCCAGGCGTACCTTCACTGCAGCCGTCGGCTCTCCTCACGCACCCGGTGAAAAAGCTGGCGGTTGGAGCGCGTCAGGCGCTCGTTGACGTACACCCGGCCGCCGCCCTCGGCCACCAGGCCCCGGCGCACGCGCGCGGCGCGCAGCAGCTCGTCGCGCACGTGGCGGCGCGCCAGACGCACCACGACGCGGCGCGCGCGGGCCCCGCTGGCCTCCGCCAGGGGCGCGCCCACGCGCTCCGCGAACACCACGTCGCGCTCCTCCAGCGGCACGCCCAGGCGCCCGGCCAGCACCAGCATGGCGTGCATGACGCTCTCTCCCTTCTGCTCCGGGAGCTGGCCAATCTCGAGGTCGGACAGCACCGCCTCCTGCTCCCGGTCGTTGAGCTCGAGCTTGAGCTCCGCGATGGTCCGCTCCAGCCCCGCGACGACGCCCGCCTCGGCGTCCGGGTCGGCCTCCGCTCGGCGCCGGTCCGCGGCGTCCAGCCTGTACTCTACGGCGTCGATGCGCGCCCCGACGGCGACGCCGGCGGTGCTGGCGGCCATTTCGATTGCACGGACACGCTCCTCGACGTCACTTAAACGTGCCTCGCAGCGGACAACCCTGCCGGAGAGCGCTAGCACATCATCGCGAAGAGCATCGATCCTGGACTGGGTCGCTTTCGCCTCCACTCGCATCTCTTCCCTAAATTGGCGCATTTCCACCACGAACAGCTGAAAGTCGGTTAGCTCAACGGACATATTGAGTGCAGTGTCATCGAGCATAGACGCGTCCATCTCTACCGGCCTGGATGCCCCGCGTCGCAGGGTAACTCCGTCTTCACGTCCGACGTCCGCAGCACGCACGGGAGTGTTAGTGTTGTCACCCTTAGGCCGCTTACTCTTGCATGTAACGCAACTCCAGGCGGCCCTGTGCTCTCCCGTTAAGGTGTTATAGAAGCGCTGTTCCGACACACCTGCGCACTCCAGATCGTAGTGCATCTGGCATAGACTGCAAGTGAGGAACCGACGGTGGTCTATTTCCTGCCTGCAGCCACTGCAGCATCTGCGGTCGCAGACGTCATCCAAGCGCGGCATTTCAAAAGCGGAAAAAACACTGTCGCGTTGATATATTGTGGAAGTGATGTTTTGAGTTTGCTCCCTCCCCTCCCGTCGCAGCGTGATGTTTTATATCCTAAAGCCTTTCTCAATAAATAAGCTATCTAACACAGAAATATTTTTTCAAATCGGTTCAGCAGTTCCTGAGATAAGCGCGTTAGAACCAACAAACTCTTCAGCTTTATAATATTATTAGCGCAAACGCACGTTGTACTTAAGCTGCGAACATTATTTTAGTGCAGAGTTATGTTAAAACTGTGATAGCTCCTAAGATATTTATTGGAATCAAATGATATAAAGGGCAACTTTGTTCTAAATGAAATGCTCGTGATGATGAACGTATTTATTTTGATAAGAATAAATACCTGTGTGTATAATACACCTCTAAAAATGATGCATTATTTTTTTTACAAATTTATTAACATAAAAAAGGTTGTAGTAAGTCAACCATAAAAGATAGACTTATGCTGTCGCGGACTTTATTATAGAACTCTTAATGCTGAACAATCTTGTTATACATGATTTTTGTGTAACTTTAGCGGTTTCCGCAGCGTACGCAGCGGAAGCTCTCAAAAGGAATATCTTTCTCCCGTTTTCGCAACATTTTTCATTGCTGCTGTGGTCTTGTGAGTCGTATCTTTATATTATATAGTTTATAGCCTTCCTCGATAAATGGACTATCTAACATAAAAATAATTTTTCAAATAGGACCAGTAGTTTCTGAGATTAGCGCGTTCAAACAAACAAACAAACTCTTCAGCTTTATAATATTAGTATAGAAGTATAGATAAGTTTCCTTTTAAAGTAAAAAGTCGTTATTTTTTCCATTCTCGTATCTATGATAATAAATATAAATACGCAAGACAACACACCAATTGCCATGGTTTCGAAGTAAGGATTTTACATGTTTTTTTTTTGTCAAACCTTTGCGAGGGTGTCTATGGATAGGTTTTTTAAAGTGACATCGAGGTTCCTGAAACCATTTTCTTTTAAAGTCTAACGTTTGAGAGATAGACGCTTCCAAAGTGGTAAAATGGGCGTCTCCCCTCTCTAACTTCTAAACTAAGCGAGTGTAAATTTTGAAAAAATTTATGATGTAGATCATAACAAATAATTTACTTAATACTTTCTGAGATATAGCAAATTTTCACAAATATAACATGTCTTTAATATAAATACTATGAAAAACCAAGTTATTTTTGCGGTCAACAAAATATTGTGAATCAGTAAAAGTTGGCACGGAACCCTCACGCGAGTCCGACTCGCACTTGGCCGGTTTTTCTTTGTATAATTTGAGAGAGAAAGAGACATGAAGAATATAATTTACGATGAGATTATTTTTAAAATTATTCACTTACAATAGGAAATAAATAGTTATTAATGATGGTTGTATTCTATTATTTAACTTTATAAATCAAAATGTAACACGAAGGGAACGATGACTTCGTATACGTGTTAATTCATAAAATAAACAAAATGATAAGTTTATGGAAATAACTATGAAGCAATTAATAAACTAAGTAAAGTCTGTTTATCTTTGCTCGTTCAATAATGTAAACAATCTTTTTATAACTTTTAAAATATACACAGCGATAAAAAATAATTAACTATTTGATTTAAAAAGATCTCAGTATTCCTCGATGAATAACCTATGTGAGTATTAAGTTATGTCAATCTTATTTTAAAATTAATCATTTCATTAAAAAGGAATTGTTAAAAACAAGATTGCTTACAATATTCGAAAAGTAATGAAAAACAGACTTTGTGGCTATAACTTCAAACTTAGTATTCATTATTATTTGTGCTTATACAATATGTTAAAATGTGTTTAAAATTAACATGCTATGTAACTAAATTCGAAAACGGGAAAAAATCAGCTGTTCCATACAAAAACTCAATTCATCTCGGGGAAAATGTATGGAACATTTGTTTTTTTTCTCGATTTCAAAGTTGGTCCCACAGTCAAAGTTATTCAAAACCATCATTAGAACTCTCTAAAAGTTTGATCAAGTGTAAAATGAACACATTGTAGAGTTACAAGGAGAACATAAGTTCTATCCCAACATAAATCCTTGTGGGGAAATGTGAGCTGGTGTCCTCAAGAAGACATTAACACTTCAAAAGTAGACTATCAACGTCAGATAAGGAATGTTCGTCAAATATTATAAAAACGCCTAAGAGAAAAATCGGCTCTAAGTTCCTTAAAATTACGAAGAAATACCCGGGTAACCTCAATTTTTTACATGAAATGTAATAAAAAAACCTTTTTTTATTGTTATAATTATGTTAGGATCTTGACCAAAATTATATAGAAACTCGGCCCACTTTGCGTCTGCATGCGTCTTTACAAAATGTTCGGATAAAATATATAAATATTTGAAAGAATACACAAAAAAAACATTTTTGAAAAATAAGCAGGGGTTTACGAGGAATTCAATGGCAGATTAGGCATATTGAGGGTATGTTTTTTGATTGCAGAGTTAATGCACCTCACCTACATTCATTTTGATACATTCAGAAAGTAATTGTTAAATTTGACTAAAGTAATTCAATACTTACTTACTTAGTTACCCTTAAAATACCAGTACAATTATAATTCAAACAAGATTTTTGAAATATAAACTAAGACGCAATCTGGGCCCGGCTTTGTTCAAAATCCTTTGCGCTATTATAATTATTATAAAAAACATGAATACTCGGACCCGAGCGGGTGGTACTAAAATGGTTCTCGCGCACTAGAGCCGTAAGAACCAACCCTAATACTTATTACAAGGGGGTGTGCCCAACCCCCCGAAATGCTTGCTAAAATATTCAACATTCAACCCTTCCCTAAATCCAGACGGCGTTGTTAGTTCATATGCAGTCTGTTTTATTTCCATTCTGTCTGTAGCTCCGATTTTATGAAGAAGAAAAAAAAAACAATCTAAGTTCGTAAATAAAAGTTTAACGCAAAAATTAGAGCATAAGAGATTGTTTTTTTTATAATTACCTATATAGAGTTTTGTCACTGCACAAACTTAGTAACATAAATTGCACTTAGAATGTTTTTAACACTCACAATGTAATATTTTATATTCTTTAAAATGAAATAAGCAACCAAAAATTTAGGCACGGGCGGGACTTGAACTAGCACTTTCTGACTAACCGGGCCAAATGCTCTACCAATGAGCTACCGTGATCTCTGTCGGACCCTACGAAATTTGTGCAAAGAATTTTTGGTTTCTTATTTCATCTTTATGCAAATAAATTGCAGTTAATAAAAGCAACTGTGTAAGACATGGAATCGAACCCTGTGTCTTACGCTATCTGTACCGTTACCATAAGTTTACAACAGTTTTATTCGCTAGCGACGACGTAACCTTTTGTATGGATTTTTTGTATTTAGTTCTGTCAGTGACCGCTAGCGGCGCTGTGCAATTTTCCATAGACTTTTGCGACGTCGCTAGCGAGTAAAATCGATTTAAACTTATGGTAACGGTACTGGGCGCATGCCTATACCACAAGGAGTTTTTGAAGACTAGGACTGTTGACTTTTGCAAGTGCTTAAGTGCCTACGCGTTAAAGAAAGCACCTGAAATGAATATGAAATAAAATGAAATGAATATTTTATTTGCCTTTGGAAAAGGGTACATTTTTGAAGGTGTTATAAATATTGCGGTTCAGCTTTTCCAGCTATCATAAATAGCATGCAAATATTTTACAATCTTACTAAAATATTGACTACGAATTATAACATTTTCATCACAATGTCTTCATTATATTATAATTTAAGTCACAAGTTTGCTACATCAATTACATTAAAATTATATTACAATTAAATTAATACCATTTTAATAAAAAGTCAATTAAAAATTATAGAGTACCTAACCTACGTCATTTTTAAAAACTCATCCACCTTATAAAAACATTGTTCTTATAACCACTTGAGAAGGACACATTTAAATCTATTTAAGGGCAAATCTTTTATATTCTGGGGTATTTTATTATATATAAGCGTGCACATATAGTAACAATTGTTTTCAAATCTTGCACTTTTAGGTATGGCATCTGCAACAAGTCTATTGCCGTTCCTGGTGTTTCGCAAGTAAACCTCTTTTGCTTGCTTGAAATAATACATATTTAGGTTTAAAGAAATTTATTCCCATAAGAAATTTTACAGTTTACTTAAAATGAGATATAACTTAAATATTATGTAAAACATTTCACGCATCGGTACTTGCTGCTATATGTAACCGTAGGTTATTTTTAAAAGTATTTAAACTTTCGCATTCTTTTAGGTCATTTGGCAAACTGTTAAATAACCTTGCTCCCTCAAACAGTATTGACTTTTTGCCATAGTTGGTCCTCGGTGTTATTGTGTTGAGTTTATATCTATTTCTAAGGTTATGTTTACTACTCTTAATATTAAGTTCTATGTTAGTTTTAATAGTGTTTGTTAATGCCTTTTTTATAAAGATGCATGTGTTATATTTGTATTGTTGTGATAGATTGAACAATCCTGTTTTTATATAAAGTTCTTTACTTGGTGTGCGGAAAGGATAATGAATTAGGATATTTAGCGACAGGAATAATGGTCGGCATGGCTCGTCAGGCGCAGTGCCACATATCGCCCTGATGCATTTTTTTGGGTCAGAAAAGCTTTATGAGCATCAGTACTATAACCCCATATAATGAATCCATAGCGAAAGACGGATTCGACATATGCAAAGAATGCAGTAAGCGCGGTATTTTTAGTGGCAACTTTACCTAATTTGTATAGAGCGTATGAGAATCTATAAAAATTTTTGCAGACATTTTTTATTTGATATTTCCAATTTAGCTTTTCGTCTATCCATACCCCTAGGAATTTTGTCATGTTTGTACCTTTAAGTTTATGTCCATCATTATTAATATTCATTGATTGATATAGTATATTATTAAAATTTACAAAATAAGTTTTGTCAAGATTTATTAGTAGATTATTATTTTCCAGCCATGCAATTATTGTTTTTACAGTATTATTTATGTCATCAATGTGGTCTTCAAGTGTTTGCTTGCTATCTGTTTTGACTATCACAGATACATCGTCCGCGAACAAGATACATTTGTGTTTAATTACACTTGGAAAATTGTTTATATATATCAACAGCAGTGGGCCTAGGACACTTCCCCGTGGGACGCCGTATTCGTTTTTTTTATGGTCTGATTGATATTTTTGTATAACATTTTTAAAGTTAGGTTTACTCACTTTCACAGCTTGTTTTCTATTTTTCAAGTAAGTTTTAATCCAGCTCAAGGCGTTGCCTCTAATACCACAATTTTCCAATTTCTCCAGAAGCAAATTATGTGAAACATAATCGAAGGCATTCGACATGTCGAAAAAAAGGGCAGTTGTGTAGTGTTTTTTATTTAAGCATGTGAGAGTTTCATGAACCATATCAAAAATGGCATGATCGGTTGATTTGCCCTTCTGAAAGCCATACTGGTTTTGCTTCACGATATGATACTTATCAAAAAAAGAAATGAGTTTGGTTTGCATAACCTTTTCATACAGTTTTGATAGAATTGGAACTAAAGCAATTGGTCGGTAATTGTCTAAAATTGATTTTTCATCTCTTTTGAATAAAGGCTTTATCAAAGAAAATTTAAGTTTTTCAGGGAAAGTGCCAGGACCAATGACAAATTTATCAAGAATGCCAAGACATGGCATATTTCCTTACTGCATGCCTTGATGACTTTTGTACAAACACCGTCATATCCCTCAGAGTTGCTATTACTTAAGGACATTATTAATTTATGTATATCACTATCGTCAATTGGGTTTAAATAAATATAATTATTTAATGTAAGATTTGATTTGTCATTTAAATTATTACATTTTTTATTTTATTCATTTGTCAGTTCAATGAAATAATTATTAAATAAATTCGCAATTTGATTAGGGCTAGTGATAAGATTATTGTCATGTTGGATAATGTCAATGAAGTTATTATATTGCGGCCTGATGTCTATTTCCTTCTGTATCACTTTCCAGGTGGCTTTACATGTATTTTTACTTTTTAGTACGTATTTATTATTAGTGTTTTTTTTGTGGCACGTGTTATACATTTTTTTAGCAGCTTAGAGTAAGTTTTATATATTTGTTTATTTTTGAAAGTTTTATTTTTGTAGTAATTTTGTACAGATTATCGGTAGCCGAGTGGCATAGGCATACGCCCGGATGGCGTAAGTCACAAGGTTCGATTGTCTGACACAAGTGCAATTTATGCTAAATTGTTGATATTTCTCCATGCCTAATAAAATGGATCGATTTATACAGGGTGGTCTAAGTAGTGACGTCAATAATTTTTTTTTAGATTCCTCTCACCTGGGAGTATCCGAAAATACCCCATGTATGTTCCGCGATTTTTTGTAGTTTTCGAGTTATGATTTTTTTTTGTGTTTTTTTAATATTCTCTACCCGCGAAGGATTCAAAAATTCATATCTTTTTTTCTATTATGTATTTTGCAATGATTTTTTTTGTGCCGTGGTCGTTGTTAATGCTGTCTTAATAATAAAAATAATGCATCTTTTTAAACTTACTAAAAGGCACTAAAAAAAACTTGAAAGTTCGAACTCTGATTTTTATTAGGATTTAATCAAAAATTCTACTTCAATTTAAAAATACAAAAAGTAGTTTCCATAGCTTCTGCTTAGGTTTAAAAACTTTGCGGGGTCCTAAGCTCCTAAGATCATTTAAAAAAAATGGTACTTAGTTGGCCTTTTTTTGTTGTAATCGGCCTTCGAAGGCGGATAGGCTAAAAATCGTTGAAATAAAATTAAAGCGTTAAAAATTCTTTTATCTACTTTTTATCACTCATATGGTAAGTTTAAGTTAAAAATGTGATTAAAAGTAAATTTTAACTTAAAATCCTGTAAAATTACGGTAGCTCGTGTTATTTAACAATAATTTCGGTCTCAGTAAATTTTATGTTTCAAGTTGTGATGTTTGTAAAATAGTCGCGCACATGCCATCAGGTAGCAATGGGACCGGTTTTTATCTGCTACATGACCCGCTCTTTGTGCTATTCTGTTCAAAGGTACATTTTTATTTTAGTCGTTTCTTGCCATCGCGCGTGTTAAGACTGCTCGCTCTCGTTGACGTTATTTTCTTTCCCTTGAACTACTTTTCCAGGAAGATGGATTGGGCGTGCAGGGCCGATCGAATGGCCTGCACGTTCGCCAGACCTCAACCCCATCGACTTTTTTGTTTGGGGATTTTATAAAGAGCTTGTGTACGCGACGGAGAGCAACAACGAAGCAGAATTGCGACAAAAACTTTCAGATGCGGAAAGAAAAATAAAGCAAGAATATTCAAGTAGCTTTAGGCAATTAAAAAGCAACTTTCTCAAACGTTGTCAACTTTGTATTCAAGTTGGAGGAAGGAATTTTGAAAATTTATTGTAATAAAATTATTTTGTAAATTGTGACTTTTATTTGCTATCCAAAACAGCAAATTTCAAATTATTTTACTCGTGTAATTTTTAAATAATTTTGGTGACGAACTACCTGTTGTTATTGATTCAGTAATAATTTTGATTTTCAATAAAAAAAAATACAGGATTTTTAGTTAAGATGATTTTAAAATATCTTTTTAAACTTAAATTTACCATAAGAATGATAAAAAGTAGATAAAAGAATTTTTAACGCTTTAATTTTATTTCAACGATTTTTAGCCTATCCGCCTTCGAAGGCCGATTACAACAAAAAAAGGCCAACTAAGTACCATTTTTTTTAAATGATCTTAGGAGCTTAGGACCCCGCAAAGTTTTTAAACCTAAGCAGAAGCTATGGAAACTACTTTTTGTATTTTTAAATTGAAGTAGAATTTTTGATTAAATCCTAATAAAAATCAGAGTTCGAACTTTCAAGTTTTTTTAGTGCCTTTTAGTAAGTTTAAAAAGATGCATTATTTTTATTATTAAGACAGCATTAACAACGACCACGGCACAAAAAAAATCATTGCAAAATACATAATAGAAAAAAAGATATGAATTTTTGAATCCTCGCGGGTAGAGAATATTAAAAAAACACAAAAAAAAAATCATAACTCGAAAACTACAAAAAATCACGGAACATACATGGGATATTTTCGGATACCCCCAGGTGAGAGGAATCTAAAAAAAATTTATTGACGTCACTACTTAGACCACCCTGTGTACTTTTTTTAGCATCTATGCAGACATTTGGCCACAATCTCACCTGATGGTAAGTGATGACATGGCCTAGGATGGATCATGTCTGACTAGTAAGAGTCTATCTATTCACTCTCTTCTTAAATTCGGCCAAATTATTATGGCTAGGAAACACATCTGCCGACAGCGACTTCCACTCCCTAGCCGTCATCATCATCATTATCAGCCAAAGGACGTTCTCTGCTGAACATAGGCCTCTCTCACGGCTTTCCACAGCGACCGATCACTAGCGGTCTGCATCCAATTTGATCCTGCGATCTTTATAAGGTCGTCTGTCCATCTTGATGGTGGACGTCCTACGCTGCGTCTTTGGTCGAAGGGTCTCCAATCTAGAATTTTCCTGCCCCAACGGCCATCAGTTCTTCGCGCTATGTACCCTTGTCACTTGAGCTTATTGATTCTCAAGGCTATGTCCGTTACCTCAGTTCGTCAACGTATCTCCTCATTTCCGATCCCATAGAGATACACCCAGCATAGCATATCCCTTGCCGTGCTCATGAGAAATGTAGATCGAAACCTATCAGTGTAAAAGCGGATTTAAACCGCCCGCGTCTTGTGTTCCGCTGTAAACTTACAAGTAAAGCTAGTTTGAAACTCAATAAATCATTATCATCCACAGGACGTCATGCGACCGATTGCAAGCATCGACATTTACTGCAATATTAACAAGGTCTTCTGTCCACCTTGTTGGTGGACGTCCTACACTGCGCTTAAAATCGAAGGGTCACATTCTGCCGGCCCGTTACCATTGGTTAAACTTGATTGTTAAGAAATCGGTTTCTTAAATCTCATGCCACAGTACCTACATACTTTGAATTGGTTAAGTGTTTTTACCGACTTAAAAAAGGAGGTTATCAATTCAATGTGTATGTATGTGCTATCGTTAGAATTTGATAATATTTGAATATGTTGATCTGTTAAGGTTTCATAACACGTGTGCAAAATTTTGTAAGTGTACGAGTACGGATGTTTGTATGTTTATCCACGTATTTCTCGAAAACGAGAAGCTATAGCGAGATTATTGTTTTTTATTTCAATCAGGTATACTTCTAACAAGAGTATAGTATAAGTTTAGTCAAAATCGGTGTAGTAGTTTCTGAGATATGAGTAATAACTCAAGTATGTAGACTGTTGCTGTAGGTAGGTAAGCTTGACATCATGTGAAGACTCCAAAAGAATTTGTTTCTCCTAAATAGAGGATGAATGCGTTATTTTAAGCTTTTTAGTAGTTTTTTAAAGTCATTTTTTTACCCGATAGTGATAAAGCCTAATGAGGTTATTTTTAAACTTAGTTGACGCTATTTTACGTCTGATCAATTCTCCTTATATTTATTGAGTCTCATGTTTGAATATTTCAAACAACGTTTCAGCCAGAAAGCATATGAGGAAAATAATTCGTTATAACAGCGATAATTTTAGTTTTCAATGCAACTATTATCCTGGTAAGGGACTTTAAATATGTGATATGAAATGCATTGTATGTATTTAAAACCAGAACCAATGTATTCGTCATCCAATTTGAAACCTAGAAGTCATGTTTACCTAGTGAAATGTTCACAATGCAAGAAAATATTTGATTTTCATTGTATAGGTTTGTCCGAAAAATTATATCGCTTGATGCAACCAGAAAAAAGGAAAGCGTGGAGATGCAACAAGTGCTCGACCAACCAAAAAGAATTGAAAACAACTCCACGCTCACATACAGACGATAAAAATGTGACGCACAGAAAAAAGGCATCAGTAGCAATTAAACAAACGGTGCCCACAACATCCAGAGCTGTATCGCTTGCAGAAGCTGCAGATAAATCATCTCCCATGCTAGATACAAGCACTGGAAGTAACGAGGAAGAATTTGAGGAACTTGATGAGCTCGAAGGACTAGAGGATACTCAAGAGGATACTCAACTGGAATTTCTCTCAAAAAGTGAAGACTTCTCAACCCTAAAAATATGTGAAATGGAAGAAATGAAGACAGAGATCAAGGAACTAAAAATCAATCTCTTGAGCACACAAAACGAATTAGAGAATACGATAATTGAAAACAATCAATACAAGAGAGAAATAAATAAATTAAGGAAAGAAATGGAGGTTCTGAAGGGAATCTGTCAATCTCCTCTATCTAATAGCAGTCTTGAGATAAAAAAAGGTTTACATAATAGATCACTCACTCCGTCAAAAACGCCTAAGTATAACCGCACGACATATTCTGCTCCGTTAACTCCAAAGAATTCTGACAAAAAACCTAACGAAATAATAACTTTCCTACAAAATAGAATAAAAGTTTTACAAGAACTACTGAGGAATGCTACAAATGACATCACCAAGTTGGAGCAGCAAATAGAAGAACTACAATTCAAGCTTAAAAATCAAGACATTCTACAACCTACACCTCGTGAGACCGATGAATATACTACACAGGAAAAACCATGCACCAAGAAGAAAATCCTAATATTTGGAACCCAACAATGTACCGGCCTTGCAGCTGAACTGACAAAATCACGAATGGAAACCAAATATGAGGACTACCAAGTAACAGCGTTCATAAAACCATTTGCAGCAACTGAGGAGGTTCTCAAACTATGTGGAAATCTAGAGGTAGATATACATGATAAGGTAATTTTATGTGTTGGCGAAAATGATGCGGATCCAGTAATTACCATAGCAGAACTATATAATGTACTAAAATCACTACAACACACTACTGTTATTATAATGAATGTTACCAATAGTAAGCATATAAATAATAAATTATTAAACAGCCAACTGAAATTGATATGTAATAAACATGAACACAGCCACTTTCTTGAAATTAGAAATTATTATCACAATTATTTAAAAAACGTTTGCTTTAGTATCAACTTGCTAATAGATTCTATGTTCTACGATAAAACATTTCTCTACTTTCCATCTATTAGGAATAACATTCAACGTAATGGCGATTGCGGTGGGATATTATTGAACAGAACACAATATAAATTAAAAAAACGTGGACTGAATTACAGGCAAACTTCTATCCTTGACTATTTTCACTCCACATCACAAAGAATGTTTTTTCGTTCAAAGCAATAACGACAATAAAACATTATCTCATCAATCCGAAAATGATCTAAATGAAAAGCGTTTCAAAGTGTTCCATCAGAACATAGCTGGCTTGCTCTCAAAAAAGGACTTGATAGAATTAACTATTACTGAAATGATTGACTGCGATGCGGAACCCGATGTGATATGCTTCTCAGAAACATTTCTTAAAAAAGGCGACGAAAAAAATGTGTCATTTTCTAACTATAAACTTGCAGCAAACTGTTCTAGGAATAAAAGACGAGGTGGTACTTCTATCTTGGTACGGAAGGGCTTAATGTGTCATGAAACTAATATTCCTGATAAATATGTACTACCAGGAACATTTGAGTGTTGTGGAGTGAGCATACCTAGGTACAAATTAATGGTTTTATGTGTTTATACATCACACAATAAATTTGCACATTCATTTTTAAAAAGATTGGAAGCAGTAATTCATGACTTACTAAAAAAATCCCCGAATTTTAAATTTATAATCGCTGGTGATTTTAATATAAACACACTTGTTGAATCCAAAGAAAACAACACTTAATAGATATGACTAAATTTTTTAATTTTAAAATTCATATTAACGAACCCACGAGAGGTAATAACTGCATTGACAATATCTTAAGTAATGTAAATCGGGCTTCGGGTGCTGTGATTCCCCTTCATCTATCTGATCACGATACCGCCCAAATGTTGTCATTTATGGTTAAAAATGAAAATAGACCACAATATTGGTTCTCACATAGGAGAAATTATTGCAATGAAAATCTCCTCAAGTTTCGTGGATACTTACAGTCACTGTCTTTCTCTGATATCTTCAATATTGAAAACATAAATGTAGCATTTGATCGGTTCTATGATACCTTTTGCACAATTTATAAATCTTGTTTTCCTAAGGAAAAAGTGAAGAATAGCAATAAACCTTTAAAACTAAAATGGATAACCAGGGGTTTAAAAGTATGCATAAAAACAAAAAGGACATTACGCTTTAGATACTATAAGCAAAAAAACGTTAAAAATAAAGAAGCCTATTTAAAGTACTCTAAATTACTTAAAAAGTGCATTCTATTAGCCCAAAAAAAATGCAATGATAAGTATATCCAGCGAAGTAAAAATATCTGTAAAGCTTCGTGGAAACTTATTAGAGACGAAACTGAAAGTGGATCTTCCCACCATGACATTACAGAAATAAAATACGAGAATAAAATAATATCAAATGGAATTGAAATAGCCGAAGTATTTAATGATTATTACATAAACTTGACAGATGGTAGGTACACATATGATACAGAAAAGAAGCGAAATATACTATCGACGGTTAAGAATGTATCGCATTCGCTGTTTCTTCAACCGGTAACCATTTCAGAGACCACAAAAATTATTCAGTCACTTAATAACTCTAACTCTTGTGGATATGACGAGATATCAACTAAAGTCTTAAAGTTTTGTAAGCATGAATTTGCTGAGGTTCTAACATTTTTGATTAACCTATCCTTTGAGACAGGATGCTTCCCCGATTCACTAAAGTTTTCTATTGTAAAACCAATATACAAAAATAATGACAAATCTGATGTTGGTAACTACCGTCCAGTCACATTAATATCGGTAATGTCTAAGATTTTTGAGAAAGCCATCCATAAGAGACTACTTGACTTCTTTATGAAATTAAACATTATCGCCTTACCTTGTGACTTACGCCATCCGGGCGTATGCCTATGCCACTCGGCTACCGATAATCTGTGCAAAATTACTACAAAAATAAAACTTTCAAAAATAAACAAATATATAAAACTTACTCTAAGCTGCTAAAAAAATGTATAACACGTGCCACAAAAAAAACACTAATAATAAATACGTACTAAAAAGTAAAAATACATGTAAAGCCACCTGGAAAGTGATACAGAAGGAAATAGACATCAGGCCGCAATATAATAACTTCATTGACATTATCCAACATGACAATAATCTTATCACTAGCCCTAATCAAATTGCAAATTTATTTAATAATTATTTTATTGAACTGACAAATGAATAAAATAAAAAATGTAATAATTTAAATGACAAATCAAATCTTACATTAAATAATTATATTTATTTAAACCCAATTGACGATAGTGATATACATAAATTAATAATGTCCTTAAATAATAGCAACTCTGAGGGATATGACGGTGTTTGTACAAAAGTCATCAAGGCATGCAGTAAGGAAATATGCCATGTCTTGGCATTCTTGATAAATTTGTCATTGGTCCTGGCACTTTCCCTGAAAAACTTAAATTTTCTTTGATAAAGCCTTTATTCAAAAGAGATGAAAAATCAATTTTAGACAATTACCGACCAATTGCTTTAGTTCCAATTCTATCAAAACTGTGTGAAAAGGTTATGCAAACCAAACTCATTTCTTTTTTTGATAAGTATCACATCGTGAAGCAAAACCAGTATGGCTTTCAGAAGGGCAAATCAACCGATCATGCCATTTTTGATATGGTACATGAAACTCTCACATGCTTAAATAAAAAACACTACACAACTGCCATTTTTTTCGACATGTCGAAGGCCTTCGATTATGTTTCACATAATTTGCTTCTGGAGAAATTGGAAAATTGCGGTATTAGAGGCAACGCCTTGAGCTGGATTAAAACTTACTTGAAAAATAGAAAACAAGCTGTGAAAGTGAGTAAACCTAACTTTAAAAATGTTATACAAAAATATCAATCAGACCATAAAAAAAACGAATACGGCGTCCCACAGGGAAGTGTCCTAGGCCCACTGCTGTTGATATATATAAACAATCTTCCAAGTGTAATTAAACACAAATGTATCTTGTTCGCGGACGATATATCTGATAGTCAAAACAGATAGCAAGCAAACACTTGAAGACCACATTGATGACATAAATAATACTGTAAAAACAATAATGGCATGGCTGGAAAATAATAATGTACTAATAAATCTTGACAAAACTTATTTTATAAATTTTAATAATATACTATATCAATCAATGAATATTAATAATGATGGACATAAAGGTTTACATAAACGTTTGTAACTCCTTAACGCGTCAGTAATTATAATAACAGAACTTACGATAGGTAATTAGTAGCTTCTTAAAGAACATAGTCATTAGGTGCAACTCCCCCCCCCCCCCCCCCCCCTCTCCAGTCATCACTGACGCAGGTGCCATCACTTTGACCATCAAGCATCAACTATCAAAACACCGACTCCAAAAAGATATTGTTTGCCTAAAATAGCTTCCTTTCCTTTCAATGGTCAAAATTTCAATGGTCAAAAGTTTATTTAAAACTTGAGTGCATTTTGTTTTTTAAGTCGGTGTTATTTTTTTTTAAACTTATTTTTTTTTTGTATTAATGTCTTGTGTGTGTGTGTGTGTGTGTGTGTGTGTGTGTGTGTGTGTGTGTGTGTGGCGCGCGCGCGCGCGTTTTTTTTAACTGTAAATAACTTTCTATGCCTTGTGCGCTTTTAAGACAACAGAAACTTAGAGTTTTAAATGCAAGTTCAGAGCAATCGAAGTCGCTATTACAGATATCCAATAATAAAAACAAAGTTTTGTTTAAGGACAAGTCCAAAATGAAAGCGTGTTCGTGACTCATTTGTATTTATTTTGATTACTAATAAGTGCAAAAAATCCCTGGCAAATCCATGTCCATCCATCCATCCAATTTGTGTGACAACGGTGTCACACAAATTTATTTTTACCAGCAGATAAGGCTATCTTACAAAACAATAAACACTATTTTTACAATTACACAATAATAGTATAATTTATCTATCTATAAATAATATGGTTATTCCAAATGAAGAAATGATTAATGTCTTAAAATACAGGGTGTGGTCTGAAATAGGAGCTAAAATTTTAAATATAGGCCCTTGAAGAAACAAATAATCAATTCAAAAACACTTAAAGGCGCTACCCGGATTTTTACCGCGCACACTAGTACCACTTTACTAGAAAAATCATAACTCGTTAAATAAAAGACCAATCAAAAATCTGGTAGATACGATTGTAGCTCTGATTAAGTGGTTTAGATACAATGTTTAAGTTCAATAAAACAGAGTTATCTGCAGTTACAGTTAGAAAAATTTCTAAAAGTGGCCATATTTAGCAATTTTTCTATCTTAAACTACAGTAAACTACTTAAGAAAAAATTTAAACGTACTAAATAAACTATAGAACCTTTACTACAATCGTATCTACCAGACTTTTGATTGGTCTTTTATTTAACGAGTTATGATTTTTCTACAAAAGTGGCGCTAGTGTGCGCGGTAAAAATCCGGGTAGCCCCTTAACACCTCTATATACCTAAAGTCTACGTGACACTGCTAAAGAGACCGGAGCACCGCCCAAGTTTCGATCGAATCATTGTCCACAAACGTTAAGCATAGAGTTCTAGATTGGAGACCCTTCAACCAAGACGCAGCGTCGGACGTCCACCGACAATATGGACAGCCGACTTTGTAAAGATCGCAGGAACAAACTGGTCGCTTCCGATCGGTCCCTGTGGAAAGCCGTAGGGGAAGCCTATGTTCAGCAGTGGACGTCCTTTGGCTGAAAATGATGAGTAATGATGAAGAGCAATGTATTGCAAATAACTGTGTCCAGTTATATTTATTTATTTTTAGGTAGTGCCACAGATTACAATCAAAACATGCACTAAATATAATAAAATATTTACTCTTAGTTATAAAACTCTACGTTGATTAGGCTTTGCATTAATTTTATCTGCAAAGCATTTTAGAGCAATGACCTGGGGGCGTAATGCGATCAAACTTTAAACGATCAATTCCGACTCTGAATATTATCAATATAACAATAATATAATAATACTTTCAATACGAGCCATGAATAAGTATAATTGTATGTTCTGCAGTATTGTATTTTTTCATGAGCGGTGTACGTGTTTTCGCTTTCTCCTGAGATCTGTCTAGGCTAGGGCATATTAGTATATTAGTAAAGTAAAAAGTAAAGTTAGCCTGTAACATCCCATTGCTGGGCAAAGGCCTTACCTCAACTATAAGGTAGTTTGAGCCATACTCCACCACGCGGGTTCAGTGCGGGTTGGTGGAGGGGTGTTTGCAGGGCAAGCGACTAACCCTACTATCAGATATACATATACAAGCCGCCCATAAGGCCTCTGACTAGGCTTGACGACTAATATCAACCGATATTAGCCGGGGCCAACGGCTTAACGTGCCTTCCGAAGCAGGGAGATGCTCGTGATGTACGTCATTACATGGTCGGAATGGTCACCTAGCCAAACACGACCGCGCCGTAGGTTGCTTCACTTCGGTATCACTACCAAAGCGCTGCTACCACTGCGCTACGAGCACATCATATAATTATATTATATAAGTATTTATACATTAATCTTAGTTTAGTAGGCTCCCAGTTCCATGTAATTATTATTTTTTGCTGCTTTTCTCGCATTTGTCACCTTGTTGGCAAAATTGTATTTATTATCTTTGGAAACTTTAAAAATGCTAATGCGTGGCTTATTAATATTAAGTCAAATGTAATATTGTAAAGCTATTTGTTTCCTTAATAAATATTTAAAAAAAACATAGCCTTGAGAATCAGTAAGCTCAAGTGACAATGGGCAGGGCATATAGCGCGAAGAATTGCTGGCCGTAGGGGCAGGAGGGTTCTAGATTGGAGACCCTTCGACCAAAGACGCAGCGTAGGACATCCACCGAAAAGATGGACAGACGACCTTATGAATATTGCAGGATCGACTTAATTTTACTATAAATATTAGATAATTGAAACTTTTTTTTTGTTGATTTTCTCTGAATTTCTTTTCGCTGCACCCATTGCGATCTCTCTGCATGACCTAAAGGTTGGACTGGCAGAGAATGCTCTTAGCATAAAGTCCACCTTTGTACACTATGATTTGTGCAATAAAGTCTTTAAATAATAAAAAAAAACGGCCAAGTGCGAGTCGGACTCGCGCACTGAGAGTTCCGTGCCAACTTTAACTGAATAAGGGAATCCACTTACTTCTACTAAGTAAAATACTACAATATTTTGTCGACTGCAAATATAACTTTGTTTTTCATAGTGTTTGTATGAAGTACAAAGTTATGTTTGCGGTTGTTGAAAATGTGCTATATCTCTTAAACTACTCGTTCGATTCCGTCCGAACCAGCCTGTTGATTCACAAAGTCAACCTCGACACTGATCCATATATGGACCTTCGCCTGGGTCGAGAAATTGGTATTCACAAACTCTCATCGAATCTAGCGCCGATCGCCTCAAACGGCGTGAGTTGAAACTAATCCTGGGTGAATTATTTGACACATTTCTATGGACTTTGACGCGTTTGGCAGATGAAAAATTATAGCATCGCCAAAGCTGTAGCCTCGCCTCAGTCGATGTCACAGTAAATAAATGATAAGTAGTATTTAGAAGGAAGAAAAATAATGTTGTGAAACTAACTTTTAACTTTTAACAATCTTTTTTGGGTCCTTGAAGGTAATGAAGATGAGAGACCGCATTAATGAGGGTTTTTCTTGTGAAAAATATCCATCAACTTGCTAACAGAACTAACTCTAAAAGTATCAGACACAAAAAAGTCATATGTTTTTTATGCTATCGAATCAAAATCAATGCGATATCCACTAGTATTTTATTAAAATGAAGAAGAAGAAATTTTTAATTTCTTATTTCCTCTTGTATTCTTGAGTGTCAAATATTCATAATACGATAGGCATTACTACTATATGATATCATAGGTATTTAAATTTTAAAAAATATATGTACTGAGACCGCTCAAAAACTCAAAACATTGCACTGTATCTACTGACTTTAAAGTGCACTGTGAATACGGACATCGCCTATTCACAACATCGTCTGACATATATCCGTGAAAAGTTATGTCAATATTATCAAGACGTCAATACCTATTTGCATAAAATATTATATTTTTTGCAATAAAACAAAAAATGATTTCATCGAATTTGGCCATCACACACCAAAAAATAAAGCTATTGAAGAATCCGATTAAGCTTTTGGTACTCTGTGTCGTTAAGACGTCTGGAGCCGCCACAGTAATATAAGCTGGATCTTGGAGCATAATTTTGCGAGATATACATTTTCTGCCTGGGCGAGTATTAAGTTCCCGTCGGAGCAATATCTTGGACCTTTTTTTAACGGGAAATCCTCGTGGTGCGGATTCTCAAAGAGAATGAAGATACGTTCATCCAACTTTAAAACTACAGTCCTACTCTAACCAAAGGTACAGTCGCCGTCAGATATATTGGAGCAGACAAAGTGACCAAATACTTCTGAACAGTATAAAATGTCAATAAGTTCCATACACTACAAGTTACCATTAATATCAGAACATTCATTACTTCATTAATATCTGAGCAGAAACTAGTCAATAACTTCTATACACACAACTAACCAAAATTATCTGAACACTCAGAACGTCAAATATATCTACGCAGTCGGTCTTTAATATCTGAGCAATCGAGGCAAATTGCAGAAGAAAGTGCTTCCAACTTAACCATAAATACTTATTCATAATAGCAAATCGTTTCATAGTTTATATTATAGTAAGATGACGCTGGCAGTTAGTAACGCTTTGTAGTTTTCAGTATTGTCATCACTGTCATGAAAGTGTCAGGCAGTAAATAAATTCAGGCAAGTGAGTGTTCAGATATTATTGGTTAGTTGTGTGTATAGAAGTTATTGACTAACATCTGCTCAGATATTTATGAAGTAATGACTGTTCTGATATTAATGGTAACTTGTAGTGTATGGAACTTATTGAAATTTTAAACTGTTCAGAAGTATTTGGTCACTTTGTCTGCTCCGATATATCTGATGGCGACTGTACCTTTGGTTAGAGTAGGACTGTAGTTTTAAAGTTGGATGAACGTATCTTCCTATTCTACCTTTGTACACTATGATTTGTGCAATAAAGTCTTTAAATAAAATAAAAAAAAACGGCCAAGTGCGAGTCGGACTCGCGCACTGAGGGTTCCGTGCCAACTTTTAACTGAATAAGGTAATCCACTTACTTCTACTAAGTAAAATACTAGAATATTTTGTCGACTGCAAATATAACTTTGTTTTTCATAGTGTTTGTATGAAGTACAACGTTATGTTTGCGGTTGTTGAAAATGTGCTATATCTCTTAAACTACTCGTTCGATTCCGTCCGAACCAGTTTTCGTTGATAGTTTTTATTAAGATCTCCATTACATATTTTTTCAAAATTTACACTTGCTCGGTTTAGAAGTTAGATGGGGGGGGGACGCCCATTTTACCACTTTGAAAGCGTCTAGCTATGAAACGTTAGACTTTAAAAGAAAATGGTTTTAGGAACCTTAATGTCTCTATCCATAGACCCGCATAGGTTTGACTAAAAAAATTTTTTTTGGTTTTAGTTTCATGTATGGGAGCCCCCCTTTAAATGACATTATTTTAAGTATATTTTTTGTATGAGAATCGGTAAGCGGTTAACAGGATACATCTTACTACCAAATTTCAACAGTGTAACGCTTATAGTTACAGAATAAAATGGCTGTGACATACGGACGGACAGACAGACAGACAGACAGACTTGACGAAACTATAAGGGTTCCGTTTTTTGCCATTCGGCTACGGAACCCTAAAAGCAAACTGGATGCAGACCGCTAGTGATCGGTTGCTGTGGAAAGCCGTGGGGGAGGCCTATTTTCAGCAGTGGACTTCCTGTGGCTGATGGTGATGATGAATACTTCAATGTTATTATTTATATTTATGTAGTTTTGAAGTCGCAACACGAATTGATAATTTGATATTAAAGCTGAGCCGCTTACCTATCAAAACAGCATCGCAATTCGTGGACTATTTTTGAACGCGTCAAGATGGCGTGTGTTATTCATTGATTATACATCAATTTTGTAATAAAAAACAGTTGATATTGACAAAGGAGTGATTCGAAAAAATTAAGCTTACTCACGTCTATATTTTGCATGATTTTCGTTGATTTTTTATTCGTTTTCGAACGGAAATCACACGCCATATCCAAGCGAGTATTTCGAAAACGGTGCGCAGTGCTCTAGGTCGAGGTTACTTCATCTTATTTATAAAATTCTCGTGTCACAATTTTCGTTCCCGTACTCCTCCGAAACGGCTTTACTGATTCTTACCAAATTTGATATGCGTATTCAGTAGGTCTGAGAATCGGCTACTATCTATTTTTCATACCCCTAAGTTATAAGGGTTGTTCACCCTTAAACACTTTATTTTAATTTTTGGACGAAATTTTTTATAATGTGGCATTAAAAATACATACAACCCTAAATTTTAACTTTTTCATCACCAAATGGCTATTTTAGTAATTTGATCATTTTTCATCCCGCTCGATAACTGATCAATTATAGTGTTTAACTTAACTTTTAAAATTAGGCTGAGCGAGAGGGGGCCGGGGCGGGACGGTGCTAGGGGCGAAGCAAAGTTCGCTGGGTCCGCTAATATCTCTGTAAAATCATTAATTCAAACTTTCTCTCCCATTACAGACACGCTGTAAAATCTCCACATTGCAATAACGCTGGGAATGCTAATGTCAAATGTTACTAAAGAACCCCGATAGTACGTCTCCTCTTAATTCGATTTCCCGCATTTAACGCTTTTTAGCGTCGGATTAAAGAACGTTAAATTCAGGAATTCGTCCTCTATAACTTGGTGTATACTTTCATAAATTTGTTCCCCGCTTAGTTACTATGTATTCGTCTCCCTTAGTACGCTCCTTTTGAGTGAATCTTGACCTGATTGATAGAAAAAATGGTCTAAAAAGTCTGTCCGATAGTCAAATTGAGGTGCCAAATCGAGCCCTAGTCTCTATTTTGAAATTACGTTTATATTTTTACTGATATCATGTAATTTTGGTAACTTTATACTTGCTTGAGTTCGAGTTTTATCAATTTATATATGTACCTATTAGGATAAGTTTAAATCAATGTTTAGCTCAACGTTTCGCCGTCTTGTAGCCAAATTAGCCTGTCGTGATCTTTTTTCTTCTTTGAAAGAGTATTTCCAACCCATCCAACTTGGTTTCGGCAGTAAGGGAGGTTGCGAGGCCGTGGTTCATTCCGCTCGCAATTTCCTCTCCTGTGACAAATCTGAAGATTTTTTGCAAGTTGATGTAAAGAATGCTTTCAATTCTCTTTTGACAGGTCTGCCTTGCTGAATGAAGTTCAGACTCACACTCCTGAGATTTATCCCTTTGTTTTTCAGTGTTACAATAATCAATCAAAATTGCTTTACAATGAACAATGTTTCTGCAGTCGGTGTACAGCATGGTGACCCTTTAGGTCCAGCCCTTTTTAGTTTAGGCATTCATGCTGTCATTTTATCCTTAATTTCTAAATTCAATGCCTGGTATCTGGATGAAAGCTCCTTTGGAGGCAAAGCAGATGTTGTTTTCCAAGATCTTGTCCTGGTTATAGAAGGATTTAAGAAATTAGGCTTAGAACTGAACCTTTCAAAATGTGAACTGTTTATTAATGATCACGTTTCGTCTGGTTACCGTCAGGATATCATTGATATATTTAATTCCCTTGCTCCTAACATTAAAATTCTTAATTTTGAATCGCTTTGCCTTTTGGGTGCCCCTCTTCTTGATCTCAGCATCGAACCATTTCTCGATAAAAAATTGAATGATTTCACCCTTTCAGCCCCCAGATGTGAATTGAGGTGTTCTACACCTAAATTCACACATTGCTTTAACTATACTCAAATCGTGTCTTTTTGTGCCTACATTTACATATTTCCTTCGTTCTATCTGAAAAAAAAATTAAAACTATTTGACACCACTCTTAAAAAGGTTTCGATTTTTTTTTAATTTACATTTTGATAATAATTCTTGCTCAGGCTTCGCTTCCTATTCGTTTTGGTGGGATCAGAATTCGCCAAATTTCTAGTAGCCCTCCCCGCTTTTCTCTCCTCTTTGCATAGCACTTCCGTTTAGCCGGAAAAATCTTTAAGCATCCTCGCCAGCTTTCTGAGGTGAGTGAGGCGGAAGAGTTTTGGTAAGGTCTCGGTCCTAGAGAAGAAATTCCAAAGGAATGTCACCAACAAAAACTTTGGGATGTTCCTCTTGCGAGAGAGACCTTCAATTCTTTACTTCATAATTCCGTCTGTGACAGTAGTCGTGCAAGGCAATTGGTGGTTTCCTGCAAAGATTCTGGTCACTGGCTTCATGCTATACCGTCGAAAAATTTAGGCACTCTTTTCGATAATGAGTCTTTCCGGGTGTGTGTGGGCCTCCGCCTAGGTAGGTGTGTAGGTCTTGGTAGTGTGTGTGGGCCTCCCCTATATGTGAAAATTTTACGTGTTCCTGTGGCAAAGAGGTTGACAAATTTGGTCTCCACTGCCTTCGTTGCCAGCAAAGCGCTGGGCGTCTCGCCCGTCACGCAACCCTTAATGACGCCATCAGAAGAGCTCTTGCCACCATTAACGTTCCTTACACGCTGGAACCACGTGGTTTGGTCCGTGACGATGGCAAGAGACCCGATGGCCTCACGCTTATTCCCTGGGAACGGGGTCGGGCCTTAGTTTGGGATGCAACTTGTGTCGATACTTTGGCCCCCTCCCGTCCCAGAGAATCGCGCAAAAACGCCAAGCGCCGCAAGTACGTCTCACTTGCAAGTGATTTTGTGTTTACACCGTTTGGCGTTGAAACATTTGGGCCGTGGGGACCCTGCTAAATAGCTGTTTAGAAAAATTGCGCCAAAATAAAATTCTGTAACAGCCAATAATAAAGCTAGCTGGTTCCTAGCTCAAAGGATTAGCATAGCTATCCAACGCGGCAACGCAGCCAGCATCATAGCCTCCTTGCCGCAAGGAAATGGTTTCGTTTTTAATAGGTAGATTTTAAGTTATTTTTTCATGTTGCATGTCTTAGTTTTAATTTTTATGTTTAATAAATATTTCAAGTTTATTTGTAAATAAAGTAATGTAAGTCTTTCGTGTGCAAGTAATTGTGCAATTTGCCTACATTTCGAACGCTAACAGTTATAATATGCTTGCGTGGAATAACGTTTTATAACTCGTAAAGTTGTATGGAAGAAGACGAATTTGATCTCATTCATTTTCATACATTCTGATCTAAGCTGGTACGTCTTCGATATTTTAAAATAAAGGCTTGATTGGTAAAAAATGGTCGAAATTGTCAATAAAGTGAATGTTCAGGGTATTGTTTATATTTTTAATCATGACGTACGAGCATTTTTTGTATGCATCTTCAACGTTAAATTTTTGGCAAAATCAGACAAAGCTTTAGGGGTCGAAATCGTTTTCTCTTTTTCAATGGAAGTTCGCGCACACACGATCCTCTAGAGTTTGTTAAAGATTGGAAAGGTAACAAATACAACGTTAAATGTTATGGACTTGCCGGATTTTTGACGCGCACACTTGCGCCACTTTAGTAGAAAAATCATAACTCGTTAAATAAAAGACCAATCGATAATCTGAATGAAGCGATTGTAGCTCTGGTTATGTGGTTTAGATAGAATGTTTAAGTTCAATAAAACAGAGTTATCTGCAGTTACAGTTGGCAAAATTGCCAAAAGCGGCCAAATTTAGCAGTTTTTCTAACTCTAATTACAGTAAACTCTTTAAGAAACAATTCAAATGTACTAAATAAACTATAGAACCTGTACTACAATCGTTCTACCAGATTTTTGATTGTTTTTGTATTTAAGGAGTAATAATTGACGACCTCCGTGGTCGAGTGGCTAGCACGCTGGTTTCAAGCGTCGCCATCTCGTGAGGTTCCGGGTTCGATTCCCGGTCGGGTCAATGTAGAAATCATAATTTTCTATATTGTCTCGGGTCTGGGTGTTGTGGTACCACCGTTGTGTCTGATATCCATAATACAAGTGCATTGGCTACTTTCTTTGGGATCAGAGCAATGTATGTGATTGGTGTCCAATTATTTTTAAATAGAGTGGCGCTAAATGTACGCGTCATAAATTCAGGGAGCCCCTTAAATGCACAAAACCTCAAACACCCCAAATGATTGATGACCTAATTCTGAAAGAAAAACTAATTTAGAAAAATAATTTAAGATTTAATGTGGTGTTTTAGTTTTACTGGCACTTCTGATCATTTCTTGCTCTGCGGACGACGCTCTGTCGAGAGAGGAGTCGGTAGGTACCTATTCACCTCGTCGCTGCGCCGCGCTAACATTATTATTATTATTAAAACTATCCACCCCCATAAAGAACTAACCATGCTTATAGTCAGTGTACAGTATTTTAGTGGTTTTACATGTTAAAAAATAGACGGCAACATTTTCATTAAGATTTAAACCCATATTAAAAAGTGGTTTCATTGATTCTTCTCGTCCCAATGATCTCATTTTCAGGTTCTGCGCATTTGACCTTGTTTAATAATCTGCGCATTGTTTAATCTAGGATGCATCGTATTATTTATACATTTTATGATTGAACTTCTTACAACAATTTTAAAAGTACACATAAATATCGTTTTGGCATGTAAATAATTAATTTTCCTTGTGTCCGATTAAAACTATTTGTCGCTTATAACGCGTTTTAGGCCGAGTCCCGACAGAATTGTAATAACGGGGTTTTACTGTAATTAAAATCAATATTGTCAAGATACTATTAAATGATTAAAGCTTATAAACAGATGATTAGTGAGATTCAATCAACATTTTAGGTTATCTAACCTAATTTTGGCGCCATTATCTCACAACATGCCTAGAAAACTGTCAGTAGTCTTAACACGCCAACGGTAATATAGGTTTAAATATTTGGATGATCAAACGAACTTACCTTAAGTGAAGTTCGATCCAAATTGTCCTGACTTCGTCGAAGTGATTTAAAAAATGCCTTTGCCTAAGGTTGTCAGTACCGTTACCATGAGTTAAAAGTTATAAGCTCTCTCAACTAGTAATCAATTATTAATGGTTTTAATTAGATACAATAGGTTAGTAGAGTAGTATTATATTATCTGGGAAGTTACGAAGTATCAGATCAGTAAAGATCTTCACTGGCTCTTTGACCATAAATAATTAATGTTCCTCGCTGACCCTACTGTTTTGTCGAATCGTATGAACGTATTAAATTAAATATGGACAGAATTCAGCCTCAGTCTGAGTCTGGATCCTACAGGCATGCCACGCGCGTTTTTGTTTTATTTGCAAATCGTTTTGTGTTTATTTTGAAAGAGTTTATTGTTTATATTTGAACAACTGTCAATGTTTATGTTCAGTGATGTCATAATATTTTTGTTTATGGATTTCAAAAATGACAGGACTGGAAAGCTTGTTTCGAATTGTGAGTTTAGTTTTGTTTATTTTGGTTAGTGATGCATGATGAGAATGCTGATTTATTTATGGGTTTCAATTGATTTAATTTTGGGTTTTCCAAAGTGCTTTCTCTTCTTAATCTTCAGTACAGGTGATCCAATACAATCCATGTTTTCCTTGTGTTTGTACATTAGTTGAGATTTAATAATTTATAGAAATTACAATTAGTAACTAATAATTGCGTATTAATTTAATACGACTCACACATCTACTTACATTTGCATGAAACATACAAAGGGTTCATCACTCTCACAGTAAATATACGTATAAATAAATTTTTATTTTATAATTTTTATTATAAATAAAAGTTTAGGGTTAATAAAAATAAAGAAAATACTTTTATTTGAATACACATTGAGATTACATTACACTAGCGGTTACCCGCGGCTTCACCCGAGTTAATGTCAGATTTCAAACGTATCACTATGAATGGTAGCCTATATGTTGTTCTGATGAATGAGCTATAATATAGTAAAGTTTCATCAAAATCCATCCAATAGCTTTTGCATGAAGGAGTAACAAGCATGCACACTCACAAACGTTCGCGTTTAATATTTATAAGAGAGTTTTAAAATATATAAGTGATATTGAGTGCAGAGAAGTGAGACAAAAAAAGGGGTTAGTAAGAAATAGTTCTTATTACGTAAGTTAAGTTATTTATGGACTTAAATTATATTGGAGCGTAGAAACAGCCCTAGGTGTGCAAATCTTCGTGAAAGGGGCGAAGAATTTATTTATATTAGTTTGTAATAAAAAACATACGTAGTCAAAAAGTTGGACTCAGATAAATATTTAAAAAAAAATCCGTTTTAGATTTCTTAACAAAAGAGCATATTAACGCACAATGTAGTCAAATACCTGCCTAATTTAATATAAAAAATAGAACTTCTAATTTTAGAATACCTAGGCAAAACATGTTTTTCTATGCGATGTCAGTTTAAATACTAACTTATTATTATGGGTTCCCTCTATCTGGCAGAATCTTTTTGCTCCGAAAGTCACTTGGCATAACACACTTGGCATAATTTTCTTTAGTCGAATATTATTCAGGCAGAATTTTCTGTTAGCATAATTATTGTTTGGTCAAATTTTTATGTGCCCGAATTTACAATGGCATACTTTTAAGATAGCAGAAATTTATAAGGCATAATTACCTTTGGCAAAATTTTACTTTGCATACTTTCGCTAAGCATAATGTTTATTAAGTACAATGTTTATTTGGCATAATTTGACTAGGCATACTATGAAGAAAGCAGAATTTCGTTTCGAATAATTTCAGTACGCATATTGCTATTTCTTTTAAATAGTATTATACCCTTCAATTTAATTAAAAAGTCATTAAGTTGTGGTACAAAAGTTAGTGACAGAAACGAATCGGTGCAAAACCGACTCCACGCAGTCTTGTTTGCCCCACCTCTAGAGTGTAATTCAAAATCGCGTAGGCGCGGAGGGGCGAAGCAGCCCGCGGGCTGCTCCTCAGCTCGCGAGCTGAGGAGCAGGTGGTGAGCGAAAACCATCTGCGACGATAAGCTCGCGTGGGACTGCCGGAGCCCCGCAGCGCCGGAGCCGTGACAGAAACCATGCATGTTGCATATTTGCTTGCATGCTGCATGCTTGCTTGCTGTATGCTTGCTTGCTTGCTGCATGCTTTGCTTGCTTGCTTGCATGCTGAATGCTTGCTTGCATGCTGCATGTTTGATTTGCCATGCATGTTGTATGTTAGTATTGCTGAGATAGAACTACTTGGGATACACAGAGAAATTAAGGTTTATAGGAGAATATCAAATATGAAAAATATGCCAAAAGACGATTCGGACTGTAAACTTTCTGCGTTAGGATGATTCTGCTTTAAGACTATTATGGATATTAAATTTCTGCCTAAATATGATTCTAGCTTACACGATTATGCGTTATGAACGTCTAATAAATGAGTGAATGCTAATTGATGTTCTGCGAAAGGAAGTTTATGCTATTTGATGATATGCCAAATAAAATTATGACAATAAAAATTCTGCTAAACAAGGTAGACCATATTATTATTATACTCACCTTTAGATTCCTGAAAGACATCTATATCTCTTTTTATCTTAAAAACAGTTCACTCCGCATGTGAACAAAAAACCCAGTTATTAATTATTGTATGCAAAATTACTGCGTTTTGTTTGTTATCACTCTCGTGTTTTCCCATTGTTTTATATATAACTAGCGGCCCCTGCGACGTCACCCGCGCGTTTTGAGTTTGCTCCCTCCCCTCCCGTCGCTGCGTGATGTTTAGTAACCTAAAGCCTTCCTCGATAAATAAGCTATCCAACACAAAAATTTTTTTTCAAATCGGTCTGGTAGTTCCTGAGATTAGCGCGTTCAAACTTACAAACTCTTCAGCTTTATAATAATATAGTGTATACATATTTATTAAGTGCATGTCAATATATAAATGATAGATGGAGAGGGCTACGCTCCATGTTTCTCTATGAGATAATAAAAAGTCTTCTTTAAATAAACTTTTCTATAAAAAAAATAATTAATCAGCTGTAATTAAATTGCTACCGAAAGAGTTGACCTAGGTATCTTTCTTCTGTGTAGCACACTAAATTAGTCTTTATTTAATTTATTTTTCATTATATCAATTTAGTTTAATTTTCACAAATTAAAATCAAAACATAGTACCAAAACATCGCAAGTACGTCTCACTTGCAAGTGATTATGTGTTTGCGCCGTTTGGCGATGAAACGTTTGGGCCGTGGGGACCCTCTGCTAAGTTGCAGTTAAGAAAAATTGCGCCAAAATTAAATTCTGTAACAGCCAATAACAAAGCTGGCTGGTTCCTAGCTCAAAGGATTAGCATAGCTATCCAACGCGGCAACGCAGCCAGCATCATAGCCTCCTTGCCGCAAGGAAACGGTTGCGTTTTTGAATAGGTAGATTTTAAGTAATTTATTTATATTGCATTTCTTAGTTTTTTTTCGTTATTAATGAAGATAGTCTAAATAAAAAAAAGTATATTGTTGATGTTATATAATGTATAATTCAATTTAATTTTCCAAATTACACTGTTGGCCTGACAAGCATGTTGTGTGTAAACGCTCTTGAAGCTGAAACAAATTATAATGTCAAATTTTGTATTCTATTGTAATGAAATGGTTGTCGATCTGCAGTTTGCACCAAATAAAATAAATGAAAGTAAAAATAAATTTTGGGGGCACTTTTACACATCCCAATATAAACCCTACCACGATCAAATTAGGAATAAATAAATATCCTTTGAACATTCCCACACATCGCCATCTAGTCCCAAAGTAAGCTACTCAAAGCTTGTGTTATGGGTACCAGACAACGGATATAATACTTTAATACTTTTTGTTTGTAAATACATACATGATATATATATAGAATGAAGAGAGACGTGAAGTAACTACACCAGCACTGATTGATCTCTCTGCATTCGGCGGTTGACTGATAGAGAAGGCCTCAAGGCATTAATTCCGCCAATTGCAAATCTTACAGGGCAAGAGAGTATAAATAAATAAGAACTAAGGTAACGGTCCAAGCCCTAAATATCGGTAAGCTCAAGTAGCAATAGGCAGGGCACATAGCGCGAAGAACAGATGTCCGTTGGGGCAGGAAAGTTGTGATTTCGACCAAAGGCGCAGTGTAGGACGTCCGCCGACAAAATAGATTGACGACCTTGTTAAGATCGCAGGATCATACTATATGCAGGCTGGTTGTGACCGGTCGCTGTGGAAAACTGTGGGGGAGACCTATGTTCAGTCAGAATTAGTGAGGTCAATTTTGTGCGGTCAGTTAGTTTTGTTAAACATTTCAATGCACCTACTCACACATTTGAATGATAGAGGAAAACCATAATACTTAGAGAGGTGAAAGAGGAAATGCCCATTATTTAGGTTTTATAACTGCGAACGTATGTTTCATTGTTATAAAAAAATATGTAGGTACCAATTGTAACATCTGCTATCTTAAAATACTAAACTTAATCACATGCATATTCTCGAATAAATAATATATACGTAAATACACCTGTAAATTGGTACCTACACACAACTCCTACTCTATAACAGGAGTCATCAAGAACAAAGTATTGGCAACACAATAAAAAAATACGGTTGAACTAAACGTTAACAGCTACTTATACTATTTTTTAGGGTTCCGTAGCGGAATGGCAAAAAACGGAACCCTTATAGTTTTGTCAAGTCTGTCTGTCTGTCTGTCTGGCCGTCCGTATGTCACAGCCACTTTATTCCGTAACTATAAGTATCACACTTTTGGAATTTGGTAGGAAGATGTACCCCGTTAATCGCTATACTATTCTCATATAAAAAATAAAAAAATAATGATATCTAAGGGGGGGGGGGGCTCCCATACAAGAAACTAAAACCATTTTCTTTTAAAGTCTAACGTTTCATAGCTAGATGCTTCCAAAGTGGTAAAATGGGGGTGTCCCCCCATCTAACTTTTAAACTTAGCAAGTGTAAATTTTGAAAAAAAAATGTAATGTAGATCTAAACAAATACTTTTCAACGAAAATTGGTTTGGACGGGATCGAACGAGAAGTTTTTGAGATATAGCACATTTTCAACAACCGCAAACATAACTTTGTTCTTGATACAAACACTATGAAAAACAAATTTATATTTGCTGTCATCAAAATATTGTGGTAATATTAAACTAAGTGGAAGTAAGTGGATTTCCTTATTCAGTTAAAGTTGGCACGGAACCCTCACTTACAAAAATCAGGCAAGTTATTGCCATCTCTAAATACATATTTTTCTTTACTTAAATTTTTAGATCAACAGAGGAATGTGTGTGTGTGTGTGTGTGTGTGTGTGTGTGTGTGTTTGTGTCTGTTGCGTGCAAGTGAGTGCAAAAGACAGAACCAGTATTATTAATAATGCATATATTTAATGGATTACACAAAGATACGGATTATTTCAATCTTGGATTGTCGGGTACTGACGGATTTACCAACTTTTTATATGTTTTCCAAGCTTTCATTAATTTTATTATTTGTTGCCAGTTTATACACGAGAAAGAAGTTAAGATTTAAAATAATCTCTAGCATTAAATTTGATCGAGGTCGAATCAGAAATGAGGAGATACGTAGAAGAACTATGGTAACGGACATAGCCTTGAGAATGTAAGCTCAAGTGGCAATGGGCAGGGCACATAGCGCGAAGAACTGGTGCCCGTTGGGGCAGGAAAGTTCTAGATTGGAGACCCTTCGACCAAAGACGCAGCGTGGGACGTCCACCGACAGGATAGACAGACGACCTTGTAAAGATCGCAGGATCAAACTGGATGCAGACCGCTTGTGATCGATCGCTGTGGAAAGCTGTGGGGGAGCCCTATGTTCAGCAGTGGACGTCGGCTGACGTTGACTAATAATGATGATGAATAATGATTTAATTTATGACGACCCGTCTGGTGTAGTGGTCGAGAAATCGCCTACTACGCAGCGGGTTGCGGGTTCGATCCCCGCACAATACAAACATTTGTGTGCATGAACATGTCTGTTTGTATTGGTCTGGGTGTTTTCTATGTATATCATGTATGTATGTACAAACAAAAAGTATTTAAGTATTATATCCGATGTCTGGCACCCATAACACAAGCTTTGAGTAGCTTACTTTGGGACTAGATGGCGATGTGTGGGAATGTCCAAACGATATTTATTTATTTATTATTTATTAATTTGTACGTCAATAACTTGATCAACCCTTATGGGGGAGAAAAGGGGAATGGAATTTTGTAGACATGACATACAATTTCTGCACGGGTGGTAACGCTTCTCTTTGAGATTCATATTCATATTCATATATTCACTTTATAAATATGTAACATTAAGGCAGAGAATTATATATTATAGGCCAAAAATTATTATTTTTGATGTGTGGGAATGTCCAAAGGATATTTATTATTTATTATTTACTTACTTCCACTTAGCCTAAATACCACAATATATTTTTTGTATTTGTATGAATAACAAAGTTGTGTTTGCGGTCAGACAGACAGACTTGACGAAACTATAAGGGTTACGTTTCTTTGCCATTCGGCTACGGAACCATAAAAATTACATTTACACATAATTCACAGCTGAAAAACCCGGAAAGCTGATAATTTGGCAAGTATTAACGTACAGTAATAATAACTGAAGCAAACTTATGTTCAACTTAGCGAATTTTAGTTAACGAGGAAAAATTTTAATAAATGCTTAAATAAATAATAAACGATATGGCTCATTTATACGAAAATTGATAACAAAGGCCGGATCTCTACTGATATTATAAAGCTAAAGAGTTTGTTTGTTTAAACGCGTTAATCTCAAGTACTCGGACCGATTTCAGAAATTAATTTTGTGTTGGATTGGCGCGCGGTCAAAATGTGTGGAACAGCTGATTTATTTTCTCGATTTCACTATTGCCCCCATAGTAAAAGTTGTTTATATTCATCAGTGGAAAATTTCGGAACTGATAAAAAAGTCACCCTGTATATTAAGGAAGGCTTAAGGCTATAAAACTTCACGCTTTTTGACCGGAGTGGATCAAACTCAAGATCTCGAGTTATATCTCGATATAGTTAGTCATTAAAAGAAATAAATATTAAATTTTATAAATATGCGCCAACATACATACATATAGCTTTCATGACTTAGACGCAAATACTCGTGCTCATCACGCAAACATTTGCCCTAGCGGGATTTGAACCAGCGACCTCTCGCGTTTCGTGTCGTCAATATACTTTAATTCCTTGCAGGTATTAAATTAGCTCCCCATCCCGTTAAAGAAAAATAAAATAAATAATATAAATATCCTTTATAAATATATCCTTTGGACATTCCCACACATCGCCATCTAGTCCCAAAGTAAGCTACTCAAAGCTTGTGTTATGGGTGCCAGACAACGGATGTAATACTTAAATACTTTTTGTTTGTATATACATACATGATATACACAGAAAACACCCAGACCAATACAAACAGACATGTTCATGCACACAAATGTTTGTATTGTGCGGGGATCAAACCCGCAACCCGCTGCATAGTAGGCGATTTCTCGACCACTACACCAGACGGGTCGTCAATATGTAATAGTAATAATAATAATAATAGTTCTGGGTGTTTTCTATGTATATCATGTATGTATTTACAAACAAAAAGTATTTGAGTATTATATCCGTTGTCTGGCACCCATAACACAAGCTTTGAGTAGCTTACTTTGGGACTAGATGGCGATGTGTGGGAATGTCCAAAGAAAAGAATATATATTTAGATGTTCGTATGACAGTGATCGTGTAAGCTATTCTAATAATGCTATATGTATGTACACCAATGCGTCTTAACATTTGTTATTTAAATTATATTGCGCGTGTATCAGTGAGAAGTAAAAATAACCAGCGTTTCCCCGCAGATTCGCCTGCGCTGATATCGTTTTTTTTCATCCATTCCTATTTTCACCAACTATGATATGTGATGCGATTTTCCATGTTATAACTCATGAGTTTAAATTTAACTTCATCCAGAAATATTATACGATTTGTGAAAACGTCACTCAAAACTCTGGTTTTTAATTAAATATACCAGAATGACAGTTTCCATTCCATTATTGTGGATTTTTTGTCATAACACTTCTTTATTTTATGCTAATAAACTTTTGCATAACAAAAAGTCAAACTATACTCATTAAACTTTTCTTTAAACATTTTTTTCATTACCATATAGACAGAAAACAAATGGATACAATACAAAAACAGCACGATTTAAACCACTAAGGTTTGTATTGATGCTGCCACAACTTTGCTATATATAACTTGTATCGATACTAATTATAATTATTTACAATAATACTATTGTAAATAATACGATATTGACTACAGGCTGAGTCAATGATCCGACGATCTTTTCCTTCGATGTGTAGACTGTAGATTCCAAATAAAACACTTCTTCTTGAGATCGGTGACCGTGAGAGCGCGTACGATCTGGCCCACTCACGGCCCTATATTTATTCAAAAATATATAGTTCGCTTATCGACTAATACAGACTAGTTACAAACAAGGACGGGCACAAAACAAACAACTGCGTATTCATTCTTACGCTTCCTACAGCCACCCTCCTACATCGAGATATGGAGGGAGACAACCGATGTTGTTGTACCTATCTCCTTCTTCTACATTAATCGTCATAAAATTCCCACCTGCAACAATCCACTTTAAGAGTTTCCTACCTACCCTCAGAAAAAGCGAGAAAGTAAATTCTAAGGCTTTACCGGCCTTACTCCACCTGAGCGAGACAGCCTACCAGGGTCTCCCTCGCCCCTGTACCGAACTACCTACATATTTCTTAGCTAGTTAAAAGCAAACATCTTCTATTATATTATTTTGTCAGCAGTCATTTTTGTAATTAATGTCATTTTAAAACCGATCGCTTTATACTTTTTATGACGTTTTAAAAATCGGCCCAAATTAATTAATAAACAAATAAAAATAAACAAACTTAAGGAGAACCTTACTTAAAAAAACCGTATCCTTGAGGAAAGAAGACAAATCGATATTAAGACTGTCGATAGGGTTCCCACCACTAAAACACTATACCTTCGTAATAATCTATTAATAGCACTACGAATTCAGTCTAGAAATGGCGCCGACGGCATTGACCTAGCTAGAACGTGACCTCCTAACAGACGCGAAGTTAACGATAAAAGCATGAAATATAAAAACACCGGTCAAGTGCGAGTCCGACTCGCGCACTGAGGGTTCCATGCCAATTTTGACTGAATTAGGGAATCCACTTATTTCCACTTAGTGAAATACCACAATTATTATTATTATTTTTTTATTGAATAGGACAACAAAAGATCCAATAATAAATAAAAAGAAACGATATTTTGTTGACAGCAAATATAACTTTGTTTTTCATAGGGTTTGTTTGAAGAACTAAGTAATGTTTGCGATTGTTGAAAATGTGCTATGTCTCAAAAACTACAAGTTCGATCCCGTCCATACCAATTTTCGTTGAAAGTTTTTGTTAAGATCTACATCATATATTTTTTCAAAATTTGCAAATCAAATTCGTTTATTGTGGAACACAGGTACATAAGATCTTAATAAAAACGACGTCGCACTCGCTTGTTTAGAAATTAGAGGGGGAGGGGACGTCAATTTTACCACATTGGAAGCGTCAATCTATCAAACGGTAGACTTTAAAAGAAAATGGTTTTAGGAATCTCTATATTATTTTAAAAGACCTATCCAAAGACCCCACATGCATAGGTTTGTCATTTTTTTTTTGCTTTTAGTTTCATGTATGCTGCCCCTTCAATATCTTCATTTTTTATTTTTTGTAAGAATTGTTAAGCGGTTAACAGGGTACATCTTCCTATCAAATTTCAACATTGTGATGCTTATGGTTAAAGAATAAAGTGGCTGTGACATACGAACGGACAGACAGACAGACTTGACGAAACTATAAGGGTTCCATTTTTTGACATTCAGCTACGGAACCCTAGAATTTAATTACTTACATTTCAGCTTCAATCTATACGTACTCTACGTGTAATATAAAAGACGCGAATCTCAGACACGACAAATGAGTTTTAAAACAAAAGACTGAAAGAAAAAACGCAATTAAAAATTAAAATTCAATTATGTGGTGTTGTAAATTTACTGGCATTTCTGATCATTTCTTGCTCTGTAGACGACGCTCTGTCGAAAGAGGAGTCGGTAGGTATTCATTACTTGTTCACGTATTTTGGCAGGTTTGCACACGTCATGGCCTGTCTTATTAGAAAATCGACAAGGCAGCATTTTAATTAAGATTTAAGATTTCAGAATCAAAGTTCGCCGGGTCCGCTAGTTTCAAATTAAACTCTAAATTCTTCGAACTCGATATTTTTGAGTGTAAAAGTAATTTATGAAACACAAAGCGTACACCAGCAGAATACTTCTCTAAATTTATTATTGTTTTGATAGTATCTTGTAGCATTGTACAAACTTAATAATCGAACCATGTGTTTTGTTATCCGGGGTCAAGCCTAGTCCATTTGGCCACCGACACATTGTCAAACCTGTTAAATTTTGCAAAAATGCTTTCTTTAACGGGAAGGCTGCGCAATTTCTTACCATTTGTCAACGAAAGCCCAAGAAGCCTTTGTTTGCAAGCATAAGAAACAAAAACGTTCGAAACAAAAGACGAGGCGAGATGCAAGAGATTTTAGCACTTGAAGTGGTTAAGCAAGAGAGACCTCGGCCGTACGTATTTTTTTCTGACAAAATTTTGCACCTACCAATGCGCCGTTTTCATTACATGTTTATATCATCGAGAGATGGCGGCAGCGTCTCTTTTGGAAATTTAAACTTTAGATTTCAGTATTATAGCAAAGGGTTATTGCTTTAAACAAACAGTTAAAATTAAATGAAACTATTTTTTTTGCTTAGAAAAGTATATTATATACCTATATATTATATATTATTGCGATTCAACTATTCCAGCATTAGAAATAGCATGCAAATATTTTACAGTCTCATTTAGTTGTTAACTTCGTATTATAATATTAATCACTATGTCTTAGGCATAATATTCCGATTTAAGACATATGTTCATTAATTACAGCAAAATTACAATACAATTACATATAATAATACGAATGAGTAGCTTTAGCAAAAAAAGGACATTATGATGACAAAAATAAGTATTTTTATTAATCTTAAGGTCATAGAAACGCATTTAAGAATCGTTTTCCCCCAACATGGAAAAAGAAATCGTCGGGAAACCAGTGTGCGCAGGAGACGACAGAATTTGTTTTTCTCTTTTACACATCATACACTACAGTTCCTAAAGCTATCCCAACGCCATCTAGTGTGAGCTATAAAGTGATGAGAGAAAACTGCTCTTAGCAGTATAGTGATAGATTCCATTTTTGTCTAAATTAGTATGCTGACTGACGGAACATCATAAAAGTTGCTTCTATGAGTTTTCGTTCACATCGATCTTCCTAGATTTGTAAATTTTGATGTTTAGCTTTTTATTGCATTTACGAGGAGCAATTAACAAACAAATATATTACTGCATTTGAAATGAAGAGTGATTAATATGGCACTGTGATTAGGTCATCGATGATACATTCCAGTCACCAATGTTGATAGTTTACGTAAGGAAAGAGCATTAATACTTATTCATTGAATTTTATTACGTTTTACGTCAAATGAATCAGTCAATAGCTAGTATTAACTGTTTTTTTAAAACCATATTAGTAATTGGTCTTGAAGGTAAGCTGTAAGCTTTTTAGTCAGAATTATTAGGGTTCCCGAATGTAGCTGAATGGCAATAACGTCACACAAGTCACAGCCATTTTATTCTGAACCTATTCGTAATACATAGATGAAACTTGTTAGGTACGTGTATATTGATAACTGCTTTACGATTCTCATACAAATAATAAAATAAAATGTCGAGGGGGCTCCCATACATAGAAATAAAACATTTTTTTAACTCTAACCTATGCATCCACATGCATAGGTTAGAGTTAAAAAATGTTTTATAGTGTCTATGGATAGGTCTCTTTAAATGACATCGAGGTTCCTAGAACCATTTTTCTGAAAGTCTAACATATAGGAGATAGACGCTTCCAATATGGCAAAATGGGCGACCCCCCTCTAACTTTGGAACGAATCAAGTGTCAATTTTGAAAAACAAATTACAAATAGGTACTTGTAACCAAAATTGGTTTGAACGAGATCAAACTATTATTTTTTTTAAAATATAGAACATCATTAACAACCTAATTCCTAAAAATACTATGAAAAAAAGTTATACTTGTTGTCAACAAAAGATTGTGGTATTTTGGCTAAGTGAAAATAAGTTGAACCCTAATTTAGTTAAAGTTGGCACGGAACCCTCAGTGCGCGAGTGCCGGATTTTAGAAATTGGTTTAATTTTTTTTTCATAGAATACTTATGTAATTTGTTAAATAAGACAGGGAATCGATTTTTAAGGTTTTATTTAAGGCCACTACTTTAGAACAAAATTATAATGGCTGATCGAAAAGTAAGCCAAAGTGTCTCGTCTTTGTCCAAAACACACTTATGGTCACGTGACCGTAAACGCCTATTAGAGAGAGAGAGATAGAGATCACTCCTCTGACAATTGTGTAATTGTGTTTATCTTGCGCTACTTTTAGCATCGATGCAGTCGTAATGCAGTCGCGATGCAGCATCGATGCAGTCGCAAACTGTCAACATTTACAAACTACGCTACTTTTAGAATCAATGCAGAAGTTGAAAATTGACAAATTATTCACTGTATTTTGGCGACTTCTATCGTCGTGCTTCTATCGATGCAAACGCGCGACTGCATCGATGCTAAATTAAATCTTTTCATTGCGTGAGTGGCGATACTGGAGTGCATTTTCAAAACGTCTGCATCAATGCTAAATGTCGCAGGGTGTAAGGGGTCTTACTGTCAAGAAGACTTTTGACTTCGGCAGTGACGTCATTTATTCATTAATTCCATTATTTACTTGCAAAAATACATTGTAGTGTATCACATAATACATTCAGGACGCCATGACAGCTTGAGCGTCCTTAAGGCCCACAAAAATTGTTATTTTTAATCATGTTAAAGTTGGATAATATAAGTATAATCTTGTTTTTGAAATTATGTCAACTAGCCTATTAGATCGAAGAACTTGGACTTGTATGAAACAGCCCACCCAGCGCGCCAACCAGACTCACAAAACATGTACTCGTATCATCACAACATAGTAGGTATAAAACAAAGTCGCTTCCCGCTGTCTGTTTGTATGTATGCTTAAATCTTTAAAACTACGCAACGTATTTTGATGCGTTTTTTTTAAATAGATCAGGTGATTCAATAGAAAGGTTTATACAAAGTGTTATTTTTGTCAGTGACGCCCGAAAGCAAGATAGGAAGAAAGAAACTTATTTGCTTATAGAAAAGGGTTTAGTTTAGATCGAACCATTAAGTATTAAGATTATCTTTTTTCATATAAAATTAGCATGCAATTATTTAATTCAGACTTAAATTAAATTAAATTCAAATAGTTCAAGGGCAGTTGTACAAACGATACCGTATCAAAAAAAAAATGGAAACAACCCACAAAATCAATAAACTATTGCGATACTATCGAGCAAGTCAAAACTACTAACGACCTAGTCGCCTCTTCGTAGCTTACTAGCTACGAAGCTACGAGCTTCGGTTCATTAGTTTTTTTTATGTTGTAAAAAGGTTACCTTTTAATAACTTTCATATCACCAAAACAACATATTAACATGCATTTTAAAGAAGTGAAAAGCAGATAATATAAGAAGTTTCAAAATGAAGTCATAAATAAACTATTTTTTTGCGTTTACATTGCAAACGCTTGGTGAATTCTACGAAATAGATCAAAATAATGTAGTACTACAGTTTTGAAGGAAAGTTCTAGATTGAAGACCCTTCGACCAAAGACGCAGCGTAGGCGTCCACCGACAAGATGGACAGACGACGATTGTAAAGATCGCAGGATCAAACTGGATGCAAACCGCTTGTGATCGGTCGCTGTGGAAAGCCGTGGGCGTGGCCTATGTTCAGCAGTGGACGTCTTTTGGCTGATAATGATGATGATGATGATGACAGTTTTGTATACATTAAAAAGGTCTACAAAAAAACGCTATGGTAAATGTATATCTATAAGAGATAACCCCACATAATGGCTCAATTACGAAGCGATTTAAAATAAAACAGCATTAATCCTTATCCAAATAAGTACCTTAAAGATATTGTGCATTGATTATAGATCAATATAGCCCTTTAAAATAAATATCTTCGAAGATATTACAGATAAAAAATGTGGTGACAGTGGTTCAGGCCTTGCGGCGGTACAAGCCGCATCTCTGCAGAATCAGGTGGTTGACTGGTAGAGAATGCCATTAGGCATTAGGTCCGCCAATTGTACAACTTACAGTGCAATAAAGTTTAAATAAATAAAAAAGCCGGGGCTGGAGGATTATAATTAAGCGATGACTGGATTTTACTAGGTCACTTGTCACTCTTTCAAGAGTAACACCTAAACAATTTTGCATTTTATAATGACAAAAATTGAATTGAATTGAATTTTTATTTATTTGACACACAAAAATAAATTACATTATATACGTGTAAATTAAAACAAATCAATTACAACTAAAATTAAATTCATAAAAAACAAAAACAAAGCGCCCAGGTGTGCCAAAAAGGTCCCCAAGCTCAGTATATCCCCCTAGCCGATTTCGACTACGGTGGCCAGTCACAACGACTAACCGACTGCGCGGGACATATTATAGTGCACAAGTGTGTGCGCAAACACAGGTGCACTCTCTATTCCTTTCACTCTCATAGCCCGATGGGACAGCAATCTGACACGACCGGAGAGAGTTCAGGCGTAGGACCAACGGCTTTACGTGCTTTCCGAGGCACGGCGGTGAAACACCGCCAACTTCCAAACTCCGGGCTACCTTAAGAATTTCTAAACAGAAAAACTTGGGTATATATTTTTGGCCCGACCCGGGGATCGAACCCGGGACCTCTGGCGCAGCCGTCGCTTTAAAGTGCGACCCTCCTACCGCTGCGCCACCGAGGCACTCAGTATATATCGTGACAGCAGGTGGTAAGCATGCCACGACACTGATTTTCAGCGGGAAGCCCTGCTAGGCACTAGGTGTAAACACACACTTGAAAATAAATAATATATGACCGTTGAAATAATAATACAGACCGTATTATCAGCATTCCGAAGCCGGGGCGGCTCGCTAGTTGACTATAGTTATTAATTATACCAACTATACAAGTAGTATTATTATCAGAGTCGATAACCGTTGCGGTTGAACTGTACTCTTGATAAAATATTCCATGTTATTAATTCATGACGACGTTTTAATTAATTAAAAAATAATCCGCCTTTAAAAACCTGACTAAAAAGTTCAAATAAAAGGTGAAAAAATTACAAAAAAAAAACTGGCCAAGTGCGAGTCGGACTCGCGCACTGAGGGTTCCGTGCCCACTTTAACTGAATTTGGGAATCCACTTACTTCTACTTAGCTAAAATATCACAATATTTTGTTGTCAGCAAATATAACTTTGTTTTTGTATGAAGAACAAAGTTATGCTTAAAACTCGAAAACTTCTCGTCCGATCCCGTTCAAACCAACTGTCGTTAAAAGTATTTGATATGATCTACATTGCATTTTTTTTTAAATTTACACTCGCTTAGTTTAGAAGTTGGATGGGGGACTGGCGCACATTTGACCACTTTGGAATCGTCTAGCTATGAAAAGTCCGAACTCAATGTCTGACTGGTACATGCTGACGTCTGGTGTACCGCAAGGTGGAATAATATCCCCTCTACTAATTTCAATTTTTATAAATATTGTCACTTACAACCTTCGCTCCCTGTATCATCTATATGCCGATGACCTTCAATTATATGTTCAAACTGAAATTTCTGAAATATCTGCTGCAATAAACCTAATGAACGAGACTTTAGAATATATATCTTCCTGGTCGCACAACTTTGGTATTTCAGTTAACCTTACCAAGTGTCAAGCTATCATCGTGGGTAGTCCGGGACTGATCTCTAGGCTTAATACCGTTGATCTGGATCCGATAGCGTATAAAGGTACGACAATTCCTTACTCTACCAGTGTAAAGAACTTGGGTCTTATCATTAACTCTACGCTGGGATGGACTGATCACATATCAGAAGTAAGTCGTAAGGTTATCACATGTCTGAGAAGTCTCTACCGCCTTAAATTCTTTCTCCTATTTAAAACGAAACTTCTGCTTATGCAAAGTCTAGTCATTCCTATCATCGACTATGCTGATTCGTGCTGTACTAACCTCACTGAAGCCTTCACTGATAAACTTGAACGTCTCCTAAATAGTTGTATTAGATTCATCTTCGGCCTCCGTAAATACGACCATGTCTCCAGTTACAGAGCACAACTGAATTGGCTTACCATCCGTCAACGTAGAGACTCTCGAATTCTTTGCATTCTTCACACTATTCTGTATAACCCCTCTGCCCCTTCTTACCTTCGAAATATGTTCCCTTTTTTAAGTCAAACTCATGATCGTTCTCTCCGTTCCTCTGACAACCTTCGGCTAGGTACGCAGGCTCACCGCTCCTCGTATGTTTCTAAGTCATTTACAGCGACAGCTACACGACTCTGGAACTCTCTTCCCCTGATTCGAGGTTATCCTTCAAGAATAAAGTTCGCACATTTCTGAAAGAGTGAATAATTGCATAGTAATATTATTATTATATGTATGTATTATTGCTTTATTTATGCTTATGTACGTATAATTATATATATATATATATATATATATATATATATATATATATATATAATATGTTTATAGTTAAAGTTACTATTTAAATGTAGGTTTATCTATTTATATAATATATTATAATATGAATATTTATTATTATAGGAGAATAGGATTATTGTTACTATGTTCCTTTTTTCTTTAGAAGCTTTTCACTGCACCCGTTGACTCCTTTCTGCATGACCTAAAGGTTTGACTGGTAGAGAATGCTTTTAGCATTAAGTCCACCTTTGTACACTAAATTTGTGCAATAAAGTCTTTAAATAAATAAAAAAAAGGTATACTTAAAAAGAAAATGGTTCTCAGAATCTCTGTCATTTTAAAAAACCTATCCGTAGACACCGCACACAAATTTCAACAGTGTAATGCTTATAGTTACAGAATAAAGTGGCTGTGACATACGGACGGACAGACAGACAGTCTTGGCGAAACTATAAGGGTTCCGTTTTTTGCCATTCGGCTACGGAACCCTAAAAACGTACAGGCGAATTGACAATCTCCTCCTTTTTAATGTCTGTTAAAAAGCATCATTATTTATACTATAGGGTCTTTCAAAATTAACTGCATTCCTTCTTGGAGCATATTCTGGTACTCAAATACGACAACTTTTTGTATGGGATCAACATCGTAATCCCAAAAAAATATTTAACTTTCGCATAAGAGTACCGAGCAGCTGATGCTAGTTTGTATAAAGAAATATATTTTTTAGGTTTTCGATATTGGTCCCATATACAAAGTTGTTGTATTTTAGCAACAGAATCACCATCGAGAAGAAATGCATTTTATTTTTTAAGCTCTATATTTGCCAGCTGTACTGACCCGGCAGGCATTGTTCTGTCATATAAAATTTCCAATAAATAGATGTATAATACATAAATAAATATCCTTTGGACATTCCCACACATCGCCATCTAGTCCCAAAGTAAGCTACTCAAAGCTTGTGTTATGGGTGCCAGACAACGGATATAATACTTAAATACTTTTTGTTTGTAAATACATACATGATATACATAGAAAACACCCAGACCAATACAAACAGACATGCTCATGCACACAAATGTTTGTATTGTGCGGGGATCGAACCCGCAACCTGCTGCGTAGTAGGCGACTTCTCGACCACTACACCAGACGGGTCGTCAATGTATACTCGTACACATCTAGTAGTTACCTATATCTTATATATAAAATTCTCGTGTCATGATGTATGTTCTCGTACTTCTCCGAAACGGCTTTATTATATTTTTCATCCCGCTCGATAACTGATCAATTATTGTTTTTTTTAACTTTTAAAATTGCGAGGCTGGGCGAGACGAGGCCGGGGCGGGACGGTGCTAGGGGCGAAGCAAAGTTCGCTGGGTCTGCTAGTACTTACATAAAAGAAAGTCGTGTTAGTGACACTACTTTATAACTAGAGATCGGGCAAACTGATGTACATGATTTTTACCGTAGTAACTAGCCGATTAAGACTATGCTGGCCAGTCACAACGAATATACGACTGCGCTGGACATTATTATAGTGCACAAGTGTGTGTTCAAACATAGGTGCACTCTCTATTCCTCTCACTCTCATAGTCCCTTGGGCCAGCAATCTGACAATCGGGGAGAGTTCAGGACCAACGGCTTTACGTGCTTTTCTAGGCACTGGGGTACTTCCAAATTGATAATTTCTGAACAGAAAAACCAAGGTACATATTTTTTGCCCGACCCGAGAATCGAACCTAGGACCTCTGGTGCAGCTGTCAATTTAAAGAGCGATCCTCTAACCGCTGCGCCATCGAGGCAGTAATTTTTACTGTATTAGATTTGCCTTAGCCCCAATTAGGATAACAGCCCGAAAACGGGGTCGAGACAGGACGGGACCAGTAGCGAAATGAAGTTCGCTGGCATCGCTATAACCAAATATAAATTAAATAATAGTTTTGTGTGTGTACTTTAACGCGACTGAGTCCGCGCGTTTTGAGTTTGCTCCCTTCCCATTTCACCACAGCTTGATGTTTTATAACCTATCCAACATAAAAATATTTTTTCAAATGGGTCCAGTAGGTTTTGAGATTAGCGCGTTTAAACAAACAAATTCTTCAGCTCAGAAGTCCTCCTTTGTTGTATTTTTTGGCCACAGTGAGCGCTGTCATCGATTTGGATTCCCCCACCACCTACTTCACACTCTGCGAACAAACTTTCTTCAAACATTCTCAAGTTAAGGTGTGAAATAGGTTGTGTATTTAAAGACATACCGAATACTTAAACGTAATTGCCTCTATATTCATAGAGATGAAATAAGAAACCAAAAATTGGCGCACGGGCGGGACTTGAACCAGCACTTTCTGGCTAACCGGGCCAAACGCTCTACCAATTGAGCTACCGAGCTGACTGTCATACCCTGCGAAATTTATGGTCTCTTACGGTCACGTCATTATGCTTGACGTTTAGCGCCATCTACCCGTCGGTTTATTCAACAGTGAACCAAGTATTGGTAGAGCGTTTGGCCCGGTTAGCCAGAAAGTGCTAGTTCAAGTCCCGCCCGTGCGCAAATTTTTGGTTTCTTATTTCATCTTATGAACCTAAAATATGACACTGTGAGTGTTTAAAACATACCACACCATTAGATAGCGAAGCGTCTTCAATGTCCAAGTTGAATTTATTCTGTAAAGAATAACTACTTGGCCCACTGTTGCATAAACAGACGGGCAGATGGCGCTAAACGTCGCGCGTAAGGACGTATCCGTAAATGACCACAAATTTCGCAGGGCACGACAGACAGCACGGTAGCTCAATTGGTAGATCGTTTGACCCGATTAGCCAGAAAGTACTGGTTCAAGTCCCGCGCGTGCGCAAATTTTTGGTTTCTTATTTCATCTTTATGAATACAAAATATGACACTGTGAGTGTTAAAAACATTCTTAATCAATAATTACCCCTAATTTTACTTCCAGATCCACGCACTGATCATGTTGTTACTAGTCTCCCCTTCGACTACACTTCCCCCTCCATGCAAGCAGACGTTGCGGGAAGGGTCAGAAATATATACGTGCAACAGCGAAGAATTGCACCTCACTGTAACAGTACAATTCAATATGCAAGCCAAAATTAACTGCAAGGTTGGTTTTTAACTCTAATACGTATTACCAAACGCGTCGGTAGATGGCGCTTTAGGTTATTATCTCACGGTGATCATGTTTCTACTAATTTAATCAATACTTAATCTGTTACTTTACCGTACCAAACTAAAATGTTTACTCAATCCTATCGTAGTCTGATGATAAATTTAACTTTACTGTAATTTAACTCCATCTAATTCTAACCTAACAATAACTTATGCTTAACTGTTAGCGCGTACCTATTACTCAGCATTCCGTTCTTGTAATATTGCTTGTTGTATCACAGATTTAAAAATATGGAAAATGGAACTGTAAAACATGTTAATACCCTCCAGCTTCCCCGATCAGCAAGAAACGTCCATCACGTGTCAATACAGTTCATTTTTGCACACTTTCTCAATGCATGGTCACGGTGACAGGTCCATCTTGCAATAACCTGGTTATAGTTACTGCACTAACAAACCAGCCTTACAGCTTCGTTACCCTTCCAATCATATCTGCTATGACCTTCATAATACAATTTACATATTTGTTTTCTTACATTTCAGGGATATACATTAACTTGTGAAAACTTCCCTAAAATACCAGCAACCCACAACCATAAGCTGCCCTCCCTTTATTTCGACTCGTGCTCTCTCCCTCCCTCTTTATCGTGTCTGATAGAGAAGCTAGATGCAAACGAAGTGGGTACTTTGAGAGTGGAGAATTGCACCGAACTTGTTAGCGAGCAAATTCAAAGCGTTAAGGGATTGACAGATCTATGGATTCGCGATTCTGGTAAGTTTTCACATTTGAATAAGAGATGGCGCTACATGTTCGCTTAGTCCCGATGTGCCGATGGCGGTAACATTGCCGTGGTAATATAGAACCAACATTGCGTAACTTACAGCATTTAAATTTTTATCACCTTTTGATTATTGTTTCACTAATTCAATTTTCTGCATTCCCAAGCAGTTGAATGGAGAGAATGTCCTAAGGCCTAAAGCATTAAGTCCGCTAATTGAATAATTCAGTTTTTTTTTTAACTTAAACGTTCCCAACGTAGCCAAAATCTTTATGCGATATTAGAAATTCGTGGGCACAATTATACCTGATTTAGCACTAGCCAACGAATACCTCTAAGGTAGGACAACCTTTTGTGTCAGTTGGGACAGATTATGCTCACCAAGTTCTAGTTTAGGGCCATTATATTACGTGGTTATTTTTCTTGAAAATGGTTCATGATCATTTTCAGCGAAAGGGCGTCCAATGCTGAACATAGGCCTCCCCCACGGCTTTCCACAGCGACCGATCACAAGCGGTCTGCATCCAGTTTGATCCTACGATCTTTTAAAGGCCATGCATTTGATGGTTAAACAAAATTACCTTGTGACGTTTGACCATAATTATACGAGGCGTTGCATCCTTGAGATTTATAAATTTACTCTTAATTGTACCGGGCATCAAGCACATGTTCAGAGAAAAATAAATAAAAAATAAAGCATTGTTTTGACCTCCCTAGTCTATAGTTCCGCTCGCTGCCACCGCGCCATAGTGGCGCCCGCGCGCATTCCTATCTTCATTCCTTTAGAGCTTAATTTTGCAATATTGTAGGGTGATTCGCCTCATTGCAAATCTGGGGAAGCAGAGGGAGGGATTATAAATCTCTTCGGATGCAACGTCTCGTATAATTATGGTCAAACGTCACAAGGTAAGTTTGTTTAACCATCAATTATACTGCGTCGTTGCATCCTCGAGATTTATAAATTTACTATGAAGGATGTTTAGAGGTAATTATTGCAAAATTTTCCAAAATTAAAAAATGAGTTTGATAGCAATAAACAAAATCTTTTATTTTAAGATATAACTAATTAAAAACATTAACAATCTTGTCAAACATTACATTCTCAATTAAAGTAACCAGTGAGTTGTATTTAATTCAATTACATACAACCATAAACTGCTTCCGCAAATGCAGTATCATCGCAATTGGAGGACAGAGGGCGATTATAGAATTAAGCAAAAACTAAACTGTTTACAGACCAGCCTGCACATTTTTTAATGACATCTATAGGCAGGCCATGTCGATGAGCTGCGGACGTCGACGCGTGACGCGTGCTGTGTGCTGAAAAAACTTCTACATCTATTCAGCTCTCTTTCATTATCTCTTTAATCCATCTGCTTAGAGTAGATGAACTAGCATTGTGAAATGGTTTCTTGGTAGTTAAGAAAAGGCGGTCTGTGTTGGAATCTGATCGTAAATTTTGTGTCACTTCCAAATAAGAAGAAAGTGTGTTTGCTGGACATATTTGTTGAGGTATTTTCAGGTAAGTTGTCTTCAATTGGCCGTTTTTCATTGTGAATTTCGACCACATGAATCGCAGATCGCATACTAGATCGAGGACTTGATATATCAGATTCAATTTTAACCCTATTGGAATTTTCGTCATCGTCACGTGAGTGCGCCTTCTTTTCTATATATTTTGGAAATACCTATTGTTTGAACATCACTAGTAGTCATACATTCCATATGCCAGACGTAAACAAATCATTAAGGTATTTTTTTTAATTTGGGAACAAATATAAGCTTCTTGTAAGGTAGTTTTAAAATTATTTTGCTACTCCGAAATCATAACGACGACGACGTACTTAGGCGTTTTTCCAATCTTCGAATCTTTTTCTTAATATAGTCTTGAGATTCCTTATGTTTTCGCTTCCCCATACCGAACACTCTTTAGTAAACTGGTTGATTATTTGCACTATTAATACTTAACTTTCGTACGTAACGATAAATCGTTGTTACGATGCCCGCACAAATCAAGCGAATGAAGATAGGAATGCGCGAGGGCGCCACTATGGCGCGGTGGCAGCGAGCGGAACTACAGACTAGGGAGGTCAAAACAATGCTTTATTTATTATTTATTTTACTCTAAACATGTGCTTGATGCCCGGTACAATGAAGAGTGGACTACATAGTAAATTTATAAATCTCGAGGATGCAACGACGCAGTATAATTTTGAAATTAAATAATATATTTATCTTTCAGTAACCCAAAAGAGCATTCCATTCGACGCAATGGCGCTCATCCCGACGCTAACAGACTTAATTGTCCACAATACACAATTTTCTTTCACACCACTCTCAACACCGAACTACCAACTGAAAACCATAGAACTGATTCATGATCACATAACATATATACCAAAAGGAGCATTTCGTACTTTAAAGAATCTTACCAAATTGTGTCTGCAAAATAATAAAATTGAAACTATTAGTGAGGGAACTTTTGAAGGTAAGATCTTATGAACTACTAGCGGTTTTGTTTGCTCCCTCCCCTTCCAAAGCGCGATGTTTTAGAGTCTAAAGCCTTCTTCGATACGTACAGGGTGAAATTTTAATCAGTGACCAAATTTTGTATTAAAGACTCCACTGATGAATATGAAAAACTTTTACTATGGGGGCAATAGTAAAAAAACTTAGACGTTCCATACAAAAGCCTAATTGGCGCGCGGTCAAAATGTATGGAACAGCTGTTTTTTTCTTCCCGATTTCATTATTGCCTCCATAGTAAAAGTTCTTCATATTCATCAGTGGAGTCTTTCCACAAAATTTCGGTACTGATTAAAATTTCTCCCTGTATAAGCAAGCCAACATTTCGTATTATTATAACCCACTGGTTAGAATGTGCTGTGCATACAATGAATTGGTTAATAATGGCAGGGATTTCCTCAGTTTACATGAAAGCTGTATCCCAAATCCTCAACGATGATCTCACCAAATGTCCTCGGAGTCGACTTAATTTTACCTAATTGTATTTATCGTTTATTTTAACGAAATAACTTATGTAATTTTTAATACATTCGATTAAATTAACATTTAGACTGTCCTTAAAAATACGAAGAAAAAACGCAATTTTTGCGCAAAAAGATTTGCGGTTTTATTATTTTAAAATAAACATCCACACTTGGGGCCGAGTGGTCGGCACACAGCGTGCTGATGACCAAGTACTCGTATCCGAGTGCTATATAAAATGCCGTCAGAAAAAGACATAGCCGTTATTCTCGAGCAAGAGTTTGCGGCACTGCTGGAATGTTTCTCGCGCATCCGGGCCGAGTAAATTATGCGAACCTTATTTTTATAAAACTGATCAATTTAAATTCTAAATAATCATGCCCTTTAAATTGTAATTTATAAAACTTTTTTGCTTTAAATTTCCGCTAAGCGACGCCGGTGCAGGCAACTAACAACAATAACCATCACCGCGTTAAGTATTACTTCAGGCAAATGCAGGATGCACCGCCCGCCCTCCCTCAATACGCATGCGGCACAGCTGTTGCAATTATAAGTACGAATCACCAACGTGCAAAAAAACCTCGACGCGTTTCGCCACTACACGTGGCATCCTAGGGAGATGTTGTCGCCTCGGCGGAGCACGGACGACTAAAGTGTGTCGCTGGCGCACAGGCCTTTTATACTTTCCGACCACTAATGAGAGGACGTAATCGTTGTAACGGAAATGTGAAAATGAAGTTAATCCGTTGGTAGTTGACGGTTATTATTAATAGATTGTTGATTTGAAAATATATTTAGAAGTGGAGAGGCGGTATAACTGACCTGTTCGTTCAACAATGTAAGCGTATTATCTTTATTATGTTTTAGTGTTTCTAATTATTCCAAAAAGTTTCAAGCCTTTTTCACAAATATGAAGGATAGAAAACGTATGATTCATGAATACTATGTCCTGAATCTAAGATGTTTGGCGAAATGTGACCTCTCAGGATGGTTGTTTCGGTAAGCGGAAATATGCTCTTTATAACGTGTGTTGAAGCTACGGTCGGTCTGTCCTACATAAATGGCGTTACATGCACTACAGTTAAGCCTATAAATACCAGATATTTGGCTATCAAGCTTATCTTTTCCGTTACAAACTAATCTTAAAGAATGATTAGTTTTCAAAGCTACGCGGATATTTTGCTGTTTTAATGTTTTAGAAATACGCTCCGACACCGCTCCTAAGTAAATCGAAATAGAATTATACCTGTTTATCCTTTCTTTAGGAACAGAGGCACTTTTTTGCACGTTAGTGTTGGGTACTGATAATTGCATCAGCTGTGCCGCATGCGTATTGAGGGAGCGCGGGTGGTGCATCCTGCATTTGCCTGAACTAATACTTAACGCGGTGATGGTTATTGTCGTTAGTTGCCTGCACCGGCGTCGCTTAGCGGAAATTTAAAGCAAAATATTTTTTTATAAATTTCAACTTGATAATGGATTTCCGCAAAGGAACGCCTGATTTCATTAATTATCTATAATCATGCCCTTGTTCGGTTCCAGGATTACAAAACCTACAATACCTGGATCTCTCGCGCAACCTCCTCACTGGTTTGCCTGTGCGAGCATTCGCGGGCGCGCCGAGCATTCGCGAGATCACACTTCACAAGCATAGCATGGAGACTATTGCTAGTAATGCTTTTGAAGGCCTAGAAATGTTAGAAAAGGTAAATTCATGCAATTTTAGGGGAAAACCGGTTTGCCGATAGGCACATGCATACTAGAGGTCTAAACATTTTTGTACCCGTAGTACTAAAAAAACCTGCGTTAGGGGGGCGCTGAGTCATCAAATATTCGAATGTTTTTTTTTATCTTTAGAAATCTGTCATGTGTGATATCATTTGAAAGGGCTTTTTAAAGAGGTTCTATAATTAAAAATCATGATATTAAAAAAAAAACAACTACTAAAAACTGCCTAAAAAGCTTTAAATAAGGCAGTTGTCTATAAGAGACAGGATTCTTTTGGATTCGGTGCATTATGTTTTTTGATGTCGGTTTATGTTTATATTAAATGACGTTTACCTAATGGTTTAGAATATCTTTAACACTCACAATAAAATCCAAAAAATAAAATAATCAAACAGATTATAAAAAGAACCAAAAATTCCAGGCAAGCGGACCGACGGTACGGTAGCTCAATTGGAAGAGCGCTTTGCCCGGCTAGCCAGAAAGTTGAAAGAAAGAAAGAAAAAGCTTTTATTGATTAGAGACATCACAAACACACACACACACACAAACAAACAAACGCTCGGACACAAATAAAAAGAAAAAACAGGCATACCTTTAGAAATATGTAAAAAAAAACACAATAAATACAACAGACAGGCATACGAATGTTATTTGCTGGTTCGATTCCCGCCCGTGCGAAATTTTTGGTCTCTTATTTCATCTTTTTGACATATACCTTACTAATTAGACGGCGGGTAACGATAAAAATAAAACCACTTATCTTATTATCTTTATATTACAGATAAGCATCACAAGAGGTCAAAAACCAATGAAGTTCGAGAACCACTCATTATCAAACCTGCCCAGTTTAAAAAGCGTCACAATAAAATCATGTCAACTAAATCATTTGCCTGAAGATCTATTTGCCAATTCGAAGGCCATAGAAAATTTAACTATATCTGACTGTTCTGTTAACAAGATACCAGAAGGCATATTTCGTGATCAAGCGGATATGAAAATATTGAACCTGAATGTCAATAAAATAGAAGAATTGCCAGAGAAACTGTTATGGCCGCTTATTAATTTGGAAGCGCTGAATCTGACTGGAAACCTTATTGACGAGTTGCCTGGGTATGTATAAAAACTTACTTACATGATAATATGATTTGCGCTTGCAATACTATTTGTTTACTACATAATGAAAATCTATACTTAAACTCGCGGACCCAGCGAACTTTGTTTCGCACCCAGCCCCATCCCGCCCTAGCCCCGATTTCATCGAACGGGATAAAAAGTATCCTATGTCCTTTTCCTGGTTGTTAGTTACCTCCAATATTCAGCCAAATCGATTCAGCCGTTCTTTCTTGACACTTTTTTCTACTACTACAATATTATAAATTATTTTTATGTTGGATAGCTTATTTAACGAGGAAAACTATAAAACATCACGATACGACTTATAAGAGCAGAGCAACAATGAGAAATGTTGCAAAAACGGTAGGGAAAATATTCCCTTTCGAGATCATCCCTCGCGTAAAGGATATACAGGGTGACTTTTTTATCAGTACCGATATTTTGTGTAAAGACTCCACTGATGAATATGAACAACTTTTGCTATGGGGGCAATAGCGAAATCGAGAAAAAAAATCAGCTGTTCCATACAAAAGTTCCATTGGCGCGCGGTCAAAATGTATGGAACAGCTGTTTTTTTTTTCTCGATTTCGCTATTGCCCCCATAGTAAAACTTGTTCATATTCGTCAGTGGAGTCTTTACACAAAATATCGGTACTGATAAAAAAGTCATCCTGTATAAGAATCTTCTGTAATGTAATAAGGTCCGCGACGGAGACACCCATTTAATCACTTTGGAAGCATCAAGCTATCAAACGTTAGACTTTAAAAAAAACGGTTTTAGGACCCCTTTATGTCATTTTAAAAGGCCTATCCAAAGACCCCACCAGGCGTGGTAGTTTCGTCGCGAAGTGACGTATGCTAACTCGAGTAACTCGTGAATTGCGAGACTCGACACGGTGTTTTGACAGTCGATACGCCGACAACGCAAATTTGCAAGACTCGACACACTAATTTTGACAGATGTTGACGATAACGCTTTCGAGGGTAATGAAAATCTGTAACAGCTCATCTTAGCAGGAAAATCGAAAATTATGCTAGAATTATGTTACAAAAAAATCAAAAGATTTTTCTATGTATTTTTTACCTTTACTCAAGTGTTAAATTCCTAGATACGGTGTTACTATTGCCTTCGAATGTAAAGAGCCTCTTGTGGATACTTCTAGGAACTAACTTCTAGAGACATGCTTTTTAATAGATTATCATGCTTTTAAATAATTTTCATACATTGCCTTTACTTAGGATTTGTATTTGAATACGGCTAATTTCGACGATAACTCCATTCGTCGGGACTTGCAATTTTGACAAATGTCAATCTCGCAAGCACTATTTTCTTATGTCATTTTCATTATCGTCGAAAAAAGATAAGTAACTAGAAATTATTTTATTTAATATTCGTGGCCCAGTTGTCGCATTTGTGCGGTAATAAGGTTAAAATAAACGCAGTATTTTTAATTATCATTTTCAAAAGCCTGATAACAATTCCAATGATGTATACAACAAATTGTGTTGAGGGTTGAATAATAAGAAAATAGGAAATCCCGTCGGAATTCCTTAATTTAACTCCATAATTGATATTTTTAATTAGGTAAAGTATTTACTACTTAATTAACGTACCTTCTTACTGACGTTACCTCAAATTTTAAGGCACTTAATAATTAGATAGCTGATAAAACAATCTATAATATTGCACCTTTACTTGAAATTATATTTTTAAAGTATATTTAAGGCAATAATGTACGATGAGGGCAACAATTTTTAAAAGAAAGTTGATAACCACTAGAACACTCGATCACTATTTGCAACCCTTATTCGGCTCTCATTAATACAGCTAAAAGGTAGACTACTAGATAAATAACAGCTTCCAAAGCTCTTAAGTTCTTGTTTATTTTTTTATGAAACCAAAGTATTTACGGTTCCGTCGCATTTGGATGGGTGATCATTCTAACTAAAATGACATTTCCGTCCTTTTGAATTGAGTGGTTTATATCTAAGCGAATACTTTTACGTCACCATCATCATTATATATGTATAAGCTAGAATAGGCCTCCACCACAGTTTTCTACAGTAACCGTTTGCGGGTGGCATCCAGTGTGATCCTGCGATCGCAACGGACTTAGAACAGTGAAACTATAGACCCTGGGTATCTATCATAACACAGAATTTTTTGATATCGAATTTCATTTCACAGAAAACTATTCAATGAATGTTAATACCTTTTTTTTTCTTAATTAATCGAATAGTTAATAATCGTCGTTTCATAACATCGAATAAGAATTCACCAAAAAAATGTTTCGCAACTGTTTTGTTAAGCAGAATAACGATATATCACACCAATGTTTCATAGAATTATTAAGTTATCGATATAACCTTTCATAAAAACTTGTTTCAATGTGTAACGGTTCCCATATATAGGTATTTTTGCATACGCATGCAAGTAAGAAGGCATGCGCAAGCATACGCATGCAAGTAAGAAGGCATACATGCATGCATTAATGCATGCAGCAAGCAAGCAGGCATGCAAACAAGCATCATGCATTAGGATTTCCTCGTCTCCGGCGCTGCGGGAATAGCAGCCTCGTCGCCCTTGCGTAACAAGGCGCAGTCACTCACGCTCGCCTACGCAGCTTCAGCTTGAGCCGCTCCGGCTCTCGTGGGTGCCTACACCTTGCTACAGCGGGCGGAGGCTGCTCTCCCTCCGCGCCTCCGGCTTTTGAATTACACTCTAGTATCGGGCAGACTAGTACCACGACGAGGAGATCACGGCGAGTCGGGATTAACGCAGTTTATTTATTAGATCAATATTTATTACATATTTATATCATTTATGCTTTAAATTGACTATTAATAAAGTATGCAATGTAATATAATTAACAAATTCGTTTGGAAATACGGACTTTTTGAAGTAAAATTCGATGTTTCAAGAATTCTGCATATCGAAACTTACGTGGAAATAAAATTATGGGTGTCTAACAAAATAGAAAGCTAACGTTACTTCGATAAAATACGTAATTTATGAAAAGAAGTAACGATGAAGTAAGTTTGTAGATAATAAGCATTCGACCAAATGAAATTGTGATGTAACAAGATTCTAGAATTTGTTGAATATTATTTTGAAACATCTGCGAATCGTTTTATGGGGAATGAAAATCGATAAAGAATATTGCGGTTAAGTGATGGGTTCCCATAGACCCTTTACACTGTGCGACTTTTAGCAGCGATGCAGTCACAATGCAGCATCGATGCAGTCGCGATGAAGAAGCTGGAAATTGTCAAATCATGAAGGTACTGAATTTTGGCGTTTGCATCCATACTAACGCCAACTGCATCGCTGCGAAATTAAATCTGTTCATTGCGCGAGTCCCGATGCTGAAGCGCATTTTCAACACGCGCGAGTGCATATATGTTACAAGTCGTGTGTAAGGGTTCATAAGTTCAAGTAGCAACGGGCAGAGTACATATCGCGAAGGACAGTCATTGGGACAGAAAAGTTCTAGGTTGCACCAATGAATAAGTAATATATGGTTATTAAACTAACGTTTAGTACAAAATCATTTTATGATGATAGCTGTCGTATGTCCTATTCGGCGTAACGACGAATTCAACTAACTCTAAATAATGAAAATTGTGCCCCCGTATCGAGTTATAAGAACTGTAACAAACGCGACTTTCTGTTACTATACATAACGTATGAGAAAAGGTAAATAAAATATTCTGGAATGATTCGCATTTAATGATAATAATAATAAATATTAAAGAATATTGCACAAATAAAGACACAAGAAACAAAAACATTTCGATCAAATCATAAGAAGTACAATATTGGTGGTCTTGTCCCTTATCTCTTCCAGACAACCATTGATTAGAGGGAATAACGTTTATTAGAGGGGTAGAATCGTTTATTAGAAGGTATTTTGTGTTATTTAATTAAATTATTACACTGTCATTTTTTATTGTACTGCAATTATTGCTTTTTCACTCCTTCAAACTTTCAACTGCAGCAATTCGTGAAAAAGGCCTGAAAATAATTGAAAAAGCCATTATAAATCATTCCTAATGCACTTCACATGTCTCCTGCATCTTTATGCGCTCGTTTAGGTTTCGTTTTTCGGGTTTTGTAAGTTCTTGCTCTGTCTTTTTAACTTTAATTTGCTGAAAACTTGTTTTTAAATAGTTCTGCAATACATCGGATCTTATGAAGTGAGAAACCGATAATAAACTCGGTTTGAAACCGCTACCTTGCGGGGATTTTGACCTTTCAATAATCACTAGTTGAATATTATATTTAAATCATGAAACCAATAAACAGACACTGAATATCTAGTTACTTATGCACATAAAAACACGTTGCAAAATTTTATTACTTACATGCATGGAATCTATTTATTGATTCGATCTCTACATTAAACGATGTACCGAAAGTCAAGATAATGTGTTTTTATATTTTCCGATTTTGTATTTTAGTATAATTGGCTGGGAATTCTTGTGGAATTAAATTTAATAGTTGCAATGATAAATTATTTGCAAAACGTTTATTATTAATAAATGTCAAACTGACATAAGGTATTGATTTACTTAATACCGGTGTTGCAGGAATTATTTTTATTTTTCCTTAAATTAATATTCACCGCAAACCTTAAACCTTATTAAAATAAGCCTCGTGTAATCATCACAGCCGTATCACAAAGCTTATTTTTAGGGTTCCGTAGCCGAATGATAAATAACGGAACCCTTATAGTTTAGTCAAGTCTGTCTGTCTGTCTGTATGTCCGTCCGTATGTCACTGCCACTTTATTCTGAAATTATAAGCATCATACTATTGAAATTTGGCAGGAACATGTATCCTGTTAACCGCTTTACGATTCTCATACAAACAATACAAAATAATGATATTTAAGAAGGGGCTCCCATACACGAATCTAAAACAAAAAAAAATATTTTGTCAAACCTATGCGTGTAGCGTGTCTATGGTGTATTAAAATGACAATGAGGTTCCTCAAACCATTTTTTCTAAAAGTCTAGGTTAAATGGGTGTCCTCTTCTTTCTAACTTTAAAGTTAAGCGAGTGTAAAAAAAAAAATACATGATGTAGATGTTGGTTTCAACGAGATCGAACTATCAGTTTTTGAGATAGAGCATATTTTCAATAACCGCAAACATAACTTTATTTTTTATAGAAATACTATGAAAAACAAAGTTATATTTGCTGTCAACAAAATATTGTGGTGTTTTGGCTAAGTGGACCTCTAATTGAGTTAAATTTAGCACGGAACCTAGTGAGCGAGTCCGACTTGCACTTAGCCGGTTTTATTGCTGTGTGCTTGTGCTGAGATGAGGTTTATTGCATAATATTATTTTCTGAACCTTTATTATGATTTCATGCCATTTTTTTGTCTCTATTTACAATCAGTCAGATAGCTTTAATTAAATTTGATAAATTGTTGCATATTTATTGACAATAAAAACCATCAGTTCGACAGTAAGGAATATAAGCTCTCTAATATAAAAATATCTTCCGTTATAACGGTTACCCCAAATAATGGGAGGAGGTGTATCGGGTACGATTCGTGGCAAATGTGTACGTTTGAAGATTGCGATATGAATACGGTTAATTTTATCAGATTTCGTGATACTGCAAGCTATTTTTTGTGATAATGAAATGTCAAATTTTTGCAACATCAGACTACCAGCGCAGCATAGGTTTGGCAATTATTATTTTTTCGGTTTTAGTCTTATGTATGGAATCCCCGGGCTCTTAAAAATCTTTTTTTTTATTGCTTGTATAAGAATCGTAAAGCGGTTAACAGGATTCATCTTTCTATCAAATTTTATCAGTGTGATGCTTACAGTTACAGAAAAAAGTGGCTGTGCCATACGGATGGACAGACAGACTTGACGAAACTATAAGGGTTCCGTTTATTGCCATTTGGCTACGGAACCCTAAAAAGTCATAATAAGTAACCACAACTAATTCCAACACTATATGTGATTTAGTTATTTTTTTGCGAACCCTGAGTCAGGAAATTTAGATTTACAGATCATCACATACACGTCAAATTGACTGAATTTGTCAGTATTTGATCGGTCCCGTCATTTCAGGTTAACTACAATTGTGACTAAGTCATGATACAACACTTGTTGGCGGCTTGTGACTGGTCAAATTAAATCATTTCACAACACCTAGTGGTTCAGTCTTATTTAGCATGGAACCCTCAGTGCGCGAGTCCGACACGCACTTGGCCGTTTTTTTAGAAAAAAAATGTATTTTTAGAAAAAAAAAAGTTTTTTTTAAAGTTCGATTTGCTCCATAAGTTAGGATGGTGCAACCGAGACTTACATGCTATTAAGTAGACTACACTTTTCATATTCCTTAACTCATCATATCTTTTGTCCACAGCCAAATCTTTCAGGGTCTTGCTAGCTTGAGGACAATTCAAATTGACGACAACAAGCTTCGAACCATTCCTCGATCGACTTTCAACGGACCTATCAACCTAAACATATTATCTCTCAAGAACAACCACTTAACTCTTCTCGACAATGGGGCAGAAGAAAACGATTCTCCGTTCAGTAATTTGGACTATATAAAAGAGTTAGATCTGAGCTACAATCATATTGATCGGATTTTCGATGATTGGAGGCTAACATGGATTCATGCAATTGAGAAAATAAATCTATCTCACAATCGTATACAGAGTTTGAAGGTATGTTGTTATTTATTTATATGAGCTTTATAATAAATAATAATAAAAGCCTTTATTCACTGATCATCTTACATGCTATTCTTATATAACAGTATAAACTTAAACCTCTTCTAGTCAGGTTATCTGTCAACATAGGCCTCCCCCAATCGTTTCCATGTCTCTCTATGTTAGGCAGACCTTCTCTAACCTTTTGGCAAATCATCCTCCCACCTTTTGATTTGACCTCCTCGTTTTCTTTGCCCGTTCCTCGGATATATGAGCTTTACTCGTATTGCACTGTTTTTTTTTTATAATTGGCAGTAAAGATGCGCAAAATTGTTCACTAAACTGAAATGAGTGATATAGTTCAGTGGAAGCCAGCGATATGTATCTCTAATCTAGTTCATTTAGTTCAGTAGTTCTAATATCACGATACCACTCACTACTTCACAACTGAATACAATTGAACTGGATGAATGTGAAGTAGTGAGGTCTGTATACGATACATTTTACATGTATCAGGTACAGATCTATTCTTATGACTTAAAAATAAATATGTTCATAAACTTTCGGCAGTCTATTAATAGACTAAAAACTAGCTGTCTGTAACTAATAACGAAAATAAACAAACATTACTCTGAAGGCATCAACTCATGCATCAATTTATCAAACAATACTAAATTCTAAGTTATATTGCAATAAGCCAAACCCGTAGATAGCTTGGCTAGAGACCCACGAGCTATCCTGACCCGACACTACACCGAAGACATCCCGGACATAAGCCTCTACGAGATTAGGATGGCCCTAAAACAGCTCAAAAACAACAAGGCACCTGGTGGGGACGGAATCACAGCAGAGCTTCTGAAGGCGGGTGGAACACCGGTACTTTAAGTCCTTCAGAGACTCTTTAATTCCGTGTTGATGGAGGGCATCACGCCCGAGGCGTGGAACAGGAGTGTGGTGGTGTTGTACTTCAAAAAAGGAGACAAAACCTTATTGAAGAACTATAGACCCATCTCACTCCTGAGCCATGTCTACAAGCTGTTTTCAAGGGTCATCACGAATCGTCTCGCACGTAGGTTCGATGACTTCCAGCCTCCCGAACAAGCCGGTTTCCGAAAAGGCTACAGTACCATAGACCACATCCATACGCTGGATGCAGACCGCTAGTGATCGGTTGCTGTGGAAAGCCGTGGGGGAGGCCTATGTTCAGCAGTGGACGTCCTTTGGCTGATAATGATGATGAATGATGATTGCAATAACGTTACAGGACATTTCTGCTTGCGCTATCTAAAACAATAATTTGGCGCGAAACTCACGCGAGTCGAGTCATGCAACTCTCTCCTTCTTGCAGTAACTAACCAATGTTATCCTTACGCTTTACTCTCTAACTACTGGACTACTAAGCCGTATTGAACGATAGTGAACGAGTGAGGGAAGGAACTTGATTGCTGAAGTACTTTAATAGAAGCATTCATTCAGGAATGATAGACTCTAATTGACAGACTTAATGCCTTAATTGTGGTATTCTCTCTCTACCAATGAACCCCTTGAGAACGCGGCAAGTTTTTTCATAGAATCGACTACGTATCGTTATTGTCTGTTTTAGAATCAGAATCAGAATCAGAATGTTTATTTTCTAGAATACATACATTATAAATAAGGTCTTAATATAAACAAAGTAAATGTATTCAGCCTGAATGCAGACGTACAAATTTTTGAAATACATGGTATCAATTATTTGTCTTAAAGTCTAGAAATTCCTTAACGCTATAGAAACAATGTAACATTAGCCATTGAGTTAGTTTCTTCTTGATTGTCAGACCTTCGAACACTTTTGTAACGTCCGGTAGGTAGTTAAATATTTATATGCACATATTAACCACATTATCTTTGTATATCACCTTGTGAAACGGATAGTTATACAACAAGTGCTTAAATTTGGCCCTTCTTTACCGAGGTATAATTTCACTACGTTTTTTAAACAAGTCTTCAATATCGATTTGATGTCTCACTAAGAAGTCATCATTATCATCATCATACTAGCCAAAGGACGTCCACTGCTGAACATAGGCTTCCCCCACGCTTTTCCACTGCGACCGACCACAAGCGGTCTGCATCCTGTGTGATCTTAACAAGGTCGTCCGTCCATCTTGTCGGTGAACTTCCCACGCTGCCCTTTTGGTCGAAAGGTCTCCAATCTAGGACTTTCCTGCCCCATCGGCCATCAGTTCTTCGCGCTATGCGCCCTGCCTTCTGTCACTTGAGCTTATTATTTCGTAGAGATATGTTCATTCATGTCGTCTCGTAGTCAAATAAGTCAATGTCACTTGAAATTTTTACTTCAAGTGTAATATCACTGTCACCGCTTTATTTTGTGAAATTACATTAGGCTGATCCTACCAACGACAGATAAGACTTGTCCTAGCGAACTGAGGTATAAAAAGATATTTGCTTTAATGATTGCTGTCACATAGGTGAAATCAGGAAAAAATCGGGCCTTAGTCAGCAAATAAACAATTATTCCTGATATATTGAAATTGAAATCAATTATTTCAGAAACAGTTTTCATGCATTCTTAACCTAATACCAACTTTAAAATAATAAAATTATAGCCACACACTTGATCTTTTCTATATCGTGCCGGGTCTGGGTGTTGTGGTACCACCGTTGTATCTGATTCCATAACACAAGTGCATTGGCTACTTACTTTGGGATCAGAGCAATGTATGTGATTGGTGTCCAATTAGATTGGACGTGGATGGATGCCCAGTAAGCTGTGATAGGGCGGTTTATCCTCTCTGCAATAGCCTTCAGGAGAGTGTTGGTGCTGCTCCGCACTCGCTCCCTCAGGAAAGTTACTTATTTTCGCAGAACGGCGTAAAAACGGTCTGTGTTCCAGGTGGCGAACATTCCCGAGGCACTGCAGCGCCAGGGCAGACCCAACATCCCCCTCAAGGTATTGTTATATGCGCTGGAGGCTTTTTAGAGTTCCGTAGCCGAATGGCAAGAACAGAACCCTTAAAGTTTCGTCAAGACTGTCTGTCCGCCTGTCCCGTCTTTCTGTCTGCCGGTCCGTATGTCACAGCCTAAAACTATTAGCGTTACACAGATGGAACTTGGTAGGTTAGTAGTTGTATTCCGTTAACCGCTTTTCAATTCTTTTCAAAAATAAATAAATGTTGACCTTTGAAGGGAGCTCCTATACATGGAACTAAATAAATATATTTTTATTGGTCAAACCTATGCATGTCTATGGATAGGTCTTTTCAAATTACATTGAGGTTCCAAAAACATTTTTTCCTGAAATTATAAAATTTGAGAGATAGACGCTTCCAAAGCGGTTAAATGGGCGCCCCCCCCCCCCCTTTTAACTTCTTAATTAAGTAAGTGTAAATTTTGAAAAAAAAAAATGTCATATAGATCTTTAAAAAAACTTTCAATGAAAATTGTTTTGAACGGGATCGAACCAGCAGGGCGATTCAGAACCCTTGGGTTCCAAACCCAACCTTTGGCATACGATTCCTAATCCCAAACCCAACATGTGTTTTCGGAGCAATTCAGAACAACATAGAAATCGATTTCGATTACAACACCGGTTTCAGTTGTTGCATTCAGGAAGCCTGCAACTAAAAATATTTCACAATTATAAGTATTATAGCAAACATTTTAAATATAGGCCTTTTGAGGGACCAGTTATCAATTCTAAATGGTTTTAATTAATAATTATGAAAAAATAATTTATTGAAGATGTCATTATCGTTCGATTAATGAGATAACAGCGTAGTTTTAGTTATCGACGTTATTAAGAACATTTTTTTCTGACATTTGTTGCCGAACGTCACGGTATTTTCTGTCAAAGTTAATCGGGTGCCCTGAAGCACCCGTTTATGTCGAAAAATCCAGATATAATTGGAAGTATTATCGACACCGGCACTGGAATGGTTCTCCTCTTATCTCCGCGATCGTAAACAGGCTATCCGATTGGATCAAAGTGTCTCCCTGTGGTGCACCTTGTAGCGGGCAACTTGCTGGGGCACCCCCCAGGGTGGCATACTCTCGCCTTTACTTTTTTCTCTTTTTATTAATTCCATTACTCATGATCTCCTTGACTGCTCCTATCATCTCTATGCTGACGACCTGCAGATTTACTTCCAGACTGATGCCGACAACTTCAGTTTGACGATTGAGGTCATTAACAATAATCTCCAGTGTATTTCTGATTGGTCCACTAGATATGGTATTTCAGTTAATCCTAACAAATGCCAAGCCTTACTTATTGGTAATCCATATCAATTGGGTATAATCGGTCAACCTATTGCTGCGTTGCGATATAACGACTGCATCATACCATATAGCAGTCATGTTAAAAATCTAGGTTTGGTGATAGATAGCTCACTCAGCTGGGCTAACCAGATCGCCGAGATTAGCAGAAAAGTAACTTACTCGCTTCGAACACTCTACCGATTTCGGAACTTTCTACCGATAAGTACCAAAATTCTGCTGGTCCAGGCACTGGTACTGCCTGTAATCGATTACGCCGATGTGTGCTGTACCAACTTGTCCCAGAACCATTTAAACAAGCTTGAGCGTCTCCTTAATAACTTCCTTCGATTTATTTTTGGCATACGAAAGTATGACCATATTTCTCCATTCCGTTCTCAACTTAATTGGCTCACTATTCGTCAGCGCATAAATCTTCGAGTCCTTTGTACTCTTTTCAGTATTCTCGATAACCCGAATTCTCCCGACTATCTCAAATGTATTTTCAAATTTATGAGAGACATAAGGTCTAGAACCCTCCGTCCTAACAATGCCCTCCAGCTTTACACATCTCTTCACAAGACTGCTTATGTCTCTAACTCCTTCACCCTCAGTGCTATAAGACTCTGGAACTCCCTCCCTGATACCATCAAGACTTCATCGTCTAAGTATTCGTTCAAAAAGTCTATTCGTGAGCTTTTTCTCAGTGACAATACCACGTGATGCTTGATAAGGTTTGTCCTTCTCTGTTTCCCCTTTATTAATCTCTGTTAGCCTATGTATGGATAATTGTATGTATTCAAGTATGTTTAAGTAGGTTTATTTATTATTATTTATGTAAGTATATTAGTGGTTTAAATTTAATTTGTTGCTTTTATGTGTAATTTTACGCCGCCTCAATCGTTTCTGTTTCACCCAATGGTTGACTGGTAGAGAATGTTTTAAGCATTAAGTCCGCCATTTGTACTTTAGTTTTGTCAGTGCAATAAAGAATGAAAAAAAAAGTATTGACCTATCTAGGTTTATTTCTTTATAAGTGTATCTCTATAATACACAGCATCTTTTAGCGATACAGAGGATGCAAAGATAACTAGTAAATGGTTTTTGTCAACAAGACTCGGTCGACAGTGCAGTTATGTTATTAACATTCTGCAAGACAGTCAAGTTCCTACGAAACTTTGTGTTCCAGTGGGAATATCTCGTCATTCAGGACATTGGCTGTGCTCTAATTGTTCATACCAAAGACCATAAGAAGGTCTAGTAGAAATTTCAAATAAATTATTTGGAAAACTTTAAAATAAATGGTGATAAATTACTTAGTAAAAGACAGACATATTCCCAACAAATACCAAATCGTAAGTTTTGGCACATTCAGTTACAGAAACAATTAATTGCTTGGAGTGCAGAAGTTTGAGGCACGTTTTCGAAGCTTTATTGCGTAATAACAGGTTAAATTTAGATTTCCAATTGGGAATTGTTGTAATGTTTTAAAAGTTCTAGATATTTTGAATTTTGAACATAACCCTCCTTCTGACGCAGTCGGGTAAAAAAGAACTATAACGTTATTAAAATCACATACGAGTAATAACGTACAAAAACATTTTTATCACTGACTACACCTCAGCATACATTACATGGTAGTTTATTACCCTTCTTTGGGATTCGATTAAGATAGTAGTTATTAGTAATAGATCGATTTTGATGAGTGTAATCAAATACAGCTGTTATTTGTTTTTAGGGTTCCGTAGCCGAATGGCAAAACACGGAACCCTTATAGTTTCGTCAAGTCTGTCTCTCGGTCTCTCTGTCTGTCTGTCTGTCCGTCCGTCCGTATGTCACAGCCACTTTCTACTGTAACTATAAGCATCACACTGTTGAAATTTGGTAGGAAGATGTATGCTGTTTACCGCTTTACAATTCTTATTCAAAAAATATAATATTTAATGGGGGGCTCCCATACATGAAACTAAAACTGAAAATGTTTTTTTTTTAGTAAAACTTATGCGTGCTGGGTGTCTTTAGATAGATCTCTTAAAATGACATAGGGGTTCCTAAAACCATCTTCTTTTTAAGTCTAACGTTTCATAGCTAGACGCTTCCAAAGTGGTAAAATGGGCGTCCCCCCATAACTTCTAAACTAAGCGAGTGTTAATTTTGAAAAAACAAATATAAGGTAGATCTTAACAAATACTTTCAACGAAAATTGGTTTCGAACGAAACTTTTTGGAGATATAGCACATTATACACAACCGCAAACATAACTTTGTTCTTCATACAAACACTATGAAAAACAAAGTTATGTTTGCTGTCAACAAAATATTGTAGTATTTTACTAAGTGGAAGTAAGTGGATTCCCTAATTCAGTTAAAGTTGGCACGGAACCCTCAGTGCGCGAGTCCGACTCTCACTTGTTTAGATTAGAGTGGAGTAGATCGGCTTGATATACAAGGTGTAAAGTTAAATGCGCAAAACCTGAAAATAAGACGACGGGATCACTTGCGCAACCCCGCCAAAAAAATGGTTGTAGCAGCGTAGATAGTAATAAAATTAATATTACAGAAACATAACTACATGCAGTATCTACCGACTCGTCTCTCGACAGAGCAATAAATGATCAGAATATGTACGAGTAAACTCGTACATTATACTAGTATTAACTTTATGTTTACTATGCACTTTGGCCAGCTGCGCTGTGACCTGATTTGTCGTTACTATGCATGTAAAAATCAGTGCAATAAAAGCATTCGGCAAGTACACACGTCTTTATCATTAAATCCCATCAGCGGTAGATAGGGCGCGGCGTGGTTGTCTGACATACCTACCCTCAGTGACATTTTAATATTTGACATTATTGACAATTAATAGTAACGAAAGTTACATTGGTCCTTCGAGAGTTATGAACTATCGCGCGGGAGAGTTCTAAATTCGGGACCTTTCGGCGGTAGAATACTTCGCTGAACTTTGCGTTTACGAAAGTGATACGTGTACGTGATTTAGTGAAGTATACCAGTGACACGTGCAATACAGTGCATTTGACATTTTTACATCATTCTGTGGGCGATCCAAGCTCATGGGATACACACATCGTGTCAATCAGCGGTGGCCTCGCAGGCATTTGAGAGGCACATCACACAATTGACATCCGAGCGGCAGAATACGTGTCCAGTCGTCAGGCTACACGGCAGGACGAGGCGAGCAGCATTCAACGGTCATCATAAGCATCGCCAGGTATCAGCAGCCGCATTGACAGCAGCAGCACAAACAAGTAAGACTGTTCCATATTATTGTCATATAATAACTGATCATTTGTAGCAATATGGAGGCTCTTATTGTGCAGCAACAGGATCTTATAACTTTGATTAAGCAAGTCAACGCCAATTTCAAAAAAGATCCAAGTGACAGGAAGACTAGTGAGTACATCGCTAAGAGATTAGAGAGGTTAGACGAGCATTGGCAAAAGTTCGAAGCTAATCACGAACAATTATTGACATGCCAAGACCAAAATCACGAATACTTTACATTAAACATGCATGAGCAAGTACGTGAGTATTATCTAGGTACTAGAGATTTAATTGCAAACTACAAACCAAAAGTAGATACATATGACATAAAGGCTTCCACATCGGAGCATCATGAACCTTTGTTTACGCTGAGGAAACTCATGAGTCAGCAAAGGACAAACTTTAAGGCATTTCTAAGACAAATAAACTATTGCATTATTGACGAATTAGAGGAAAAATGGGAACTGGAAGATGAGTTAAGGAATATTCAGGCGCGCTGGGATGCGATTGACAAACTTCATTGGCAGATCGACAACTTGCTAGAAGAGGCGGATCCGGATTATGACGCAGAATACAACGAAAATGACATAAGATATAGAACCATAAAAAGGCAATTGAATCAAAAATTGTCATCTACTGCTCATCTCAAGGAGTCCACGCCTAGGATGGAGATACCTACTTTTGTGGGTAATTACACACAATGGCCGACTTTTTACGATCTCTTTAAAGAGGCCATACACTTTAACAACTCCATAAGTAAGTCGCAGAAAATGCAGCATTTGAAGAGTAAAGTAAAGGGCGAAGCTGAACGGCTCATTCAGCATCTACACATTTCGGCTGACAATTATGACACTGCTTGGGACATTCTGTGCCAACGCTATAACAATAAGCAACTGCTTTTCACAAAACAAATTGAAGTGTTCCTGAACCAACCAGTTATCCAAAAGCAAACATCATACGAGATAAAGAAACTGCATGACACAAGCAAAGAATGCCTACATGCTATAGATAACCTTGGGATTGACACATACACCTGGGGTCCACTTCTTGTACATCTCATATGCAAGAAACTTGACAGTGACACCTACCGAGACTATCATGAATGTAGGAAAAAACCGAGAGAATTCGCAGACTTACATGAACTATTGACATTTCTTGAAGCAAAATTTACAGCCTTAGAACCTATCACTAAAGTAACACAAACTAATATGACACAAAAATCTACCATCAATAACAAAAATGATACTAATAAATCAAATAAATCTTATCCTAATCCTAAAAAACCTACATTTACAAGGGCATATCATACTAATTTTAAATCCGTTAAATGCCCATTGTGCAACTTAGATCACGCGTTATATCAGTGTCGGAAATTCCAAACCATGACACCGGATGCCAAGCTTGACACAGTTGCGAAACACAACATGTGCAATAATTGCTTGCATTTCCATGAATTAGGTATTTGCAAATCCGTAAACCGATGCAAAAATTGTGATGCGGCACATAACACGTTGTTACATGATGCAATTTGTAATAAGCCATCTACGTCTACTAATAATAATTCCTCATCATCTCGCCCTTTTGGGAACCAACAAAAGAACGTAAATCACATTGATTCTGTTGATGAGGAAATGTTACTGACAACGGTCCAGGTAGACGTTAAGGCGGCGGACGGGTCTTATTTGACATTAAATGCTCTGCTTGACCAAGGCTCACAAATCACCTTAGTCACTGAGAATGCAGCGCAACGCTTAGGGCTACGCCGTCAACATGTCATCGCTACAGTTAGTGGAGTAGGCATTGCAGCAAAAAGGGGAAAGGGCAAAATAACCCTAAATTGTAAATCTATTTATAACAACTATGAGTTCGTCACAGACGCTCTAGTTATGCCCAAAGTCGTAAATAACCTACCTAATATTTCTTTGCCGAACAAGGAGTATTCTTACCTACAGGGTATTCAGTTAGCCGACCCGAAGTATCACATTTCCAAACCTGTTGATATTTTACTCGACGTTAAAGTTTACTCGGAAATAATTATGAGCGGATTATTACGTGGGAAAATAAATGAACCCATCGCCCAACAAACCAAGTTAGGTTGGATACTTTCTGGGAACGTTTCTTCTAACTTCAATTGTCATGTAGTGATTAACAACATGGAAGATATGTCTAGATTCTGGGAGATCGAGGAAGTGACAGATAATTTGACAAAATTGACAGACCGAGAACAGTGGTGTGAGGATTTTTATGAATCATCCACCAGGAGACTGGAGGACGGGCGGTACGAGGTCCGTCTACCAATGACAGAAAAGTTTGAGGAGCGTCTCGGAGCTTCCAAACCAAAAGCCATTGCCCAGTATAGGCACTTGGAATCAAAGCTGTCGAAAAATGAACAGCTCAATGACAGTTATAAAATGTTTATGGAGGATTATCTATCCTTAGGACATATGAAAAAATGCATTACAAAAAAGGAGCCAAGTTGCTTCTTACCCCATCATGACATACATAAAGAAGAGTCCACTACGACCAAGCTACGCGTCGTATTTAATGCTTCGTCTAAAACTCAATCAGGCTACAGCTTGAATGACTTGATGGAGTGTGGACCTAAATTACATAATGACATTATGGGTCTGTTGATAAGCTGGAGAACATTTAGACATGTTTATTCAGCAGACTGTGAAAAAATGTACCGCATGATACTGGTTCATGAGGACGATCAACATCTTCAAAAGATTGTTTGGAGAGATCGTCCACAGAACCCCATTCAGGAGTATCAGCTGTGTACTTTGACATACGGAACTAAGGCAGCACCGTATCTAGCATTACGAACTATGATACAACTTGCCAAAGATGAGGCTGACAAATACCCATTAGCTGCGCAAGTTCTATTACATAACGTGTACGTTGATGACCTGCTTGCAGGTCACAACCAAATTGACATTGCAAAACAAACACAAAAACAATTAATTGACATGTTGCAAGGAGCTGGAATCAATCTACGCAAGTGGTCCAGCAACACACCTGCACTATTACAGCATCTGTCTCAAGAAAAGTTAAACCCAAGCGTTGTAAATTTCAAACATGCAGAATCAACAAAAACATTGGGGCTTAGATGGGAACCAATTACCGATTCATTTAAATTTCAAAGTAAACTCGATCATGACATTGACATAAATACAATTAAGTATACAAAACGCATGATGTTATCCGATATCTCCAAGTTATTTGACCCTTTGGGATGGTTGTCGCCAATTACTATCAAGGCCAAATTACTATTTCAAAGAGTCTGGTCTACATCAATTGGTTGGGATGACGCCGTAGCTGACGACATACAATGCGAATGGGTAAGGCTAAGAGACGATTTAAAAAATATTGACAAGTTTGAAATACCTAGGTGGGTCGGCAACACCGAGAGGCCTATCCAGCTACATGGGTTTTCGGACGCTTCAGAGAAGGGTTTAGCATGTTCAGTTTATGTAAAAACAATCGATGATAATGGACAAATTATCATTCGATTACTTGCGGCTAAAACAAAACTTGCTCCTATTAAAAAACCAATTAGCTTACCGCGTCTAGAACTCTGTGCATCCGTTTTGTTGACAAAATTAGTAAAGAAAATTCTGACATCTGTACCTGACAAAATTGACATACAAATATACGGATACACAGATAGCATGGTGGTGATTGGATGGCTGCAAGGTGACATCTCATGATGGAAGACATTCGTCGCCAATCGTGTGAAAGAAATCACTGACATTATGCCAGCATCCAACTGGAGGCACACCAAATCCGAGGACAATGCAGCGGACTGTGCCACCAGAGGAATGGCTCCCTCCCAGCTCATCGGCCACTCGTTGTGGTGGGAAGGGCCTGCATGGCTAAAAGATGACAACTTACCTGCCGTAACAACATGCGATCCACCGAGCATTGAGATGAAAAATAAACAAGCACTTACGGTTCAAGTAGCTTTATCTCCTATCATACTTGACATATTAAATAAACAAAGCTCATTGACACGCGCCGTAAGGATAATATGTTGGGTATCACGTTTCATTCAGCGCGCACGACGTACTGCTGACGTCGAAAAGAGCGCGCATCTTACAGCGAATGAAATGCGAGCTGCGCTCCAGCTGATAGTGCGGACAGTGCAAGCTCAGCATTTTGGGGAAGACCTTGCCCGACTTAAGGCCAAACAAAATATTAAGCCAAAAAGTTCGCTAGTGACATTAAATCCGTTTTTAGACAACAATGACATTATGAGGGTTGGGGGTAGGCTACATCAATCAAATTTAAAGTATGACGTTAAACATCCCATGCTTATACCTCATGACTCACACCTGACACAACTCATCATCAACGAAGCACACAAAGCCACGCTGCATGGTGGCGCATCTTTGACATTATCTCATTGCCGTAACTTGTATTGGATCATTGGGGGCGTAAGGGCTGTGAAAAAGCAACTAAGACTGTGCATAAAATGCCAACGCTTTAATGCCAAAGGTCAATATCAACTAATGGCCAATCTGCCCGAGTCCCGAGTGACTCCGTCCAAGCCGTTTACACACACGGGTGTCGATTTCACAGGATATGTCGACATTAAGGCAAATAAAGGAAGAGGCATAAAAACTCTTAAGGGTTATATCGCCGTCTTTGTCTGTTTTGCCACCAAAGCAGTGCACTTAGAATTAGTCATGGATCTAAGTGCTACCGCATTTCTTGCAGCTTTTAAACGTATGTGTGCACGCCGCGGAGTACCTTGTCATATGTACTCAGATAATGGTACGAATTTTGTCGGCGCAGCAAAAATCTTGACAAAAGAGTACAAAGATGCATTAAAGGTCATCAGCACCGAATGCGTAAGTGACATAAATAATATGGGCGTCACATGGCACTTCAATGCTCCTTCATGGCCCAGTGCAGGCGGAATATGGGAGAGTGCCGTGAAAAGTGTCAAACATCACCTCAAACGGGTGATAGGTGAACAAAAATTGACGTTTGACGAATTTTACACGCTCTTGACACAGATAGAAGCATGTCTTAATTCAAGACCGCTGTATGCTCTATCTGAAAATGTCGAAGATGACGTTTTGACACCGGGACACTTCTTGGTCGGTGGATCGCTGCTTGCGGCGCCTCTATCTGACCCAGAAGAGCCTACGAGCACAAATACTCGCTGGCAGATGATAGAGAAAATGTATAAATCATTTTGGAGGAAGTGGTCAGCGGAATATTTGCATCATTTACAAAAACGCACCAAGTGGCAACGTGATCGGCCTAACTTACAAATAAATGACATTGTACTAATCAATGAAGAAAACATGCCGCCATCAAAGTGGGCATTGGCTAAAATAGTCGACGTCCACCCAGGTAAAGATGGGCATGTACGTGTCGTGACATTAAAGACGAAAAATGGTATCATTAAACGCCCAATCGTCAAATTAACACTCCTTCCGGTGCGACAAAACAGTGACAGCGAGGATCAGACTTCGACAAACGGTAATGACGACAAGCCGACTGCTCGTCGTCAGGTTCGTAATAAGAAAGCCAGAAAAGTCCCTAACTTTTTAGTAGCGACTCTGATGGTCCTCATGACATTGATTGCACCTTCTGTGCAACAAATGAGTAATATTACAACTATAGGTACTAACACGACATTATACTTTGACAAGGTAGCTGACATGAGGATGGTACAGGATCAGTGGAAGATGGTGGTCTATTATAATATGACAAATTATTGGCAAAGCATGACTGACATTAAAAACTACGTAAAACATTTAAAGACTATTTGCGAAAATGACATAACTTATCAACCTATATTAGCGCAATTTGACCACGAATTGAACGAAATGACACATTACAATGAACTTTTACAGACAAAAATGACTAGTCGAGTAAAAAGGGGATTAGTTAACGTGGTTGGAAATATAGCTAACTCGCTATTTGGGGTTCTGGATGACAAGTTTGCAGAAAAGTATGAGAAGGATATAGAGGCAGTGAGGAAAACGGAAAGCCATTTGTTTCAAATGCTGAAGAACCAAACCTCTATATTAGAAGCCGAGAACAATATTTTGAAACGAAATGAAGGTATTATGAATCAACATTTCACATACATCAATCAAGTATTAAAGAACTTGTCGCGAGAGGTGAATGAAGTGAAACTAAATAACGCTAATCACTTACAAATGTTTTACATAATCACCACAGCACTATCAACTGACGTAATAATTACCAATCTCAGGCGGATTCAGGAAACGCTTATAAATACGATCACTAACATTTATCATGGGCAACTTGACACACATCTTATTGCACCAGATCAACTGCAGAATCAGCTTAACCTTATATCTGGCCAATTAAAGGGAGAATTGGTAATACCTACCGACATCATCAAAGATTTGTATCAACTACTACAAGTACATGTTAAAATGACAAAGATGTACCTAATAATGGAAATTAAAATACCGCTATTAAGTCATGATCAGTTTGAGCTTGAAAAAATAATATCTCTTCCATGGATAAACGATGACAGAACAGTTTATAGCATTCCAGCTACCTCTTACATTGCTTTCAATATGAAGAAAGATATGATAATGCCTTTAAATGACAATGACATACATTCATGCGTAAAAGTGAAAAACTCTAACTTATTATGCTATGAAACTCATCCTATTTACAATTTTCGCCTTGGTCAATCGCTATGTGAAATGCGATTATTTAAAAGCAATAATAAACAAACCTACTGTCGTTCGGAGATACGACCGTGCTCCGACAAATGGAGTAAATTACAATCAAGTGGCGCATGGCTATATTCATGCTGCCAAGAATGCCTAGTACGCATTTTGTGTCCAGCTGGTCTCGAGACGAAGTACTTGCAAGGAAATGGAGTGATTGAGATCGGCCAAGGGTGCGTGATAAAAGGTGACCTATTTACTATACATGCACAACATGAGTACGCCAATGAGTTATATCTCCAAAATAATATTAACATACCTACTATACGAAAATATACCTCATCTCTTAACGATATGATAAATACTTCCATGAATGCCAACATGTTAACCAATTTGGAGAATCATGATCAGTTATTTGACAAGATAAATCAGCGAATAGAAGTCTTAAAAGCACAAGATCTGCAGCAGCTGCAAGACAGCAGTGTTGTACACTTTTCGACCATGTATGCGATACTAGCGATGCTGACAATAGTCCTCGGGATCTACATCGGCGGCAAGCTGAAAGGCAGGTGCATGTCGGCGCGCTGGCGGACCGGCGCCGCTCAGGCGGTGCGCCCGGTCTCACTCGAGTTGGGGCGCAGCAAATTTGGAAGTGCCAGTGCCAATAGTGTCAGTGCAGTGCGTGACAGTGAAGTGGAATCGACCACAGCAGTGTCGATAGGACGTGACATGAGCGGATCCGTAATAAGTGTCGATAAGGCAACTTCTCCAACCTTTACAAGGACAATCAAATTTGCGAATTTGCCCGTACCATAAATAATTTGTTACGTTAACGTTATGTAACTGTATTTTTATTTTAACATTATTTAATTTTGTACTTGTTTTCTTATTTTGTGACATCTTTCTGTAGTTGGCAATATGTACGAGTAAACTCGTACATTATACTAGTATTAACTTTATGTTTACTATGCACTTTGGCCAGCTGCGCTGTGACCTGATTTGTCGTTACTATGCATGTAAAAATCAGTGCAATAAAAGCATTCGGCAAGTACACACGTCTTTATAATTAAATCCCATCAGCGGTAGATAGGGCGCGGCGTGGTTGTCTGACATACCTACCCTCAGTGACATTTTAATATTTGACATTATTGACAATTAATAGTAACGAAAGTTACAGAATATATTTTTAATTGCTTTTTTTCTTTGAGAATTAGGTCATAAATATATATCACAATAAATATCATTTGGGGTTTCTGAGCTTTTGCAAATTTAACATAACACGTTGTATATACCGATACAAAGCTGCAGTAAAAGCTCTCGCGAATGACCTAAGCTAAGCATCACAAAAAAAATATGTATATCTTATTTTGTATTTTTAGTTTTAGTTTTTTTTTTTTTGTTATCATTATTTACCTACGCAACTTAGTTTGGTGTACAGGTGTAACATTTAAAGGCATTAACCCAGTTTCTTATATAATCTTAATCATAATCATTTTTATTTGCATCAAACTTAATTTTTAATATCTGATTTTGTTACCAATAAAATAAAATACCTATAAATAAACAGCCTATCTTGTTACTGTAGTTTGCTCAGAAGTGCAGTTATAATAACTTAATTTTTATTTTCAGCCAAAAGACTTGGAATTCCTCGGTCACAAGGTCATCGTGGATCTACAGTACAACAACATCACGTCCATTGCGATCGATCCAAACTTACTCACAGACAACACTACCGATTATAAGAACGCCACTTTCATTTTGAATAACAATCCTTTATCTTGTGACTGTAGTCTACACACTTTCTTGAACTTCACAAGACACCATGAAAGCCCAAGATTTATCATCAATGACGTGTTTTGCAACTCTCCTGTCGAACTTCATCATCAAAAACCACAAAGTATATCTCTGGATGCTCTTACTTGTGAAGAAAAAGAATGTCCCGATGGTTGTTTTTGCGTCAAACGACCAGAGAGTTCTACTCTTGAATTAGATTGTATCGAAACACCAAATTGGTTTCCTGATCCTAAAACTCGAAATCTATCAAAATCCAAAATTCGATTAAGGAAATTTAGGTCATTATTGCATCTACCAGATCATGTAGCATCTTTAGATCTTTACAAGTTGGCTCTGACTGAAATACCAGCCATACCTGATACAGTTTTAGAACTTGATGTATCTTTCAATCATTTATCAGTAATACCTAAAGAGTTTTTGCGAAATAACCTCACATTATACATACAAGGAAACGAAATTGAGTGTGGCTGTTGGCGTAGAGAAAATTTAGAAATCATGAGTAAAAGTAATAGTATCAAGGATTACAATTTAACTAAATGTGAAGGTGGCTTGTATTTGAATAATGTAAATTTAAAAACCGTATGCGATGGCTGGTGGGCTACTGTTATAGGCAGTACTCTGGCAGCAACGGGTATCATAGCAGCAATACAGGTCATAACAGCATTTATCGCGTATTATTACTTTAATGAAATTGTTAATCTCATATACAGCAAAGGCTGGCCGCTTCCCCCAGGTGTGTACGAAGAAGAAATCGATAATAAACAGTACGATGTCCTAATTTCTTATTCTGATTCGTATGAGAAAATTGTCATATCACATCTGGTGCCAATGATGAGAAAAGATGGATATTCAGTGTGTGTAAGATGCGTTGATTGGGATGTTGGGGATTTCCTACCTAATAAAGTAACGGAATTAGTAGATAAGTCCCGTCGAACAGTAGTTTTGTTCTCCAGTGACTATTTCCAATCAGATGCTAGGTTAGAATTACGAGCTGCGTTGATGAATGAACGGAGATGTAGAAGAAAGAGAGTTGTGCCTGTAGTCACAAGGGATTTAAAAGCAGATCCTAGTTTGGAGAAGTTTTTACAGGCAAGAACTAATCTGGCTTTGAGTGATGCCTGTTTTTGGGAGATGTTAAAGAGGCAATTGCCTAAAAAGAGGAAGGACAAGATAGTCAAACAGAATCAAAAAATACAGAATGTATTGTGGACGGAGCAGAAGATGCTGTTTAATTCAAAAATGTCTCTCAACATGTTATGACCTTTCTTTTAAGAAATTGGCTATTACATTAGCAGCATACACGTGAAAGAAAGCACTCGCAAATTCAACAGGCTTGCCACAATGTGCCGAGTGGTAAAGGCTGCGTCCGGTAAGCGTGTGACGCAGAGTTCGCTTTGTGAAATTTATGACAAGCACTAAATTGCTAGGTTTCTAAAGTAAATAGGTAAACCACTAGTGTTATGGAGATTAGTTGCTACGAAATAAACGATATCTCAAATTTTCGAAGCCTAGTCAAAATAATATGTAGATTTGTAAGACTAGTGATGTTCAGATGCAATATTAGATAGATTTAGTATTATTTTTAAGCTAAATACATATCATTATGCTTACGCAAGGTAGAAAGTTTTGTATTAGTTCCTAAATAACAAGTGTTGCAGTAAGCGTATAAGTACTCTGCCAAATATAATAAATAAATAATAAATATCCTTTGGACATTCCCACACATCGCCATCTAGTCCCAAGGTAAGCTACTCAAAGCTTATGTTATGGGTGCCAGACAACGGATATAATACTTAAATACTTTTTGTTTGTAAATACATACATGATATACATTAAAAACACCCAGACCAATACAAACAGACATGTTCATGCACACAAATGTTTGTATTGTGCGGGGATCGAACCCGCCCCCGCTGCGTAGTAGGCGATTTCTCGTCCAATATAGCAATGTCGTCAAATATAGCAAGTTAGTAGCTTAGTTAAGTAAGTTATTAGTAGCTTAGTTAATTATATTTTAGATTCTCAAATGTAACCTAAAATAATTAAAACTCTTAGTTTTGAGAGTTCTTGCTTGGTTATTTGTGTTAATAACCCAATGAAATGATTATTTATTATATTAAGTCATAGTTTATTCTTCAATGCATTCTTAATAATTTAAATACCTCGTAGATTTTTGGTGAGACTTTGTCCATTTATTTATTCATAAGGTAGTGGTATGATTGATTAATAGAAAATGTGTGCCAACAAAAAATGAGCAGTACCGTTGCTATGAGTTTAGGTACTCGCTAGCGACAACGGATTTTCTCGCTAGCGACGACGTAACTTTCTGTATGGAATTTATTTTAGTTCTGACAGTGTCCGCTAGAGGCGCTGCGCAATTTTCCAAATATTTTTTTTCTTTTTTAACGAGTAAAACCGTCGTAAACTCATGGTACAGTTTTCTTGTCACTAGATATTTATATCATCGAGAGATGGCGCAAGGGTCACTTTCGAAAATAACTTTTAAACGTTATTTAGGTATTATAACAGAGGACTATTGTTTTTGCCAAGGTAAATAATAAACAGTAAAACAATATTAATACATACAAACAATGTGTCTTAATTTATTGAAAGGTCATTAACGCATTTTAAAATATTTTATTTTATTATTACAACAAAATCCACAGCTCTCAAAATTACAGTTTTACGTGTTTCTTAATACTAAATACACAGTCTGGTCATAAATACTCGTACTGTTACAATTAAAAATTAGAAAGATATTACATTTGAATTTGGAATCTGTGTTTGTCTATTGTATTTTTAGGGTTCCGTAGCCGAATGGCAAAAAACGGAACCCTTATAGTTTCGTCAAGTCTGTCTGTCTGTCTGTCTGTCTGTCTGTCCGTCCGTATGTCACACCCATTTTATTCCGTAACTATAAGCATTACACAATTGAAATTTGGTAGGAAGATGTATCTTGTTAACCGCTTACCGATTCTCATAAAAAAATAAAAAATAATGACAGTTAAGGGGGGGCTCTCATACATGAAACTAAAACCAAAAATATATTTTTTTGTCAAACCTATACGTGTGGGGTGTCTATAGATAGGTCTTTTAAAATGACATAGAGGTTCCTAAAACCATTTTCTTTTAAAGTCAAACGTTTCATAGCTAGACGCTTCCAAAGTGGTAAAATGGGCGTCCCCCCCATCAAATTTTTAAACCAAGCAAGTGTTAATTTTGAAAAAAAAAATATATGATGTAGACCTTTATAAATACTTTTAACGAAAATTGGTTCGGACGGGATCGAACCAGTAGTTTTTGAGATATAGCACATTTTCAACAACCGCAAACATAACTTTGTACTTCATACAAACACTATGAAAAACAAAGTTATATTTGTAGTCAACAAAATATTGTGGTATTTTACTAAGTAGAAGTAAATGGATTCCCTAATTCAGTTAAAGTTGGCACGGAACCCTCAGTGCGCGAGTCCGACTCGCACTTGGCCGGTTTTCTAATTTTGGTGCCAATAGATTTTATAATATTTTGCGATATTAAAATGGAGTGGGGTGATAAAGAGAACCGAATCGCTGTGATTGCATTACACAAAGTTGGTATGGAGCCAAATGCAATTTTTAAAACTCTCCATACGCTTGGTATTTGTCAAATGTTTGTGTACCGGGCTATCAATAGGTAAAATGAGACCTCCTCTGTTTGTGACAGAAAATGCAATGAGCTAACATGCCTTTATAAAATCATTAATTCTAATATTGACACACCTTCCCTTCTGTCTAACCTTAAATTCAATATTCGGTACAGATCTCGTGATAAATCTCCCAAATTATTCTTCCTTGAAACCTACAGGAATAACACATCATTCTTCAACCCTATCTCTAGGATGTGCCGTTTATATAATGAGACAGTAGCCAACCAACCATCTTTAGACATTTTTTCATGTAGCTTAGCCAAATTCAAAAAAGATGTATTTAATTTTTTGCCTAATATACTTAAATAACTTTTGTTGAACCAGTTTCACTTGCATTTGTGTTTGTCACTGTATAAATACTTTGTAGAACTAACTTAACTAATATTCGATGATATCGTTTATCCTAAGCAAAAATTACTTACACACTAAGTTTAACCCTCTTTCACTTCACTATATTTGGAACATATTGTGCCCACATATTGAGAGTTATAGTCTAGTTCTATACTTAAGAAACTTTATATTTCTGTAAATTATATGACTGTAACTTGTTCTGTGAGCCTTTAAATAAATAAATAAAAAATAAAAAAAAAATGATCTAACCGTCCACGTAGTGTTCGTACGAAAAAAGTGGTCAAAGCAGTAAGGGAAAGAATTCTCAGAAATCCTGTCCGAAAGCAAAAGATTTTATCTCGGGAGATGAAGATAGCAGCATTATGGCAAGAATAGGTTTACAGCCAACATTGGATTTTCATTTTATAAACAAATAACCATATAAGGGAGTGTGACTGATATCGTCAATCTTTCTATGCAATCAATTACAATTGAGTGTGTGTGTGTGCGCGCGGGCGCGCGCGCGCGCGCGTGTGCGCGCCTGTGTGTGTGTGTGTGTGTGTGTGTGTGCGTGTGTGTGCGCGCGCGCGCGCGTGTGTGTGTGCGTGCATGCGTGTGTGTGTGTGTGTGTGTGTGTGTGTGTGTGTGTGTTTTGTGTTGTGTTAATGTTTCAGTGATTTATCAGGAAATAATTTCCTTTTATTTATATACTACGAAAGAAGTGTTGGTAGGCAGAAAAGGAAGATAAATTAATTAAACCTAAATAAAGAGTTCCTTCAATTTTTTTAAACGTAATTAGCGTTTTTTGGTCACCTCTGAAGTAAATTGTCAGTCCTGTTCTCAAACTTTTATTTATCTACTAGCGGTCCCCCGCGACTGCGTCCCCTTTTTTTGAGTTAACTCCCTACCCTCCCGTCGCAGCGTGACGTTTTACAGCCTAAAAAACTTTCTCGATAAATAAGCTATCCAACACAAAAAAAAAGTGCAAACGGTTAAGTACTCCTAGTTCCTGAGATTAGCGCGTTTAACAAACAAACAGACTCTTCAGGTTTATAATATCAGTATAGAAAAAAGTTGTAGTGAGTAAACCATATAAGATAGACATATTATGTTGCCGCGGACTTTATTGTATAACTTTTAATGCAGGATAAGATAATTAAAGATTATTTATTTAATTCCAAGCTTAACCTTTGAAAATCGGAAAACTTAGAGGTGAAAAACAAATGGCATTTCGAAATGTCATGCCGTCCTTTAGGGGTCGCTGGGGTCGGCAAGGAGGGGCTTAGAGTTTAAGACTCCTTCTATTTGCACAATGACAGTGTTAAATTCTTCGTAGGTCAAACAGAGAGAACCAACGGTACGTTTGAGGTGGTACTTAACGCTCTTCACCCCTGCCTCCCATAAACCTCCAAACTCAGGGGAGTAGCTAGGTATATACATAAACTTTATGTATTTTTTATTACAATAATTGTAAACAGAGTCTCTATGAGCCTCTGAAAAGTGTAAATCATACAATTCTTTAAATTGATTCTCAGCACCCTTGAACGTTTTTGCGTTATCGCAAAAGACTTTGGTGGGCATACCTCGCCTTGATATGAAGCGATTGAAGCATGCCAAAAAAGTTTCAGTTGTAAGATCTGATACAACTTCCGCATGTATAGCTTTAGTGCAGAAACAGACAAACAGCGCTACATAACCATTGGTCACGAGTGGTTTTCGAATCCTTGCCACTTTTATATTGAATGGTCCGCAGAAATCGATGCCCGCATGCTGAAATGGCCTACTAACGGTAATACGTTCCGCAGGTAAAGAACCCATAAGCTGCCTGGCAGTATCAGCCTTCAGTCGAGCGCATTTTAAGCACTTGTGAAGTACCTTTTTGACCTCACTGATGCCACTAATAATCCAAAACTTCTGGGATAGTGAACTGAGTACTAGTCTTGGACCAGCATGCAATAACTGAAGGTGTTCCCTTTCGATTAACAATGATGTAATATTACAATTTTTTGGAAGTATAATAGGGTGCATTTTATCTTGGGCAGGCCGGCATTTTGTAACCTACCGCCCACGCGAAGGACACCTTGTGCGTCTATAAAAGGATGGAGACTGGCAAGGCCAGACTTCAATTTGTCGCCCTTGACAATTGAGGGTATTTCATTAAAGAAATGTTCTCTTTGCACTGAGCGGACAATAACTAACAAAGCAGCCTCTAACTCCTTAGGAGTTAAAGTTGCATCTTTTATTACCTCTTTTTTAGAAGCGTTGTTGAAAAATCTGTACATAAATGCGACTATACTTTGTAATTTGTTAAAATCTGAAAATTTCTGAAACAATGTGTTGTCCTATAACTTGAGTAATACACGAAATTTCCTCGGAAGGGGAATCTGAAGTATGAAATTTATTTAAATCAATGCATGCAGAATGATCTTCAATGTCCGAGTCCAATAAAAATTGTGGGCCATGCCACCAAATATCTTTTTCAGATAATCTGTGAGCTTCTACACCGCGCGAAATAAGATCTGCGGGATTGTTATAGGTTCGTACATACGACCATGAAGATTTATCAGTGAGATTAGCAATTTCCTGAACTCTATTATTGACGTAAGTATTGGATTTGACTGACCCTGATTGTATCCAGGCAAGAACGATTTGCGAATCGCTAAAAAGACGAACGGAGTGCGGAAACCTTGAGGTTAGTGCTCTACTAACTCTTTCTGTCAGCTGGGCAAGAAGTAATGCGCTGTTCAGCTCTAGTTGAGGTATGGTGTGCGTTTTAGATAGAGGCGCAACCCGCGACTTTGAACATAGGAGGTTGACTTCTACACTCCCGTCATTTTTTAAAATCCTTAGATAAAGGCAACATCCGTAGGCCTTCAACGATGCATCAGAAAAACCCACTAATGTAATGGATGAAAAGTCATGACACTGCACAAATCTGGGGACTGAAATCTTGTCCATTAATTTCAAATTATTTAAAAACTTTTGCCACACTTGAAGAGGCTGCAAAGGCAGGACATCGTCCCATTCTAATTTCATAGACCATAACTCTTGCATGATCATCTTGGCCACAACTACGATAGGGCCTATAATACCCAATGGGTCAAAAATCTTGCTAATATAGCTAAGAGTTTTTCTTTTTGTATTGAAATCCTCATCACACTGTGGGGGAATTTGAAAAGACATTTCATCTGAAAGAACATTGTATTTGAGTCCTAATGTTTTAATTATATTTTCAGAATTTAAATCAATTTCCTCAAAATATCTTTGATCTGAAGGAATTTCCTTAAGGATTGAAGGCTGGTTTGAGCACCATTTGTGCAATTTAAAGTTACCCAATTTGAGTAATTCTATAAGTTCATTTTTGAGTGACTGAAGCGTTTGAAAATTATCACAGCCAACTATTATGTCATCGACATAAGTATTTTCTAATATGGCTTTTGCTGCTAAGGGAAACCTTTTTTTCATACCTATGTGCAGGTTTTACCAGGCTCCGTGTGGCCAAAAAGGTAGATGCTTTTAACCCATACGTGACGGTCTGTAACTGCAGGCAACGTATGGGCTTACTTGGGTTTTCTCTCCAGAGTATGTTTTGAAGACTTCGGTGATGTTCATTTATGTAAACACAACGAAACATTTTCTTAATTTCACATATTAACGCATAAACACCGAAGCGGTCGCATGCGACCGCATAACAATAGAATATCCATTGTGTCTCGTTTACATATGCTTGAGGGATTAAAATGTATAAAAACGTCCGAAATAAGAGAAGGATATCGCACAGCTCACCCTCTACCACTGGCCCATTCAGCATGACATCGTTGAGTGACACCTTATTTTTTGACTTTATACTACTATCAAAAACCACTCGTAATTTTGTAGTTTTGCTTTGCTGATTGAAGACTGCATGGTGTGCTAGAAAGTAAACAGAACCATTATAAACATCATAGGTATTTATATCAACTTCTTTGGCATGCCCCAAAGCAACATATTGATCAATGAATTTACAATATTCTTCCAATAATATTGGGTTTTGTTTTAATTTTTTCTCTAAAGTTAAAAATCTCTGAAGAGCGACAGAAAATGAGTCCCCCAGTTGTAATTCTTCCTTTTGACGAACAAGAGGCATATCTACATGGAATTTGTTATCAACAATATTTAAAGAATTATCAAAACTTTCTTGTGCCTTTTGAAACTCAAGCGGAATCTTTATTAAAGGTTGGCTGGGCACCTTTTCCGATAGCCAGAAATTTTCCATGACATTTTCTAACTTTCTCTGATCACAGATCACTAGATTTGAAACCACATCTGAGGAAATGTTATTTGAATTATTATTAAAACAAGCCTTTCCCGCAACAATATATCCAAAAACTGTGTTTTGCAAAACCGGCGCATCTAAAAGTTTGAGGCAACCACTGACCAATGAATCAAAGTAAACATCAGCTCCCAATAAAATTGAAATTTCTGAGGGCATATGAAATTCATCATCCGACAGCTGAATTTCCTTGGGTATACTAAATTTTGAAATGTCAAAGTAATGTTGCGGCAATGGTGTTGTAATTGAATCAACTACATAACAATTGACCTTGTATATAACATTCTCATGTATAGGTGAGGAAATAGGCAAGTTAATAACTTGGTTTATTTTAGTAGGCTTATTACCTATGCCAATAATATTGGAAGAATGCGAGGTGGGTGCTAAGTTCAATTTTGGCCGCCGGGCAAGGGGACACCGTCCCACCGGCACCGCAAGGTTTTGTACACAGTACAAACACGACGTATACGGGAAATGTTCCGGACGGCCAACACAAAGCGGCTTGTAGTACTTACTGTTTGTAAATAATTTCGTATCATTATCATTTTCTGTATAGGCTAAGTATATAGGTTAAGTTTTTGTTTGTTTGATTTGTTTGTTTGTATTTGTATAGTGTGTTTCTGAAATAAAGAATATTTCCGTCCGTTGTTTTCCTCACCCGTGCCGGAGCGAGCGAACCGACCATCTCCAGAGGGAGATAGGACATGTAGCCCTCTCGCTCGCTCCCGGAAAACTTATCATATTTTTGTAATTAATTCGTATTAGAAAGTATAGGATTCTAATAAGAAATGTAAGCTTAGAACCTAATTAGGTAGGCACTCTGAATAAAACACACACTTAGGTCATAAGTAGTACCTAGATAGGTAATAAATGTAAAAATCATGTTTCCGTGCAATAAAGAGGTGGGGGTGGCGGTAATTTATAAAAAGAAGTAACGATGAAGTAAGTTTGTAGATAATAAGCATTCGACCAAATGAAATTGTGATGTAACAAGATTCTAGAATTTGTTGAATATTATTTTGAAACATCTGCGAATCGTTTTATAGGAAACTAGCTGTGCCCGCGACTTCGTCCGCGTGGAATAGTGACTTTGGGTAGATTTTTTAATTATTAACGCTAATTATTTTACAAATAAAATATACCGCGAATATGTTGCAGCAATATTCTCAAATAATAGCATTCAGTTTGAGACGAATGGACGTTGTAGACGTGGTAGACTGCCGAGAAAGCTGAGTCCTTTTTCTTGGCATTCTACTTATTAATTCTGTAGGTACTTTTTTATTAAAAATTGTAATTCGGTAGGTAATTTAAAAATGGTGAGGAGATAAACAAAACTTAACAATTTTGTCATAAAAAATGTCCAAAACGTCAAAGCTTTGTAGAGATACAACAAAACAATACCCAATTACAATGAAATCAAATTTTGGAATAAAAGATTGGTAAAAATAAATTAAGTCAACTAACCTATTAATTAAGCATTAATCTAATGTAATCAATCACTTTACAGAGAATAAGAAGAACAATATTAAATCAAATTACCTACTACAAAATCAAATTATAAATGCACATTTAGATTTAATACCTACCTCCTACCTATTTTAAATGGTACTTATTACTAATTCAAGAAAAACTTTTATTACATGCTGAGATGAGCTATCGCAGTTACTTATACCTGCATAAATCAGAAGAAAGAATAACGAAAGTAATTACCTACTAAATCTATTAAACTTAATAATTAATAGATGCATTCAAAATTAAAACCTACTCAGTGGCGAAAAGGAAACTCTAATCTGCATAAATCTGAAGAAAGAATTTTAACCAAAAGTATTACTGAATCTACCTAATAGAAAATATCTGCAATCAAAATAATGAGCTCAAGACCTTTACTACTCAGTAGCGAAAGGAAAACTATGTATTACGCGCTGAAATCACTTGAAGTATCGCAAAAAAGCAGTTGCGCGGGACAACCATTCCGCAGGGAGCCGACTAAATTAATCTAATAGGTATGTATAAGAAAAATATTTCAACGCAAAACACATATTTTATTGTAAGTGAGAAGCCACCAACCATACTTAGTGCAAGCTCGCGTTGTAAGTACTTAAGCTGCGAGTATTATTTTGATGTGGAGTTATTTCAAAACTGTGATTGCTTCTAAGGTATTAATTGAAATCAAATGATGTGAACTTTGTTCAAAATGAAATGCTCGTGATGATGAATGTATTTATTTTGATAAGAATCAATACCCGTGTGTATAAAACATCTTCAAAAATAATGTTCGAATAAAAATAGTAAAATATTACATTAACCGCAAATATTACAATTCCAACACCTATGGGTTGGCTGGAAGAGATTTCTTTTAGGGATAAACCCACCTTTGTTCACATTGTGACTTCATGTATTTCCTATACAACTTTTAAATGCAATCTATACTAATATTATAAAGCTGAAGAGTTTGTTTGTTTGTTTGTTTGAACGCGCTTATCTCTGAAACTACTAGCCCGATTTGAAAAAATATTTTTACGTTGGATAGTACATTTATCGAGGAAGGCTTTAGGCTATATAACATAAAGATACGACTCATAAGACCACAGCAGCAATGAAAAATGTTGCGAAAACGGGAGAAAGATATTCCTTTTGAGAGCTTCCGCTGCATACGCTGCGAAAACCGCTTTAGTAACACAAAAATCATGTATGACAGGATTGTTCAGCATTAATAGTTTTATAATAAAGTCCGCAACAGCATATGTCTATCTTTTATGGTTGACTTACTATAACCTTTTTTATGTTAATAAATTTGTAAAAATAATAATGCATTATTTTTAGAGGTTTATTATACACACAGGTATTTATTCTTATCAAAATAAATACATTCATCATCACGAACATTTCATTTAAAACAAAATTGCTCTTTATATCATTTGATTTCAATAAATATCTTAGGAGCTATCACAGTTTTAACATAACTCCGCACCAAAATAATGTTCGCAGCTTAAGTACAACGTGCGCTTGCGCTAATTATATTATAAAGCTGAAGAGTTTGTTGGTTTGAACGCGCTTATCTCAGGAACTGCTGAACCGATTTGAAAAAATATTTCTGTGTTCTTCTCAATAAATAATAGATAGCTTATTTATTGAGAAAGGCTTAAGGATATAAAACATCACGCTGCGACGGGAGGGGAGGGAGCAAACTCAAAACGCGCGGACGAAGTCGCGGGGGACCGCTATATATTATAAAGCTAAAGAGTTTGTTTGTTTGATCGCGCTTATTTCAGGAACTGCTGGACCGATTTGAAAAAATATTTCTCTGTTGGATAGCTTATTTATCGAGAAAGGCTTTAGGGTATAAAACATCACGCTGCGACGGGAGGGGAGGGAGCAAACTCAAAACGCGCGGACGAAGTCGCGGGGGACCGCTAGTAAAGAAAATAATAAAAATTTTAACGCAAAACATACGCAGTTCCCAGTAAGCACACAACACTATTTTAACAAACTTATGATAGCACGAGTTCATGTACAAAGCATTATAACCAAATCGTATATATGCTGTATTTCTTTTGTACGACTCTTTTAAGTAAAATTTGGGCACCCTTTAGACAGCGTTCAGTTATATAAACGCTATTTAATAGCATTAAAATTATCATATTACTTCAATAAAAAAGTCAGTTATGAGCATAGGAATAAACAAATGACATTTTCTGCGACTTTAATACAATTAATATATAGCTCTTAAAATTACATTAAAATTTCATTACAATGCTTACTGTTTTACTTTCTTTGTAAAAAATAAAATCTTATGATTTTAAGAATATATTTATTCTGCTGTTGATATCGTGCTACGTTGTGGACCTGAAATAATTAAATGTGACAATTAATATTGAATTGTTAAGTAAGGCCTTTATTACCGACTTTTTTGAGTGAAATAAGCCATAATTAGCTGCGCACATCAGTTTGTCGGGTGAAATATACATGTTATTAGTAAAGAATACACGCGCTCTTGCTAAAATACTTTATTATAATTATATATATAACTTTACACTCACAGTGTCATATTTTATATTCATAAAGATGAAATAAGAAACCAAAAATTTGCGCACGGGCGGGACTTGAACCAGCAACCTTTTGGCAAACCGGGCCAGACGCTCTTACCAATTGAGCTACCGTGCTTTTAGTCCGACCCTGCGAAATTTGTGGTTTCTTATGAAAACGTCAATTGCGTGACGCTTATTTATTTTTGTTTTTTGGATGTCGTCATTATCGTCACCTTTATCATTCATAATTTTGTATTTATTAAGTATATGTACATATTCTATGTATGTTATAAATAAATAAACTAGTAGTTTTTATTATGTTATTAAAGCATTTTTTTAATGTATTCTTTATTGCAGAAACAAAATGAAGTACAATTGGCGGACTTAATGCTTTAAAGCATTCTCTACCAGTCAACCATTGGGTGAGGCAGAAACAGTTGAGGCGGCGTAAAATAACAAAAAAAACTAACAAATTGAATTAACTACATAGATTTACATAAATACTTTTTAAATAAACCTACATAAACATACATAAATACAATAAAATCCAAACTTCACGCTGAACAGATATCATGTTATTTATTCTTATTGAGAAAAAGATTGCGTATAGACTATTACTATAGAAATTTATCGCCTTTAAAATTCGCCGCCCTTTCGGGTCAGACAGATTTTTTTACATTAACTTACATAGCTATATCTGATATGAATCTTTAAAAATATTTAATATTTAATCACTTACTTTCTTTTCCTTGTTTTCCGTCAAAGTAAAATAACTTCCTAAAGCTATCCTAGCGCCACCTAGTAAGTAAGAACTATAAAGTGATGGGAGAGAACTGCTCGTTGTGCCTATAGATAACATTACCGAGTTAGTACAGTGTATATTACTTTATTAAAAGTGTTTTTTTTAAAACTGTAAAAAAAACACTTTTAATAAAGTACGCAAAGAAACTACATAGAGATCAACAACCGCCAACATAACTTTGTTATTCATACAAATACTGTCAAAAACAAAGTTATATTTGCCGTCAACAAAATATTGTGGTATTTTAGCTAAGTGGAAGTAAGTGGATTCCGCAATTCAGTTTTTTTTTATCTTTATTTATTTAAAGAGGATTTTTTTCTTGTAAGAAAAAGCCATCCTCATAGGTACATCAAAAAGTGCCTTATAAATTAGTATTATTTCGGCAGTTTATACCCTTATTTACTAGATTGTACAAAGCCCTGGCATCATCGGAGACAGGTGAAGCTAAAATGGTATTACAAAAGCCTACGTCCAAAACTCTGATACAACATTGGTTAATAAATTCCTGCCTTTCGGCTTCGTTTCGGACACACTCCATAAGAATATGGTACGTATCTTCTAGCATGTGGCATTCTGTACAGTCAGGTGATACCGATTTGCGCATCAAATGTGCGAACTTGTTCAGAGGGATGTGTCCGGAGCGAAGTCTTAGCGCTAAGACTGTGGTATGTCTACTCATGTTAGCCTTGTCAATCCAAGTGTGTCCTGGTAATTCTGATTGAATAGTCTTGTACCATATTCCTTTTGTAAGTGAACGCTCATCAAAGTATTCACGCCACAGCCTTTTACAATGATTTTTAGCAACAGAGTATAAGTCTGAAAAGCAAGGGCGACAATCATATGGGATTCCGTCCACAGGGGGGGGCTGACCTTGCCAAATAGTCTACATATTCATTGCCCTCCAGTCCCACATGGGCAGGTACCCACTGCAAAACTACATGCTTGTTTTGTCGTTGAAGCTCACGTAGGCAGTTTATTATTACGTAGGCTATCGGGGTGCCTCGAAAAGTCGAGGTACAACGAGCCAGATGTTGTAACGCGCTTCTGGAGTCAGAGAATATAACAAACTTTTGGCCTTTTAGGGACTGTATATAAGCCAGTGCCTCGCTTATTGATATGAGCTCTGCATACAATATTGAAATCTTGGGAATGATTTGTAGTTGAATTTTGTCTCCAGTTTGAATGTCAAAAAAAGCAGCACCTATATCGCTGCCAGTTATTGAACCATCAGTATAAAGCTTATAATGGTCCGGGTAAGTATCATTTATAAATTCATAGCACAAATTCTGGAGTTCTGCTCTTAAGAAGTTTTGTTTTTTGTTTACATTGTTTATACTAGGCTTAATCCGAGTTGCATGTTACTAAATGTGCAAATCGGTGAACCTATCTTGCCTGGCCTTAATTTAATTAATTAAAAAATTGTACTACCTCACTAACATAGTTTTTAAGTATTTGTTGTAACTAACCCATATGGACACTGTTGGTCTGAAATAAAATATTTTTATTTTTATTTTATTTTATTTAATTTTATTTTTATTTTTATTTTTAATGGTGTTTTGGAAGTCTAATATTCGAACCCAGGAATCAAGAGAAAACATATCTAATAGATTGCATCTGTGAATCGAAACATCGTGTAAGTATCTGTTAATGAGAACCAGAAGAGGCAGTTTTTTCCTTCGCCAGAAAGCTTTGGTTTCACAAACATGGGCTAAAGTCTCTAAAGTCTGAATGGTTGAGTTGGTGTTAAATGATTTGCACTTCAGCCAGAATTTTGCGGCTAGATAGTGGCGTCTTATAAAGAGGGGCTGAAGGAAAATTTCAAGCTCCATCACGTGGATAGGTGTCGTTTTGATAAAGCCACCAAGGATGCGCATACACTTGTTTTGGATTTTATCAAGTTTGGCCAAAGAAGTCTTGCAACAATTGTCGTATGCAAAACCGGCATAGTCAAGCCTACTGTGGATTATAGAAATATAAAGGCGTCTTAAGTGTCTCGGATGGACTCCCCAGCGAGGGCCTACTAGTATTTTTAATATATCTATCTGTTTTTCTAGTTTTTGACTCAATTCATTGACATGTTTTGTCCATCGGAGAGATTGATCTAGCCAAACACCGAGGTACTTGACGTTATCTACTACTGGTAATATACTGTTGTTTAATTTTAGTTGAACTAATCGATCGTCCTCTCTTCTCCTAAAGCTGCTGTTAAACTTACACACTTTAGTCTTGGTTGTGGAGATGTCTAAGCCTAATTCGGTAAGCTTGTCGTTAAATATATTTTCAACACACTTGCTCAAAATGACGTTTTTATTCCACCGATTTTTGGCACATAATCATAGATATTAAACACGCGTGCCTTTTCATTATATTATTGCACTAGTGCCTTTAGTTTATTAAACCCGACCAATTTCCATTTGTACCCTAGTACCAAGTAGTAAGTGAGAAGAAGAAGCGATATAATTTAGTCGGGTTATAACTTTTATTTTGGCAACAAACAGTATTTATGCGAAAAATAACAGTATCTACATATTTATTTCAAGAAATGGTAAATTCAGCTTTATTACTAAAAAATAACACAAATTAATTTAACGTTTTCTGTAATTTGTGTTCTAAACACGAATTTTTACATTTTAAATCTTGGCTGTTCGCCGATCTAGTTCGCGCCTTAGCCTTGCGCGCGCATCGGTATCGCGGCAAGAAAAAAAAAACAACGCGCCATTTTTTCCAAATTAATTGGCGGCTGTGACGAAGTTTGGATTTATTATTGTGAAGTTTAATATTAAATAAAATGTCTTCTTCAAGTGAAGAAAATGAAGAAAACCTATTATTAACTCCGCCGGACATACGTATCGAGGCGAATAACGCGTGCGATAGTCTTTTGCCATCAAAATGGAGTGAAATGTATCTTTACTGTTTTAATAATTAAAACTTACTTGATGAAGAGTATTGTTTATTCCTCGCAAGTGTGTTGAAAAACGTCGTATGATACGCGTGTGCCTGTGACCATTATATACGCGGCTTTCTTATGGCGCACTCGCTTTCGCTCGTGCGCACACAATATCGTCTTGTATATAATGGTCAACTTAGCACACTTGTATCATAATGTACTATTACGGATGCTTGTAATGTATCTAAACTCTCATTAAGATCTTTGTTAGTTGTAAACAATACAAAGTCATCTGCGAATTGTGATATTTGAGCCTCAGAAATAGATTGGCAAGTAGAAATAGAGAGAATATTAAAAAGAAGAGGTGACAAGGGGTCGTCTTGGGCTAGTCCCCGACCAGTAGTGCGAGTAAAAGATGACACTGAATTTTGAGTTCTCGTTTGTGGAGAAAGTTCCATAAATATTGACATAATTTAGAGCCCATTTTTAGACGGTCCATAATTACTAGCAATGAGTTGATGTTAACATTATTGTATTTGCAATTCAGTTAAAATTGGCACATAACCCTCAGTGCGCGAGTCCAACTCGCACTTGGCTGGTTTTTGCCTTTCATCGCGGAGTTCCGCGAAACCCTGGGGTTCCGCGGAACTCACTTTGAGTACCGCTGTTAGTGTGTTTTTAACCAATCAACCAATCTGGATTGCAGATTAAAGAAGCGGTTTTAAAATAAACTTAAAATATCATTCATATGGCCATCAAAAGTATGAAGTGTAATACTTTACAACTTGCTCTTTTCAAGGTATAATTAGGCAGGGTTTCGGCGTTCAATTGTTAAAAAATGTTGAAAGGGTTCGGAGAATGAATTAATTAGAGGAATTAGGAACACTTAAGTATTAGCTATTGTTTGATGATTCTATTCCAAAAATAGTCTAATTAGTTTATTTTTAACTCTTTATCACAAATTAATTTTAATCCAATATCGTATCATTCACAATGTCTCTATAGTAATTTTATTTTTGATTTTCCACGTTCAATAAAAAGTTTCGTTTGTAAACAAGCGTGTTTTGGGTTTGCTTGGGTTTGCTACAGACATAAGGTTTAGTTTTGCTTAGAAAAAAGACGAGATCTGTGAGACACTAGGGTGGAGACATAAAAGTTTGCAGTATCGATTTAAACTTTTTTTATAGGCACAAATTAAAAATAAATATAATATTTATAATGATTTGTTGTCGTGTAGGTTTGTTTTATCTCGTCTCGTCATGTTGCAAGTTTTAAATTACATACACGGATCCATCACGGATATTCATTTGTACAAAATGCTGGCCCATAACGCAAAATGTTCTTTCTTTATTACACAATAACAGTGTACAAATAGTGTACCTTTAAGCTCATGCAGAAAGATTTTTGTGGGTGCAGGAGTATGTAGTTAAATTATTAAAAAAAGCAACAAAGTATTACAATGTAACGTCGTCAGCTAATCAGGTTTTTTACACTGACACTTATAAATTGACACACTTACGTGCTGTTGTCCATACTATAACATTAAAATTCAATAAAATAATAGTAATAAAAATATTCTCATGCAACTTTTTACCACTACTTCTACAAATGCTATGCATCTACCAGAAGCAAATTAATAACGAATCTATTGTTATAGATGTATGTAGATAGAAATATCATCGACAATGAAGTCGATAACAACATGTCGTATCTCTATTTCAACAAACATGCTCACGCCGCAACTCACGCGCAAGGCAAGAGAGGAATCTTAAAGATTACGAGATAGCAACATCAATTCCATGCGTCAAAAAGAGACAGCAACACTCCCACTATACAGATCGCATACCAATTTTTTATGCACGATTTTTCTCGCACCAAAATCGCCCTTATCTTCATATCAATAAGATCTACATACAATGTAAACTATGACAGTTCAGTAGATCCGTGTCGCGCCAAGCGTACTGACGCAAGACACTTGTGAAAGGCGTTGTTGTATTAATTTCGTAGAAGTTACTTCTAAAAATTGCGATTACGTGGTGCAAGTGCGTTTAAACATGCGTTAAATGAAATATACCTACCGGGAGTTATAGATCTGTGATGTGATTAAGCACTGTGTTGTGTATTATTGGAGTTACGAGGCCAGTTTGGGAGACAATTAAACGGTATTTGATTTTTATGGTCAGCGAGCCGTGTTTTTTGCTATTGTGTTTACAAAACCTGTTTAACTGTATTATTCTTGATAAAATGGTCACAAATGATAGAAATGCCTCTGATAAACTGCGCCGACCCCAGCTAAACTAGGAACAGGGCAAGAGAATGATGATGATGCTAGGGAGAAGATATCCAGGGTCAAAGCAATAAGTACCTAGGTACTATAATAATTATATTACTTAATTATTAAGTACCTTCTGTGTTTAAACTACTAAATAAGTTATCGTGAAAAAGATCAGCAAGCCATTCAATTGGTCCAACTAAACTGGGTTATAAGAGTGAATAAATACTTAACAAAAATTTTACGATGTTATTCCACGTTCCTTTGTCATATTCATATCCTAAATTTGTTTACTTGATGAGTTTGGGAGGTAAATAAGGACTACATAACGAGTTCTTAAAACTATCAGATTGCTAGGTTTTAAGTTTATGTTTTATGTTACTTTTCGAACTTTTAATTTTTTTCTTGTTTGTTATTAATAAAGAGTCTACTAACAGAACGAGCTTGGATTTATAAGGGGCAAGGGCATTTCGTCGTTTTTGACTTTTCGTCATCTATAAAAAAGATAGGGCGTTTTGTCATACCTACATAATTTTGAATAAAACTGAAGGGGCGTTTCGTTACCGTTCTAAAAGTATAGTCAACAACAAGATACAAATTAAATGCAGAAAAAAAGAAAACATCTGTAAGTTGTCGCGAATTCTAAATGTATGCATAGTACTTGCATTCCTTAACTTTACTGTAGAAGATTAAGATCATACGTCCGTTAATGCGACGACGACCGTGGTGTAGTGGCTAAGCACGCTGGGTTTAAAGGCGTCGCTGCTCCGAGGTCCCAGGTTCGATTCCCGGTCGGGTCAATGTAGATATCATAATTTTCTATATTGTCTTGAGTCTGGGTGTTGTGGTACCACCGTTGAGTCTGATTTCCATAACACAAGTACAATGGCTACTTGCTTTGGGATCAGATCAGAGCAATGCATGTGATTAGTGTCCAATATTTATTTATTTAATGCTCTAAAAAGTGAATTCCCAAATGCTGCCATAAATAAGTAGATGTTTCAAAACCCCCCGTTAGGGAAGTAATAAGGAGTGTGTTGTAATGTCCTCCTGTGTCGTGTCCGACAATCCGTCAGTCGCAGCTGAGATTGATCATCTGCGCGGGACATTGTTTAAGGTATGTGCTGTCGCTGCAGTGCTGCCGCGACACTACTGGTCCCCATACAATTTCTATAAGCTTATATGAGATTACATTCTGAGCTAGGCAGCAATGTCGCGGCAGCAATGTAGCGGCAGCACTGCTGCTCAACAGTGTCGCCCTGCCGCCGCGACAGACCAGTGTATGGGGACCAGTAGTGTCGCGGCAGCACTGCTGGGCAGCACCTTAGTGGCAGCACTGCAGCAACAGCACTGCTGCTTGCTGCCGAGTTCGGAATCATACCTTTATAGTGCTCAATTAGTGTGTGCGCAAGTGACAACACAAGAGCACTTTTTGTACTTACCTTTACTCTCATTATTCAGTGAGTACCCCGCCCGTGCACAATTTTTAACTGCCTCGGGAGCACAGCGGTAAGAGGGTCGCACTTTAAAGGTCCCGGGTTCGATCCCCGGTAGACGATTACAAAGTGGCAAAATAGGCGTACCCTAACTCTGTTCTTAAAGAAGCTACAAATAACCTATCATCAGTTTTTTTTTTTTATTTAAACTTTATTCAACTACACAAGTACAATTGGCGGACTTAATGCCTTATAGCATTCTCTACCAGTCAACCGCTTGGGAAATGCAGAGAGTTAAATAAGTGGCGGAATATTTAAAAGTACTGAGAGGGACCAAAAAAAATATTTATTTTAAAATGCAGTAACGTAAACATACATTCTATAATAACATAGATAAAATGAATATATAATTATATATTTATAAGCATGGGATTAATGAACGTACATAGAATACACATTTAAGTTCTGTCATTATATACATATAATCACTGAACTCCTAAGCGTTAAGGAGTTCCACCATCAGCTCAGCTTTACACAATGTTGACTATCAGACGTGAAAACACGACAACATTAAGATTCTAGTAGAAAACCTTTACACGTGCCTTTAAAATTTGAGAGTTTCCCTCGATTGCACCAAGATCCCATCATAAGATACCGACTTAGCAAGAATGGGATACCAACTAGAAGCTATAACCACTAGGTAGGCGAAAATGTTTATCCAATCGTTCTACGAATGACTGATATAAAGTAACACAGCCACAAAAAAAAACATACAGTGAAATTAATAACCTCTTCCTTTTTTGAAGTCAGGTAAAAAATTGCTTGCGATTGCGATGCGTGCAAAAGTTTATAACAAGATCCCGATGAACTTAAGGTAGTTATAAATATAATGTAACTACTTACAGTAGGCTTGTAAGGTAATTCTGACAGCAAGTTTCGTCGCTTGCCTTGCAAACACCCCTGCACCAATCCGCATTGAGCCCGCGTGGGGAGTATAGCTCGAACTACCTCATTCTTAAAGTAAGGCTTTTGCCCAGATATGGGGTGTTACAGGCTTATTTTTTTTTAGGGTTCCGTAGCCGAGTGGCAAAAAAAGGAACCCTTATAGTTTCGTCAATTATTATTAATATTAGTATTATACACATGAAACTTAGTAGGTAGAGGTATCCTGTTAACTGCTTTACGATTGACATACAAAAAATAAAAAATATATATTAAATCTCCCATACATGAAACTAAAATCAAACAAAGTTTTTTTTTTTACAAACCTATGCGTGTAGGGTGATATTGGATAGGTCTTCTAAAATGACGTTGAGGCTTTTATAACCGTTTTCTCTAAAAGTCTGAGAGATAGACGCTTCCAAAGTGAAATCTAACTTTTAAACTAAGCGAATGTTAATTTTGAAAAAAAATACATGATGAAGATCTTGACAAAGACTTTTCAACGAAAATTGGTTTGTATGAGATGGCCATGTGCGAGTCCAACTCACACTTGGCCGGTTTTTTAATATTAAATGATTAAAATAGTTAATGACGAGATTAATTTTGTTTATTATGTGTGAGTCGAGAGTACGGCTTAAATCTACGTAGCCTTTCTTACATCCTGTTCATTGATTTTCCATACATGTAGCTAGACTATAAAATTTGGAATGTCATTAACTTCAACGCATACTAATGAGTCAATTCTATAAATTTTACGGGTTTTTAAAGCCCAGCACCATTGTCGTTTAAATTCCACGGCCTATTGTCTTGTAAGACGCGCAAAAACCATGAATAAATTACAGTTGTAAAGCTGTTGCAATATTCATGGTTCAACTAGGGTACCATATCTGCCGAAGTACCCATTTTATATTGCTGCCTTGTTGAATCAGTCATATTTTAGACAATATACATATTGATGCCTTGTTGGATCAATCTTATTTATACAGTTTACTGGCCGCTCGCTTCACAAGAGATCCCTGGTTCGAATTCCTATATAATTATGACTTATTTTTTATTTTGAATCATATCGTCGATGCCTTTGATGTTAACAATTGTTAGTGCTTTTGACTACTATGGTCGACGGTCGCAGTTTCGAATCCCACAAGGGGCGTAAATGGTATGTTATGAGCACGATCATTTGTATACACATACATAAGGCCTGGGTGTTTTTTTTTTTTTTTTTTTTTTTTTTATAGTCAGGCTACCAATAATTACAAAAGCAATTAGGCCCATAGAATAAATACCTTACAGACTAACATACATACAGCATAACAGAAATAATATTAAATAAAACACTATTTTGCCGGCGTAGTATTGCGCAACTTGGTGTCCGGTGACCGTCCTCGAAACCGACGATACAGAACACCCTTCGGCCAAAACTCTTCATGAAGGTCGACAGCTGTTCGGTCGGAACCCTCACTACAAACGAATTGAAATTCGTGTTGTGACGAGAATCCAACCGTTCGACCCTCAGTAAGTATTTGGTCTTCACTCTGATGTACTCTACAACCTCCTCGACCTTTGTGGAGTAATTGAGCCGGGACACGTAGAGCAGCGTCACTGGTATTGCGGGCCGAAGCAGGCGGTTGGATCCAGTCGGTGCGGTGCCGCACTGATTACGAGTGGAGGGCTTCCTTTTCTTCCTTTATATATCGTTTATATATTCAAGTATTTAAAGGATACACCCCCGTTATATTTTGGATTTCCCGTAAAATATTTTAACGCAAAACAAATATTTTCATTAGAAGTAAGAGGCCAGCAACCATAGCGGTTAGCGCAAGCGCATGTTGTACAGTAACCAGCACATAAAGTTACCCACTTTTGCAAACTAGCCCTTATTACAAGTGAATAAGATAACTCTGTGTTTACCATGATGTGCTGTTGTCCGTACCTTATTTTGGTGCGGAGTTATTTTAAAACTGTGATAGCTTCTGAGATATTTATTGGAATCAAATGATGTAACAGGCAATTTTGTTCAAATTGAAATGTCCGTGATGCGAAATATGTTTATTTTGATAAGAATAAATACCCGTGTGCTTCAAAACACCTTTTAAAAATAGAGTATATTTTTTATCAAATTTATGAGCGTAAAAAAGTTGGAAGTGACTAAACCATACATCATACATATTTTTCTTCTTCTTCATTCGTGTCTCTAATGTATTTCGATTTTGTTCATGCGAGAGTTTTTTTACCTGTAGATATTTTACTTGATTTTTCAGGTAAAACGGTTAAACTCGCAATCGAATTACCACACGAAAAAAGTTTTATTGCAGCGAGAATCGGCCTCCTGATAAATTTAATTAATCATCTTTATTCAGGCAACTTAATACCCATATAGGTACACGGATTATTAACAATATTACTTTTATTTCGTCAACTAGTGCTATTGCTAATTGTAGTCCTAAAATAAAATAGTTTAGGGGCTGACTGAACTTCAGTCTTCTTGTTAGCAGCATAGCGCGTGTTTTGTGTGCTGCAAAGTTCAGATTGACCGAGGATAGTTTCTCCCGAGAAAGGGCACACGATTAAAAACAGTTCGAAATCTGATCTTTGCGCGGAAGGAATTACGGGAGACTACTAATACTTTATAACGATAATAATCTAAAAATATAATTTAGTTTATTTAAACTAATATTACAAAGATGAAGAGTTTGTTTGTTTGAAGACGCGAATCTCAGGAACTTTTAGACCGATTTGAAAAATTCTTATTTTGTTGGATAGCTTATTTATCGAGGAAGGCTTTAGGCTATAAAACATAACGCTGCGGAGAGAGGGGAGGGAGCAAACTCAAAACGCGCAGACGCAGTTTTGAGTACTTCATTACGGAATTGTAATTACAGATCAGTGATCACAATACAAATTAGATGCGGCCTAAAAGAAACGATATAATATACAAATGTTCCCTTACATTTTGTATTTGGCTTTCCCAAATTAATGAGTATAAGTTATCAGTATTTGCACAGATAATAATACTAGATAAGTTAGTGTAAAAACACAGAACTTATTACATCTTATAATAGTAGTTGGTCGAAAATGACCCGAGGTCGACACATCCTAAATTTTATCTGAACCATACTAGAATGTTATCAAATAATATTCAGGATGTAGCCTGTAATACTAGCAAAAATATAAGAATATATAGGCTCTTTGAGTATTCCGTAATCGATTCTACATAGATGGTTTTAATTTAATATAATGAAAAATAAATTTACTGTTATTTTCTAACAAAATAAATTGAGTTATGTTCAGACATAGATTGTGACATTGCCATTTAGTACAATGAGTTAGCGATTTTACTATACATCGATTAGGGATTATAACTTTTGATACTATATCTTTGAGTTAAAGCATTTGAGAGCACTATGGCCGGTCACGTTACCAACGTATCTGTAGAATCATTGAATATATTTTTTTCTCCTATAACAGGCCATAGGCTGTATACGTATACTTGTCGTAAAGTTTGGATGATTCAAGCTCTTTCACAAAAAAAAAACAAAAAAGGGGTTCCGTGCTAACTGTAACTAAATAAGAGATCCACTTACTTCTACTTTGTTTTTCATAGTATTTGTATTTATGACAAAGTTATGTTTGCGGTTATTGAAAATGTGCTCTATCTCAAAAACTACTAGATCAAACTCGTTTAAACCAATTTTTCAAGACCTATCCATAGACACTCTACGCACATAGGTTTGACAACATTTTGTTTAGTTTTTTGTTTCATGTATAGGAGCCCCCTAAATATACCTATTTTATTTATTTTTTTGTATGAGAATCGTAAAGCGCTTAACAGAATACATCTACCTGCTAAGTTTCAGCCGTGGAATACTAATAGTGTCAGAAAATAAAATAGCTGTGACTGACAGACTGGATGAAACTATAAGGGTTCCGTTTTTGCCATTCGGCAACGAAACCTTAAAAAGGGAATGGGTTTAAAGAAAACATTACCTACATTAATTCATAATATAGCATACAACACATATTCTTGGTTTTATACCGACTTAAAAAGAATAAAAGCACCATAAATTTATTACCTATTTTTTATGCGATTTCGTTAGAAATTTATTATTTTTCAGTATGTTGGTCTCAAGAAATAATCAATTTCGCATTATTAACTAGACAGTAAGGCTGCCAAACACGTATGCTAAATGTCGTAAGTGTATGTATGTTTGTATATTGTATATTTGTCCAAGAATTCCTCGAAAACAAGAAGTCATAGCGAGATGATTCGGGAAATAGTGTAAATTTCATCAAAATCGGTTCAATTGTTTTTAAGTTATGGGTGATAACTACAAATCATGAAAAATAAATACCGCCTTCAAAAGAGCTTAAAATTTTCTTTTAAGCTTGCGTAAAAAACAGTAAACTATCAGTACCTATGCACCGACTTCAAATAATTTTGTTTCTCGTAAATAGAAGGCAAAATAGGCATTTTTGAAGGCGGTTTAATTTTTTAAATTATTTTGTTTATCCTACTAACATAACGAAATCTTACCGATCATATTTATTTATTCTTACTCTCATCAATGATGATTCAATGATGTGTCAAAATATTATTTTAAACTAAATGGCAGCTAACGCCATCTATTCAGTAACCTAAAAAACAGTACTAAACTCCATCAACGAAAAACACGGCATAACTATAAATAACTTATGGGATTCCTTACATTTATTATTATTTATTTATATTTATCATCACTGATGTTTCAATGCACTATGGTCAAAACCAACCAACAGTCTTGTGAAATCTGGCTTGTGGTTTCTTCAAGGATCTTCTGCGTTGATAATTTATGTAACCGTTTATAGCAATGTGATCATTAACATGTCAGTGTTGGTTTCCTTTCCTTTGCACTAAATTATTATCTATACTAATATTATAAAGCTGATGAGTTTGTTTATTTGAACGCGGTATTCTCAGGAACTACTGGACCGATTTAGCTTATTTATCGAACATCACAATAGGACGGGAGAGGAGGGAGTAAATTAAAAACGCGCAGACGAAGTCGCGAGGTATCGCTAGTTGGAATAATAATTACTACTAATCTTACTAAAAATAATTAAACTATGCTTGGATAAGTGTTTAAATATGATACAGCTATTTTATAATCTCGGCTGATATTAGTCGTTAAACCTAGTCAGAGGCCTTATGGGCGGCTTGATAACATCTGACAGCAGGTTAGTCGCTTGCCTTGCAAACACCCCTCCGCCAACCCGCACTGAGCCCGCGTGGTGGAGTATGGCTCGAACTACCTCATAGTTGAGGTAAGGCCTTTGCCCAGCAGTGGGATGTCCCAGGCAGATTTTACTTACTTTACTTTACTTAGTTTAAAATCAACGTCAATCACGTCAAATGACCTAAGGGTGATATACATTTCGTTTTAACGACATTTTACTTTTACTATTGATGAAGAAATTTAGCCTTTATGATGAACAATCGACAGCACATCAGGTTACCCACTATTGTTGCAAACTAGCTCTTATAACAAAGGCATAAGACACCGCAGTGTTTACCTTTACATGCTGTTTTCCGTTCATATAAGGTTTAGTCTCTGTAAGTAAATAGCACTCCTAATGTTTTTTTTTATCCTTCCATGACTGTTATATTTTGTAAATAAATATTATGTATATATGACTGGTAATTATTTCTAAACCATCAATTAATGTCGTCATTGACTGAAATCAAAAACGAATTTATTTAAAGTAATTGTCTTTGATGATATACGATGACAAGAGGCGAAGGATTTGAATACCAATCGCCTACTTAAAACGATAAAGGAAACCATCAATCTATTGTATGATGAATTAAATTGAACCGTCAATTTGACTTCCTTGAATATTGATTTCTGAAGTTTTTATAATTATTTTCCTTGATCAAAAAAACTTTTTTTTTTATTCTTTTCTAACTGAAAGTTACTTAAAATTATAGAGTCGTTAATGCGTATCAAATCGTCTATCAAAATGCTTAATTTTACCACGATTATAAAGCTGATGAGATTTGTTTGTTTATTTTTGGTTAGTATAAACGCGATTATAATTGGAACTATTGGTCTGATTTAAAAATAATATGTATTGAGTAGATAGATCAGAGAGAGAGGCTATTAAATATTACAATACGACCTACGGGGAAGGAATAACATTACCTTTCTTCAAGCGCAGTCGGTTAAAAACTGCCCGGACAAAGGTGCGGGGCCCTTAGTATAATTAATATTATCAACTAATATTATTTTAAAAGTAATAAATAGATTTTTTTCATTTTTGGACTAGGCAAAACTGTTTTGTACTATTTTACTTCATAACAGACGTCATTTTAAGCTGACGGTAAACATTATAAAGTAGGTACCTACTTTATAGTAATTTTGCTCACGTCTTTCGCGATTTTATTGTAAAACCTTGCTTACGTATTACTTGTCGATACCTGAGTTGGTAAACCCCGGCGACCGGTTAAGCATTTATTGAATAAATAATAAACGTCGGTGAAGCTATTGAATGTTATTGAATGCTATTTGTAATGAAAGAATATGATCGGAGGAAAAACTGAGTAGGTAGTTGCAATCTAGCAAAGAAAAACGAAACGAAATTAAGTAGAAAAAACCGGCAAAGTGCGTGTCGAACTCGCGGTCTGAGGGTTCCGTGCAAACTTTAACTGAATTAATTCACTTACTTCCACTTAGTAAAATACCACAATATTTTGTTTACAGCAAATATAACTTTGTTTTTCATAGTGCGTGTATGAAGAACAAAGTAATGTTTGCGGTTGTTGAAAATGTGCTAATCTCAAAAACTTCTCGTTTGATCCCGTCCAAAACTATTTTCGTTGAAAGTATTTGTTAAGATCGACATTTCCGTTTTTTCTAAATTTTTATTCACTTAGTTTATAAGTTAAAGTCGAGGGGGGGGGGTCACGCCCATTTTACCACTTTGGAAGCGTAAGCGAAAAAATTTCGGTTTTAGTTTCATGTATGGGATCACCCCTTAAGTATCATTATTTTTTATTTTTTGTATAAGAATCATAAAGCGGTTAACAGGATACATTTTCTAATCAAATTGCAATAGTGTGATGCTTATAGTTTCAGAATAAAGTGGATGTGACATACGGACGGACAGACAGATAGACAGGCAGACAGACTTGACGAAACTATAAGGGTTCCGTTTTTTACCATTTGGCTACGGAACCCTAAAAGACTAATGAATGAGGGTGGACGATATATTGAGAAAAGTATACGTAGCTTAGATTTGCTTTTATGTATTAATTACTAACTATACAGGGTTTAACAGAATTAAACAATACACACATACAGAATTAAACAGAACACACATATAGAATTTAGAAGAGAACAGAATTAACTGCATTCCTTCTCGGTTGCGATGCTGTTGCTAAAATACAACAACTTTTTGTAGCAGACCAACATAGAAATAAATAAAAAAAACATCAGCTGATCGGCACTCTAGTATGGGAAAGTGAGATATTTTTTTCACGATGTTGGTCCCATACAAGATGTTATTGTATTTCAGCATCAGAATTAGCCCTAAGAAAGATTTCAGTAAATTTTAATACTTCTCTTCCACATGCAAAACCCAATGATTTTCTACACATATCTAACCACGGTAATGTTATCTATACAGTATTGTAACTCGGCCGTATATTTGAAAAAAATAACTGTAAAAAAAGTAAAAACCTACTTCAAAATCAAAATGCGCTAAAATACTTAAATAAACTCTTGAACCTTTAAAGCATAGGAATCCATTTTAGGCGAACAATTTCCATTTATATTCGGTGCACTGATAGTGAAATAAAATCTATACTATCTATACTAATATTATAAAGCTGAAGAGTTTGTTTGTTTGTTTGTTTGTTTGTTTGTTTGTTTGTTTGAACGCGCTAACCTCAAAAACTACTGGCCCGATTTGAAAAATTATTTTTACGTTGGATAGTCCATTTATTGAGGAAGGCTTTAGGCTATATAACATAAAGATACGACTCATAAGACCACAGCAGAAATGAAAAATGTTGCGAAAACGGGAGAAAGATATTCCTTTTGAGAGCTTCCGCTGCATACGCTGCGGAAACCGCTTAAGTTACACAAAAATCATGTATGACAGGATTGTTCAGCATTAAGAGTTCTATAATAAAGTCCGCGACAGCATATGTCTATCTTTTATGGTTGACTTACTACAACCTTTTTTATGTTAATAAATTTGTAAAAAAATAATGCATTATTTTAAGAGGTGTATTATACACACAGGTATTTATTCTTATCAAAATAAATACATTCATCATCACGAGCATTTCATTTAGAACCAAATTGCTCTTTATATCATTTGATTTCAATAAATATCTTAGGAGCTATCACAGTTTTAACATAATTCCGCACCAAAATAATGTTCGCAGCTTAAGTACAACGTGCGCTTGCGCTAATATATAATAAAGCTGAAGAGTTTGTTTGTTTGAACGCGCTTATCTCAGGAACTGCTGTACCGATTTGAAAAAATATTTCTGTGTTGGATAGCTTATTTATCGAGAAAGGCTTTAGGATATAAAACATGACGCTGCGACGGGAGGGGAGGGAGCAAACTCAAAACGCGCGGACGAAGTCGCGGGGGACCGCTAGTAATTCTATAAATTATTGGACATTCACATACATTGCTCTAATCCCAACGTAAGTAGCTAATGCACTTGTGTTATGGAAATCAGACACAACGGTGGTACCACAACACCCACACTCGAGACAATATAGAAAATTATGATTTCTACATTGACCCGACCGGGAATCTAACCCGGGACGTCGGAGCGGCAACGCATTGAAACCCACCGTGCTTAGCCACCACTTCACCACGGAGGTAGTTAGATAATATAGTGTTTAGTGGGATAGTTGATGCTTGAGATGGTCAAAGTGAAGGCACCGACCCCAAAAATTGGTTGCCTAAAATGAATTCCTTTTTTTTAAAGAGTCAAGCGTTTAATTAAGACTTTTTCAACACACTTGCTCAAAACGACGTTTTTATTCCACCGATTTTTGGCTCATAATCATAGATATTAAACACGCGTGCTTTTTCATTATATTATTGCACTAGTGCTTTTAGTTTATTAACCCGACCAATTTACATTTGTACCCTAGTACCAAGTCGTAAGTAATAAGAAGAAGCGATTTAATTTAGTCGGGTTATACATTACTTTTATTTTAGCAACAAACAGTATTTATGCGAAAAATAACAGTATCTACATATTTATTTCAATAAATGGCAAATCCAATTTAATACTAAAAAATAGCTCAAATTCATTTAACATTTTATGTGATTTGTGTTTTAAACACGAATTATTACATTTTTAATCTTGGCTTTGGCCGATCTAGTTCGGGCCCAAGCCTTGCGCGCGCATCGGTATCGCAGCAAGAAAAAAAAAACAACGCGCCATTTTTCGTAAATAATAATAATTGTCGGCTGTGACGAAGTTTGGATTAATTATGAAGTTTAATATTAATGAAAATGTCTACTTCAAGTGAAGAAAACCTATTATTAACTCCGCCGAACATACGTAACAAGGCGAAAAACGCGTGCGAAAGTCTTTGCTATCAAAATCGAGTGAAATGTATTTTTACCGTTTGAATAATTACATACTTAGTAAATGAAGAGTCCTGTTTTTTCCTCGCAAGTGTGTTGAAAACGTTGTATGAAACACGTGTGCCTGTGACCATTATATACGCGACTTTCTTATGGCGCGCGCACACAATATCGCCTTGTATATAATGGTCAACTTAGCACACTTGTATCATAATGTACTATTAAGTGCATTTTGATTTTGAAGTCGGTAGCTCTTCCGGTGGAGCCAGTTATATAAAGCAAAACTCTTATTACATGCATTTCTTTTATGTATCTCCTTGCACTTAGCCCGACTGTATTATTACATTATAAAACAGGGCGTTGTATGTATAATAAAGCTAAAGAGTTTATTTGTTTGAACGGGCTAATTTCAGAAATTAATAGTCCGATTTGAAAAAATCTTTTTGCGTTAGATAGCGGCCGGGAAAACACTACCTATAATCAAACGCACAGACCTAGTCGCAGGGGACCACTAGTTAGAACCTAATACATATAATATAAAAGTCGTTTTAGTTATACTATTTAGCTGAAAATTTGTGGGGAGGTAGCTTAAAACCAGCAAAAGGATATACTATTTATTCCGTTAAACGGGGCTGGAGCGAAACGGCGGTGAAGTAGCTTAGAACAGAAGAAGAACATAGGATACTTTTTATCCCGTCAAAAGGGTCCGGGGCTGGGGTGGGATGGGGCCGGGGCTGGGGTGGGACGGGGTCGGGGCGAAACGGTGGTGAGGTACCTTAGCACCAGAAGAAGGACCTACGATACTTTTTATCCCGTTCTATGGAGCCGGGGCTTGGGCGGGACCAGGACGGGGCGTAACATTGTTCGTTGGGGCCGCTTAACTTTTGAAAACACGGGGTTGGGCGGGACGGGGTCGGGGCAGGATGGTGCTGGGGGCGAAAGAAAGTTCGCTGAGTCCGTGAGTAGTATAATAAAATTGAAGATTTTATTTCTTTGAATGGGCTAATCTTACAAACTTTCATTGGCCCGATTTCAAATAATATGTTTAATTAGATAATTGTCAATCGGGAAAGGCTAGCTGCTATAAAACTTCACGTGCCAACCTTAGCATCATAGTAGGAACAAATATTCTCGCCAACAAACAGATATTCATATAAATAACTGATGCCACGGTTATTAGCGATAAATCGTATTATTTAGGTACTTATATCTTTATTTCGCACATGTGTTGGCGTCCGTAGTAGATAATATTTGTTTTGGCGAAAAAACCCAACTGATATACAATATCTTCTGAACGTTTTAAAAATATAAACCACATTTGCATAAAAACAATTTAGTTTCATCTGGTTTGAAGATGTGATCGGTCTTGTTTGAAAAAAAGTTAGAATTTGTGTTTCAAAGTTGAGTTCTGGAAGTTTTTATGGAACAGTTGTATTTGCTTGTAAGTTTTTTTTTGGATATTTTTAGTAAAATAAGATAAAGTTAGCTTTTCCTCTTATTGTTCGTTTAAATTCGTATTAAGTAAATTGTTGTGATACCAATTGTGGTTTTTGGTTTTGCAAATCACAAGACAGTGCTTCAGTCAGATACTTTAAGATCAGAGCTTCGCTGTTGTCTAATACATACTTATTTAGGTATTTATGTAACAACATATTCATTGTTTTCAACTATTGAACGCGTAAAAACTACGGTGACTTAGAAAGAAAGAAAATGAATTTATTCGACCCAAAAATGAATAAAGTTAACAAAAATACATGTACTAGTCTACTTAGGCCGAATAAGGCACCCGCTCAGCATTGGTCGTGGCAGCAGCAGAACTCATACCACGACGCTGATTTTCAGCGAGTGCCTTTGTGGGTACAAAAAAAATAAGAAATAAAATAGCACAAAAACAAAACATTAATCTATCATTCGAATAATTACAAATTGATTTTGACATATTTTATGAACAATTGCAAATTATAATCTATACTAATATTATAAAGCTGAAGAGTTTGTTTGTTTGTTTGTTTGTTTGTTTGTTTGTTTGAACGCGCTAATCTCAGAAACTACTGGCCCGATTTGAAAAATTATTTTTATGTTGGATAGTCCATTTATCGAGGAAGGCTTTAAGCTATATAAAATAAAGATACGACTCACAAGACCACAGCAGCAATGAAAAATGTTGCGAAAACGGGAGAAAGATATTCCTTTTGAGAGCTTCCGCTGCGTACGCTGCGGAAACCGCTTAAGTTACACAAAAATCATGTATGACAAGATTGTTCAGCATTAAGAGTTCTATAATAAAGTCCGCGACAGCATAAGTCTATCTTTTATGGTTGACTTACTACAACCTTTTTTATGTTAATAAATTTGTAAAAAATAATGCATTATTTTTAGAGGTGTATTATACACACAGGTATTTATTCTTATCAAAATAAATACACTCGTAATCACGAGCATTTCATTTAGAACAAAGTTGCCCTTTATATCATTTGATTCCAATAAATACCTTAGGAGCTATCACAGTTTTAACATAACTTCGCACCAAAATAATGTTCGCAGCTTAAGTACAACGTGCGCTTGCGCTAATTATATTATAAAGCTGAAGAGTTTGTTGATTTAAACGCGCTTATCTCAGGAACTGCTGAACCGATTTGAAAAAATATTTCTGTGTTATAGATATATAACATATAAATATATAATATGTGTTATAGTTATATAACGTATAGATAGCTTATTTATTGAGAAAGGCTTTAGGATATAAAACATCACGCTGCGACGGGAGGGGAGGGAGCAAACTCAAAACGCGCGGACGAAGTCGCGGGGGACCGCTAGTATTAATAATAAAAACATAAATCAAATCAAATAGCATAACAATTAATTTAATTAATAATAATACACCATTATTTCGGGTCACCTTGGTGAGCCTATTGTGAGCTCTGCGATTTTTACTGCGTTCGTGGAACGGAACGTGGCCAAACTCAAAATTCGGAGAAGAAGAAGTAAAGAAAAAAAATAATAAAAAAAATCTCCGTAACTAATAAATCCATACACGCACGTAAATGAGGGTTTGCACCGTTACCATGAGTTTACAACGAATTTACTCACGAGCGACGATGTATAAAAGAAAATTGCGCAGCGCCTCTAGCGGTCACTGACAGAACTAAAATTTTTATACAAAAAGTTATGTCGTCGGTAGCGAGTCAAACCGTCGTCGCTATCGAGTAAACTCATGGTAACGGTACAAACCCTCATTTACGTGCGTGTATAGATTTGTTAGTCTATGACCGTAACAAGTTACTGATAATACAAAGTGTCCACAAAGAGTATTGGGTATTTCTGTGATCAATAAAACCAAAAGTACTAGGTCAGTTTTGTATATATATTTTTTACGTTGAAAATAAGATTACGAGATGTAAATCTATGTTGGAAAGACAATGTTATCCAATTTGTGACCGCTACGCTGACTGGCAACCTTAAAAAAATCTAGAACTCTATTTTTGAATCACTTGCGCCAAAATGGCGTGTGATAATTGTTCGAAAACGAATTAAAAATCTACGATAATCACGCGAATTATTGACGTAAGTACTAACAAAATTAATATTTATTTTTGCCAATCCCTCCCATGTGGATTTCAACTAATTTTCATTAGAAAATTCGACTTTAATGAATGCTTTTCACTCGCCATCTTGACGCGAGTGATTCAAAATAGAGCTCCTGGAACGATTTGTAATTAATGACATAATTCATAATTCTTTTATGATTTCTGGCATTTCTTGACTCCACTTGGAAAATAATGTGATAGCAGCTTCAATCTATAGATTCGATATCACGGCAAGTGGCTCCGTCTTATTTGATCCACGTTTTTGAGTTGGAACCATAAACTCGTATAACTTTGGGCCCTAAAATTTGCAACATATTGTAATTGCTATCACTATTAATGTCACTACTAACATTTGAGCGATCTGCGTCACGGTATAGAGCCCCACAGTTTCCACAAATAGAGCTTCTTTGCTCCGGCGTACCTGGTGATCATCTGATTAATTTTAAGGGGGGGGGATACCCCATACATGTAACTAAATCATTTTTTTTCTTAAACCTATGCGTGTGGGGTGTCTATGGATAGGTCTTTTAAAATGAAATTGAGGTTTCTGAAACCATTTTCTCTAAATGTCTAACGTTCGAGAGATAGACGCTTCCAATTGGTAAAATGGGCGTCCCCCATCTAACTTTTAAACTAAGCGAGATTAAATTTTAAAATAACTACATGACGTAGATCTTGACAAAGACTTTCAACAAAAATTTGTTTGAATGAGATCAAACTAGCAGTTTTTAAAATATAGCACAATTTCAACAACCGCAAACATAACTTTGTTATTTATACAAACACTATGAAAAACCAATTTATAATTATTTGCTGTCGACAAAATATTGTGGTATTTTGGCAAAGTTGAAAAAGGTGGATCCCTCATTCAGTTATAGTTAGCACGGAACCCTCAGTTCTCGAGTCCGACCCGCACTTGACCCGTTTTTGATTTATTGAACAAACAAACATACGAAACTCTTTTTGGACAACCTGTACAAATTGCACTTGATAAAGCAACTGTATACGACATCGAACTCTGTGTCTTACGCTATCCGAGCGCATGCATATACCAAAAAAGGCACTAAACTTAAAATAAAGAAAAACTACTTCAAACCACTTGCAAAATTCAACAGGCTCGCCAATGTGTCGGTGGCTGAGGTGCATTAGCTAGCTCCTAGATAGCGTGAGGCAGGCTTCGATTCCTTGTCTGATAAATTTGCTTTTTACAAGTGCAATTTAAGTTACAAGTATGTGATAAAACTCTATAAATCAAAAATACAATTATTAATTATAAGTTCCTCATACTATCTTTGTCTTCCAGATGAACTGAAAATAAGGGCTGAAATAATGATCATGATATTGACTTTTTTCTCTCTTTTCCAGCAATGCTCTAGCCATGCTTCTTCTTCTACTGCTGCTGGCAGCTGTGCGTGCGCACTGCCCGGAGCCATGCGACTGCGGGGACGGCGACCAACGCGTCTACGAATGCAAGCAGGGTGGGGTGGACTACATCGTGCAGGGACTGCCGAACAGCCATGCTGAGGTTGGCTGTCTGGTAAGAGAGATTCAATGACGACCCGACTGGTGTAGTGGTCGAGAAATCGCCTACTACGCAGCGGGTTGCGGGTTCGATCATCAATACAAACATTTGTGTGCATGAACATGTATGTTTGTATTGGTCTGGGTGTTTTCTATGTATATCACGTATGTATTTACAAACAAAAAGTATTTGAGTATCCGCTGTCTGGCACCCATAAAACAAGCTTTGAGTAGCTTACTTTGGGACTAGATGGCGATGTGTGGGAATGTGCAAATAATATTTATTTCAAATGGGTTCGATTTTTCACTGAGTTTGTTTATTCTCAGCACTTGCCAAATTGTTAGTGTTTTGTCTCGAAGCGCTAGAAGAGCCCGAAAGAGGAGTAGACATGTTCTAGCCCCATGCATACGGGCCAAAATTAATTGATATTACACTAATTATTGACGTTCATAAGTGACATTTTGTGTCCTAAATTGAATAAATTACTTTTGACTTTTGACATCGACTTAAAAAAAAGGAGGATTTTAGTTCGACCTGTATGTATGTTTGTCCGCAAATATCTTGCGTTTACCTGGATAGATTTTGAAGCGGTTTCCACTATGTATTTGTTACACTAAGGATAAGGTTTAAGTTACTATTTTAGTTCCATCACGAACATTGTAACTTAAACATGAACTCAAAACATCGAATTTTTTTTCATAAAAAATGAACCGCCTTCAAAAACAAATATTAAAAGGACTACAATAACGCTAATAGGAGAAACATTGAAGTCGTTGCATGATTTTAATCTTAACGCACAGCAACAGTCTAGGTGCGCACATCATGCACCGACTTCAAATGAGTTTATTTCTCTTATAAGCGTTATTTTAGTCCTTTAAGTGTTTGTTTTTGAGGGCGGTTATTTTTTTTCATAGGTTTTAAGTTTATTTTTTACTAGCGGTTATCTGTGACTGCGTCCACGCGTTTTGAGATAGTTCACCCACGTCGCAGCGTGATGAGTGGCCCCGGTAGCCTAAAGCCTTCCTCCATAAATAGAGGATGTTTGCAAATCGTTCTTGAGATGAGCGCGTTCAAACAAACTCTTAGCTTTATAATACATACTGAATATTGAAAAATATAGACAGGGGCATAGCGAGGGATACTTATAGAGAAAAATAAAACAAGAGAGTGTATTATTAAAGGATTTTTAAGTAGCAAACTGGACATAGAAAGAGGTAATACTTACCTAAATTACTTTACTTATTGTCATGTCAACATTTTTATAAATATTTGACTGTTTCAAACGATACGAAAGATCCCTGAATATTATACTGTTAAAAGAAAGAAATATTTGTTTAAAACAATTAATAATTCATTTTAAATGAAATTACAAGAAAACAGCCAGCGTGTTGTAAATGGAAATTAAAATTCCCGATCGCAAACCAACTGTTACATTAAACAAAAAAGTGTCGCAATTACGAAGACAAGATAATGACGTATTCCTCGAAATTTTAATTATGAATATGAAACCATTTGTTTGAGTTGATGATAAGATAAGTGGGGTCAACTCATTTCACATGATATTTGTTCGTGGTGTCAGTTCTAGTAAAACAATCTGAAACCTAGAAAAAAATTATGAATACAAATCAGTAGGTATTATGGTCAAAAAGGCCTCGAACTTCTATTATCGCTTCAGAGATAGGCTCCTCTTCTAAAGCTGTTTGAAGTTTATGTGATAATAAAACTGTTTTTCCTCTTAACGTTTTTGCACGCAATTTTTGATGAGAATGCAGTTTTACTATAGATACAAGAGTAAAAGCTTACGCCTACGCCGAGATTTCATGAATAGCGTATTTTCACTCTCGTAAACATCCATTTAGAAGTAAGTGCTGTCGATGTCTCTGCTACCTGACCACCTTCAAACAAAAGACTACCTGAGTTGCAAGCGATTTTGGCTCTTTCAGGTGGTAAAGCGTCGATGACCTCAATTGACAGTACGTCACGTATTTAACTAACTCCAAACGAGGCCTTGTGAATACAGTCAGTTAATTTAATTTTCATTGCAATATTTTTTAAATTAAAACTCTGAGTATACAGCATTCCGCTGGGTGATTGTGTTCCATCGTCGTTTCTGTCTGTACTAAAGTCTGGAGAATAGACCGATTCCATTTCATATTCATATTATTATAAGCGGTCGCCCGCGAATTCGTCTTCGATAAATAAACTTTCTAATACATTTTTTTTTCAAATCGGTGCAGTAGTTCCTGATATAAGCGCGTTCAAACAAACTCTTCAGCTTTCATGCACCGCAAACGTCACGCAGACACGGGCGTAGGAGAGGGGGGGAGGGGGGGTGGAAATACTACTCGTACGAAGCCGCGGGCATCAGCTAGTATAAAGCATGTGGCCTGTAATAGCTGGATTTTTTTCAGTGATTCCATAGCGTATCGGCCATTAAGTTACCTTGAACTTAATGACCTAGCCATGACCTGGTCATTGTTCTCTTACATGCTTTAACTCAGAGATATGGTAATCCAAAGACATAATCCCTAATCAAAATCGCTAGCTCGTTGCAGTCAATGACGACGTCGAAGTTTTATGACTGGATACAAAAATGTATTTTTTCTTTTAGTAAATTAAAACCTTTTAGATTTGAATACTGGTTACTTAAAGGGCTTATAAAAAAAATTTTTACTCCTGTCACAGGCCACATCCTGTCATCATCAGCCAAAGAACGCCCACTGCTGGAGATAGGCCTCCCCCACGGGTTTCCACAGCGACCGATCACTACGGTCTGCATCCAGTTAGATCCTGCAATCTTTACAAGGTCGTCTGTTTATCTTGTCTGTGGACGTCCTACGCTGCGTCTTTGGTCGAAGGGTCTCCAATCTAGAACTTTCCTGCGCCAACGGCCATCAGTTTTTCGTGCTTTGTGCCCTGCCCCTTGACACCTATATAATAAAATATTTTTTATTAACAGGAAACCAACATAAACTGGTCTGCCATCCCGTTCTTCCCGTTCTCATCGAACGGGACCCTGGAGAGTCTTCGATTGGTCGAGTGCGAGCTGCCGAGCAAGTTTGCGGACGTGCTCGCGAGCCTCGGCGCGAACGATGTGAGCGCTCTTAGAATGGGTACGTGGGTTTTATATACAGGGAGTTAAAAAAAAAGACAAATTCAAGGGGTGGTTAAGAGTCGAGTCTTGAATAGGTACTTTTTTTTTCAATATAGGTACTACCAGAACACATTGTAATTTTACCGGTTAATAAATTTAAAACTGTCATTAAAGAAACGTCAATGACGAAAAGGTATTATACTCGTAAAGAAGATGATTATTTAAAAGATAATAATGTATAGTCTTGCGTGGTCACTACAAACATTGTGAACCTTTTGAAAAGAGGCGTTGACAATAGAGACTGAGTTGGTTGCGTAGCTTCTTGCTCAGCACTAGCCCACAATTGCCCTGAAGCTGTGGTATGGTTTATATTGGGACGTGTAAAAGTGTCCTCAATGTGTCTATTTGATATTTCGTCACTGATTTAAATTTAAGCATTTCTGCGGTTAACTGGTAGATAATGAAGTTCGTATCGCAACTCGCATTGTAATACAGTTTCGAAAAATATATTAACTCTAAATAAAAACGAATCTTTTGTCACGACATCGAGCGTGAACGTCTGGACTGATAAATCCTAAAGATTTATGTAAAATCGTCTCATATTTTTCAGAACGTTCGCCAGGAGAGCTGACGGCCGAGCGTTTGGAGGGCTTGAGAGCGATCCACACCATCATGATGGTCGGTGCTGGTGCGTACACATCTTCTCTTTGAGTACCCGTAACGCTGGCAATAACTTCCCGTTACTTCCTCTGCACTTTAAAGCGACGGCTGCACCAGACGTCCCGGGTTTGATATCCGAGTTGTACCTGAGTTTTGCTGTTTTAAAAAATCTTAAGGCAGCCCGGAGTTTGTAAGTTGGCGGTGATCGACCCCCGTGCCTCGGTGCGCACCTAAAGCCGTTGGTCCTGCGCCTAATCTCTCTCCGGTCGTGACAGATTGTTGTCCCATCGGGCTAAGAGCTAAGATTGAGAAGAATAGCGAATACAACTGCGTTTGCGCACACATGTGCTCTATAATATGTCCCGCGCAGACGGCGAGTGGTTAAGACTGGTTACCGCTGTCGTAATCAACTGCACTAAACACTATTATTAATAGTACAAACTTAAAAGAAGAAGGCCTATTTCGTTATAATAATGTATCGTGTTTATAAATAAATATGTTCGTATTTGTACAGGTTTACTGGGACAAATTTATCATCTGTCTTTCAGGAGGTACAGCACCATCAAAGGTGTATCTTAAGACGTTGATAACATGACATGTGATGATAGTTTTTAACAACAGACTCTGCCAATATCTAGAGTGACTATGACGTATTATTTGCCATTAATTCGTTCGAATAGCAAATAACGATTGTGTTTTGATTCCTCGCATCAGTTGATAGTTTTCTAAAGGCATTAAGATTAGATTTGATAATGCTCTTAAAATAATCATTATTGCAGTGGAAAAGGAACTAAAGTACTTGATGGAATTATAATAGCTTTTTTATAGACATTTATTTTCTTCTTCCTCAGAAAACCAAACACGCATCCCTTACGATGTATTCGACGCGTTACCCTTACTGAAATCCTTCAACCTTCAAGGCGGCCATTTGAAATTAGAAGAAAATGGCGGCGACCCCCTCCCGCACCCTGCTACCCCCGCCCACCCCGCGCTGAGATCAGTTGAGCTTGCGGCGTGCGGTATTACGGACGTCCCGCCCGGCGCGTTTGAGAAGATAAATTACGTGAATAAACTGTATCTGTGGGGGAATAAGATAGAGAATATTACCAGTGAAAGTTTTAGAGGTAAGTTGTTATTTTTGTTATATTAATGGTGTTGATACATGTGTCTGTGTATCCATAGGCAGGTCTGGTTTCAATGACGAATTCTTTATATATTTTTTTTCAAATTGGTTTATTTCTTGAATAAATATGTAGAACAGTATAATTCAATAAACAAGATGGGGAAGTGAGCGCGGTTTCAGCTTCCGACGCAGTGCGCAGCTAGCGCCATTCAGCAGAAATTTGAGGAGCTACGTCGCTGATTCTCCGTATATCGATGGGTCAACCACAGAAAAGTTTTTGGGCAGAAAAGTTCTAGATTTGAAACCCTCTGACCAACGGACATGCGTAGGACCACCTTACCTGCCTCGGTGGCACAGCGGTAGGAGGGTCGCACTTCAAAAGAGATGGCTGTATAAAAATATATACCTGAGTTTTTCTGTAAAGAAAATCTTAAGGTAGCCCGGAGTTTGGAAGTTGGCGGTGTTTCACCCCCGTGCCTCGGAAAAGTACGTTAAGCCGTTGGTCCTGCGCCTGAAACCGCTCCGGTTGTGTCAGATTGCTGTCCCATCTGGCTATTAGAGTGAAAAGAATAGAAAGTGGACCTGTGTTTGCGCACACACTTGTGCACTATAATAAGTCCCGCGCAGTCGGTTTGTCGTTGTGACTGGCCACCGTAGTCGAAATCGGCTAGGGGGACTACTACTACTATACCACCTTAATTCATTATTTGTATCACCGAATTAACTTGCACAGCTTTTTGTATCGTATTTGTATTTTCATGTTTTGAAAAAAAGTAGACTCAACGCCACGTGGTGTTCTCTTCTAGACATAATTACTCTTTGCCTGCATCAGTGTTCCCAAGGGAATGTAACCCGAAAACTTTCAAAGACAGAGTGAACAGGCTTCTTTCGGGTGAGCTCGCTCCATCGTCGACTCAGTCTAAGCCCAATTAGGTCTAGGCTAAAGTCAAGAGCAAACCCATTTCAAATAAAAAAGGCAATTATTATTGGTTTAGAATGTTATGAACACTCACAGTGTCATATTTTATATTCAAAAGATGAAATAAGAAACCAAAAATATGCACACGGGCGGGACTTGAATCCCTCCTTGGCTTACCGGGTCAAATGCTCTACCAATCGAGCTACCGTGCTGTCTGTCCGACCTTGCAAAGTTTGTGGTCTCTTTGTGCGCAAATTTTTGGTTTCTTATTTCATCTTTATGAATACAATAATAATAGTTCACGCGTGCCTGTATTTAGAGTGGCTTTATCTACGAATGGTACTCGTCAATTTAATGTAGCCGCTGGGAAGAGCAGTTTCACGGCTGTTCCAATGACGCTGGCATCACAGGCCGATAAATGCGATAACGAGGGCTTCACTAAGGTTGAGAGGAAGAAAAGGAAGCCCTCCACGCGTAATCAATGCGGCACCGCACCGACTGGATCCAACCACCTGCTTCGGCCCGCAGTACCAGTGACGCTGCTCTACGTGTCCCGGCTCCATTACTCCACAAAGGTCGAGGAGATTGTAGAGTACATCAGAGTGAAGACCAAATACTTACTGAGGGTCGAACGGTTGGAATCTCGTCACAACACGAATTTCAATTCGTTTGTCGTGAGGGTTCCGTCCGAACAGCTGTCGACCTTCATGAAAGCAGAGTTTTGGCCGAAGGGTGTTCTGTATCGTCGGTTTCGAGGACGGTTACCGGACACCAAGTTGCGCAATACTACGCCCGCAAAATAGTGTTTTATTTTAAAATTATTTCTGTTATGTTATATGTATGTTAGTCTGTAAGGTATTTATTCTATGGGCCTAATTGCTTTTGTAATTATTTGTAGCCTGATTATAAATAAATAAAATAAAAAATAAAAAAAATAAATGTGAATGAACAATTAATTAATAACGACATTAAGGACGCACTTGAGGAAAAATACATAATAGCTTTCAATAGAATGACGGAAGTGATTACCGCAGTTGTGATGTAATTGAGGATTTGTACGCAAACGGTATTATTTGTAAATGTGTTCTTGTTAAACTCTTACCCAAATAATGGCCGATTTCACCAACATCAGATAAGACTAATTCGACAGATTAAGTGTACAACGACCGATTTTAAAATTATATTTACATAAATTAGTGCCGAAAAATAAATGAAGTTTTCAAATAAGTCGTTTTGTATTACCTATATTTGACGAATATTCCTTATCTGACGTTAGTAAAATCAGGCCTTAATAGTTTTAAACGACCAATTTTCAGATAACATTTACATAAATGATTGCTGAAACAGTGACGTTTTTAAATTAAGCGTTTTGTTTTGCCAACTTGTTTCGTTGGCTTGCTGGACTTATGAGTCATATCTTAATGCTATATTAAAAACTTCCTCGAAAAATGGACTATCCAACGTAAAAAGATTTTTTTTCAAATCGGTCTAGTAGTTTCTGTGATTAGTGCGTTCAAACAAAAAACTCTTCAGCTCTATAATATAAGTATAAATTAAGGGTCCACTTACTTCCACTAAGCCAAAATACCACAATACAGTGTGTTTGTGGACAGAAAAAATAACTTTGTTTTTATAGTATTTTTAATAAGGACAAATCTAAATTTGCGGTTGTTCAAAATGTACAATATCTCAAAAACTACTAGTTCGATTTCGTTTTTTTGTTGAAAGTATTTGAATAGATCTACATTGTGTATTTCTTTTTCAAAAAGTTAGAGGGGGACTAGCAACGGAACTCTGAAAACAGTAATTCTTAGATTTGTTGATGCAGGTGTTAACTTTATCGTATTAATCATGTCCTTATTAACATCTGCTGTTAAACATTCCGTAAATCGTGACTCACTTTCTTCACTGAACATTCAATTGATAAATGTATTTGTAGTCTTATACAGCGTCACTTTGCAAAGAATAGCTAAACTCATTTAAGTGTACTAAAAATGATAAATGAAGTTATTGTTAACTTATTTATTCAAATAAGGACGTCTTTAAAAATCATCAAAAAATTATACAGAGTGTTTTGGTCAGTGACATCCAACTCAGGGATGATAATACGAGTATGAGTTATACTTATTCTAAACTCAATATTTACTTTAAATTATATGCAACTTTTATACAAGTAAACCTCTTCACAACATTAAAAAAAATTAAAAAACGAATGGGGAAACTCGCACCCTCGCGCGTAGCTAGAGCTTATGTACGAAATACTATGCCGTAACTAGTGGGTAATTTTGACTCGATCGCTGTATTGTATTAATAAATTGATTTTGTGGGATTTTGCACTTTCTTAAAAAGTTTTTTTTTTAATTTTTTTTGGCATCAGTATCGTTTGTACTGTATGCATGACATCATAATAATGAAGATTCTTTAATTGATGTCGTTAAACTTATAAATCGTTTAACAAGTTACGAGTATAAAGCTGAAGAGTTTGTTCGAATGCGCTAATCTCAGGAACGACAAATTTCTTTTCAAATTTTATTTTTCAAAATCTGTCCAAGATTTGAAAAAAATATTCTTGTGTTGAATAGCTTATTTATCGAGAAAAGCTTTAGGCTATGAAACATCGAGCTGCAACGGGAGGGGAGGGAGCAGTCTCGGCCGCTAGTTTAAATATAGAAGCTCAATATGCGAAGGTGTAGTTGTAAAGTTTCGTTTAGTAGATTGTGCAGGATCAGAGTATATAATAACCATTTGCGATCGCTTGCTGTCAACGACATATATGTTACACTAGACAGTCTTTTAAGAACAAACTTAGTGTTTCTTCAAATTAGAGCGACAGCAGCGTGACTCTCTTATGTAAAGGGCTGCTGTCATTTTTATGTATGAAATTGACAGCAGCGCGATCACAGCGCCACAGCGGCGCGTAAGTCGTGCGAGTCCGTCCCACAACACCCATTACCCATTGCAGTGGTAATACCGTCCCCGTATTAGCACTGAAATGGGTAATGGGTGTAGTGCGACCGACCCAGTCGCGCGACCGTCGCGCTGCTAATGTAAAGGCATCCTCTGCTGCCGCGCTGCTGACGCTCTAATGTGAAGGCGCACTTAGTAGTACAGATGTTTGAGAATACATCAAAGCGTTTGCCATTGTAATTGCCGTATTTGTGCACACTTTGTCATTTTAGAAAAGGTGACACAAAATTTGTTCAAAACTTTACGTTTCTAGTATAGACGTCATATGGTCCCTGTGGAAAGCCGTCGGGGTGACCGTTGTTCAGCAGTTGACGTCCTATGCCTGATATGATGATAATTATTGTTTTATTTACTTATACTTTATTGCACATTAATAAAATTTGTACAAAAGGTAGAATTAACGCCATATGGCGTTCTCTACCACTCATGCCTTTCGGTTAAGAAAAATGACATGATGTTGATTGTAGTAAATATTTTAGAGAGGAGAAGTATTTCCTAAAGCCCTGTTTTATCATCGACAAATGAGCACTTACCAACGAATAATTCAAATATAGAACGTCATTTCTTATGAAGTAGTTACATTATCTGCAAATAGTTATTTATCAGACAGTGTGAAACAAGCCGGAAATGGTTTGAATATTTTTATCACTCACAGTGTTTATTATTATTTTTAAATACGCGTCATCACGCGTATTTAAAATACTCGTACGTCATTACGTACGAGTATTTATAAGAGACCACTAATTTTGCCCGTGGGGATAATTGCATAGTGTTTCGGTTAGGGGCCATTATTTGAGCACCGTTTTTTGATGGTCACACGTTTGAAATTCCAAACATATTCAATGTTTAATTAAATAATAAATTTTGTACGTTTTATCATGCATCTATCTCTATGAATTCACTTAAAAATGTATTATTATGTTTGTAGTTTTGTAGGAAAAAATATTTTACCATCGGAATCGGGAGTAAAACTGCTGTTCTTCGCGCGTCACACTGAGTTGGCGATCAGTTTAAACACTTCTATCTTGCTGGGCTTTTACATTATATTTACATTATATATTTTAAAAAATTAGATACTAAGTCAGGATTCGTTATATCGAGGGGGAAAAATCAGTCTTTAGATTTAAATTTAACATACTTAATTTTGTGTCGGTCACACGATTTTACCATTTTCGAAAATGTGACACAAAATTGCTCATAACTTCAAAAAGGTTCATCCTATCGACACAAACCATAGGTCCGCAGAAACTTCAGACCTGTCAAAACACTGATAGAAGACAAATAAATATCTCATAGCTATGATATAGCTAATACAGCTCCTTGATTTTATTTTATTTTCTTCAGACCCTAGTTCATGTGACCCTTCATGGGTAATGTTTTAAGATTATAAGTCAGCGTCAGGAATAAATGTCTACTATTAAATCATAAGATTCATTAGAGCTGATTAGATTACATAAATGTTAGTTACTTAATTTAATATTTCTGAAAATGTAAAATTTTCGTCACTTGCGTGACACAACTTTCGTGGTCAATTGCCCACGAAAGTTACAAATCATTCCACGAAAGGTTATCATAGTGTACTGATCTCACTAGAAATTATATTTTATGGTTTGTAAATGCAGTTAAAATAACCGCCTTAACGTTTCAAACTTGAATTCCTCTACTAAGACAGTTTCCAGAGGCACAGATATGATTTATAGAAATAATGTAGCTTACTAGAAATATGTATAGAACATGACGTCTTAAATCTTGATTTTTATTCGGCTTTGAATCGCCTCATCAATCTATATACTAATTATATAAAGAAATCACAATATGTTACTCTAAAAAAGCATACTCATTAATTAATTAATTTTCGTGCATTATTCGTAATTATATGTGTAGTTTATATGAGAAAATAATGAATATCACAAAAGTAAACCTTGAAAATAATTCTTTGCTACTAATAAGAATGATGGCAGTTATGCCAGTCGTCTTAATTTATTCAAACAAGTGGCATGGCTAATATTTGAGCCTGGTCTAAAGCTGGAAATTTGTCCACTAGACCGATAAAAGAGTCTAGTTTGAGGCACTAGATAAAGACTGGAAATCATGAGTTTGCTTTACCGGAAAAAAACTACAATTAACACTGTTACTGTAACATCCAAGGTTCGACAATAAGCGCGTGACGTCTGGTGTTTATTTCCAAAGATTCAAAAGAAATAGTTTAATTCTTTATTGGATACGAAAAAGTCATATTTTGAACGCTCTTACAGCTATGATCCAGCAACTAGTAGTCTAAATAGTCTCACTCCAGGCAAGCAAAATATCTGGAAGACTAATTTATTGATTGTAAAGTTTATAAAGGGCCTAACCTATATACCTAATATAACTGAGCCTACCTTAAATGAGTTGAAAATAGCCGGCAAATATCTAACTACTAAAATTCAGGGTACCTATATGTAATTTTAGGCACTACTTTGGAGGGTAAAGAGTTGATTGATACAGATTTGCTACATGTACCTTAGCTTACCCTTACCTTTGTAATCTCAGATAATTTCGACAGAATGCGACTACTTACCAAAATAGGTTAAGGAAGCGATTAAATTACAAAATACTAAAAAATTGATAGTAAGTATGGGTTTAAATTGTCGAATGTCAAAATACCATTGCTCCAAAAGTGTGAAACCATAAAATTTTACAAAGTATCCTATCGCTGACAAATACGGTCAGTGTTGTGGGCCGAGAACAAATGCGAGTAAACAGTGAATTTGAGGTCAGTGATACTGAAAATTAGTGCAATAAAAGACTTAGAAGGAGGGTAGACCATAAAGTCTACAAATAACAGCTCACTCGCAACAGTTTTAGGTACGCTGTGATCATGGCACTTGCAACAGTGTCGAAATACCTATCGGATACTCATAAATAATTTGTTACATAGTAGCAATGTCGAAGGTAACAAACTATTATTATGTTAGTGTTCATCATGAATGTTTAAAAATATATGTAATACCTAACCACATTACTATTTGTCTCATACATATATAATATTTCAAGTACTTTGATACTTTTATTACCGAATTATCTATCCAAAAAGACGCTGCGTAACTTTCGTGTCACGGTGAGTAACTTTCGTGGCTTACGAAATTTCAATATTAAATATCTACATGAATAATGAACCGATTTTCATGATTCTAACAGATTAAGTTACAGTTTGATAGTTTCTTTAAAGCAGTATTTTTTTCATTTGAATAATATCAGTATAAATTTTCGCCATGAAGGTGACGCGAAGAACACTTTCTGAAGAAATGCCCTTAGTACGACTAGTAGTTGGCCCAGTTCGCCAAAGGTTGGGGGGCGGTGGTGTAGTACGTTCTCGTTCGTGTCCCCTGAGTACCGGTCCTGACCACCGTAACGGAGTGGCAGGTCGGTAGCTGAACTACACACAAAGGCGACAGCTGCGCTCTTTGCGATCAAAGCCTTGCTCCGGTGACGCTGCCGTAGGCGCGAGTACCCGTTGAGCCCAAAGCATCAGCGTGCTTCCGCTCCTGTGAAAACGGTTGAGCTTGGAAGTACCCCCTGAGCACTTACTCCGGTGCCGCTGCGTGTCGCGCGAGCCGTTGAGCCCATAACGTTATTTTATTAGTACGTTGCGTGTTGCGTAGAAATTAAGAGACCGCAAAATGGCGGATACTCCACAACCAACTGTAAATAGTTCTAGGCAAAGTAGTTTAAGATCTGCACATAATGTGCAGCCGAAGGAGGCGGGCTGCTCAGCCGTGTCGCGTGTTAATATTCTTGACAATGTTGCACTGTCTGAGGACAGCGCCCTGGCTCTTTTAGCTGGCTGCGGCCAACCGCAGGCTAGGCTAGAGCGCACAGAAATTGACTCTGATGATGGTTCTGTTGTGTCAATGGCTTCTACGACCTCAGCTCTGCGCACATCACTGCGCATAAAGCGTAAATTAGACCGTGAAGATAGCGGTGAGTCAGACTCATCCGCTAAAGCTGTCAAAATCTCTCTCGCCACTCGTGGCAGACCTAGAGGCCGTGGAAGGCCAGCGAAAACAAGCGATGATATTCACTTTCGCAAACCGAAGGTGGATGCTAAAACCTTTCTGAAGGCCCAGGGGAAAGTGGCCTCTGATGTGGACGCTGAGGAAGCGGCCATTGTATTCTCTAAAAAGATACAACGAGCTCAAGAGCGTGCAAAGCTGGCAGCTAAAGACATAGCGCTAGATGAGCTGGTGCAGAACATCCGCACAGCCACTGACGCTATCATCCATTTAGCGGGAAAAAGCCGGAATGTCAAAGGTACTATTGAAGGTGCTCTAAAAGATGCGGCGAACTCGATTGCAGGGGCAGTGGAAATCATACGTGAGCGAACTACAGATGAAGAAGTACGTCGTCTACAGGCGGACAAGAAACGCCTGTCGGAAGAGCTGTCCAACCTTCAACAACAAGTTATTGAACTAAAAGCGACACGACATCTTCAAGACTCGGCTGCTCTTACCGCTTCGGCATCGGCAGCAAAGGTAACTGAACTTGAAAAGTCTAAGCCCCAAGATCATAAGGTTGCGATTAAGTCACCATCAGCCGGCAGAAGTGTCACACAAGCCAAGGTGGCTCCAAAGTCAGCCCCGCAAAAAACTGCGGATGCCAGCTCCCTACCGACTAAGGTAAGTCGTCGAAAACCTCACCGAAGTCAAACACGGCGCCAAGCTACATTGAGCGTTCCCAGAGAGACTCATCCAACCACACAACCGCTTCAGCCCACAGCCACAGGGTGGCTGCAAAGCCTATTGCTCCAAGTAGCACGGAGCCCATGATGATGATAATAGAAACAGTTCGCGATGGCAGTACAACTTAATCGTATTCTTCAGGCGAATCTTAACCACTGCACCGCTGCTCAAAATATCTTAATGCAGCATATGGTTGAATGGACAGTACAGGTTGCTATCATATCGGAACCCTATTTTGTACCCGACATGGATCGAGAAGACTGGGTAGCCGACTCCACACGAGTCCGAGTTGCAATAAAATCAACTGGTGGTCTTACTCTTGAAGTGATAGCCAAAGGTGATGGCTATGTGGTAGCCAAGTGTGGATTGACATTGCTGGTCGGAGTTTATCTTCCCCCCAGTATAAGTTCTGCCACAGTCGAGGCAAGTCTGGATAGGCTAAGTGCAGTGCTTCGAGGCACCCCTTTGCCTGCATTGGTCTGCGGTGATTTTAACGCCAAAAGCACAGCGTGGGGCGCTAGAGCCACTGATCCTCGAGGAGAAATTATTCTGGACTGGTCGACAACATTGGACCTTGTCCTCTTGAACACTGGCACAGAGTCTACTTGCGTGCGACCTCAAGGAGAATCCATAGTAGATCTCTCTTTTGCTAGCCCTGCTGTTGCCGCTAGAATAAATAGCTGGAAGGTGATGTCGGATGACGAAGCAGTAACATTATCTGATCATAGATATATACTCTAGTAGTAGTAATGGCTGCTTCGTCACCGTACACTCCTCTAAGACGCACTCACCACATTTATCCTCGATGGCGTTTAAAAGCACTAGATAGAGATATGCTCTTAGAGGCATCTCTCGTGAAGTCCTGGCTCCCAGCACTAAGCGGGACTATTCAAATTGATGAGGAAGCAGAATGGTTTCGCGAAGCACTTACGCACATTTGCGACGCCTCTATGCCACGAGCGGGGCCCCTGCCGCCTAAGCAGCAAGTCTATTGGTGGACCGAGGACATAGCAGAGATGCGGCGGGCGTGTGTTGCAGCGCGCCGCGCGTCTTCCAGACACCGCCGTAGGCAACATCGTGACCCGACTCTAGATGAACCCCTGTACGAGGCATGGCGAACAGCTAAAAAAGCCCTGCAAGTGGCTATTGCTAAGGCCAAGGTCCGTGCAAGAGAGGAATTGCTTAAGACACTTAATCTTGACCCGTGGGGACGCCCTTATCGCACTGTCAGGGGAAAACTGAGACCATGGGCGCCCCCAGTGACAGAAAATATGGAACCCGCTCTTCTACGCACAATAGTGGCTGGACTTTTTCCTACCCAACCGCAATTCATCCCTCCAGCAATGTGGCCGCACCCCGCTGCTCTCTTCAATGAGCCGGAACCTGTGTCCCAAGGGGAGCTCGACGCGGCGGTGCTGAGGACGAAATCTAAGAACGTGTCTCCGGGACCAGATGGAATCCCGGGTAAGGCACTGGTTCTAGCCCTAAATTCCTTAGGTGAACGATTGAGGTATCTGTTCACTGAGTGCCTCAGCCAAGGTCGATTTCCAAAACCCTGGAAGGATGGAAGGCTAGTCCTATTAAAAAAGGAAGGTCGACCCTCGGACTCGCCGTCAGGCTATAGGCCCATAGTGCTGCTGAACGAGGTTGGTAAACTCCTGGAAAGGATAATTACGGTTCGCCTCCTTCGGCATCTTAATAATACAGGGCCTAATCTGTCTGAGGTGCAGTATGGGTTTAGAGCACAACGTTCTACGGTGCATGCTATCTTACACGTAAAAGGATTGGCAGAACAGGCCGTGGCCAGTGGTGGGCTGTTGTTGGCGGTGTCTCTGGACATCGCCAATGCGTTTAATACTCTGCCGTGGGCGTGTATAAGGCAGGCACTAGTATTTCATGGGGTTCCTGTTTACTTGCAAAAGATAGTCGCCGATTATTTAGGTGAACGGACGGTGTCATGCCTAACAGCAAGTGGTGTGCACTCGAGAAAGGCGGCTTGTGGTGTTCCACAGGGGTCTGTTGTTGGACCACTCCTTTGGAACATAGGGTATGATTGGGCTCTTCGTGGGAATCTCCCTCTGGGGGTAAGCGTCACATGCTATGCTGACGATACGCTGGTAACAGCCCACGGAGCTAATTTTGACGAGGCAGTCGGACGGGCATCAGCGGGGGTTGCATCGGTTGTCGAAAGAATCCGGAAGTTGGGTTTAAAGGTAGCGCTCGAAAAATCAGAAGCTATCTGCTTTCATGGACCAAGGCGAGCGCCACCAGCGGGATCACACCTAAATGTAAGCGGAATCAGGATTGAGATAGGCAAAACACTGAAGTATCTTGGTCTTGTACTCGATGGGCGGTGGAAGTTCAACACCCATTTTGAACGATTAGCTCCCAAGCTCCTTAAGACCGCTGGAGCACTAAGCAGCCTCATGCCGAACGTCGGTGGGCCTGCTGCCTCCAGTAGGCGCCTTTACATGGGCGTTGTGAGGTCAATGGCGTTATACGGGGCCCCTGTATGGTATAACGCCCTTAACAGGGACTGCAAATTGCAACTGCGCAGAGTGCAGCGCATTATAGCGCTAAGGGTGATCCGGGGCTACCGTACTGTAGCAGGAGATGCAGCGGTGGCTCTGGCCGGTACTTTACCCTGGACCCTTGATGCTGCGGTTCTCGCCGCAGTATTCGAGTGGCGTGAGGAGCAAAGGTCACTTGACCTAAGGCCAGCACCTCGGGAAGTCGTGTCAGAGCGTCTTAAGCTGGAGACCGAGGCTTTGCAGGTCTGGGACCTACAGCTAGCCCAAAGTAACGTTGGGCACCGTATCATAGAGGCAATTCGCCCGGTGTTGGAGGGATGGGTACGGCGCCAGCATGGTCGCCTAACATATAGGGTGACTCAAATCTTAACTGGACACGGCTGTTTCGGCAAATACCTGCACCGCATCAACCGGGAGCCTAGTCCAAGGTGTCATCACTGCCCAGCCGATGAAGATACTGCTCAACACACACTGGAGGTGTGTCCGGCCTGGGCAGTTGAGCGCGAAGCCCTAAAAGAAGTAATTGGAAGCGACCTCTCCATCGGGGTTGTCGTGAGACAAATGGTGGATAATCAGGAGGCATGGCAGGCGGTGCTCACCTTCTGTGAGACCGTCATCTCGCAGAAGGAAGTGGCGGAGAGGGAGCGAGAGGCTGAAGCCGATGCTCCGATAATCCGACGCCGGCGTCCAGGGCGCCGCAGAAGGCTTCATGCCCTCGCTTTGCCCCTCATCGATGGGCCTCAGGCGGCTGACACGGGGGTGGCAGTCGCTCTCTGAAACAGGCTCTTGACGGTGGTGTGCGTGTCCCGCACGCCGTCTACGGGAATTTGGGGAGAAACTCTCTTTCCCTGAAGCTTGGTGCTCGAAAATGAGCTCAGCCAGAGGCGGGTCTGCGGAAGAATGCTTAGGGATATACCCAGGGCGATAACCCGCAGCACCCCCCCATATATGGCACTGAAGGACACCGACTGGTTTTTAGTGGGTATACCCACCCTAACTGGGTGGGGGAGTCCCACATAACCCCTGGTCTCCCCCGAGATCAGCGGGTATGCGCAAGGCATTTTCCAGTCGGAAAAAAAAAAAAGTTCGCCAATGGTTGTGGGTTCTCCCCAGGAAAAAGATCTGACTGGTCCGATTCCATCGTTTCCTATGAAATTCGTTTAGGTAACTAGCTGCTCCTCTGCGTTACCGGGTAGGCTACCGTGCCAATAACAGATATATGGTACGAAAAGACAACTTAAGAATCTGCAGAAGTTCCATATTAATAATATAATTATGTACATATGAATGGGAGTTTTAGCCAGTAACAACTGTTACCGCCATCGCACGTGTAGGTACTTTCAGCTTATGTTGTTAAAAAATTGTCTTTTGCATTTATGGAAAGTATAACTTTATGGGTTATGAAGGTCCTATAATATCTCAATAAAAATAGTAGTAAAAAAACTCCTACTTCAAAATCGGTTAAAATGGTAGGTAGATACGGATGATTTCGCGAGTGTGATATGATCATTTATATATTTAAACTAGTGGTCCCCCGCGACTTCGTCCGCGCGTTTTTCGATTTTTTCTCGACTTTTAAACCTTCCCTAGACCTCCACGAACATTTCAAGACTAAGATAATATAAATCCGTTCAGCCGTTCTCGAGTTTTAGTGAGACTAACAAACAGCAAATCATTTTTATATATATAGATATACTGCAAATTACGCTTTTATTAAAGAGCAAAATAAATTAATCAAATATTTAAGAAGGTTAATTACAACCCTAGACAAAAATTTCAAAAATAATATCTCATCACCCCTTTATTCTTTTAAGCTGATATTTTTATTCAAATGTATTATCATATCGGGCATATTTTCCATCAAAAACAAAAAAGCGGTAATTTAAAATGAGACCAACAAAAAAATATTAATGTTTTTTTGCTAAACTTACCTAATTTTTAGCAAGATTATATTTTTTAATTTTCTTAATGAGAAGATATTTAATTTATTTGTAAATAATTAACCTGAAAAAAGATATTGCATTTCTATGGTTACTATGGGGTTTTCTCGATAAATGCAATATAACCAAAACTAACTACTACTTTTTAAAAAAATGCCGGTATACAAAACAGTAAAAGCTATTAAATAAACACATAAACCGTACTTGGCCACAGCTAAGCCAAAATTATTAATTAATTAAAACAATACATTAATTAGGTATTGTATTTATTGTGGAGTAATTGCTTTAATTAATAACAAACAAGAAAAACTTAAAACTAAGACATGCGACATTAAAAATAAACATAAAACCCTACCTATTGAAAAACTACGGCTGCGTTGCCGCGTTGGATAGCTATGCTAATCCTTTGAGCTAGGAACCAGCCAGCTTTATTATTGGCTGTTTCAGAATTTTGACGCATATTTCTAAACAGATTATTAATAATTGATTGATATTTTTCTAATTGCTTTAATTTATTGATTTACTAAAATTTGGATCTAAGATTTATATTTGCACATCTGAAATAAATGATCGAACAGTATTTTTTATCCCATTCCAGGTCTCGACAACCTAGTTACGCTGGACTTGACCGGCAACCCTCTAGTGACTCTTCCCCCGCGCGCGTTCGCCACTCCCCGCCTGAGGAACATCACTCTGGTGGCCACAGGGTCAATGAACCGACCAGTGAACGTGAAGACCGGCGCTTTTGACGGGCTTGACCAGTTGGAAGACGTAAGTAGTTATAAGATCACAAGGTTGTAAAGTTCGCAGGACCAAATTGGATGCAGACCGCTAGTGATCGGTCGCTGTGGAAAGCCGTGGGGGCGGCCTATGTTCAGCAGTGGACGTCCTTTGGCTGATAATGATTATGATGATGAAGATTTTCTGCCCAAGTTCCATTTGTGGATGGTACAGGAAATGTATGAATCCGAGGAATTGTATACAACTCCTACGAAATGTAAACAATTCAGAAGCTATTACAGAATTGTATAAAATATTAAGTCAGAGATTAATATGCACATATAGTATTTTAATGTAAAAAAAAAATATAAGGAATTACATACATTTATATATCATATATATATAAATCTATTAAGTGTATCCTATACTTTAAACGAGAAATTTTAAAATATTTTTATGTGTTTTGAACTTTTTCTTTTGTGATGTTAATCGGTTCTTCAAAAGAATAGGATCCCATGCTGGTGGAACTTTCCAAACATCTTCTCTGTTGAAATTTGTCTATTTCCACCAGCATGGGACGCTAATCTTTCAAAGACCCGAGTAACATTACATCCTGCAAGATCTTAAGACACAGTAAGCTCTTTCTGTGTGGATAGGAACGTCAACTATTTGTTTTTCATAACTATTTAATGACAAAAACACCTTAGTCCTGCCTATGATCACGTATGCTGTGAAGCATTCGAAACACCAGGCACATAGTACTAATTACATGCGCAAATCCGTTAAGTCCTTCATTTAAATGAGTAGTATCCGTGTTTTGTTCAGCACCAAATATAATAATTATTATTTTGCAGATCTTATTCAAATTCGGCCGCAGCAGTATCAACTTCGATCCGCGAGCTCTAGCATCGCTTCCAGCGCTTAAAAAGCTAACTTTCGACACACAGTTCCTAGAACCTCTCCCCGCTGACTTGCTGGAAAACTCTACAGTGCTCGAAGACCTCACCATCCATAAGTCAAACCTAGAAGCGCTGCCGAGAGGCTTCTTCAAAAGCCAGAAGCGAGTCAAGCGGCTGCATTTGAGTGGTAATAAAATTAAAGCGCTGGATTATGATATATTCTGGCCGTTGAAGGAATTGGAAGAGCTTAATCTGGATGGGAATCATATCGAAGAGTTACCTGGGTAAGTGTCTCTATGTTAGTTGTAATATTTAAAAAAAATGTCTTCTCCAAGAAAAAAATAATAACAATTAGGTAAACAGACCAAAACTAACCTAACCCCTTTCTGACTTCAATTTTGACATCATCTCCCAATTTATGTACACCGTACTATTGTTATTATATTTTTTTCGGCTAACGTATTATTTAGGCTAAAGAAAGATCATTTCATTCATAAGAATAAGAATGATCATAGGGTTTAATGCGACAAAAGTAACGTCAGAATGTCTCAGTTTTGTGGTCAACATTAAGTTCTTTAAAGGATTTGTTTGATATAAAAGACTTTTTCTTACCTGTCTGTAGAATGTAAACCATTGATTGTACATGATATAAGGACCTAACAAGTAAGGTGTGATGCAGAAATACGTTCGTTTAAGAACTATTAATCAGTTTATGGTCTTTGTCTCAGATCGGACCATTTTTTTAACTTTTTTTTTAAATTAGACACCAATCACATACATTACTCTGATCCCAAAGTAAGTAGCCAATGCAGTTGAGTTATGGAAATCAGACACAACGGTAGTACCATAACACCCAGACCCACAACACAGGACCAGATCAAAATCAGAACTCAAATTACCATTATTCAAATCATATACCACATTAGCACAACATCCAGACCGAAACAAAAATAAGTACATTTAACGCGAAACTTGTAAAGATCGCAGGATCAAACTGGATGCAGACCGCTAGTGATCGGTAGCTGTAGAAAGCCGTAGATGAGGCCTATGTTCAGCAGTGGACGTCCTTTTATGCCTTGATCACACGCACCGAGGAGAACGGCAAGACTGAAAATCGTTCCTCGGCTGAGACAGTAGGGGAGTTGGCGAGTAGATATTCACCCTCATTTTGTTTTACGGCGAGTTAGTTTAGTTTCGAAGACCAAGTTTCGTAAACAGCTCAGAGCGTCAAAATTAATAGAGGTTAGTGAGTGGCGCTGGGTAACTGTTCTCTCACCTGCTGTGTGGATGAGGTGAGACAGTTTTGGGTATGAAAACACCGGCCAAGTGCGAGTCGGATTCGCGTACCGAGGGTTCCGTGCCAACTTTATCTGAATTAGGGAATCCACTTACTCCACTTAGTAAAATACCACAATATTTTGTAGACAGCAAATATAACTTTGTTTTTCATAGTGTTTGCATGATGAACAAAGTCATGTTTGCGGTTGTTCAAAATGTGCTATATCTCAAAAACTTCTCGTTCGATCTCGTCCAAACCAACTTTCGTTGAAAGTATTTATTATGATCCACAATATATATATTTTTTCAAAATTTACACTCGCTTAGTTAAGAAGTTAGAAGGGGAGGACGCCCATTTTACCACTTTGGAAGTGTCTAGCTATGAAACGTTAGACTTTATAAGAAAATGGTTTTAGGAACCTCTATGTCATTTTAAGAGACCTATCCATAGACAAATCCCACATGCATAGGTTTGACTAAAAAAAAAAATTCGGCTTTAATTTTATGTATAGGAGCCCCCCAATTAAGTACCATTATTTTTTATTTTTTGTATAAGAATTGTAAAGCGGTTAACGGGATACATCTTCCTACCAATTCTCAACATTGTGATGCTTATAGTTACAGAATTAAGTGGCTGTGACATACGGACGGACAGACAGACAGACAGACAGATAGACAGACTTGACGAAACTATAAGGTTACGTTTTTCGCCATTCGGCTACGGAACCCTAAAAAGAAGCGCGGGAGTGGGCACTAGGCCTAGTAAATAAAACGGGGCTCGACCGAGTGACTGCCTCGCCATTTTGCTTGGCCGAGTGCTATCCCTAGCACTCGTCAAACATACCGACCGAGCACTTGGCAGAGAGCGCTCTCTCGCCACTTTACTCGGCACGTTTGGTCAAGGCATTGTTGATAATGATGATGATGATGAACGAGAAACTATTAGCAATCCAAAGCGGCAACGCAGCCAGCATCGTAGGCAATACGACTATTGAACTTTCTTCCTTTGGGACCGAGAGGGTCGAGTCGAAGGTATCATTCAAGAGGAAAGTCCGACAATTGCAAAATATTATTTATTTATTATAAGTATTATTTATGTATATTTTATTTTTTATGTGTAAGTTTAAGTATATTTAAAGAATATAAAATATGTTGTTGCAGAAGTTTAAGTTAATTGTTACTTTTTTGTTGATTTTCTCTAAATTTCTTTCCACTGCACCCATTGTTATCTCTCTGCATGACCTAAAAGTTTGACTGGTAGATAATGTTTTTTTTAGCATTAAGCTCACCTTTGTACACTGTGATTTGTGCAATAGTCTTTAATTTTTTTTAAATAGCCTCCTTGCCGCAAGGAAATGGTTTCGTTTTTGAATAGGTAGATTTTAAGTTATTTTTTTATGATGCATGGCTTATTTCTTTCTTGTTTGTTATTAATAAAGTTTATTAATGCAGCACGAGAATCTTAATTTGGTGATTCTCCTTTCCAGCCAACTCTTCGGCGGCCTCACAAAATTGAAGTCCATGTCAGCGAGGAACAATAGATTGACATTCATCGCCTACGACGCCTTCCAAGGAGCGACATTCCTCGAAGTGCTTTATCTTAACGATAACCGGCTGACGCTCAAACCAAAAGAAGAAACATCTGGTTACCAGTTCTTGAGCTCCCAGTCACCTTTCAGGTCTGAATTCAGGAAACATATTATTTTGGAGTCGATGCATGAATACAATCTTACGTAGTCTACGCCCATCGTGCTCCAAATCCGAATATTTTTATTTCTCCTATTAAATAGAAGACAAATGCGTTATTTTTAAAATTTTAGTATTAATTTGAAATACGATTGAATATGAGGTGCTCGTAGCGCAGTGGTAGCAGCGCTTTGGTAGTGATACCAAAGTGAAGTAACCTACGGCGCGGTCGTGTTTGGATGGGTGACCATTCCGACCATATATAAGTGACGTACATCACGAGCATTTCCGTGCTTCGGAAGGCACGTTAAGCCGTTGGTCCCGGCTAATATCGGTTGATATTAGTCGTTAAGCCCAGTCAGAGGCCTTATGGGCGGCTTGATAACATCTGACAGCAGAGTTAGTCGCTTGCCTTGCAAACACCCCTTCACCAACCCGCACTGAGCCCGCGTGGTGGAGTATGGCTCAAACCACCTCGTTGAGGTAAGGCCTTTGCCCAGCATTGGGATGTAATAGGCTAACTTTACTTTACTTACTTACTTTTTAATTTGAAATACGGATTAAATTTTTTAAAGTTATTTTAGTTATGCATAATGAGCTCTATCTAATGATTAATTTAAAATACTATGTCATTTTGTATGATGTAACTGGAAGATAACAAAAGCCGAAATTTGGATATTGTGAAACAGGCCCATAATACTATAATTGCACTTGTGAAAATCATTTGTGTCAGGCAAAGAATCGAACCGTGCGTTTTGCGCTATCCGGACGCATGCCTTTACCACTCAGCAACCGTATGCAAGCCTGTTGAATTTTACGAGTGCTTGTTATAACGCGCAGGCTACGGTACTTCGAAAGTTTCAGTTGAACACATTAAATATCCGAAAGTATTTTTAATGCTGAAATTTGAAGTCAATTCGTAATTTATTTCTTTTCAGTTCGTTGTCTGATTTGAAGGAACTGAACCTTGAAGGGAATCTGATATCGGAAATATTCATCGATTGGAGGTTGGTACTGATTAGCAATCTGCAGCTGTTGAATCTGTCGAGGAACAATTTTACTGAGCTTACGGTGAGTTATTTCAGCGATCATATGAAAATCTGCTTTTAAAATAAATAATCGCAACTTAGGGCGCTACCCGGATTTTTAACGCGCAGTGTGCGCGTCACTTTAGTAGAAAAATCATAACTCGTTAAATAAAAGACCAATCAAAAATCGGGTAGACACAATTGTAGCTCTGGTTATGTGGTTTAGATACAGTGTTTAAGTTCAATAAAACAGAGTTATCTGTAGTTACAGTTAGAAAAATTGCCAAAAGTGGCCATATTTAGCAGTTTTTCTAACTCAACTACAGCAAACTACTTTTGAAACAATTTAAACGTACAAAATAAACTATAGAACCTGTACTACAATCGTGTCCACCAGATTTTTTGATTGGTCTTTTATTTAACGAGTAATGATTTTTATACAAAAAAAATTTTTGACTTCTCCATACAATCTAGAATTAGCTGATCGGCAGTCTAGTAGGGGAAAGTGAAACTTTTTTTTTGGGATAACGATGTTGGTCCCATACAAAAAAATGTTTTTTTTTTGTTTTTTTTTTTAAAAAAATGTTGTATTGTAGGATCAGAATTGGCCTCTAGAAAGAATGAAGTTAATTTTGTTAGACCCTATATTAGGCTACCTCGTTTTAAGTGATAATATTTTAAAGGCAGATTCAGAAAAATAAATCAAACATATTTTGTACGAAAAAAAAAAAATTTATACGCTAGTTTTCGAGAAAATCGCCTCTAAACATGTAGAAAAAAGAGTAAAATAAAACACCCCGTGTCGCGTGTTGCTGAGCGGAGCTCTCGGTCTTTGTAGGTATTGTCATACGCGCCGCCCATCGCCGCCGTGTTGCCTGCCTGCCTACACGTGTCGCGCTCGCGGCCGCTCCCCGGATAGCCACGCGCGCGACGCGAGTCAGTCAGTCTGCCAAAACAATTCGCGTTTGTATGTCGTGTGCGCGCGCGTCTCGGACCTGCGGTGCGTTTTCCGAAGCCTGGGCCGGGTGACCAGCATCACATAGTTTCCCGCCGCGCCTTGACCTGGTACGGCACCTACTGCCAAACACCGCAGACGCTTGCTATGGCGGTTTCTGCACAACGAAGCCCTCCACCTTTATCACTTGAGGGTCCAAGATTTGCTGTTGGCGGGGATTACGCCTTTATCACTTGAGGGTCCAAGTTTTGCTACTGATGCGGACTATGCGAAGAAGATCGAGCAGCTCGAGCTCGAGTCCTCCCGTTGACTACTGCGCAATTGCACATTGTTGGGATAACGTGCATGCACAACACAATGCTGCAGTTATTCGCCACCTATTCCAGCAAAGGTTCAGTGCATACGAGTGTGAATGAACAGTGAATGCCGTGATGGCCAGTGAAAAAAAAAACAGTGCTCGTGATAGCTAGATTGTCTAGTGCTCGCTTTAGTTTGCATAATAAGGTTAGGAGGCATCGCCTCAATTTGTCGTAACCTGTTTTACTGTAAATCTCTGACTTCATTGTTGTCAAATGTTAACTTGTCGCTGTTGATAAAAAAAATGTATTTGTAAACCAATGCAGAAATCCTAGTTTTAATTTATTTTATTGTGAAATAAGACTTGTATCCACATATCTGTACTAAAACTGAGCAAGTGCGATAAATAAAAGTAAAAAATAATAAAAATGTACGTTATTTTCAAAAATGTGTCCGCGTTTTATGTGTTATGTTTATTTACGGTACCTAATAAACGAAATTTAAAACAAAACTGTGTTAAATTTACTCACGCAATTTTTTGTGCATATCCATGTACTGAATCAAAAGGAATCAATAGCTGTACTCATTAGGTAGGTAGGTAACTACAACATCTGTTAAAGTTAGATTTGGTAAAATTGGAAATTTTAATAGGTATTCTTTTTAAAGTTTACTTTCACATAAGATTTGTTTTAATATTATTAAATAAACAGAGGTAACACAACACAATTAGGTAGTTTCAGTTTATCATTACCTACGACATCTGTTAAAGTTAGTAATAAATTTTAATAGGTATTCTTTTTAAAGATTACTTTCACATAAGCTTTGTCTGTATGTTTTAAGCCTGCGATAAACACATAGGTACCTAAGCTGAGTTTCTGTCTTAATTTATCACACATTCCCAGCTGTTAGTGTTTTAGGCCTACGATTAATGAACACATACCTACCTAAGTTGAGTTTCTGTTTCAGATAATCATACCTAACCAGCTGTTTTAGGCCTCAGATAAATGGACACATACCTTCCTAAGTTTTTGTCTTTGTTTTCATACCCAGCTGTTTTGTTTGTTTAGCGTTTATCTAACTGATCTGTCCGTTTGATTTATTAGGTACTGATACACGTTGATAATTTTTTTTCATATTAGTGTTTCGTAATAATAGGTAATCGAATGCAGTAGGTAGTTACCTTTATTATTATTATGTAGGACCAAATAAATAGGCGCGCAGCGGCGGGCGCCCCATACTACCCGAGTACCGCGCATCGGCACGCCGCATGAATGAGATAGGCATCTTCTGCCACGCTCAGGCCCATACGTCTGTCAAGTTTTCGCTCAATCTAGTAGTTACTTATGTAAGAGACGAAAGGCGATGTCGCGGAACAGGGTGTTCTTAAAAAATAATATTTTTTTTTGTTAGGAAAAATAAAAACGTAAACGGGCCAGTTTTCAAAAAAAATAATTATTGGGTCCTCTTTCTATGGTCTTGTTGGATGTTCTGTTAAAATATTATCACTTAAAACGAGGTAACCTTATATATATATTTTTAAAGCGAATCAAAAAGCGGTCAGAACAAACCTACCAAGTTTTAACTGTGTAATCGAAATAGTTTTAGAATAAAGTCTCCGTGACTTACGGACGGACAGACTAGAAGAAACTTAAGGTTTCCGTTGTTGCCATTCGGCTAAGGAACTTAATAAAAAAGTTTATGTTCTCTAGTATAAGCTGATTTAATTGTTTTAATGTAACTGTATTAGGAAAACATATTTGTTGTATGTTTTCTTTAAATACTGACCCTCTGATTCATATCTTACCTGAACTATGTAAAATATGTACAGTCGCCGTCAAATATATTGGAGCATACAAAGTGACCAAATACTTCTGAACAGTTCAAAATGTCAATAAGTTCCATGCACTACAAGTTCCCATTAGTATCAGAACATTCATTACTTCATTAATATCTGAGCAGAAGCTAGTCAATAATGTCTATACACACAACTAACCAATAATATCTGAACACTCATAACGTCAAATGTATCTACGCAGTCGGCCTTAAATATCGGAGCAATCGAGGAAAATTGCAGAAGTAAGTGCTGCTAACTTTACTATAAATCCTATTTAAAAATAGGAACTATTTTCATAGTTTATATTATGGTAAGATGACGCTGGCAGTTTGTAACGCTTATGTTTTAATAATAATAATTATTAGCTGGCTTAATGTAGTTTTCAGTATTGTCATCACTGTCATGAAAGTATCATGCAATAAATAAATTCAGGCAAGTGAGTGTTCAGATATTATTGGTTAGTAGTGTGTATAGAAATTATTGACTAGCTTCTGCTCAGATATTAATGAAGTAATGAATGTTCTCATATTAATGGTAAGTTATAGTGTATGGAACTTATTGACATTTTAAACTGTGCAGCAGTATTTGGTTACTTTGTCTGCTCCAATATATCTGACGGCGACTGTATCTTTAATTAATGCTTGTTTTCTCTAATCTCAATGGCCTATTTTCTTACTGTTACAGGCAGATGACGTCCAATTCTTATCCAACGTTATAACAGTTGACCTTCGGCACAACAATATCACAACTGTTAGTGTTACCGACCTTAACATTGAACTGCCCGATGGACCAACATCGGAGATGAATTCCTCCATCCTCCTAGACGACAACCCATTTAGATGTGATTGTGAAATGTACGCATTTGCCAAAAGACTTCACGGCACTAAACGTTTGACAGCTGAACCGAAACTCGATGTGGGCAATGCCAAATGCGCTTTCCCATCGTCTTTGGAAGGAACACCGTTCAAGAACGTCTCCCTCTCAACACTCACGTGCCCTCTTAGGCTTCGAGACTGCCCGAATTACTGCACATGTAATATGAGACCTGCCACTACATCTATAGATCTTGATTGCCAAAAAGAACCGTCGAGATACCCTGATCCTGAAAGCCATGGACTAAAATACACGTATCTTCGTCTCAGAAGCATGCCATCAGATTTACTGCCGGAGCATATCTTGTCTTTGAATTTGAGTGGCGTTGGATTGACTGACGCTCCCGATTTTTCGCTTGGTAGTATACGAGAGATGGATCTCTCTTACAATCAGCTGGCATCTGCTCCATTAGATTTATTACAGTCAAATCTAACTCTGAGTTTGGCTGGAAATCCGTTTATATGTGACTGTCCTCATTTCGAAGACGTATTTGTGTTGCAAAGATTTAGAAGCCAAATATCCGATGCTGATAAAGTGACGTGTAGTACTGGAGAATCACCGTGGAATGTCGACGCTGCAAGGTTGTGCGATGTTAGAAAAGCATCCATTATAGGTGGTACATTGGCAGCTTTGGGCATCATCGCAGCAGTGATCGCTGCATTCTCTTACCGCTACATTTTAGAGATCAAAGTTTTCCTATTCTCCCGTGGATGGTGCCGATCTTTAATCAAGGAGGACGAAATCGATAAAGACATGCAATACGACGCATTCGTGTCATTTTCAGAAAAAGATGCCAGGTGGGTGTCAGAACAATTACTTCCAAAATTGGAAGGAGCGCCGAACTTTTTCAAACTGTGTGTACATTATAGGGACTGGATTTTAGGGGATATGATACCAGCTCAGATAGCAAGATCAGTGGAACAGTCTAGAAGAACGATTGTAGTTTTAAGTGAGAGCTTTTTGAAGTCCACATGGGCTCCGTTGGAGTTCAGAGCGGCGAACATTCGCGCGCAACGTGAACGACGCGCTCGCGTTCTAGTCATCATTTTAGAAGATATCCCTGAGTGTGGGGAAATGGATGCCGAATTGAAAGCTTACTTGGCAACTAATACTTATTTAAAATGGGGAGATAGATGGTTCTGGGAAAAGTTGATATACGCCATGCCTCATAAAAAGACTTCGTATCTTAATAACGTGTTAGTAAATGATACAAAATTGAAGAAAACTGGTTTGAATGCGACGCTTAACGCTGAAGGAAAGATAGTCAATAAGGTCAGTGTTGTTAAACCCATCAATAAGTCGGTAGCTATTTGATTAAAATTATTTGGACGATAGTTTATTTATCTCAAATAATAAGCTACCGTTGAAAATCATTGAGTGGTTTGCATCAACAATGCAGGGTATATTGACAAATGAAAGTTAAATTTAACGGTAATAGTGTAAGTTGGTGCAATACACCATAACATAAATATCTATAACTGAGATTTTAAGTGGGTTTGACCCAGACGAAAGATTGAATTGAGCCTTCAGACCTCTTACACACTGCGAATTTTAGCGTGATTGCGACTCACGCAATGAATAATTACCTAGTAGTCCAATTATTTGGCATCGATGCAGCCGCTAATACAGTACATAATTTGTCAATGTTTAGCTTCTGCATCGCGACTGCATCGATTCTAACGCGCGTTAGCATCACGACTGGTTCGCTGCTAAAAGTCGCAGTGTGCAAAGGGTCTACACTTCGCAAGCCATATATACCTATAGTGTTTTTCTTTGCTAGTCGAATAATATAAACAATCATTTCAAAAGTATTAAAATTATATCAGTAAATAAAATTGTTTAACTATTTGATTTAAAAATATTTCAGCGTTCAACCATGAATTACCTATGAAGGTTGTAATTTTTGTGTAAATCTTATTTCAAAATGATTTTTTCGTTAAAAAATAAATATCAATATTGTTCACAAAATTCGACAAGCTAAGAAAAATAGACTTTACATCTAAATATTTAGTGAAACAGATGTTAGATATATGTTAGATTTTCAAATTTTTAAAATGTTCGCTTTTTGCTATGGCGTAGTACTAAATATATTTTGTGACCTTATTATGTAAATTCACAAACATAGGTGTAAGAAACATTTTTAAATTGTAATGGTTAAATCAGAATCTCAAGTACGATTTGTGAGTACTACCTAACGCTGGTACAAATAGCTTTTTTTGCAGAACTTATTGAACCGACAATGTTTTTAAAGGTTTTTTAACAGTTAATTAGAGCAATAATAAAACATACTCAGTATCCGTGAGCAAACTAAAAGTACGCATCACTGTGATAATTCTATTATATTGAATCTCATGCTTTATTAATTACTAAATAGTAAAGAAAAATTAAATAAGCAATAGATATTTGTACACGTTTTAAAAACTCTTTATACCGCTACTAAAACATGACTACAGCTCTTATCTCTTAAAATGATTGTCAATGATACAATAGACATACTATGTATAATTATACAACGTGTAACATTAAATGCGCAAAACCTGAAAAAACTTTGATTGGAATAACGATTGGAATAAATCAATTAAACCACTTTTCGATAAGGGTCACATTTTAAACAAAATTTCAATCAAAGGTTGCCCCTGTCTATTTGTTAATAAGACAATCCATCACTTGCGCAATCCTGTCAAATTATATAAAGCAATGTTTAGTTCTCTATAAGCGTAGATAGTAATAATAATAATGTGAGCGCGGCGCAGCGGCCCTTTAACTACCGCACCCCCTCTTGACAGAGCGTCGTCCGCAGAGCAAGAAATGATCAGAAGTGCCAGTAAAACTAAAACACCTTACAAAATCCTTTTTTTTCTTTCAGAATTAGGTCTATTAAATAAAAAATCTTTGAGGTGTCTGTGGTTTAGCGCATTCAACATTACACTTTGTATATTTTATTCACAAATACAATTAAAGACTTTGTTTTTTTCCACGTTTGTAAACAATATTATTTTCATATGCTTGTACCTACGAAAAAAATCCAAATGGTCTTTACGTAAAAATTAACATGACTCCAAAAGCTGAATAGCATTCTAAAATATACCGGTTATTTCATGGCAGCTTATATTTTAATGGATAATTTCTAGAAATCTTTGGGATTGACAGTTTGTATTTTAATTGCAATAATTCACTATCAGCTAGTCAACAAAATGATATTTAATTTGTGTGTTACTATATTCTTTCTCATTGCTTTAATATCAATTTTATTATTTTAAATAAGGTGCTATTTTTATTACTTTTTTATCTTTTATATTAAAAAATGTTATATACTTATTATCATGATTATATGTATATATTTAACTATCATCAGTTTTTATTATAATAGAAGTAAATACCCGTGACAGAAATGACAACTTTAAGTTTTTATTAAAAGTCATAAAAGTCATTTATTTATGCAAATAGGCCCAGCCCATTGAGGACACTTTTACAGATAGTTGCACGCCTATTTTATTATTATTTTTCGCCTCGCCAAGGGGGAATTTCCGAAACAAATAATATGTCCTTTTAAAACTAAGAACTTCATCACGGAAAAAAATCTTGAATACTTATTTGTAGTTAAGTTTAAAACTGATGGAATATTGTATTTTCATACTACCAAGATATTTATTTTTTAGGGTTCCGTAGCCGACGTTAACCGCTTTACGATTCTCATACAAAAAATAATGATATTGAATGAATATCAATCCCATACATGAAACTAAAACCTAAAAAAAAGTTTTTGACAAACCTATGCGTGTAGCGTGTTTATGGATAGGTCTTTTCAAATGACATCGAGATTCCGACAACCATTTTCTCTTAAAGTCTAACGTTTGAGAGATAGACGCTTCCAAAGTGGTAAAATGAGCGTCACCTCCATCTAACTTTTAATTTAAGCGAGTGTAAATTAAAAAAAAAAGACATGATGTAGATCTTGACTTTCATCGAAAATTGGTTTGTACGAGATTGATTCGGAAGTTTTTAATATAGAGCACATTTTTCAATAACCGCAAACATAACTTTGTTATTAATACAAATACTATGAAAAACAAAGTTATATTTGCTGTCAACAAAATCTTGTGGTATTTTGGCTAGGTGGAAGTAAGTGGATCTCTTATTCAGTTAAAGTTGGCACGGAACCCTGAGTGTGCGAGTCCGACTCGCACTTGGCTGGTTTTGTTTTATTATGAGATTTTAATGCTAAGATAATATGTATGTGTTATAGTGTGTGCATACTTATTTATGTATGTACTAAGTACTGTATAGATGGTTAAGGTGTTTTTATTTTAAATAGTGTATAAGTTGTGTGCTGTAAAAAAAACAAATATTAAAATTGGTATTCACAGAAACGTTTTATATTTTGAAACATGCTTATTAACATGACCTTCATTGTCGACCTCCGTGATGAAGTGGCAAAGCACGCTGGGATTCAAGGCGTTACCGTTTTGAGGTACTGGGTTCGATTCCTGGTTGGGTCAATGTAGAAATCATATTTTTTTACTTGACTACGGCAAAGCAAAAGGAGGGTTATGATTTAACATTTGTGCAAGGAAGTTTCATTTGTTTCCTCATAATTAATAAACTTTTTATCTCAATTGAACGAATGAGGTTTCGTTGGAAGCCTTGGGGGAATGAAGCGGCGTGTAAATAGCCGACTCCATGCGGGAACTTAAATACGTAAAGAAAAAGAGATAAAATAAGATGAACAAGATAAAAGAGAAGAAGACGTCAGGAAAACATAGGAATAATTCCTTATATTACAGGAAACTGAATGGCCCACTTATATATACAATAATAATACCATACTTATATATACTATATATATAAAATATGACACTGTGAGTGTTAAAAAACATTCTAAAGCATTAGATAGCGAAGCGACATCAATTTCCAAGTTGAATTTATTCTGTAAAGAATAACTGCTTGGGCCATCTGTTTCATAAACAGACGGCTAGATGGCGCTAAGCGTCACGCAATTGACGTTTTCATAAGAAACCACAAATTTCGCAGGGTCAGACTAACAGCACGGTAGCTCAATTGGTAAGAGCGTTTGGCCCGGTTTGCCAAAAGGTTGCTGGTTCAAGTCCCGCCCGTGCGCAAATTTTTGGTTTCTTATCTCATCTTAACCATAGGTCTATACAAGGAAAATGCTGGCGGCGCGAAGGAAGTGATAAAAAGGCAAAAGTGAGAGCGTGATTAAAACAACAATAGGTATTTAAAACAAAAAATAAACATACATAATAATAATAATAATAATAATAAATAAAAATACTTTATTGCACACCATAAACATAATTACACAGGATAGTATCTTTGATATTCGCTATAAGTACAATTTAGGCGGTCTTATTGCTTGTAGCAATTTCTTCCAGACAACCTTCAGGTAAGGAAAAGCATGAAGAATGAAAGAAGAGGCATGGCGATGAAATTATTCTAAACAAATTTGAAGTGGACAGGTTTTTATAAAGAAACATAAAAGAAGATGATAAGTGCACATTATATAAAAATTAAATGTCAATAAATGATCATAAAATACACACCATAATACAAAATATAAAACTAATACATATTTAAACACATTTACATAAAAATATATAAATAAAGAGGTAAAAATAAATGCATAATCAGTTGCAACCAGCAGATCCGAGAGCCAATGAAGAATAAAAAGGAGTAGTAAGTAAGTAGATATTGTTAAGACTATAGAAATTATAAACGAGAAAGGAAAAAGGCTTTTACTTAACGTTTACGTTTACATACTACTTATTAAATAAATACCGTACACATTTATACAAATTTATGGAATAATAAACATACACATAGTACATACTAATAATACTAATGGCACAAATATCTATCTACTTACATCTTAACCCTACCCTTAAAAAAGACTTACGTTGGTCTTTAATTAATTACAGATTCGCTATGCTTATTACGATACTTCTTGATTAATTAAGTGATCGGTTCCCAGATTTAGCCACTAATCAACACCTTTGATTAGCGAATTAAATCAAATTACTTTTGATTAACTGATCAAAGACCTACAGAAGGTGCAAAAGAAATTTTGCCTTCGGTGTGATGAATAACTAAATGGTACCATACCTGGTGCTTAAGAAGGTTTTAGTTTGTATTACTAATTAGATATTACTACGAGTAAATATATGTATCAAATCCCCCCTTCTTCGTCAGATGGACTTTTTCGCTTTAATTCTTACCTAACTCACAAGCAAAAATAAAAATAAACCTGATATCATGTTTAAGTGCATCGGTGAATTGATTTGAAGAGGCAAAGAGTCTACTTCAAGATAAAAAGCGAGCAAGTAAATCGTTGCTCTGACTATTTGAGTAGGCGCATAAACAAGCTTAACCGTATGAGACCCTTTTCGTAGTTATATTCAATATAATTTATAAACGGTCTGCTTTTACTTAGTGCTATGCTTGAATATGATACATTATTTAAAACATGAATAAATTGTGATTTTTCGATACCTATATTTACATACACATATTTTATTATCCATAACATGATTGTATTTTAAGTAATATACATGGATTAATTTTAGTTATTATCAAATGTTATGTGAATTCTATGAAATTATTTTTTTCATTGTATGTACCTATAATTAATTTCCGAGCAGATTATTCTACCCACAAAGGCACCCACTGAAAAGCAGCGTCGTGGTATGCGTCCCGCTGCCACGACTTATGCTGAGCGGGTGCCTTTTTGACTCAAGTAGCCTGCTTTTAGTATGTTAACATATGTGATGATATTCACTGCTCATTCATTTTCATTCATTCATTCATTGTAGTATATTCACTGCTCGGATATCACCATTCTTCTTTAGCTGCCTTTTATTCGTGACACTATGTCATATCGTAACAGAGCCAATTAAAAATCGCTCTACAAATGACTGTGATATGTAGTAATACAGCCCCAAACAAAAACAAAATACAGACGAATTTAGAATTTTACCTTTTTTTTAAATTCTGTTAAAAAAAGAACCTTGCGTACTTAAGTAGGAGTGGCCACTCTGTACGCTTACCTTTTGCATGTTCTGTGATTTAATACGAAACGCAACGAAACCATATCGTATTTCGAATATAAATGTGTGTTTGAGACTCCAGCCCTGCACTCACCGCATGATGCGATCGGTGCTGGGTAAGTTTCGTATTGATGCTACTTTTTATATGATTATTTTCTTGAATTTAGACTCTTAGAGTCACGGTGGCACTGGATTCGGGCCGGTTGCTACCGGTCCACTTCGGAAATGAATCTATAAAGGGCATAACGGCCTACAAAGTTAATCGCTTTTGTTTGAGGTGACGTCCATTTTATTATCATGTGTGTGAGTAATGTTTAATTGAAAGTAGTAAGGTGGCGGTGCTCGTGACCATGCCTTCATTCCAATTTAATTACAACCTTATTTCTTTACCCTCTAGTGTCAGTGTTGATCGTGCTCCAGCATGCCGCGCAGTTGCCCTGCCGGTCGGTGACGAGGCCCTCCACCCGCACCGCCCCCTCCTCCCACGAGGACCTGGATTCCATCATCGCCAGGAACAAAGAGATCACCGACCTCCTCATCCCACTACTCGAAGCCAATCTCGAAAATAAACGACATGAGACCAAAAGAAACGACCTGTTTAAAGTATTCAGGGACTCGAAAACCAGAAAAGATCCGCTAGTAGAGCTGCTTCCGTTTACCAAAAGACAAGGAAGAGAAAGGAAACCTGTAGCTCTTATCTTAGCATCGGAATTGAGATCACGAAAAAGCAAGAAAGGCAGAAACAAAGTACACAATCAGAAAACTTTCATAATCCAGAACAGTGAAAACGTTGAAGGAGATTATTATGGTGATGAAAATACTGAAGAAGACGTCGATGTTAGTAATGAAAACAAGTACCATGCAACTGTAAAACATGAGCACTGGAGTACTATAGAAACGGTTGATGATGATGATAGTCTCGATTATGACGATGATTATGATGATGATAAGCTACATCATCACAAGCTTGAGGTAAATGTCGTCAAAGAAAACGAAGACAGCAATTTCTTGAATGAGGAACTTCAAGATGTATCAAAAGATTCGAAAGAAACAGTACAAACTTATTACCCCCAATATATTGAGAGCTACTCAGATGAAAACGTCTCTGAGTCATTTGAAAGCGGTAGCGGCGACGAGCTTCTAACAGTCAGCGATGAGAATACAGACGAAGACAGTGAAAATAGCGAACTGAATTCCCTCAACCTTGAAACGTTAACACTTTCCGCTGAAGGCTTAGATGATAATAACAGTACAAACGAATTAGATTCCGAATACCAGTCTGAAAGTTACGAAGACACGGACGAACTCCGTGCTATTTTTCCTAGAAAAAGACGGAAACCTACAACAACACCTAGACCTCAATATTTTAACGACTACTATGACAGTTCCAGTTACGAAAAAAGAAAACGTTTACACCAACTAAACGAAGACACCATCTACTATGCACAAAAACAAAACCAACAACACAATGCACCTGCAAATGGGGGACAAGACAGTAATTATGCATCAGATGTTAGCAGATATGATGATAATGATGATGATGGTGGATACGACAGTGTGTTTAGTGAATACCAATCTGGCAAATACGAGGATGCAAGTGGAGACAGCCAATACGATAATTATGCAACAAATGAACACGACGAAAGTGAACCTGATACATATAATGATGACTACTCCGGTGTTTCTGACTATTATGGAAATTCTGCAGATAGAGGTTACGAAGATGATGATTATGATAACCAAGAAACTGACGCAAATGATGATTATTATAGTGACGAAAATCTTGATAGTGCTGACGGTGATGCAGGTGACAATTATGGGGGAGACAATACACATAACGATGATACATATAATTATGACACATATAATGATAATACATATAATGATGATACAATTACTGACGATACATATGATACATTTAATGACAATACTTTTGATACATACAATGATGATACATTTGACAATTACGGCAGTGCTGATTACAGAGAAGCTGAGAAAGCTGTTGAAAAGCAAAAATTAACCTTCAGCGAGGAAATAGCTCAAAAATACGCCGCTGATTCGAAATATTCGGTCGAAAATGATAGCTCTTTAATTGAACCGTCCGGTGAACTTAGTAAATTTAACGTCGAGTCCGTAGAAGGACTGATAGAAGTATTGAAACTAGATGATATTGATGAAGATCAAAATAAATGCGACGAAAACGAGAACGATGTCAGCGTAGAAGACGTAACTGTAAGAAAACATGTGTCGGATCATTCGCACGAAATACACAAATCGTATAAACTCTCCTTCAAATTCAATAAATGATCATCTCCTTGATGTACTAAAAATATGACCTTGGCAAAGAAATTGGACTGCTTATATTTATATCGACTTCAGTCAGTTTATTGAATTCTGAAGTATATAAATAGAGCTAATGATTTTAGTTATAAGTTGTGTGATGCAGCAAGTACAAAACGAAATTTGGATCTCTTTATATTAGGGTTTGATGCAATTATAACCAAAGTGTTGGATGCTGCCTTATTTATTAACACCCTTATTGAATTTACAATAATAATAAAAAAAAACCGGCCAAGTGCTAGCCGGACTCGCGCTCGAAGGGTTCCGTACTATTATCTAGGTAAACAACATAGATGATTTACTCAAGTGCCTACCTATTATCATTTTGATATCGAGCAAAAGAGGGCTAAATAGGAGGGAAAATAGACTACTTGGCCCACTGTTGCAATACCCTCGGGTAGATGGCACTGACGTCACGAGTAATGACATATTCAAGCTTTCTCTGAACTAAGGCGCTATCTACAGGAAGTGACCTGTCATAGGAGCAAAAACGTAAAACAGAGGCCCTTTAAGTAACCAGTTATCAATTCTTAATGATTTTCGTTATTATAAATGTTTTTATTTTCAAATTTATTTATTTATTTAAAATACATCATGCACAACAACATGTACATATGGCGGACTTATTGCTAAAAACATTCTCTACCATTGAACTATGGTCTATACAGAGAAAATGCTGGCGGCGCAAAGGAAATCATTATTTCTAACAAAATAAACGAACCAGCAATGTATTGCAAAGAAATATGTCCAGTCACAGAACTTGACATTGTCGTTTAGTACAAAGAGTTGGCTATTTTTATTTACATTGATTAGGGATTATAGCTTTTTAAAATTAAAAGACCTGTAAATTTTATTTCATTTTGACTACCTAACAGTGACAAAAACAATTTATAGAACTAAATTATTTATCGTTAAACAATTATGCCAATACTATACATACCAACAAAAAATATAAAAACTAAACCGCGTTCATGAAAATGACTAAAAAGCTCAAAATAACACATTCGCCCTTTGTTTAGCTTTTTGAAGGCGTTTTTTTTTTATATTATAAATTTTAAAACTATTTAATATTTGACGACCTCCGTGGTCGAGTGGCTAGCACGCTGGTTTCAAGCGTCGCCATCTCGTGAGGTTCCGGGTTCGATTCTCGGCCGGGTCAATGTAGAAAACGATCTTTTCTATATTGTCTCGGGTCTGGGTGTTGTTGTACCACCGTTGTGTCTGATTTCCATAACACAAGTGCATTGCTACTTACTTTGGGATCAGAACAATGTATGTGATTGGTGTCCAATATTTATTATATTTATTTATTATTTATTATATTATTATTAATGCATACACATAGAATTGATTTATCCCTTTTTTTAAATCGGTAAAAACTATGAAAACTAACATTAACATCCCATAAGGGCAAATACAACATAGTTTGAGAAATAAAAATAAAATATTGGTACCGGTACCAAGAACAGTTAATTATGGTAAAATGAATATTGATGGTGTGAACTTTTAGAACAAGTTGCTAGAAGACCCGTTACATGAGAATGATTAAGCAGAGACTTATAACACACTTTTTGAACAAACTTTAATTACGCGTTAACATTATTATATTTTCACTTTGGCAGTTCACTGATATCAACATAATGTGTACCGTGCCATTAAAAATCAAACAACAATAAAATAATACTCTTTTTTTTGTAACCGGCTTCATAAACATTGTAAAACGCATAGTCAATAGTTATTCTACTCTCAGTTGATTATTAGTCAATTTTAGTTCGCTTATGTATTCATAGATGGCGCTGTACCCCGTTGAACGGCGATTGAAATAAAATACACAAAAATTAATTTTATAGAGTAATTATAATAACCTTCCTTTTTAGGGTTCTGTAGCCGAATGCCAAAAAACGGAACCCTTATAGTTTCGTCAAGTCTGTCCGTCTGTCTGTCCGTCCGTATGTCACAGCCATTTTATTCTGTAACTATAAGCATTACACAATTGAAATTTGGTAGGAAGATGTATCTTGTTAACCGCTTACCCATTATCATACAAAAAATAAAAAATACCGACATTTTAGAGGGGGCTCCCATACATGAAACTAAAACCAAAAAAAATTTTTTTGACAAACCTATGCGTGTGGGTTATCTATGGATAGGTCTTTTTAAATGACATAGAGGTTTTTAAAACCATTTTCTTTTAAAGTCTAACGTTTCATAGCTAGACGCTTCCAAAGTGGTAAATCAAATCAAATCAAATCAAAAATAATTTATTCAATTTAAGACACAAAATGCCACTTATGAACGTCAATAATTAGTGTAATATCAATCAATTTTGGCCCGTATGGGGCTAGAACATGTCTCCTTATCTTTTGGGCTCTAATAGCGCTTCGAGACAAAACACAGACAATTTGGCAAGTGCTGAGAAGAAACGCCGGAACAAACACAGTCACCACTAGCTGCCTCAAAAATGATACAAATCAAAATAAACAGGTAGGTACATCAGTTTGGTGCAGGCTGGACTGTCCATACATTTTCGTCATTAAGATAGTCTTGAATTTTATAATACCCCTTCGAATTAGGGTAGTTTTGACATGTAACTTAAATTTATGAATAGGTACTTCGATAACATTATTAGGTATATTGTTGAAAAATTTGACACAAATTTTCCAGGGATGAATTCATTGTTTTGGCTAACCTGAAATTTGGAATGACAAGTTTGCTTTTATTTCGTGTGTTATATGAATGTATGTCACTTTTTTTCATGAAAATATCTAAATTTTTGCGTACGTACATGATATTATCAAATATGTATTGAGAAGCGACAGTGAGGATGTTAATTTCCTTAAAGAATTCTCTCAGGGATTCGCGGGGACTAAGTTTGTAAATGGCACGAATGGCTCTTTTCTGTAAAATAAAGATGGTATCGATGTCCACAGCAGAACCCCACAAGAGAAGACCATAAGACATAATACTATGAAAGTAACTAAAATACACAAGCCTTGCTGTTTCAACATCAGTTAAATGTCTAATTTTTCTAACCGCAAAGGAGCTGAAGCGAGTCTCCCAGCCAGAGCGTCAACATGTGGTCCCCACTGCAATTTCGAATCCAATGTAATGCCCCGAAAAACAGTGGAGTTTGATAAATCTGATTTTTCACCGTTGAGTACAATTTCTGTGGTAGCTTGCTTCACGTTAGGCATGGTAAATTTAATACATTTAGTTTTTTTTGTATTAAGAAGCAAGTTATTACTAGTGAACCAATTTAATACCTTAGAGAGAGCTCTGCTAACATGGTCAAATGATTTTTCGACTCTTCTTGATTTGAAGATTAAAAATATGTGGTAAAATGGGCGTCCCCCCCATCTAACTTCTAAATCAAGCAAGTGTAAATTTTGAATAAATTATGAAATGTAGATCTTAACAAATACTTACAGACGGGATCGAACTAGTAGTTTTTGAGATGTAGCACATTTTCAACAACCGCAAACATAACCTTGTACTTCATACAAACACTATGAAAAACAAAGTAATATTTGCAGTCAACAAAATATTGTGGTATTTTACTAAGTAGAAGTAAGTGGATCCCCTTATTCAGTTAAAGTTGGCACGGAACCCTCAGTGCGCGAGTCCGACTCGCACTTGGCCGGTTTTTAAGCTATTAAAAATAATTTGGGCGACTCCGTTCAGTCTATGCACTGTTGTAATCGATGGACAAACTACGTAGCTAAGCACACAGAGCGCACACAACAAGCGATGTAGAGACCATAGCTCGGTGTTTCTCTACGAGATCGAATCAGAAATAGGGAGATACGCTGGAGAACTGTGTGATGATGATTATGATTATTATTACGATGGCGATAATGATAACGTTTAAGATAACGATAACGACAATGACGACAACGGTATCAATAACGATCACGATAATGAATAACGATAATAATAACGATTATAATAATGACGATGACTATAATTATGATTTTGATTAGGATAATGATTATTTTTAAATGATCATGATCTTGGAGGCCGATTCTCGCGGCAGTCGAACCTTTTTCGTGTGGTAATGATACATATAACGACAAAAATAACGACGACAACGGTATCAATAACGATAATTCTGGAGTCTCCGTGAAAAGGGATATAACTCGAATATCTTGATTTTTGGGGAATGGCGTTTAAAGTTTTAAAAAAATATTTTTCTTTTTCCGGTACAGATTTTTTGAAACGGGTTTTTGGAAATTAAAATTATTAATTTGAAGTATTTTTTAACATGTGATTAAAATTTTTAAAAGATTTAGTTTATTATTTATCTACAAAAATGTTTAATTACATCACTTGACACATTAGAATGTTTAAGAATTATTTTGTGTATATTGATGTAACTTGACTTCAAACATTTTACACAACAAAACTTATCTTAGTGTTCAATGATACAACTTCCTTAAAAACAAGCATAATTTCATTTGTGTTTGGTATATCATTAAAGGGTAAAGAGCGAATATTCATAGTTTTGTGTGTAGATTATTCTGGTCGTATGTAGTTTTTAATTTGATATCATTTTATTAATTTAAATTAACTTACACAGCATTTGAGGGATATAAGACGGGTGTATTGTGATATAATTAGTCATTTAAGTGATATAACTTGTCATGAATTTCGTGTATTATGATACATTTACAGCATCATTTTTTAATTAATTTTAAAAACGACTGTTAGTTTACTAAAACGAAATAAAGGCATTGTATTTTGTTTCTATTCAAAAGTTAATATAATATACTAAAATAACATGATCATCATTTAACTCTATCCCTAATAAACGATCTGTAAATATCTAAAGGAAATATTTAATATTTTATTTGAAAATTGCTTATTTTTTGCCATAGTGCTAAGTTCTTAACATTGAAGAATGTTAAATTCCTCCTAAAATTAAAAAAATAATGATGGTTGTGTTGGTTAACAAAAATAAAACTTCAGTTCAATCAATTTTAATTATTTTTATGTACCTATTATAATAATTAAGGTAACATTTTCACTTACACAAAGTAAACGAAATATTAAAGAGATATGTACATAATCTGGTATGTTATCTTCAGTGGAAATAATATTTTAATTATTATATTATAAAGGTATCAAAGTTGTGGTTTAAGTATATATACTCACTAGCGGTCCCCCGCGACTTCGTCCGCGCGTTTTGAGTTTGCTCTCTCCCCTCCCGTAGCAGCGTCATGTTTTATATCCTAAAGCCTTTCTCGATAAATAAGCTATCGAACACAAAAATATTCTTTCAAATCGGTCCAGCAGTTCCTGAAATAAGCGCATTTAAACAAACAAACTCTTTACCTTTTATAATATATTACCGCAAGCGCACGTTGTACTTAAGCTGCGAACATTATTTTGGTGCGGAGTTATGTTAAAACTGTCATAGCTCCTAAGATATTTATTAAAATCAAATGATATAAAGGGCAACTTGGTTCTAAATGAAATGCTCGTGATGATGAATGTATTTATTTTGATAAGAATAAATACCTGTGTGTATAATAAACCTCTAAAAATCATGCATTATTTTTTTACAAATTTATTAACATAAAAAAGGTTGTAGTAAGTCAACCATAAAAGATAGACATATGCTGTCGCGGACTTTATTATAGAACTCTTGATGCTAAATAATCCTGTCATACATGATTTTTGTGTAACTTAAGCGGTTTCCGCAGCGTATGCAGCGGAAGCTCTCAAAAGGAATATTTTTCTCCCATTTTCGCAACATTTTTCATTTCTGCCGTGGTCTTATGAGTCGTATCTTTATGCTATATAGCCTTAAGCCTTCCTCGATAAATGGACTATCCAACGTAAAAATATTTTTTCAAATCGGGCCAGTAGTTTTTGAGATTAGCGCGTTCAAACAAACAAACAAACAAACTCTTCAGCTTTATAATATTAGTATAGATTAGCGCAAGCGCACGTTGTACTGAAGCTGCGAACATTATTTTGGTGCGGAGTTATGTTAAAACTGTGATAGCTCCTAAGATATTTATTGGAATCAAATGATATAAAGGGCAACATTGTTCTAAATGAAATGCTCGTGATGATCAATCTATTTATTTTGATAAGAATAAATACCTGTGTGTATAATACACCTCTAAAAATGATGCATTATTTTTTTTCCAATTTATTAACATAAAAAAGGTTGTAGTAAGTCAACCATAAAAGATAGACTTATGCTGTCGCGGACTTTATTATAGAACTCTTAATGCTGAACAATCTTGTCATACATGATTTTTGTGTAACTTTAGCGGTTTCCGCAGCGTACGCAGCGGAAGCTCTCAAAAGGAATATCTTTCTGCCGTTTTCGCAACATTTTTCATTGCTGCTGTGGTCTTGTGAGTCGTATCTTTATGTTATATAGCTTAAAGCCTTCCTCGATAAATGGACTATCTAACATAAAAATATTTTTTCAAATCGGGCCAGTAGTTTCTGAGATTAGCGCGTTCAAACAAACAAACAAACAAACAAACTCTTCAGCTTTATAATATTAGTATAGATTAGACTTTCATAATTATTTAAAGGGTAAATACAATAAAAGAGAAGTACAAAAAAAATACAAAAGGCTTGCCAGTCTTAATAAGCTTAAAGACCAGAACGTATTTTTTAGCAGTATATGCTATCAATATGAGAAGAAATTTATCATTAAAAAAAATAAAAGAACTTTTTAAATTTATAATCATAAGACAGGCTAATGGATAAGGTGAGGAAAAAGTTATAGAACAATCCAGGTTGTAAAAAAATCTTTTTTTACAACAGTAATACATTTTCCATGATTGACAACTCGGGTAACCCTTAACATATGTAAAATTTTGGCACGATAACTTTATAATATATTAATACTAGTGGTACCCCGCGACTTCGTCCACGAGTTTTTCGATTTTTTCTCGCCTTTTAAACCTTCCCTAGACCTCCACGCATACCTCAAGACTAAGATAAGATAAACCCGTTCAGCCGTTCTCGAGTTTTAGTAAGACTAACGAACAGCAATTTATTTTTATATATGTATATAGATATCATTTTAAACAATTAATGGAATCAGGCGTTACTTTGCGGAAATCCATTATTCAGTTGAAATTTGTAAAATTATTTTGCTTTAAATTTCCGCTAAGCGACGCCGGCGCAGGCAACTAACAACACGTACCGTCACCGCGTTTAGTATTAGTTCAGGCAAATGCAGGATGCACCACCCGCCCTCCCTCAATACGCATGCGGCACAGCTGATGCAATTATTAGTACCCAACACCAACGTGCAAAAAACCTCAACGCGTTTCGCCACTACACGTGGCATCCTCAGTAGATGTTGTCGCCTCGGCAGAGCACGGACGACTGAACCAGTCGTTTTTTGCACGTTGGTGTTGGGTACTAATAATTGCATCAGCTGTGCCGCATGCGTATTGAGGGAGGGCGGGTGGTGCATCTTGCATTTGCCTAAACTAATTTTAAACACGGTGACGGTACGTGTTGTTAGTTACCTGCGCCGGCGTCCGCTTAGCGGAAATTTAAAGCAAAATAATTTTACAAATTTCAACATTTTAAACAAGACAACCTGGACAATGTTACAATCCTTAGACCTTGTAGTTCTAATTATTTAACAGACATGTTTGTACCCATTAGATACCTACTTGATTATTTAAAAAGGATAACAATAACTTAAAAAATACAGTTTTCAAGAATAAAAAACACAAATGGGTAACTTTTACCTTAGCGTAAAGATCTTATCACCATTGTAAGCAGTCTTTTTTGAAAATATAGAAGAGATCATCAATCAGTTGTTACGAAATTGTAAACGGACTTGACTTTTAAGGGCAGAATAAGTCTATGGATTAGGTTAACATTACTTCACTTATTTCTAATCAGTCAAAATAATCTCGCGAATATGCCTTTATACATACCTACTTACAAATCACTTATCACTTAAAATTATTATACTGAGAACCAATGTATGTTGTATGCGCAGCATTTGTTATGAGTGTGTGTCATAACACGTAATGTTTACACTATGATGAAATTTTAAAAAAAAAACGATAAAACAACTCAATACATATTACATCTAATTAGTCTCGGTTCATGTTTAGCAATTAAGAACGTAATTTGAATTTAGTAAAGGAATCATAAAGACATTAAACTAAGATATCTTAAGAAAAAATATTTTACCCAAAAATAAATTATCGCGGATTTCGTGTAAACGGATACAAGTTACAACTTATTTAGGGATCAAAATTACGAAAAATTTGTGTAAACTGGTATAACTTACATTACGCTTCATAATGACTGTTGTGCGTGAACGTTGGCTGCGGACTGAGTGCTTCTGAGCTGCGCAAACACTCACCTGATGTTTTTTCTCACTCATGCATGCATGTTTTACATATCTAGCTTTTCTTTCCTGCGTTACGGAGGTGGAAAGGAGGCAGGGGCGGTGACTCACTTAAACCGCTTTACACAATATAAAACACAAAAAAATCTTCAAATATTACAATACTTCTTGATATAACTCTATTTGTGCAAAATACACATCTTTTTCATTTGGTTTTCAATGATACAACTTCACTTATGTCTTTATACATTAAAAAATAATTCCTAAAATTTCATTCAAAACGATACAAGTAGAGTTGTGCTTGTTTTCACTGATAAAAAAAACAATATTTAATCATGTGTATTTAAATATAACTTGAGTAATATTAATGAGCACGAAATCCAAATCGAAATTGACAATAGTGTTAAACGATATAACTCGAGTTGTATTGTTATACATAAATAAATAGTGGTTTTTTGCTAGGTTCATAATGTTATAACTAAACATGCATTTTTATACACGAATAAATACTTTAAATATTCAAAAATTTGCCTACTTACATCACTAGGCACGAATGCTAACTACGGCGCTTTATGTCGTAGGAACACGTGGATAAGACAGAAAATTCGGTGTTTTTTTTGTCATTCGTAATGTGCAAAAAAAAAAATTGATATAAGTCGACTTAAACCCCTTTTCACGGAGACTCTAGAATTATAACGATTATGATAATGATAATTTTTAATGATAACGATTACGATCATGACTACAATTGTTGTAAATCTTTTGTAAAGCAGCTTTTTCTCAGCACTAGCCCACAATTGTGTCGAAGCTGAGTAGGTAGGGATTATATTGGAACATATATAAATAAATCGAAATTAAAAAATATATATAAATCCCACGACGTTCACAATGAAGTTCGTTATTTTAAGACCTTTAAATAAAATTTCTAATATCCCCGACTAAAATGCATTAGCGTTCATATATTTATCTAGATCTAGATCCCTCGAGGCTACCATTATCTGCCATAGTGCACCCCTAGATCTAAAGAGATATAACTCAAAAAACACTTTTTTCAAAAAAGGCGAAATCTAATTGCCGCGATCCAATGCACTGCAGGAGATTTTTGTGTATTTAATATACACAAAAATCTCCTGCATTTTATATGCAGCTTAAAGAAAGATTTTGCACTAATCATGAATTTTAATCATATTTTGAAGCTGTAAATAAGAATTTTTGAGTTAATTCCCTTTTGCTTAATAATATATGTATATTATTTATTTAATTTTGAGGTGACCTCGTATTGGTAAATTAAGTTTTTAGTTAACTCTCTTTTGAAGAGGCAACCTAAATTTAAAATGTAATGGCATTTGTGTTATGATAAGTCCTTTTTAGGGTTCCGTAGCCGAATGGCCGAATCAAGTCTGTCTGTCTGTCTGTCTGTCCGTCCGTATGTCACAGCCATTTTATTCTGTAACTATAAGCATCACACTGTTGAAATTTGGTACGAAGATGTATCCCGTTAACAGCTTTATGACTCTCATACAAAAAATCAAAATTATGACATTTAAGGGGGGGCTTCCATACATGAAACTAAAACCAAATTTTTTTTTTAGTCTAACCTGGGGTGTCTATGGATAGGTCTGTTTAAATAACATAGAGGTTTCTAAAACCATTTTCTTTTAAAGTCTAACGTTTCATAGCTTGACGCTTCCAAAGTGGTAAAATAGGCTTCCCCCCCCCCCCATCTAACTTCTAAACTAAGCAAGTGTAAATTTTGAAAAAAAAACTGTAGATCTTAACAAAAACTTTCAACGAAAATTGGTTCGGACGAGATCGAACGAGAAGTTTTTGAGATATAGCACATTTTCATCAACCGCAAACATAACTTTGTACTTCATACAAACACTATGAAAAACAAATTTATATTTGCTGTCAACAAAATATTGTGGTATTTTACTAAGTGGAAGTAAATGGATTCCCTAATTCAGTTTGAGTTGGCACGGAACCCTCAGTGCGCTAGTCCGACTCGCACTTGGCCGGTTTTTACATACTGCAGTTGGTGACTAATAATAGGGGTATGTGGGATGATGAAATAGCAATTTAATATGTACTATTAGAAATAACTTTAGACAATTTCTTCTGCCCTTTTAATTATCAACTTCATACTAACAAATAACAAATACAATGTTCTTATAAAACCACAACATAAAACAACATAAAAATATAGCAACCTCTTTATTCTATGTAAAACTATCATAAATGCACATTATAAATCACGTTTAGCTTATTTTTAAGTATATAACATTATCAGTTTATTCCCATATTAGATTGTAATAACACAGTTATTACAGAACGATACTCTGGATTCGGTTTAAACTCAAAAACTTAATTTTTAAGTCCATTTTTAGGGTTCCGTAGCCGAATGGCAAAAAACGGAACCCTTATAGTTTCGTCAAGTCTGTCTGTCTGTCTGTCTGTCCGTCCGTATATCACAGCCAATTTATTCTGTAACTATAAGCATCACACTGTTGAAATTTGGTAGGGAGATGTATCCCGTTAACCGCTTTACGATTCTTATACAAAAAATAAAAAATAATGATATTTAAGGGTGGGCTTCCATACATGAAACTAAAACCAAAAAAAAATTTTTTAGTCAAACCTATGCGTGTGGGGTGTCTATGGATAAAATGACGTAGAGGTTTCTAAAACCGTTTTCTTTTAAAGTCTAACGTTTCATCTAGACGCTTCGAAAGTGGAAAAATGGGCGTCCTCCCATCTAACTTCTAAACTAAGCGAGTGTAAATTTTGAAAAAAATATATAACGTAGATCATAACAAATACTTTCAACGAAAATTGGTTTGAACGGGATCGAACGAGAAATTTTTGAGATATAGCACTTTTTCAACAACCGCAAACATAACTTTGTTCTTCATACAAACACTATGAAAAACAAAGTTATATTTGCTGTCAACAAAATATTGTGGTATTTTACTAAGTGGAAGTAAGTGGATTGCCTAATTCAGTTAACGTTGGCACGGAACCCTCAGTGCGCGAGTCAGACTCGCATTTGGCCGGTTTTTTATACCTATCACAAGATTTAAGCTATTAAGCAAGATTGCTCTGCCAACGCACTTACATTAAACGCTAGGAAGACAAAGGTTATGGTTGTTGGGACGGTTAAGAATTTGGCTAAACTTGATAATGCTGCAATTCAAATAACAATAAACGCTGAACCAATTGAAAGAGTGGACAGGGCCAGGAACCTTGGCTTGATTTTTGACAGCGACCTCAGATTCGAGAGCCATGTTGCAGAATGTGTAAAGAATTGTTTCTACAGACTGAGGCTGCTGTATAAAATCAGACCTTCTTTGTGTGAAAAACTGAGAATAGCATTGTGCGAATCGCTAATTCTTTCAAAACTCAATTACTGCGACACAGTATATGGTCCATGCTTACTCGCAGGGTCTGCAAAGCTCATCCAGCGGGTGCAAAATGCATGTGCTAGATTCTGCTTTCACATTCCACCACGGACTCATGTCACGCCATATCTTAATGCAGCAAATATATTAAAAATGGAAGCACGCCGAAAACTACACCTAGCAACATTGCTATTTGGAATAATAAAAACCCATAAACCTGCATATTTGGAGGAAAAGCTGCTTTGGGCATGGGGTGGGAACGGGCGGGGGAGAAGAGCGTGCACGCCTGTATTTCTGACTCCCCGACATCGCACAGTGACCTTCCGGGGATCTTTCCGATTCGCCGCCACGCGATGCTGGAACTCCTTGCCCCCTCCGGTGCGCGCCCTGAAAGGGAAAAAAACCTTTCAGTTACAATGCAAAAAGGTCTTTCTCTCAAGCCAACAAGAAGAGGCAAAAAATCATACGTGATTCGGTTCCATTAACTTATCAACGTGGTATGCGCGTCGCACGTGGGGGCATGGCAAGATCCACGCACCAAACAGGAGGCTAGATCGCTTTCTGTTTCTTTGTTCAGCCGTGCTTCTAATTTTTAACTCGGCTACAAACTGATATTAATTTTGAATCTGGGGTGTGGTTTTTTAACAAAGCGAAACGTGGCGATTTCGTTCACTTTTTTTTTTGGTTGGGTGTGGGTTGCAGGGCGGGTCTACTTATTTGACAGATACAGATAACAGCACGTTGGTGTTGGGTACTAATAATTGCATCAGCTGTGCCGCATGCGTATTGAGGGAGGGCGGGTGGTGCATCTTGCATTTGCCTAAACTAATTTTAAACACGGTGACGGTACGTGTTGTTAGTTACCTGCGCCGGCGTCCGCTTAGCGGAAATTTAAAGCAAAATAATTTTACAAATTTCAACATTTTAAACAAGACAACCTGGACAATGTTACAATCCTTAGACCTTGTAGTTCTAATTATTTAACAGACATGTTTGTACCCATTAGATACCTACTTGATTATTTAAAAAGGATAACAATAACTTAAAAAATACAGTTTTCAAGAATAAAAAACACAAATGGGTAACTTTTACCTTAGCGTAAAGATCTTATCACCATTGTAAGCAGTCTTTTTTGAAAATATAGAAGAGATCATCAATCAGTTGTTACGAAATTGTAAACGGACTTGACTTTTAAGGGCAGAATAAGTCTATGGATTAGGTTAACATTACTTCACTTATTTCTAATCAGTCAAAATAATCTCGCGAATATGCCTTTATACATACCTACTTACAAATCACTTATCACTTAAAATTATTATACTGAGAACCAATGTATGTTGTATGCGCAGCATTTGTTATGAGTGTGTGTCATAACACGTAATGTTTACACTATGATGAAATTTTAAAAAAAAAACGATAAAACAACTCAATACATATTACATCTAATTAGTCTCGGTTCATGTTTAGCAATTAAGAACGTAATTTGAATTTAGTAAAGGAATCATAAAGACATTAAACTAAGATATCTTAAGAAAAAATATTTTACCCAAAAATAAATTATCGCGGATTTCGTGTAAACGGATACAAGTTACAACTTATTTAGGGATCAAAATTACGAAAAATTTGTGTAAACTGGTATAACTTACATTACGCTTCATAATGACTGTTGTGCGTGAACGTTGGCTGCGGACTGAGTGCTTCTGAGCTGCGCAAACACTCACCTGATGTTTTTTCTCACTCATGCATGCATGTTTTACATATCTAGCTTTTCTTTCCTGCGTTACGGAGGTGGAAAGGAGGCAGGGGCGGTGACTCACTTAAACCGCTTTACACAATATAAAACACAAAAAAATCTTCAAATATTACAATACTTCTTGATATAACTCTATTTGTGCAAAATACACATCTTTTTCATTTGGTTTTCAATGATACAACTTCACTTATGTCTTTATACATTAAAAAATAATTCCTAAAATTTCATTCAAAACGATACAAGTAGAGTTGTGCTTGTTTTCACTGATAAAAAAAACAATATTTAATCATGTGTATTTAAATATAACTTGAGTAATATTAATGAGCACGAAATCCAAATCGAAATTGACAATAGTGTTAAACGATATAACTCGAGTTGTATTGTTATACATAAATAAATAGTGGTTTTTTGCTAGGTTCATAATGTTATAACTAAACATGCATTTTTATACACGAATAAATACTTTAAATATTCAAAAATTTGCCTACTTACATCACTAGGCACGAATGCTAACTACGGCGCTTTATGTCGTAGGAACACGTGGATAAGACAGAAAATTCGGTGTTTTTTTTGTCATTCGTAATGTGCAAAAAAAAAAATTGATATAAGTCGACTTAAACCCCTTTTCACGGAGACTCTAGAATTATAACGATTATGATAATGATAATTTTTAATGATAACGATTACGATCATGACTACAATTGTTGTAAATCTTTTGTAAAGCAGCTTTTTCTCAGCACTAGCCCACAATTGTGTCGAAGCTGAGTAGGTAGGGATTATATTGGAACATATATAAATAAATCGAAATTAAAAAATATATATAAATCCCACGACGTTCACAATGAAGTTCGTTATTTTAAGACCTTTAAATAAAATTTCTAATATCCCCGACTAAAATGCATTAGCGTTCATATATTTATCTAGATCTAGATCCCTCGAGGCTACCATTATCTGCCATAGTGCACCCCTAGATCTAAAGAGATATAACTCAAAAAACACTTTTTTCAAAAAAGGCGAAATCTAATTGCCGCGATCCAATGCACTGCAGGAGATTTTTGTGTATTTAATATACACAAAAATCTCCTGCATTTTATATGCAGCTTAAAGAAAGATTTTGCACTAATCATGAATTTTAATCATATTTTGAAGCTGTAAATAAGAATTTTTGAGTTAATTCCCTTTTGCTTAATAATATATGTATATTATTTATTTAATTTTGAGGTGACCTCGTATTGGTAAATTAAGTTTTTAGTTAACTCTCTTTTGAAGAGGCAACCTAAATTTAAAATGTAATGGCATTTGTGTTATGATAAGTCCTTTTTAGGGTTCCGTAGCCGAATGGCCGAATCAAGTCTGTCTGTCTGTCTGTCTGTCCGTCCGTATGTCACAGCCATTTTATTCTGTAACTATAAGCATCACACTGTTGAAATTTGGTACGAAGATGTATCCCGTTAACAGCTTTATGACTCTCATACAAAAAATCAAAATTATGACATTTAAGGGGGGGCTTCCATACATGAAACTAAAACCAAATTTTTTTTTTAGTCTAACCTGGGGTGTCTATGGATAGGTCTGTTTAAATAACATAGAGGTTTCTAAAACCATTTTCTTTTAAAGTCTAACGTTTCATAGCTTGACGCTTCCAAAGTGGTAAAATAGGCTTCCCCCCCCCCATCTAACTTCTAAACTAAGCAAGTGTAAATTTTGAAAAAAAAACTGTAGATCTTAACAAAAACTTTCAACGAAAATTGGTTCGGACGAGATCGAACGAGAAGTTTTTGAGATATAGCACATTTTCATCAACCGCAAACATAACTTTGTACTTCATACAAACACTATGAAAAACAAATTTATATTTGCTGTCAACAAAATATTGTGGTATTTTACTAAGTGGAAGTAAATGGATTCCCTAATTCAGTTTGAGTTGGCACGGAACCCTCAGTGCGCTAGTCCGACTCGCACTTGGCCGGTTTTTACATACTGCAGTTGGTGACTAATAATAGGGGTATGTGGGATGATGAAATAGCAATTTAATATGTACTATTAGAAATAACTTTAGACAATTTCTTCTGCCCTTTTAATTATCAACTTCATACTAACAAATAACAAATACAATGTTCTTATAAAACCACAACATAAAACAACATAAAAATATAGCAACCTCTTTATTCTATGTAAAACTATCATAAATGCACATTATAAATCACGTTTAGCTTATTTTTAAGTATATAACATTATCAGTTTATTCCCATATTAGATTGTAATAACACAGTTATTACAGAACGATACTCTGGATTCGGTTTAAACTCAAAAACTTAATTTTTAAGTCCATTTTTAGGGTTCCGTAGCCGAATGGCAAAAAACGGAACCCTTATAGTTTCGTCAAGTCTGTCTGTCTGTCTGTCTGTCCGTCCGTATATCACAGCCAATTTATTCTGTAACTATAAGCATCACACTGTTGAAATTTGGTAGGGAGATGTATCCCGTTAACCGCTTTACGATTCTTATACAAAAAATAAAAAATAATGATATTTAAGGGTGGGCTTCCATACATGAAACTAAAACCAAAAAAAAATTTTTTAGTCAAACCTATGCGTGTGGGGTGTCTATGGATAAAATGACGTAGAGGTTTCTAAAACCGTTTTCTTTTAAAGTCTAACGTTTCATCTAGACGCTTCGAAAGTGGAAAAATGGGCGTCCTCCCATCTAACTTCTAAACTAAGCGAGTGTAAATTTTGAAAAAAATATATAACGTAGATCATAACAAATACTTTCAACGAAAATTGGTTTGAACGGGATCGAACGAGAAATTTTTGAGATATAGCACTTTTTCAACAACCGCAAACATAACTTTGTTCTTCATACAAACACTATGAAAAACAAAGTTATATTTGCTGTCAACAAAATATTGTGGTATTTTACTAAGTGGAAGTAAGTGGATTGCCTAATTCAGTTAACGTTGGCACGGAACCCTCAGTGCGCGAGTCAGACTCGCATTTGGCCGGTTTTTTATACCTATCACAAGATTTAAGCTATTAAGCAAGATTGCTCTGCCAACGCACTTACATTAAACGCTAGGAAGACAAAGGTTATGGTTGTTGGGACGGTTAAGAATTTGGCTAAACTTGATAATGCTGCAATTCAAATAACAATAAACGCTGAACCAATTGAAAGAGTGGACAGGGCCAGGAACCTTGGCTTGATTTTTGACAGCGACCTCAGATTCGAGAGCCATGTTGCAGAATGTGTAAAGAATTGTTTCTACAGACTGAGGCTGCTGTATAAAATCAGACCTTCTTTGTGTGAAAAACTGAGAATAGCATTGTGCGAATCGCTAATTCTTTCAAAACTCAATTACTGCGACACAGTATATGGTCCATGCTTACTCGCAGGGTCTGCAAAGCTCATCCAGCGGGTGCAGAATGCATGTGCTAGATTCTGCTTTCACATTCCACCACGGACTCATGTCACGCCATATCTTAATGCAGCAAATATATTAAAAATGGAAGCACGCCGAAAACTACACCTAGCAACATTGCTATTTGGAATAATAAAAACCCATAAACCTGCATATTTGGAGGAAAAGCTGCTTTGGGCATGGGGTGGGAACGGGCGGGGGAGAAGAGCGTGCACGCCTGTATTTCTGACTCCCCGACATCGCACAGTGACCTTCCGGGGATCTTTCCGATTCGCCGCCACGCGATGCTGGAACTCCTTGCCCCCTCCGGTGCGCGCCCTGAAAGGGAAAAAAACCTTTCAGTTACAATGCAAAAAGGTCTTTCTCTCAAGCCAACAAGAAGAGGCAAAAAATCATACGTGATTCGGTTCCATTAACTTACCAACGTGGTATGCGCGTCGCACGTGGGGGCATGGCAAGATCCACGCACCAAACAGGAGGCTAGATCGCTTTCTGTTTCTTTGTTCAGCCGTGCTTCTAATTTTTAACTCGGCTACAAACTGATATTAATTTTGAATCTGGGGTGTGGTTTTTTAACAAAGCGAAACGTGGCGATTTCGTTCACTTTTTTTTTTGGTTGGGTGTGGGTTGCAGGGCGGGTCTACTTATTTGACAGATACAGATAACAGATACTAGGGTTGGAACGCACGCCCGCGCGACCGGTACGAGAGACCGGCGAGATGAGGGCGCTGCAAGCGCAGCTAGTACTGTAAATATTTTGTATTTACAGTACTAGCCTTATTAAATTGTTAAGAATCTTTTAATTTTAATATAATATGATAATTAATGAATAAATGATTTATGTATCTTATTTAATTGTAATAATGTAATCTTTTTTTGTGTTTTGTTGTTGTTTTTTTTTGTTTTTTTCTATTTAAGTGTGTGTTTACACCCAGTGCCCAGGGGTTCCCGCTGAAAATCAGTGTCGTGGCATGCTTACCATCTGCTGTCACGACATATACTGAGCGGGGACCTTTTTGGCACACCTAGGCGCTTTGTTTTTGTTTGTTGTTTTTTTAATTTAATTTTAGTTGTTTTTAATTGTTTTTTTTTTTAATTTATATAATGTAATTTGAATGTAATGTGTGTCAAATAAATAAAAATTCAATTCAATTCAATTCAATTTAACAAAACAATAACCTTACATAAGTACGCTGAGCAATAATTACTTAACTTAAGAATTGAAATAGCACATTATGATACAAGTGTGCTAAGTTAACCGTTATATACAAGGCGATATTGTGTGCGCACAAGCGAAAGCGAGTGCGCCATAAGAAAGCCACGTATATTTAACTAGCGGACCCAGCGAACTTTGTTTCGCCCCCAGCCCCGTCCCGCCCCAGCCCCGTCCCGCCGAGTACCGTAATTTTAAAAGTTAAGCATTCCCAGCGAATTTTGTTTCACCCTTAAATTACTAAAATGGCTATTAAAAATAAGGGTTGATCGTAGAAGGGTGAAAATTAAGGATTGTATGTATTTTTGTATGTTGTATCATAAAAAAATAGAAATTAAAAATTTTGTTTAAAAAATAAATAAATAAATTTAGGGGTGGACTACCCCTAACAATTAGGGGGATGAAAAATAGATGTTGGCCAATTCTTATAGATAACCGGATAAGCACAAAAAATTTCATCAAAATCGGTCAAGCCATTTCGGAGGAGTATGGCAAAAAAAAACTGTGACACGAGAATTTTATATATTAGATGGTCACAGGCACACGCGTTTCATACGACTTTTTTCAACACACTTGCCATTAATCCAAACTTCGTCACAGCACAGCTGACAATTATTTACGAAAAATGGCGCGTTGTTTTTTTTTCTTGTCGCGATACCGATGCGCGCGCAAGGCTAACGCGCGAACTAGATCGGCCAACAGCCAAGATTAAAAATGTAATAATTCGTGTTTAAAACACAAATTACAGAAAATTTAAAATGAATTTGAGTTATTTTTAGTAATAAATCTGGATTTACCATTTGTTGAAATAAATATGTACATGCTGTTATTTTTCGCATAATATTGTTTATTGCTAAAATAAAAGTTATAACCCGACTAAATTACATCGCTTCTTCTTCTTGCTTACCACTTGTACTAGGGTAAAAATATAATTGGTCAGGTTAGTAAACTAAAGGCACTAGTGCAATAATATACTGAAAAAGCACGCGTGTTAAATATCTAGGATTATGAGCCAAAAGTCGGTGGAATAAAAACGTCGTTATGAGCAAGTGTGTTGAAATAGTACATTATGATACAAGTGTGCTAAGTTGACCATTATATACAAGGCGATATTGTGTGCGCACGAGCGAAAGCGAGTGCGCCATAAGAAAGCCGCTTATATTATGGTCACAGGCACACGTGTCTCATACGACGTTTTTCAACACACTTGCAAGGAAAAAACAAGACTCTTCATTTACTAAGTTTTTAATTATTAAAACACCATATAGTTTGGAATGTGGAGTGAGGCAGTGGGGGCTGACATCTCCAAAACTCTTCAATCTTTATGTGAACGCACTTGTGGAGGAGCTCAGCAGCACGCATGTCGGCTGCCATATCGATGGAGTCTGCCTTAATAATATTAGTTACGCGGACGACATGGTGCTGCTGAGTGCCTCTGTGGGCGGACTGTCGCAGCTGCTTGACATTTGTGAAAAATATGCGAAGCAACACGGTTTGCTTTATAATGTAAAGAAAAGTGAGTGGATGATCTTTCAGGCCCGGGCGAGGTCCCTAAGTCAAACACCGAAACTTAGACTGAATGGTTGCCCCCTTAATAGAGTAGAACAATTTAAATACCTTGGGCACATTCTAACCCCAGACTTGAAAGACAATGCGGACATAGAAAGGGAGCGTAGGGCGTTGTCCGTTCGTGCGAATATGATAGCCCGCAGATTTGCGAGATGTTCAATAGGCGTCAAAATTACCCTGTTCAGGGCATTTTGCACGTCCTTCTACACAAGCAGTCTGTGGGTGAGCTATACGCAGAAGCAGTACAGCGCCCTACGAGTCCAATACAATAACGCATTCAGGGTGTTGTTGGGGCTGCCTCGTTCCTGTAGCGCCTCAGGGATGTTCGCAGAAGCGCGCGTGGATTGTTTTTATACAATCATGCGCAAGCAGTGCACATCCCTGGTGCGCAGGGTGCGGGCCAGCCCGAACAGGATCCTGCGCGTTTTCGCCGAGCGTTTTGACTGCCTGTATATGTATCACTGTAACATGGTACATGCACGGGACGTTTTCAAACAATATAACTCTACAAAATTTAAAATTGAATTAAAGAAATGGCTGGTGGAAAAATGTTTTTATAGTGTGCAAGAATATTTGCAATACAAATAATTTTGTTAAAAATGATTCAAAAATGTTGTGTGCATGTGTGTGTATACGCCTGAAAAGGTAGAACTAAGTGATGTGTACCTACTTATAAGAGCTTTTGTAACCTTTGTTCATATACACAATAAAGACTTACTTACTTACTTACTTACTTACTTACGATGTTAACTTTCTATTTTGACATGTTTTAAATTTATTTTGTAATTCAAATTTGTAATTGGTCCACTTGTTGACATAAATAAATAAATTAATAATTAATTAAAAACAGTTATCAAAAATACATTTCACTCGATTTTGATGGCAAAGACTTTCGCACGCGTTTTTCGCCTCGTTACGTATGTCCGGTGGAGTTAATAATAGGTTTTCTTCATTTTCTTCCCTTGAAATAGAGCTTGAGATATTTTTTAATAATAAATCTGGATTTACCATTTATTAAAATAAATATGTAGATACTGTTATTTTTCGCATAAATACTGTTTGTTGCTAAAATAAAAGTATTGTATAACCCGACTAAATTATATCGCTTCTTCTTCTTACGTACGATTTGGTACTAGGGTACAAATGTAAATTGGTCGGGTTAATAAACTAAAAGCACTAGTGCAATAATATACTGAAAAAAAACGACTTCAAAACCAAAATGCACTAAAAAGTCTTAAATAAACTCTTGACTATTGAAAGGAAAGGAACTCATTTTAGGCAAACAATTTCTTTTTGGAGTCAAGATCAGATCATTAAGATTCAAGTAAAGAAACACTATACGTGCCTATAAAATTTGTGGGTTTCCCACGATTACACCAAGATCCCATCATCAGATCCCAAATTGAAAAAAATGGGACCAACTAAAAGGTATACCCTTTAAGTAAAAATAAAAAACCCGAAAAAAAGTTCGAATCGGTCGACAAACGACTGAGATATGAGGTATCAAACATACAAAAAAAAAACATACAGTCGAATTGATAACCTCCTCCTTTTTGAAGTCGGTTTAAAAGCACGCGTGTTTAATATCTATGATTATGAGCTAAAAATCGGTGGAATGAAAATGTCGTTTTGAGCAAGTGTGTTGAAAAAATAATAATGGCACATTGAGATCATCATAATTGAAATAATTATCTACTTTGGTAATTAATACTTTTTCATTTGATCATTTTTTTATATCATAAGATTGAAAGGTAAATAATTTAATAACACTTATTAGTTATCATTATCGCCCAGAACACCTTTTTAATAAATTTTGGAATAACATTCTTATCAATCAATTCTCGTATATCTTTTTTTTTGCCTCCGACAAAGGGATCTTCTCAGTGTATGGTTATGAGTTAGGCCAATTGAAAACATAGATTGATCTATGGCTGACCCGGTGGTTCTTGAGCGGAGAATTCTCTTTCTTACACAAGCGTTCTTATAAATTGCCTCAGTAAATGATGTTTTTTTTTTCATTTATTAATTTGGACCACAAACAGATTCACAATACATGTTTACAATATTGATTTATTAAACACTAGTGCCCCCATTATGCATCCTACAACGTTGGCCACAGCCTATTATTTAAATTGTATAACTAAGTAGAGCATGTCAAGGCATACAGTGATATTAACCCTTGGCTACTACTCAAAATATTTTTTCCACGGTCACTACTCAAGGGTCATTTTGACCCTGCTATAAAACTTTGTATATCTTATCAACTATTGTGAATTAAGCTATAAAACACATGTTTCAAGAAAAAAAGTTTATTGAGGAACAAAATAATATAACTTTAAATATTACTAAAACAGTTTGGACAAACATTATGCATGTGTTGCAAATGAGTATTTTACATGAAATACAAACACTGTTGGTTTTCCGATCTATTTTATAGGGGCAAATGCCGCAACGTTTCCTTTTAGATGCCGCATTAGTGGCAACTAGAACAGATCTTTCAGACATAGGCAGTTTGAATATCCGTGAAGTTATCAGACGCAATTGTCGGCGAATCTTTTCAGTGCAGTTTTGCTGGTGAGCGTTAGGTAGGCATAACTCCATACCAAGCCCTCGTAGGAAGTTTTTACTGCCTTTCTACTGACTGCATCATATAAGGCTAAAGCTTTTACTACTAACGCCTGTTATACTGAGCAGCTGGTCCTTCAGGTTTTCCCACAGATACAGATATAATGTTGTGTGCTGGAGTGCGTCTTTGGATTGGAGCTTGTTTTGCCCAGCCAATGCAATTATTTGTTCCATAATAATAGTTCTTTGTAGTAGATCCAGGAGAACAATCAATAACTTCTGCAACCGATGAACCTGGAGCATAGGACATCTCTTCGCTAATCTCGCCTTCATTAACGGTGGAACTATTGTGGTCAATAAATATTTCTTCATCGATAGAGTCGATATCATTACCGTCAGCATCATTCAATGTACGAGACAAGGCGATGTATCTATTCAGATAAATGCGCATGTAAAGAAGCAGAGGTGGAGGGGCTATGTATCGTGGAAATATCCACCCTGCACACAGCCCCTGGACATTGTTTTGGTGGCACTTGCATCTGAAAAGTTTATGGTTACGGAACTGTTCGCCAAGTAGTTAGGTTGTAGATGTTTCTCGGGCACCTGGTTTGCTGCAGTCTTACCATTAACATTGGCCACCATGCATTGTTGAATGCGCTCTTTATGTCCAGGGATACGGCTATTACTGGTTTTTTAGCTTCTTTGTTGTCCTGAATAATCCGGATGGCTTGACTTTGTGCATCAATGGTAGAAGTCTGTTCCTTGAAGCCAAATTGCCCTCAATTCATCCTTCCCGTGGATTGGAGGTGGTGGCAGAGTCTACGGGTGATTATTTTTTCCAATAATTTTCCTATTACTATTTATTGATCAGGCCTATCAGGGTCTGCAGGTGTTCGTGCTACCGGTAGTCTCTTGTCCAGATTTGGGAACTGTTATAACTGTTGCAGTCTTCCATGCTCGAGGGAATCTGCCAGTAGCTTTGGTTTCCGCCCTTGTTTCTAAGATGTCTCCTAATAATCCTAGGTCTCTCTCCACGTGACAGCTGCTGGATCCGGTGGTGCAGGTGAATAACTTCACGTTTCAGCAGCTCCAGTTTGTCATTCTACCAGGGCTGATAATCTGACCGGGCTGCTTGGTCGCGAGTGTATCGTCACACATTTTCTGGATCACTTCTGTCAGTCCGGCCACCAGTTGGTCCAGGTCCTCATCGTTCATCCCTTGGTTCTAGAATGTGTGATCTGCTCAGCCGTTGTAATAGGTGTCGTCGGAAGACCGCCAATCCGTACCTTTGGTGTTTGATTTGAATGTTGACTTTTTTCTTTGCTTAGTGACTGTGGACGGGTGTAGGGTCAAGTCGAATCTTATCGCATGATGCTCAGACATCGTGCATGTTTCTCGACATACTCGCCATCCCTCAATGCGGTCACTCAGAGTGCTGGTTACTATTGTAATATCTGAATTGAATTGAATGTAATATCTAAGGCCCATTTAGCATAGTTTATTATAAGTATACCTAACCTGTTTCTTTTCTCCCGCTTTGAGCTGGATGGATATCGGAACTAAGTCTTTCAAACTCCTTCTATTATTCTTTCTGATTAATTTCGTTGCGGGGCCCAAGACATTTTAACTCCCTCCTGGGACTCCCTAGCCTTCACTGGTTAGGACTTTCAATTAAGCCATGCTGTAGATCCTGGCTACACAGGAGTAGCAGCGGGCAGTAAACTTATAAATCAATATATTGTAATATCTATAATTGATGTGCGTCTGATGCCGTGAGTGACCATCTCGAAGGTGGGAGCATCTCCAACGTTACATACAATGAGCCCGTTGGATGTCATCAAGTTGGCTATCTCGTGTCCTCGTGAATTAGGGAAACTGGAGCTCCACATAGGATGCCATCCGTTGAGGTCTCCTGCAATTATTGTTTCCTCGCTTCTTCTTTCCTGGAGGAGTTGCTCGATTTGGCTGAGTGTGTTGTACACATCGGTCATTGGTTCTATGTAGGCGCCAACTATAATAATCTTTCTCCTAGATATCGTTAGAGCGACCACACTCATGTTTTCTGTAGAGTGCTGTGAGATGCCTAAGGCCGCACCAAGTCCTGTTTTTATCATGGTGACTGCCTTAACTCTATCTCCTCTAGTAGTCTGGTAGATGTCGTACCCTGGAATCTTTTTAGTCATTGTCTGATACTTGCCTGCATATGGTTCAGCTATAATTGCAATAGGGATGTCTTCCTTGATGATGTATTGTATAAATTCGTGTTGCCATGTATATGACCGTCCTACATTGCCTAGTATTATTTTAATACATGAGTCGCTTGATGATTCGGGAGTATTATTGTTACTTATTTTGTTTCTTGTGTCTCGTATTCTGTCATGAAGCGAACGCGCACACACATGACTGTGTGGAGAGGACAGGAGGATGATGTGGCTGAATTTTTGTGTGGTTTACCTGACTCCGGGCTCCGGCCCATGCTCCGGCCCGGTCTCCACCCTCCTGCCCGAGGTGTCCTGGCTCTGGCCCGAAGTTACCTGACTCCGACCCGACCCTTCGTACTCCGGTCCATGCTCTGACTCAGTCTCCAGACTCCAGACCGAGGCGTCATGGCTCCGGCCCGGGGTCTCACTGCTCCGGCCCGAGGCTCCGGCCCGGGGATTCGGCCCGACTCTCCAGCCTCCGGCCTGCGAAATCTGATCACCAGCCCAGAACTCCGGCCCGACACTCCAGCCCGAGGCTCCAGCCCGATGTTACTGGCTTCATGCTCCGGCCTAGCCATCTTTTTTTCGGCCCAGGGCTCCGGCCCGACACTGCTGCCCGAGGCTCCGGCCCGACGCTCCGGCCCGAGGCTCCGTTCCGTTGCTCCGGCCCGACACTGTGGCCCGAGGCTCCGGCCCGACGCTTCGGCCCGAGGCTCCGGCCCAAGGTTCCGGCCCGCGGCTCCGGCCCGAGGCTCTGGCCTGATGTTGCTGGCTTCATGCTCCGGCCCAGCTTTCTTCTCTCCGGTCCGGGGCTCCGGCCCGACTATCCTGTCTCCGGCCCGCGTAATCTGGTCTCCGGCCCGGGACTCCGGCCCGACACTCCGGCCCGAGGCTCCGGCCCGTGGCTGCGGCCCGATGTTGCTGTCCGTGGCTCCGGCCTAATGCTCCGGCCTGAGGCTCCGGCCCGTAGCTCCGGCCCGATGTTGCTGGCTGCATGCTCCGGCCCTGCTGTCTGCTCTCCGGCCCGGGGCTCCGGCCCGACTCTCCTATCTTCGGCCCGCGGAATCTGGTCTCCGGCCAGGGGCTCAAGCCCGACACTCTTGCCCAGCCCGTGGTTCCTGCTCCGGCCCGGCTGTCTTCACTCCGGCCCGGGACTCCGGCCCGGGACTCCGGCCCGAGGCTCCGGCCCGTGGCTGCGGCCCAATGTTGCTGTCCATAGCTCCGGCCCAAGACTCCGGCCCATGGCTCCGGCCCTTTGGTTCTAGTCTCCTGTTTCGGTCCGGCTGTCTTCTCTCCGGCCCAGGGCTTCGGCCCGACTCTCCTGTCTCCGGCCCACGTAATCTGATCTGCGGCCCGGGACTTTGGCCCGACACTCCGGCCCGAGGCTCCGGCCCGTGGCTGCGGCCCGATGTTGCTGTCCGTGGCTCCGGCCCAATGCTCCGGCCTGAGGCTCCGGCCCGAAGCTCCGGCCCGATGTTGCTGGCTGCATGCTCCGGCCCTGCTGTCTGCTCTCCGGCCCGGGGCTCCGGCCCGACTCTCCTGTCTTCGGCCCGCGGAATCTGGTCTCCGGCCAGGGGCTCAAGCCCGACACTCTTGCCCAGCCCGTGGTTCCTGCTCCGGCCCGGCTGTCTTCACTCCGGCCCGGGACTCCGGCCCATGGCTCCGGCCCGTTGGTTCTAGTCTCCTGTTTCGGTCCGGCTGTCTTCTCTCCGGCCCAGGGCTTCGGCCCGACTCTCCTGTCTCTGGCCCACGTAATCTAATCTGCGGCCGGGACTTCGGCCCGACACTCCGGCCCAATGCTCCGGCCCGATGTTACTGGCTTCATGCTCCGGCCTAGCCGTCTTCTTTTCGGCCCAGGGCTCCGGCCCGACACTGCGGCCCGAGGCTCCGGCCCGACGCTCCGGCCCGAGGCTCCGGCCCGTTGCTCCAGCCCGACACTGTGGCCCGAGGCTCCGGCCCGACGCTTTGGCCCGAGGCTCCGGCCCAAGGTTCCGGCCCGCGGCTCCGGCCTGAGGCTCCGGCCCGAGGCTCCGGCCCGACGCTCCGGCCCGAGGCTCCGGCCCGAGGCTCCGGCCCGAGGCTCCGGCCCGAGGCTCCGGCCCGAGGCTCTGGCCTGATGTTGCTGGCTTCATGCTCCGGCCCAGCTATCTTCTCTCCAGTCCGGGGCTCAGGCCCGATAATCCTGTCTCCGGCCCGCGTAATCTGGTCTCCGGCCCGGGACTCCGGCCCGACACTCCGGCCCGAGGCTCCGGCCCGAGGCTCCGGCCCGTGGCTGCGGCCCGATGTTGCTGTCCGTGGCTCCGGCCTAATGCTCCGGCCTGAGGCTCCGGCCCGGGACTCCGGCCCATGGCTCCGGCCCGTTGGTTCTAGTCTCCTGTTTCGGTCCGGCTGTCTTCTCTCCGGCCCAGGGCTTCGGCCCGACTCTCCTGTCTCTGGCCCACGTAATCTAATCTGCGGCCGGGACTTCGGCCCGACACTCCGGCCCAATGCTCCGGCCCGATGTTACTGGCTTCATGCTCCGGCCTAGCCGTCTTCTTTTCGGCCCAGGGCTCCGGCCCGACACTGCGGCCCGAGGCTCCGGCCCGACGCTCCGGCCCGAGGCTCCGGCCCGTTGCTCCAGCCCGACACTGTGGCCCGAGGCTCCGGCCCGACGCTTTGGCCCGAGGCTCCGGCCCAAGGTTCCGGCCCGCGGCTCCGGCCTGAGGCTCCGGCCCGAGGCTCCGGCCCGACGCTCCGGCCCGAGGCTCCGGCCCGAGGCTACGGCCCGAGGCTCCGGCCCGAGGCTCTGGCCTGATGTTGCTGGCTTCATGCTCCGGCCCAGCTATCTTCTCTCCAGTCCGGGGCTCAGGCCCGATAATCCTGTCTCCGGCCCGCGTAATCTGGTCTCCGGCCCGGGACTCCGGCCCGACACTCCGGCCCGAGGCTCCGGCCCGAGGCTCCGGCCCGTGGCTGCGGCCCGATGTTGCTGTCCGTGGCTCCGGCCTAATGCTCCGGCCTGAGGCTCCGGCCCGAAGCTCCGGCCCGATGTTGCTGGCTGCATGCTCCGGCCCTGCTGTCTGCTCTCCGGCCCGGGGCTCCGGCCCGACTCTCCTGTCTTCGGCCCGCGGAATCTGGTCTCCGGCCAGGGGCTCAAGCCCGACACTCTGGCCCAGCCCGTGGTTCCTGTTTCGGCCCGGCTGTCTTCACTCTGGCCCGGGACTCCGGCCCGGGACTCCGGCCCGAGGCTCCGACCCGTGGCTGCGGCCCAATGTTGCTGTCCATAGCTCCGGCCCAAGACTCCGGCCCATGGCTCCGGCCCGTTGGTTCTAGTCTCCTGTTTCGGTCCGGCTGTCTTCTCTCCGGCCCAGGGCTTCGGCCCGACTCTCCTGTCTCCGGCCCACGTAATCTGATCTGCGGCCCGGGACTTCGGCCCGACACTCCGGCCCAATGCTCCGGCCCGGGGCTCCGGCCCGGTGCTGCTGCCCGTGGCTCCGGCCCGACACTCCGGCCCAATGCTCCGGCCCGGGGCTCCGGCCCGGTGCTGCTGCCCGTGGCTCCGGCCCGAGGCTCCGGCCCGGGTTGAAATTCCAGTTTTCTAGCTCCGGCCCAGGTTCGTAGGAGCAAATATGTGTTGTTCATGTCGATGGTCGGGCCGGGCTTCGGAGACCGAGCTCTGACCCTAGACCGTGGAGCGGTACGTACAATAGGCATATCGATAGAGATAATAATCAAAGACTTACCAATTAAACTTCTGGCTGCTGCGTGGTGCAAAATTTCTTTTGGGGGCACTGCACATCCAAAAATACCACTTAGGTCACAAAACAAGGTAACTTCACTGGTGTCACTATCACTAAACCAGAGGCTCCTGCCTAGGGAGGCCAGGCTCCGGCCCAGGGGTGCCCGGCCTCCGGCCCGGGGTGTTGGGTGTGATCGCGTGTGGGGTGCTTGAATAATAAACACGTACTATAAATCTTAAGTTTCTTCTCCAATAGATTTATCCCAACAAAATAGCACAAAGATAAGGCACAAAGTCAGAAAAAGTACAAATAGAGTTATATTCTGGCATGAAGCTCGTTTTTATACAAATCGAAACCCTAAACAACAGTAAAAAAACGGTGGGGACGACATCCGTTTCCATATCCGAATATTTACTAAAATATTTAGTTGTAGGGATAAACAATCTGCTAATTAAATATGTAAATTAATTATATATTTAGTTGGTTTTGTTTTACGCGTTTGAGGCGCCAAGAGGTTGCTGGTTCAAGTCCCGCCCGTGCGCAAAAATTTTTGGTTTCTTATTTCATCTTTATGAATGTAAGATGTGTCACTGTGAGTGTTAAAAACGTTCTAAACCATAAGATAGCGAAGCGTCATCATTTCCAAGTTGAATTTATTCTGTAAAGAATAACTGCTTGGGCCTTCTGTTTCATAAACAGACGGCTAGATGGCGCTAAGCGTCACGCAATGACGAATCCATAAGAGACCACGAATTTCTCAGGGTCGGACTGACAGCACGGTAGCTCAATTGGTAAGAGCGTTTGGCCCGGTCAGCCAAAAAGTTGCTGGTTCAAGTCCTGCCCGTGCGCAAATTTTTGGTTTTTTATTTCATCTTTATGAATTATTCAGTTATTAATTGGACTGAATTTAGTTAGCCTTTTAGATTAATATTTACATAGTTACAATATTTAAAATAAATCTAACATCCACCAAGTTAGATTTATTATTTAAAGATAATTGGGACCTTCCAGTGTCCCAATTATTATCAGAACAAAAGCAGAAGTCACACTGCAAAAGGTTCAACCCAAAATGCAAAGAGAGTACAACTCGTATAAAATGTATGTACCCAAACACAAGCTAAGTTTATTTATGGACAGTAATATGTGGCCCGATGGAATAACGTTCCGGTGGTTTATTGAATTTAGCAGAAGAGGTCTAGACAGATATACAAAATCTGATAGTGGTGAAAAGATAATGATTAATGGCTAGTACGTCAAATAAAGAAAGCCTTAAATTTATTACATTTAACTGTAAGTATTTTAAGAGGTCTATAGACTCTGTAAAACTGCTTTGTCAAAGTGCTGATATAGTTGCGTTACAAGAGACTTGGCTCTTACCGCATGAAATACCCGAGCTTGGTGAAACGAGCTGCGACTTCGGATTCAGTGGTAAATCCGCTGTAGACGTATCTGATGGAATGTTACGTGGAAGGCCATTCGGTGGTGTAGCACTCTTGTGGAGAAGTAGCAAATTCAGTTGTGTATCTGTCATTCCATGTAAAAGTGATCGAATCAGTGCGATTAAGGTGTGCGTGTCGGATGGACTAATACTTGTTTATTCTGTTTATTTGCCTACTGACTCATCTGACAATCTCGTAGAATACGTTCAATGTTTAAGTGAAATAGCATCAATTGTAGAGAGTTGTAATATTAAAACTGTATATACTCGTATTTTGGGGGATTTCAACGCTCACCCCGGGCTATTGTTATCTGTTGTGATCAAAACTGGACATGTGTAGATTTTCAAAAGCTAGATATAAATTCCAAAACGCATACTTTTATTAGCGAAGCGCACTTCAGCCGGAGATGGCTTGATCACGGTGTTGTTACGGAAGCTGCACGAAGTACGGTACTATCAGTAAAAGTGCATTATGACGTGTACTGGTCGGATCATTTCCCACTTAAGGTTCACTGTAACTTAAAAGCTGTTAGCCGAACTTTTGAGCTGCCGCGCGCTAACCGAAACAAAATTTCATGGGGAGAAAGAGACTTTAGAAAATTATACAGAATATTGTAACAACAAGTTTCGGGGCGTTTGCTTTCCTCCCAAGTTCCAGCAGTGTGGCGACTGTATGTGTAGCAATACTGATGCGGCACACTTGGCCGCTATAGACTCACTTTACAGTGTTATTGTAAAAGCGTTGCAGGAGGCCGCTGTAGTCAGCCATGTTGGTCGTTCGGGAGGTGGCGGTCAGAATCGTGGTCGTCCTATTGCAGGTTGGAACAAGTATGTCCGTGATGCTCACGGGAATGCAAGGCAAAAGTTTCTAACATGGGTATGGTGTGGTAGACCTAAAAGTGGTACCATTTATAAGGAAATGACCGAGTCAAGAAAAAATTTCAAAAGTAAACTCAAGTATTGCCAAAATAATCAGGATGAAATAAAATTGAACATTTTAGCAATGAAACACATGAATAAAGACTTTAAAGGATTTTGGCAACAAACGAAAAAGCTAAGCCCAAAGCCCTGCATTCCCGTGAGTGTCAATGGCGTAAGCGAACAAAAGGACATAGCTAATATGTTCAAATGCCACTTTTAAGTGGAGTCTCCGCTAAAGAGTGCGCAGGTTGTTGATACGGAGGTCGTGGTGTCGGGGGTGCCGGATCGGGTCACAGCTAAACTAGTAGCCCTCATAATAAAAGACATGTCTCGAGGTAAGTCTCCCGGATACGACGGCCTTAGTGTCGAGCACCTGCGACATGCTGGACCGCATCTCCCGAGGCTCTTGGGGTTACTTTTCACGCTCTGCATTAGGCATTCTTATCTACCAAGTGAACTAATGAAGACGGTTGTAGTGCCTATTGTAAAGAACAGGACAGGAGATACCTCTGATAAGTGCAACTACCGCCCGATATCTTTGGCGACAATCACGGCTAAAGTGCTTGACAGCCTGCTTGAGAGACAACTCAAACAACATCTCCGTTTAAATGACGCTCAGTTCGGCTTTAGACCAGGATTTTCTACAGAATGCACAATATTGTCGCTTAAGCGGACTGTCAAGTATTATATACACTGATAGGAAGACACCTGTGTATGCAGCTTTCCTTGATCTCTCTAAGGCATTTGATTTGGTTAAGTACGATATTCTTCGGCGTAAATTAAAACAAACGGGCATGCCTGGTGCGTTGATCAATATATTCAAATATTGGTACGGGCACCAAACAAACCAGGTCAGGTGGCTTGGTGATTTTTCAGATGAGTACAGGCTGGAGTGTGGAGTGAGACAGGGGGGGTTGACGTCTCCTTCACTTTTCAACCTTTATGTATACCAGTTGATTGGCGAACTGAGCGACACAGGGGTTGGCTGTTCTGTAGATGGTCACTGCATTAACAGCATCAGTTATGCAGACGATATGATGTTGCTCAGTCCGTCAATCGCTGGGCTGAGAAGATTATATAGCGTATGCGAGAAATATGCACATCACGACACACGGTCTCCTGTATAACGCTAGCAAGAGTGAGCTTTTAGTGTCCAAAGGATTTATTTTACTTTTTCTATCCAAGAGTCGCAAGTTGGGTGAAAATGATGTACCTCGTGTTGAGCTTAACGGTAGCGCTCTAAACAGGGTGACGGAGTTTAAATATCTCGGCCATGTGGTAACCGAGAATTTAAAAGACGATAATGATATTGAGAGAGAAAGGAGGGCGATGGCCGTCCGCTGTAATATGTTGGCACGCAGATTTGCACGCACGTAAAGGTAACTTTGTTTAAAGCCTTTTGCCAAACCCTTTACACTGGCAATCTGTGGGTCAATTATACGCAGCGGACCATCAACGCACTTATACAACAATGCATTCAGGGTGTTGGTGGGGCTCCCGCGCCACTGCAGTGCATCTAACATGTTTGCGCATGCGCACATCGACGGCTTTCACACAGTGCTGCGCAAGCGTATCGCCTCGCTGATGATCCGTGCGTCCCTAACACCATCCTGAATGTCCTCAGTCAGAAGCCAGACTGCCCTCTTCTGCAGCACTGGACGAAAGTACATACAAGTGTGCCTGGTGCTCCAGAGAGTGGCCGATATTTAAATTAAATAATAATAATTATAATAGAACAATGAATAACTTTATTAATTATAATTTAATTTATTTTGTAATTGACATTTTTTTAGTATTTGTATTTGATTCGACTAATTTTAATTTTATTGCAATTTACTATAATTATTTTCTAAATTTAAAATTATTTTATGTTTTGATATAATTTTATACTTTATGGACATCGTCTGAAATAAATGTTTTTTTTTAATATACAGTAAATAAAATACAATTTTAATAATTAAATCATTTAAATATTAATCCAAGTTATTCTTGTATCATAGCCGAATGACATTCAACATGGTGGACACTTTCGACATTTACGTTAATCATAATATTTCAAATCTCGATAGGCATATGAATTGTAATGTACTGAACATAATAATTATGACGAAGAAAATGTGTAATTTAGTGAATACAATGGGGTTACATAAGTCACACGCAGTGAGTATGTGGTTTAGTGTTCAAGTATACTGTTACAGAACTAAGTAAATATGTGGGGCAGACTAGGATCGGGAATCGTCGTGTAACGGTGTAACACTCGGCCATCCTGCAACCACCGTGTCCCACGGTGCTCTGGTGGTGTTTTGAAGTCTGTGCTGTTGGTGTGGTGAAAATGAGAAGAAGCAGAATCACTAAATACACTGGAAACTTGCAAGTATTTTGTTTTGGTGGACACGGTAATAATTTGTTTTGATGGACATGGTAATATTCTGTTACTTTGTATTACAAAGAAAAAAATTAATAAAGAAATTTCAGTATGTGTAATAAATTCTAAAGGGGTATTAGCCGATACCAGTTACACAGACATAACTTTACGGAAGTCACACACACTACTTGACCTAGATCACACAGACCATAGTTTATGTTCGTACACAACTTTGCTTTATGTAGCTGACACAGCAATGCTTTACGTAGGTCACACAGGCAATACTTTATGTTGCTCACACAGCATTGCTCTACGTAGTTCACACAGTACTTCACGTAGGCCACACAGATACTGCTACTCACACAGACAATTTACGTAGCTTACACAGCATTGCTCTACGTAGTTCACACAGTACTTCACGTAGGCCACACAGATACTGCTACTCACACAGTCAATTTACGTAGCTCACACAGCATTGCTCTACGTAGTTCACACAGTACTTCACGTAGACCACATAGATACTGCTACTCACACAGACATAATTTATGTAGGTCACACAGCATTGCTTTACGTCATTCACACAGACATTACTTCACGTAGCTGCATAGGTCACATCGACACTGCTGTTCACACATACATAATTTATGTAGGTCACACAGACAATCATTTTCCGTATGTGACACATATATCAGTTTACTTAGATCACAGAGAGTTTACGTAGATAACATAGCCAACGATTTATTCCGAAATATTTGAAATACTGTAGCTAATACTAATATACTCCGTTAAATTAAACTACTATTACTACTGCTCCGATATAAATATTTATACTCTAATATCAATGTTCTTTTGTTTAAGGTTGAAGAAAGAAAAACTACTCAACGGTGGAAAAAAGAAACTCGAACCGTCGATTCCTCATTAATCATCTTTTTATTTATTGCATAATGTTGTGTGTTTTTCATACTGCAATAAAAAATATTGTATGCGTGGTTTTATTTACAGTTAAATCAAATCTTTCGTAAACGGTACTCATAAAATATACAGTACACAAAGTTATTGTTTCACCCAGAACGAAGTTATTAGGCTTAAAAATTCATCACTAACTACCCCCTTTTACGCGTGTAAAAGGGCGTTAGTTAGTGCGTACTAACAAAAGTATAATCACCGTTCAAAATAATAACCTTACTAAGTTACTCAATTAGCTTTCGTCTAGATTGATTGGATTCTATCTCTGTCTACCTCCTCGTCACTAAGCTTTCACCAAAATAATTTGGTTATAGGTTTCCTAACAATGAGACCTTTATCAGCATAATCGTAATGTATGCGTTATTTTGAAACAATCACTCGAGAAAATGTTGTCTATGTGTAAAACTATGTGTGATCCACCTAGCGACTGCGTGTAAGCATCTCGACAGCTTCGCATTGCACTGGTCGATGGAAAATTTGTAGTATTTAATAGTTTGTTCTGTTTTGTCTAAATACAATCGTCACTTAGGAGTAAACATAATGAACTCACCTTGAGGTGGCTGGAGCGGCTGATGCGTTGAACTGAATGCTGCGATCCATCACACGAAGAGTAGGTGGCCGCTGGAGCGCTGCGCTGGCAGTTGTCGCGTCGTTGAGTACGGCAGACTCGCATCTCGTGGCTGACCAATCGGCAGATGTAGCACCGCCTAACTCCTGATTGCTGCAGTATCGTTGCCGGAGGTCTTGTTGCACTGGTACTTCCTTCAGACTATCCTCTTCTCCAAGTTGATTTTTGCAATGCCGTCGTGGCTTCTACTTGCAGTTTTCGAGCAATGACAAATATAACAGTATCCACAGTGTTCACGCAGCTGGTTGATTTTGAGCAGTCAATTTGTGATGTTACACGTACTTCTTCTCGATGAAATTTGGGAATGACTTCTACGTCAGCACGTGTCACTAGACGATGCTTTTCTCTCTGGCCTTCTAAATCATAGCAGTCTTCTTGGTCCATTAATCTTCCTTGGTCAGAGCCGGCACCGTAAGGCCCGTCATTAAGAGTAGTATAAGTCTTAAGTTTCTTCTCAAATAGATTTATTCCAACAAAATAGCACAAAGATAAGGCACAAAGTCAGAGAAAGTACAAATAGAGCTATATTGAACAACAGTAAGAAACAGTGGGGACGACATCCGTTTCCATATCCGAACATTTACTAAAATATTTAGTTGCAGGGATAAACAATCTACTAACTAAATATGTAAATTCATTAATTATTTAGTTATTAATTGTACTGAATTTAGTCAGCCTTTTAGATAATTATTTTTATAGTTACAATATTTGAAATAAATCTAACCTCCACCAACCAATCTGTAGATCTGACTTGTTGCATTTCAACAAATTCGTAATGTGGATTCTGTTTGCAAATTTTTTTGCGTTTTCACCTACATAAGACACTGAATATTTGTCGAATTAAATCTCTGTTAATCGATCATCTTTTAGCATACTTTTCGATCATGTTAGCTCACGGGAGTGGTTATGCGCACGCTCTGCTGTTCTAGTAGGTAATCTCCTGCGATATTTTTAAAGATACATCCCATACACAGTTAGTCGAATTTAACACTCTTTCGGTCACGGTGAAATATTTTGTCTTGATACTTACCGACTTTATATTGACTGTCGCGTCGAGCCCGTTGCGTAAACTACTTGTTTGTGTAGATAGGACCTGTTTTACTTCAATAAATTCGCAATGTGGATTCTGTTTGCAATATTTTTTGCGTTTTTACCTACACTAGACACTGAATATTAATTTGTCGAATTAAATCTCAGAGTAGGTACTCTCCTCCTAACAGAAACGACAAACTAAAACTTTTTAAACTGAGATTTAATACGACAAATATTCAGTGTCTAATGTAGATGTAAACGAAAAAAATATTGCAAACAGAATCCAAATAGCGAAGTTTTTGAAGTGTGACAGGTCCGATCTACACAAACGAGGTGTCAACGTAACGGGTTCGACTCGACGGTCAATGTAAAGTCGGTAAGTATCAAGACCAAATATTTCACAGTGACCGAAAAAGTGTAAAATTCGACTAACTTTGTATGGGATGTATCTTAAAGATATCGCAGGAGAAAACCTACTAGAACAGCGGAGCGTGCGAAGAACCACTCTCGTCAGCTAATATGATCGAAAAGTATGCTAAAAAATGATTGATTTGAACAGAAACAAAAAACTAAAACTTTTCAAACTGAGAATTAATTCGAAAAATTAATATTCAGTGTCTATGTAGCTGAAAAAGCAAAAATTATTGCAAACAGAATCAACATTGCAAATTTTTTTAAGTTTTACAATTTCGATCTACACAAACGAGGTGTCTACGCAACGGGCTCGACGCGACGGTCAATATAAAGTCAGTTAATATTAAGACCAAATATTTCACGGTGACCGAAAAAGTGTTAAATTCGACTAAATTTGTATGGGATGTATCTTTAAAACTATAGCAGGAATATACCTTCTTGAACAACAGAGCGAGCGCAGAACCACTACAGTGAACTAATATGATCGAAAAGTATGCTAAGAGATGATCGATTTGAACAGAAACGACAAACTAAAACATTTCAAACTGAGCTTGAAAACGACAAATATTCAGTGTCTAAAGTAGGTGAAATCGCAAAAATGATTGCAAACAGAATCCATATTGCGATGTTTTTGAAGTGCAACAGGTCCGATCTACACAAACGAGGTGTCTACGCAACGGGCTCGACGCGACTGTCAATATAAAGTCGGTTAATATCAAGACAAAATATTTCACGGTGACCGAAAAAGTGTAAAATGCGACTAACTTTGTATGGGATGTATCTTTTAAAATATCGCAAAAGAGTATCAACTGGAAACAGCGGAGCGAGCGCAGAACCACTACGGTGAGCTAATATGATCGAAAAGTATGCTAAAAGATGATCGATTTTAACAGAAACGACAAACTAAAACATTTCAAACTGAGCTTGAAAACGACAAATATTTAGTGTCTAAAGTAGGTGAAATCGTAAAAATGATTACAAACAAAATCCATATTGCGCATTTTTTGAAGTGCAACAGGTCTGATCTACACAAGTGAGGAGTCCACACAACGGGCTCGACGCGACTGTCAATATAAAGTCGGTTAATATCAAGACAAAATATTTCACGGTGACCGAAAAAGTGTAAAATGCGACTAACTTTGTATTGGATGTATCGTTAAAATATCGCAAAAGAGTATTAACTGAAAACAGCGGAGCGAGCGCAGAACCACTACGGTGAGCTAATATGATCGAAAAGTATGCTAAAAGATGATCGTTTTGAACAGAAACGACAAACTAAAACATTTCAAACTGAGCTTGAAAACGATAAATATTCAGTGTCTAAAGTAGGTGAAATCGCAAAAATTATTGCAAACAGAATCCATATTGCGAATTTTTTGAAGATCAACAGGTCTGATCTACACAAGCGAGGAGGCCACGCAACGGGCTCGACGCGACTGTCAATATAAAGTCGGTTAATATCAAGACAAAATATTTCACGGTGACCGAAAAAGTGTAATATGCGACTAACTTTGCATGGGATGTTTCTTTTAAAATATCGCAGAACAGTATCAACTAAAGAAGCGGAGCGAGCGCAAAACCACTTTGGTGAGCTAATATGATCGAAAAGTATGCTAAAAGATGATCAATTTGAACAGAAACGACAAACTAAAACATTTCAAACTGAGCATGAAAACGACAAATATCCTCCTAAGGCGCAATTGCGGTGGCGGTCGCGTTACCGCGGTGGACTGCGTGCGCGTACGCAATTCGCGCGGTGTCAGGATACACGTTACGTAAACAGTTATAAAATCTTATTGAAACAAGCTATTATCATTCTGTAAAAAGCTTATTGTTACTGAATAAATAACCTTTGCTTGTAATAAAAAAAAAATGTATTCAAAAATGAAAAAATAGAACCAAACAAATTCGTGGTAGGGTGACGACATATACGAAAAAAAATGCGAGAAAAAAAATCGAATTTTAATCAATAACTGACAGCCACCGGATGTGTTTGCGGTCTATGGTGTAGAAACATCTGTTTTTTACTCATGAAGGTTAACATGCCCAAGGAATAAGCATTAATACACCCATTTTTTTTTTGCAAAAAAGTAATTAAAAAGCGCCCACAGGTGGGCGCTTGGTAAAATCGCGAAACTCATGCTCAGCGCCCACCATCGGGCGCTCTGGCTATCCAAGGGATATTCAGTGTCTAAAGTAGGTGAAATCGCAAAAATGATTGCAAACAGAATCCATATTGCGATGTTTTTGAAGTGCAACAGGTCCGATCTACACAAACGAGGTGTCTACGCAACGGGCTCGACGCGACTGTCAATATAAAGTCGGTTAATATCAAAACAAAATATTTCACGGTGACCGAAAAAGTGTAAAATGCGACTAACTTTGTATAGGATATATCTTTTAAAATATCGCAAAAGAGTATCAACTGAAAACAGCGGAGCGAGCGCAGAACCACTACAGTGAGCTAATATGATCGAAAAGTATGCTAAAAGATGATCAATTTGAACAGAAACGACAAACTAAAAAATTTCAAACTGAGCTTTAAAATGACAAATATTCTGTGTGTAAAGTAGGTAAAAACGCAAAAATTATTTCAAACAGAATCCATATTGCGATGTTTTTGAAGTGCAACAGGTCCGATCTACACAAACGAGGTGTCTACGCAACGGGCTCGACGCGACGGTCAATATAAAGTCGGTTAATATCAAGACAAAATATTTCACGGTGACCGAAAAAGTGTAAAATGCGACTAACTTTGTATGGGATGTATCATTAAAATATCGCATAAGAGTATCAACTAAAAACAGCGAAGCGAGCGCAGAAACACTACGGTGAGCTAATATGATCGAAAAGTATGCTAAAAGATGATCGATTTGAACAGAAACGAAAAACTAAAATATTTCAAACTGAGCTTGAAAACGACAAATATTCAGTGTCTAAAGTAGGTGAAATCGCAAAAATTATTGCAAACAGAATCCATATTGCGAATTTTTTGAAGATCAACAGGTCTGATCTACACAAGCGAGGAGGCCACGCAACGGGCTCGACGCGACTGTCAATATAAAGTCGGTTAATATCAAGACAAAATATTTCACGGTGACCGAAAAAGTGTAAAATGCGACTAACTTTGCATGGGATGTTTCTTTTAAAATATCGCAGAACAGTATCAACTAAAACAGCGGAGCGAGCGCAAAACCACTTTGGTGAGCTAATATGATCGAAAAGTATGCTAAAAGATGATCAATTTGAACAGAAACGACAAACTAAAACATTTCAAACTGAGCATGAAAACGACAAATATTCAGTGTCTAAAGTAGGTGAAATCGCAAAAATGATTGCAAACAGAATCCATATTGCGATGTTTTTGAAGTGCAACAAGTCCGATCTACACAAACGAGGTGTCTACGCAACGGGCTCGTCGCGACTGTCAATATACAGTCGGTTAATATCAAAACAAAATATTTCACGGTGACCGAAAAAGTGTAAAATGCGACTAACTTTGTATAGGATATATCTTTTAAAATATCGCAAAAGAGTATCAACTGAAAACAGCGGAGCGAGCGCAGAACCACTACAGTGAGCTAACATGATCGAAAAGTATGCTAAAAGATGATCGATTTGAACAGAAACGACAAACTAAAAAATTTCAAACTGAGCTTTAAAATGACAAATATTCTGTGTCTAAAGTAGGTAAAAACGCAAAAATTATTTCAAACAGAATCCATATTGCGATGTTTTTGAAGTGCAACAGGTCCGATCTACGCAAACGAGGTGTCTACGCAACGGGCTCGACGCGACTGTCAATATAAAGTCGGTTAATATCAAGACAAAATATTTCACGGTGACCGAAAAAGTGGAAAATGCGACTAACTTTGTATGGGATGTATCTTTAAAATATATCGCATAAGAGTATCAACTAAAAACAGCGGAGCGAGCGCAGAACCACTACGGTGAGCTAATATGATCGAAAAGTATGCTAAAAGATGATCGATTTGAACAGAAACGACAAACTAAAACATTTCAAACTGAGCTTTAAAACGACAAATATTCAGTGTCTAAAGAAGATGATCTCGCAAAAATGATTGCAAACAGAATCCATGTTGCGATGTTCTTGAAGTGCAACAGGTCCGATCTACACAAACGAAGTGTCTACGCAACGGGCTCGACGCGACGGTCAATATAAAGTCGGTTAATATCAAGACAAAATATTTCACGGTGACCGAAAAAGTGTTAAATTCGACTAACTTTGTATGGGATGTATCTTTAAAACTATAGTAGGAATATACCTTCTTGAACAACGGAGCGAGCGCAGAACCACTACGGTGAACTAATATGATCGAAAAGTATGCTAAAAAATGATCGATTTGAACAGAAACGACAAACTAAAACATTTCAAACTGAGCTTGAAAACGACAAATATTCAGTGTCTAAAGTAGGTGAAATCGCAAAAATGATTGCAAACAGAATCCATATTGCGATGTTTTTGAAGTGCAACAGGTCCGATCTACACAAACGACGAACTCGACGCGACTGTCAATATAAAGTCGGTTAATATCAAAACAAAATATTTCACGGTGACCGAAAAAGTGTAAAATGCGACTAACTTTATATAGGATATATCTTTTAAAATATCGCAAAAGAGTATCAACTGAAAACAGCGGAGCGAGCGTAGAACCACTACAGTGAGCTAATATGATCGAAAAGTATGCTAAAAGATGATCAATTTGAACAGAAACGACAAACTAAAAAATTTCAAACTGAGCTTTAAAATGACAAATATTCTGTGTCTAAAGTAGGTAAAAACGCAAAAATTATTTCAAACAGAATCCATATTGCGATGTTTTTTAAGTGCAACCGGTCCGATCTACACAAACGAGGTGTCTACGCAACGGGCTCGACGCGGCTGTCAATATAAAGTCGGTTAATATCAAGACAAAATATTTCATGGTGACCGAAAAAGTGTAAAATGCGACATACTTTGTATGGGATGTATCTTTTAAAATATCGCAAAAGAGTATCAACTAAAAACAGCGAAGCGAGCGCAGAACCACTACGGTGAGCTAATATGATCGAAAAGTATCCTAAAAGATGATCGATTTGAACAGAAACGACAAACGGAAATATTTCAAACTGAGCTTGAAAACGACAAATATTCAGTGTCTAAAGTAGGTGAAATCGCAAAAATTATTGCAAACAGAATCCATATTGCGATGTTTTTGAAGTGCAACAGGTCCGATCTACACAAACGAGGTGTCTACGCAACGGGCTCGACGCGACTGTCAATATAAAGTCGGTTAATATCAAGACAAAATATTTCACGGTGACCGAAAAAGTGTAAAATGCGACTAACTTTGCATGGGATGTTTCTTTTAAAATATCGCAGAACAGTATCAACTAAAACAGCGGAGCGAGCGCAAAACCACTTTGGTGAGCTAATATGATCGAAAAGTATGCTAAAAGATGATCAATTTGAACAGAAACGACAAACTAAAACATTTCAAACTGAGCATGAAAACGACAAATATTCAGTGTCTAAAGTAGGTGAAATCGCAAAAATGATTGCAAACAGAATCCATATTGCGATGTTTTTGAAGTGCAACAGGTCCGATCTACACAAACGAGGTGTCTACGCAACGGGCTCGACGCGACTGTCAATATAAAGTCGGTTAATATCAAAACAAAATATTTCACGGTGACCGAAAAAGTGTAAAATGCGACTAACTTTGTATAGGATATATCTTTTAAAATATCGCAAAAGAGTATCAACTGAAAACAGCGGAGCGAGCGCAGAACCACTACAGTGAGCTAATATGATCGAAAAGTATGCTAAAAGATGATCGATTTGAACAGAAACGACAAACTAAAAAATTTCAAACTGAGCTTTAAAATGACAAATATTCTGTGTCTAAAGTAGGTAAAAACGCAAAAATTATTTCAAACAGAATCCATATTGCGATGTTTTTGAAGTGCATCAGGTCCGATCTACACAAACGAGGTGTCTACGCATTGGGTTCGACGCGACGGTCAATATAAAGTCATTTAATATCAAGACAAAATATTTCACGGTGACCGAAAAAGTGTAAAATGCGACTAACTTTGTATCTGATGTATCTTTTAAAATATCGCAAAAGAGTTTCAACTAAAAACAGCGGAGCGAGCGCAGAACTACTACGGTGAGCTAATATGATCGAAAAGTATGCTAAAAGATGATCGATTTGAACAGAAACGACAAACTAAAACATTTCAACTTGAGCTTTAAAACGACAAATATTCAGTGTCTAAAGTAGGTGAAATCGAAAAAATGATTGCAAATAGAATTCATATTGCGATGTTTTTGAAGTGCAACAGGTCCGATATACACAAACGAGGTGTCTACGCAACGGGTTCTACGCGACGGTCAATATAAAGTCGGTTAATATCAAGACAAAATATTTCACGGTGAATGAAAAAGTGTTAAATTCGACTAACTTTGTATGGGATGTATCTTTTAAAATATCGCAAAAAAGTACCTACTAGAACAGCGGAGCGAGCGCAGAACCACTACGGTGAGCTAATATGATCGAAAAGTATGCTAAAAGATGATCGATTTGAACAGAAACGACAAACTAAAACATTTCAAACTGAACTTGAAAACGACAAATATTCAGTGTATAAAGTAGGTAAAAACGCAAAAATTATTTCAAACAGAATCCTTATTGCGATGTTTTTGAAGTGCAACCGATCCGATCTACACAAACGAGGTGTCTACGCAACGGGCTCGACGCGACTGTCAATATAAAGTCGGTTAATATCAAGACAAAATATTTCACGGTGACCGAAAAAGTGTAAAATGCGACTAACTTTGTATGGGATGTATCTTTAAAATATCGCATAAGAGTATCAACTAAAAACAGCGAAGCGAGCGCAGAACCACTACGGTGAGCTAATATGATCGAAAAGTATGCTAAAAGATGATTGATTTGAACAGAAACGACAAACTGAAATATTTCAAACTGAGCTTGAAAACGACAAATATTCAGTGTCTAAAGTAGGTGAAATCGCAAAAATTATTGCAAACAGAATCCATATTGCGAATTTTTTGAAGATCAACAGGTCTGATCTACACAAGCGAGGAGGCCACGCAACGGGCTCGACGCGACTGTCAATATAAAGTCGGTTAATATCAAGACAAAATATTTCACGGTGACCGAAAAAGTGTAAAATGCGACTAACTTTGCATGGGATGTTTCTTTTAAAATATCGCAGAACAGTATCAACTAAAACAGCGGAGCGAGCGCAAAACCACTTTGGTGAGCTAATATGATCGCAAAGTATGCTAAAAGATGATCAATTTGAACAGAAACGACAAACTAAAACATTTCAAACTGAGCATGAAAACGACAAATATTCAGTGTCTAAAGTAGGTGAAATCGCAGAAATGATTGCAAACAGAATCCATATTGCGATGTTTTTGAAGTGCAACAGGTCCGATCTACACAAACGAGGTGTCTACGCAACGGGCTCGACGCGACTGTCAATATAAAGTTGGTTAATATCAAAACAAAATATTTCACGGTGACCGAAAAAGTGTAAAATGCGACTAACTTTGTATAGGATATATCTTTTAAAATATCGCAAAAGAGTATCAACTGAAAACAGCGGAGCGAGCGCAGAACCACTACAGTGAGCTAATATGAGCAAAAAGTATGCTAAAAGATGATCGATTTGAACAGAAACGACAAACTAAAAAATTTCAAACTGAGCTTCAAAATGACAAATATTCTGTGTCTAAAGTAGGTAAAAACGCAAAAATTATTTCAAACAGAATCCATATTGCGATGTTTTTGAAGTGCAACAGGTCCGATCTACACAAACGAGGTGTCTACGCAACAGGCTCGACGCGACTGTCAATATAAAGTCGGTTAATATCAAGACAAAATATTTCACGGTGACCGAAAAAGTGTAAAATGCGACTAACTTTGTATGGGATGTATCTTTAAAATATCGCATAAGAGTATCAACTTAAAACAGCGAAGCGAGCGCAGAACCACTACGGTAAGCTAATATAATCGAAAAGTATGCTAAAAGATGATCGATTTGAACAGAAACGACAAACTAAAATATTTCAAACTGAGCTTGAAAACGACAAATATTCAGTGTCTAAAGTAGATGATCTCGCAAAAATGATTGCAAACAGAATCCATGTTGCGATGTTTTTGAAGTGCAACAGGTCCGATCTACACAAACGAGGTGTCGACGCAACGGGCTCGACGCGACTGTCAATATAAAGTCGGTTAATATCAAGACAAAATATTTCACGGTGACCGAAAAAGTGTTAAATTCGACTAACTTTGTATGGGATGTATCTTTAAAACTATAGCAGGAATATACCTTCTTGAACAACGGAGCGAGCGCAGAACCACTACGTTGAACTAATATGATCGAAAAGTATGCTAAAAAATAATCGATTTGAACAGAAACGACAAACTAAAACATTTCAAACTGAGCTTGAAAACGACAAATATTCAGTGTCTAAAGTAGGTGAAATCGCAAAAATGATTGCAAACAGAATCCATATTGCGATGTTTTTGAAGTGCAACAGGTCCGATCTACACAAAAGAGGTGTCTACGCAACGGGCTCGACGCGACTGTCAATATAAAGTCGGTTAATATCAAGACAAAATATTTCACGGTGACCGAAAAAGTGTAAAATGCGACTAACTTTGTATGGGATGTATCTTTTAAAATATCGCAAAAGAGTATCAACTGAAAACAGCGGAGCGAGCGCAGAACCACTACTGTGAGCTAATATGATCGAAAAGTATGCTAAAAGATGATCGATTTTAACAGAAACGACAAACTAAAACATTTCAAACTAAGCTTGAAAACGACAAATATTTAGTGTCTAAAGTAGGTGAAATCGTAAAAATGATTGCAAACAAAATCCATATTGCGCATTTTTTGAAGTGCAACAGGTCTGATCTACACAAGCGAGGAGTCCACACAACGGGCTCGACGCGACTGTCAATATAAAGTCGGTTAATATCAAGACAAAATATTTCACGGTGACCGAAAAAGTGTAAAATGCGACTAACTTTGTATGGGATGTATCTTTTAAAATATCGCAAAAGAGTATCAACTGAAAACAGCGGAGCGAGCGCAGAACCACTACTGTGAGCTAATATGATCGAAAAATATGCTAAAAGATGATCGATTTGAACAGAAACGACAAACTAAAACATTTCAAACTGAGCATGAAAACGACAAATATTCAGTGCCTAAAGTAGGTGAAAACGCAAAAAAAATTGCAAACAGAATCCACATTGCGAAGTTTTTGAAGTGCAACAGCTTCGATCTACACAAACGAGGTGTCTACGCAATGGGCTTTACGCGACGGTCAATATAAAGTCGGTTCATATCAAGACAAAATATTTCACGGTGACCGAAAAAGTGTAAAATGCGACTAACTTTGCATGGGATGTTTCTTTTAAAATATCGCAGAAGAGTATCAACTAAAACAGCGGAGCGAGCGCAGAACCACTTTGGTGAGCTAATATGATCGAAAAGTATGCTAAAAGATGATCGATTTGAACAGAAACGACAAACTAAAACATTTCAAACTGAGCATGAAAACGACAAATATTCAGTGTCTAAAGTAGGTGAAAACGCAAAAAAAAATGCAAACAGAATCCACATTGCGAAGTTTTTGAAGTGCAACAGCTCCGATCTACACAAACGAGGTGTCTAGGCAATGGGCTTTACGCGACGGTCAATATAAAGTCGGTTCATATCAAGACAAAATATTTCATGGTGACCGAAAAAGTGTAAAATGCGACTTACTTTGTATGGGATGTATCTTTTAAAATATCGCAAAACAGTATCAACTGAAAACAGCGGAGCGAGCGCAGAACCACTACGGTGAGCTAATATGATCGATTTGAACACAAACGACAAACTAAAACATTTCAAACTGAGCTTTAAAATGACAAATATTCTGTGTCTAAAGTAGGTAAAAACGCAAAAATTATTTCAAACAGAATCCATATTGCGATGTTTTTGAAGTGCAACAGGTCCGATCTACACAAACGAGGTGTCTACGCAATGGGTTTTACGCGACGGTCAATATAAAGTCGGATCATATCAAGACAAAATATTTCACGGTGACCGAAAAAGTGTAAAATGCGACTAACTTTGTATGGGATGTTTCTTTTAAAATATCGCAGAAGAGTATCAACTAAAAACAGCGGAGCGAGCTCAGAACCACTTTGGTGAGCTTATATGATCGAAAAGTATGCTAAAAGATGATCGATTTGAACAGAAACGACAAACTAAAACATTTCAAACTGAGCATGAAAACGACAAATATTCAGTGTCTAAAGTAGGTGAAAACGCTAAAAAAATTGCAAACAGAATCCACATTGCGAAGTTTTTGAAGTGCAACAGCTCCGATCTACACAAACGAGGTGTCTACGCAATGGGCTTTACGCGACGGTCAATATAAATTCGGTTCACATCAAGACAAAATATTTCATGGTGACCGAAAAAGTGTAAAATGCGACTTACTTTGTATGGGATGTATCTTTTAAAATATCGCAAAACAGTATCAACTGAAAACAGCGGAGCGAGCGCAGAACCACTACAGTGAGCTAATATGATCGATTTGAACACAAACGACAAACTAAAACATTTCAAACTGAGCTTGAAAACGACAAATATTCAGTGTCTAAAGTAGGTGAAATCGCAAAAATGATTGCAAACAGAATCCATATTGCGATGTTTTTGAAGTGCAACAGGTCCGATCTACGCAAACGAGGTTTCTACGCAATGGGCTTTAAGCGACGGTCAATATAAAGTCGGTTCATATCAAGACAAAATATTTCACGGTGACCGAAAAAGTGTAAAATGCGACTAACTTTGTATGGGATGTTTCTTTTAAAATATCGCAGAAGAGTATCAAATAAAAACAGCGGAGCGAGCTCAGAACCACTTTGGTGAGCTAATATGATCGAAAAGTATGCTAAAAGATGATCGAATTGAACAGAAACGACAAACTAAAACATTTCAAACTGAGCATGAAAACGACAAATATTCAGTGTCTAAAGTAGGTGAAAACGCAAAAAAAATTGCAAACAGAATCCATATTGCGAAGTTTTTGAAGTGCAACAGCTCCGATCTACACAAACGAGGTGTCTACGCAATGGGCCTTACGCGACGGTCAATATAAAGTCGGTACATATCAAGACAAAATATTTCACGGTGACCGAAAAAGTGTAAAATGCGACTAACTTTGTATGGGATGTATCTTTTAAAATATCGCAAAAGAGTATCAACTGAAAACAGCGGAGCGAGCGCAGAACCACTTTGGTGAGCTAATATGATCGAAAAGTATGCTTAAAGATGATCGATTTGAACAGAAACGACAAACTAAAACATTTCAAACTGAGCTTTAAAATGACAAATATTCTGTGTCTAAAGTAGGTAAAAACGCAAAAATTATTTCAAACAGAATCCATATTGCGATGTTTTTGAAGTGCAACAGGTCCGATCTACACAAACGAGGTGTCTACGCAATGGGTTTTACGCGACGGTCAATATAAAGTCGGATCATATCAAGACAAAATATTTCACGGTGACCGAAAAAGTGTAAAATGCGACTAACTTTGTATGGGATGTTTCTTTTAAAATATCGCAGAAGAGTATCAACTAAAAACAGCGGAGCGAGCTCAGAACCACTTTGGTGAGCTTATATGATCGAAAAGTATGCTAAAAGATGATCGATTTGAACAGAAACGACAAACTAAAACATTTCAAACTGAGCATGAAAACGACAAATATTCAGTGTCTAAAGTAGATGAAATCGCAAGAATGATTGCAAACAGAATCCATATTGCGATGTTTTTGAAGTGCAACAGGTCCGATCTACACAAACGAGGTGTCTACGCAACCGGCTCGACGCGACTGTCAATATAAAGTCGGTAATTATCAAGACAAAATATTTCACGGTGACCGAAAAAGTGTAAAATGCGACCAACTTTGTATGGGATGTATCTTTTAAAATATCGCAAAGGAGTATCAACTGAAAACAGCGGAGCGAGCGCAAAAAATACTACGGTGAGCTATATGATCGAAAGTTATGCTTAAAGATGATCGATTTGAACAGAAACGATAAACTAGAAAAATTTAAACTAAGCTTTAAAACGACAAATATTCAGTGTCTAAAGTAGGTGAAATCGCAAAAATGATTGCAAACAGAATCCATATTGCGAAGTTTTTGAAGTGCAACAGGTCCGGTCTACACAAAAGAGGTGTCTACGCAACCGGCTCGACGCAACTGTCAATATAAAGTCGGGTAATATCAAGACAAAATATATCACGGTGACCGAAAAAGTGTAAAATGCGACTAACTTTGTATGGGTGTATCTTTTAAAATATCGCAAAAGAGTATCAACTGAAAACAGCGGAGCGAGCGCAGAACCACTACGGTGAGCTAATATGATCGAAAAGTATGCTAAAAGATGATCGATTTGAACAGAAACGACAAACTAAAACATTTCAAACTGAGCTTGAAAACGACAAATATTCAGTGTCTAAAGTAGGTGAAATCGCAAAAAAAATAGCAAATAGAATCCATATTGCGATGTTTTTGAAGTGCAACAGGTCCGATCTACACAAACAAGGTGTCTATGCAACGGGCTCGACGCGACTGTCAATATAAAGTCGGTTAATATCAAGACACAATATTTCACGGTGACCGAAAAAGTGTAAAATGCGACCAACTTTGTATGGGATGTATCTTTTAAAATATCGCAAAGGAGTATCAACTGAAAACAGCGGAGCGAGCGCAGAAAATACTACGGTGAGCTATATGATCGAAAGTTATGCTAAAAGATGATCGATTTGAACAGAAACAATAAACTAGAAAAAATTAAACTTAGCTTTAAAACGACAAATATTCAGTGTCTAAAGTAGGTGAAATCGCAAAAATGATTGCAAACAGAATCCATATTGCGAAGTTTTTGAAGTGCAACAGGTCCGATCTACACAAAAGAGGTGTCTACGCAACCGGCTCGACGCGACTGTCAATATAAAGTCGGGTAATATCAAGACAAAATATATCACGGTGACCGAAAAAGTGTAAAATGCGACGAACTTTGTATGGGTGTATCTTTTAAAATATCGCAAAAGAGTATCAACTGAAAACAGCGGAGCGAGCGCAGAACCACTTTGGTGAGCTAATATGATCGAAAAGTATGCTAAAAGATGATCGATTTGAACAGAAACGACAAACTAAAACATTTCAAACTGAGCTTGAAAACGACAAATATTCAGTGTCTAAAGTAGATGAAATCGCAAGAATGATTGCAAACAGAATCCATATTGCGATGTTTTTGAAGTGCAACAGGTCCGATCTACACAAACGAGGTGTCTACGCAACCGGCTCGACGCGACTGTCAATATAAAGTCGGTAATTATCAAGACAAAATATTTCACGGTGACCGAAAAAGTGTAAAATGCGACCAACTTTGTATGGGATGTATCTTTTAAAATATCGCAAAGGAGTATCAACTGAAAACAGCGGAGCGAGCGCAGAAAATACTACGGTGAGCTGTATGATCGAAAGTTATGCTAAAAGATGATCGATTTGAACAGAAACGATTAACTAGAAAAATTTAAACTAAGCTTTAAAACGACAAATATTCAGTGTCTAAAGTAGGTGAAATCGCAAAAATGATTGCAAACAGAATCCATATTGCGAAGTTTTTGAAGTGCAACAGGTCCGATCTACACAAAAGAGGTGTCTACGCAACCGGCTCGACGCGACTGTCAATATAAAGTCGGGTAATATCAAGACAAAATATATCACGGTGACCGAAAAAGTGTAAAATGCGACGAACTTTGTATGGGTGTATCTTTTAAAATATCGCAAAAGAGTATCAACTGAAAACAGCGGAGCGAGCGCAGAACCACTTTGGTGAGCTAATATGATCGAAAAGTATGCTAAAAGATGATCGATTTGAACAGAAACGACAAACTAAAACATTTCAAACTGAGCTTGAAAACGACAAATATTCAGTGTCTAAAGTAGATGAAATCGCAAGAATGATTGCAAACAGAATCCATATTGCGATGTTTTTGAAGTGCAACAGGTCCGATCTACACAAACGAGGTGTCTACGCAACCGGCTCGACGCGACTGTCAATATAAAGTCGGTAATTATCAAGACAAAATATTTCACGGTGACCGAAAAAGTGTAAAATGCGACCAACTTTGTATGGGATGTATCTTTTAAAATATCGCAAAGGAGTATCAACTGAAAACAGCGGAGCGAGCGCAAAAAATACTACGGTGAGCTATATGATCGAAAGTTTTGCTTAAAGATGATCGATTTGAACAGAAACGATAAACTAGAAAAATTTAAACTAAGCTTTAAAACGACAAATATTCAGTGTCTAAAGTAGGTGAAATCGCAAAAATGATTGCAAACAGAATCCATATTGCGAAGTTTTTGAAGTGCAACAGGTCCGGTCTACACAAAAGAGGTATCTACGCAACCGGCTCGACGCAACTGTCAATATAAAGTCGGGTAATATCAAGACAAAATATATCACGGTGACCGAAAAAGTGTAAAATGCGACTAACTTTGTATGGGTGTATCTTTTAAAATATCGCAAAAGAGTATCAACTGAAAACAGCGGAGCGAGCGCAGAACCACTACGGTGAGCTAATATGATCGAAAAGTATGCTAAAAGATGATCGATTTGAACAGAAACGACAAACTAAAACATTTCAAACTGAGCTTGAAAACGACAAATATTCAGTGTCTAAAGTAGGTGAAATCGCAAAAAAAATAGCAAATAGAATCCATATTGCGATGTTTTTGAAGTGCAACAGGTCCGATCTACACAAACAAGGTGTCTATGCAACGGGCTCGACGCGACTGTCAATATAAAGTCGGTTAATATCAAGACAAAATATTTCACGGTGACCGAAAAAGTGTAAAATGCGACTAACTTTGTATGGGATGTATCTTTTAAAATATCGCAAAAGAGTTTCAACTGAAAACAGCGGAGCAGCGCAGAACCACTACGGTGAGCTAATATGATCGAAAATTATGCTTAAAGATGATCGATTTGAACAGAAACGATAAACTAAAAAATTTCAAACTGAGCCTTAAAACGACAAATATTCAGTGTCTAAAGTAGGTGAAATCGCAAAAATGATTGAAAACAGAATCCATATTGCGAAGTTTTTGAAGTGCAACAGGTCCGATCTACACATACGAGGTGTCTACGCAACGGGCTCGACGCGACGGTCAATATAAAGTCGGTTAATATCAAGATAAAATATTTCACGGTGACCGAAAAAGTGTAAAATGCGACTAACTTTGTATGGGATGTATCTTTTAAAATATCGCAAAAGAGTATCAACTGAAAACATCGGAGCGAGCGCAGAACAACTACGGTGAGCTAATATGATCGAAAAGTATGGTAAATGATGATGGATTTGAACAGAAACGACAAACTAAAAAATTTCAACTTGAGCTTTATAACGACAAATATTCAGTGTCTCAAGTAGGTGAAATCGCAAAAAAGATTGCAAACAGAATCCATATTGCGATGTTTTTGAAGTGCAACAGGTCCGATCTACACAAACGAGGTGTCTATGCAACGGGCTCGACGCGACTGTCAATATAAAGTCGGTTAATATCAAGACAAAATATTTCACGGTGACCGAAAAAGTGTAAAATGCGACTAACTTTGTATGGGATGTATCTTTAAAAATATCGCAAAAGAGTTTCAACTGAAAACAGCGGAGCAGCGCAGAACTACTACGGTGAGCTAATATGATCGAAAATTATGCTTAAAGATGATCGATTTGAACAGAAACGATAAACTAAAAAAATTCAAACTGAGCTTGAAAACGACAAATATTCAGTGTCTAAAGTAGGTGTAATCGCAAAAATGATTGCAAACAGAATCCATATTGCGAAGTTTTTGAAGTGCAACAGGTCCGATCTACACAAACGAGGTGTCTACGCAACGGGTTCAACGCGACTGTCAATATAAAGTCGGGTAATATCAAGACAAAATATTTCACGGTGACCGAAAAAGTGAAAATGCGACTAACTTTGTATGGGATGTATCTTTTAAAATATCGCAAAAGAGTACCTACTAGAACAGCGGAGCGAGCGCAGAACCACTACGGTGAGCTAATATGATCGAAAAGTATGGTAAAAGATGATCGATTTTAAAAGAAACGACAAACTAAAGCTTTTCAAACTGAGCTTAAAAACGACAAATATTCAGTGTATAAAGTAGGTAAAAACGCAAAAATGATTACAAACAGAATCCATATTGCGATGTTTTTGAAGTGCAACAGGTCCGATCTACACAAACGAGGTGTCTACGCAACGGGCTCGACGCGACTGTCAATATAAAGTCGGTTAATATCAAGACAAAATATTTCACGGTGACCGAAAAAGTGAAAATGCGACTAACTTTGTATGGGATGTATCTTTTAAAATATCGTTAAAGAGTACCTACTAGAACAGCGGAGCGAGCGCAGAACCACTACGGTGAGCTAATATGATCGAAAAGTATGCTAAAAGATGATCGATTTGAACAGAAACGACAAACTAAAAAATTTCAACTTGAGCTTTATAACGACAAATATTCAGTGTCTAAAGTAGGTGAAAACGCAATAAAAATTGCAAACAGAATCCACATTGCGATGTTTTTGAAGTGCAACAGGTCCGATCTACACATACGAGGTGTCTACGCAACGGGCTCTACGCGACGGTCAATATAAAGTCGGTTAATATCAAGACAAAATATTTCACGTTGACCGAAAAAGAGTTAAATTCGACTAACTTTGTATGGGATGTATCTTTTGAAATATCGCAAAAGTGTTCCTACTAGAACAGCGGAGCGAGCGCAGAAACACTACGGTGAGCTATATGATCGAAAATTATGCTTAAAGATGATCGATTTGAACAGAAACGACAAACTAAAACATTTCAAACTGAACATGAAAACGACAAATATTCAGTGTCTAAAGTAGGTGAAAACGCAAAAAAAAATTGCAAACATAATCCACATTGCAATGTTTTGAAGTGCAACTGGTCTGATCTACACAAGCGAGGAGTCTACACAACGGGCTCGACGCGACGGTCAATATAAAGTCGGTTAATATCAAGACAAAATATTTCTTGGTGACCGAAAAAGTGTAAAATGCGACTAACTTTGTATGGGATGTATCTTTTAAAATATCGCAAAAGAGTATCAACTGAAAACAGCGGAGCGAGCGCAGAACCACTACGGTGAGCTAATATGATCGAAAATTATGCTTAAAGCTGATCGATTTGAACATAAACGACAAACTAAAACATTTCAAACTGAGCTTGAAAACGACAAATATTCAGTGTCTAAAGTAGGTGAAATCGCAAAAATGATTGCAAACAGAATCCATATTGCGATGTTTTTGAAGTGCAACAGGTCCGATCTACACAAACGAGGTGTCTATGCAACGGGCTCGACGCAACTGTCAATATAAAGTCGGTAATTATCAAGACAAAATATTTCACAATGACCGAAAAAGTGTAAAATGCGACCAACTTTGTATGGGATGTATCTTTTAAAATATCGCAAAGGAGTATCAACTGAAAACAGCGGAGCGAGCGCAGAAAATACTACGGTGAGCTATATGATCGAAAGTTATGCTTAAAGATGATCGATTTGAACAGAAACGATAAACTAGAAAAATTTAAACTAAGCTTTAAAACGACAAATATTCAGTGTCTAAAGTAGGTGAAATCGCAAAAATGATTGCAAACAGAATCCATATTGCGATGGTTTTGAAGTGCAACAGGTCCGATCTACACAAAAGAGGTGTCTACGCAACCGGCTCGACGCGACTGTCAATATAAAGTCGGGTAATATCAAGACAAAATATATCACGGTGACCGAAAAAGTGTAAAATGCGACTAACTTTGTATGGGTGTATCTTTAAAAATATCACAAAAGAGTATCAACTGAAAACAGCGGAGCGAGCGCAGAACCACAACGGTGAGCTAATATGATCGAAAAGTATGCTAAAAGATGATCGATTTGAACAGAAACGACAAACTAAAAAATTTCAAACTGAGCTTTATAACGACAAATATTCAGTGTCTAAAGAAGGTGAAAACGCAAAAAAACATTGCAAACAGATTCCACATTGCGATGTTTTTAAAGTGCAACTGGTCTGATCTAAACAAGCGAGGAGTCTACGCAACGGGCTCGACGCGACAGTCAATATAAAGTGGGTTAATATCAAGACAAAATATTTCACGTTGACCGAAAAAGAGTTAAATTCGACTAACTTTGTATGGGATGTATCTTTTAAAATATCGCAAAAGTGTTCCTACTAGAACAGCGGAGCGAGCGCAGAAACAATACGGTGAGCTAATATGATTGAAATGTATGCTAAAAGATTATTGATTTGGACAGAAACGACAAACTAAAACATTTCAAACTGAGCTTGAAAACGACAAATATTCAGTGTCTAAAGTAGATGAAATCGCAAGAATGATTGCAAACAGAATCCATATTGCGATGTTTTTGAAGTGCAACAGGTCCGATCTACACAAACGAGGTGTCTATGCAACGGGCTCGACGCAACTGTCAATATAAAGTCGGTAATTATCAAGACAAAATATTTCACGGTGACCGAAAAAGTGTAAAATGCGACTAACTTTGTATTGGATGTATCGTTAAAATATCGCAAAAGAGTATGAACTGAAAACAGCGGAGCGAGCGCAGAACCACAACGGTGAGCTAATATGATCGAAAAGTATGCTAAAAGATGATCGATTTGAACAGAAACGACAAACTAAAACATTTCAAACTGGGCATGAAAACGACAAATATTCAGTGTCTCAAGTAGGTGAAATCGCAAAAATGATTGCAAACAGAATCCATATTGCGAATTGTTTGAAGTGCAACAGGTCTGATCTACACAAGCGAGGAGGCCACGCAACGGGCTCGACGCGACTGTCAATATAAAGTCGGTTAATATCAAGACAAAATATTTCACGGTGACCGAAAAAGTGTAAAATGCGACCAACTTTCTATGGGATGTATCTTTTAAAATATCGCAAAGGAATATCAACTGAAAACAGCGGAGTAGCGCAGAACCACTACGGTGAGCTAATATGATCGAAAATTATGCTCAAAGATGATCGATTTGAACAGAAACGATAAACTAAAATATTTCAAACTGAGCCTTAAAACGACAAATATTCAGTGTCTAAAGTAGGTGAAATCGCAAAAATGATTGCAAACAGAATCCATATTGCGAAGTTTTTGAAGTGCAACAGGTCCAATCTACACAAACGAGGTGTCTACGCAACGGGCTCGACGCGACTGTCAATATAAAGTCGGTTAATATCAAGACAAAATATTTCACGGTGACCGAAAAAGTGTAAAATGCGACTAACTTTGTATGGGATGTATCTTTTAAAATATCGCAAAAAAGTACCTACTAGAACAGCGGAGCGAGCGCAGAACCACTACGGTGAGCTAATATTATCGAAAAGTATGCTAAAAGATGATCGATTTGAACAGAAACGACAAACTAAAACATTTCAAACTGGGCATGAAAACGACAAATATTCAGTGTCTCAAGTAGGTGAAATCGCAAAAATGATTGCAAACAGAATCCATATTGCGAATTGTTTGAAGTGCAACAGGTCTGATCTACACAAGCGAGGAGGCCACGCAACGGGCTCGACGCGACTGTCAATATAAAGTCGGTTAATATCAAGACAAAATATTTCACGGTGACCGAAAAAGTGTAAAATGCGACTAACTTTGTATGGGATTTATTTTTTAAAATATCGCAAAAGAGTATCAACTGAAAACAGCGGAGCGAGCGCAGAAAATACTGCGGTGAGCTATATGATCGAAAGTTATGCTTAAAGATGATCGATTTAAACAGAAACGATAAACTAGAAAAAATTAAACTAAGCTTTAAAACGACAAATATTCAGTGTCTAAAGTAGGTGAAATCGCAAAAATGATTGCAAACAGAATCCATATTGCGAAGTTTTTGAAGTGCAACAGGTCCGATCTACACAAAAGAGGTGTCTACGCAACCGGCTCGACGCGACTGTCAATATAAAGTCGGGTAATATCAAGACAAAATATATCACGGTGACCGAAAAAGTGTAAAATGCGACTAACTTTGTATGGGTGTATCTTTTAAAATATCGCAAAAGAGTATCAACTGAAAACAGCGGAGCGAGCGCAGAACCACAACGGTGAGCTAATATGATCGAAAAGAATGCTAAAAGATGATCGATTTGAACAGAAACGACAAACTAAAACATTTCAAACTGAGCTTGAAAACGACAAATATTCAGTGTCTAAAGTAGGTGAAATCGCAAAAAAGATTGCAAACAGAATCCATATTGCGATGGTTTTGAAGTGCAACAGGTCCGATCTACACAAACGAGGTGTCTATGCAACGGGCTCGACGCGACTGTCAATATAAAGTCGGAAATTATCAAGACAAAATATTTCACGGTGACCGAAAAAGTGTAAAATGCGACTAACTTTGTATGGGATGTATCTTTTAAAATATCGCAAAGGAGTATCAACTGAAAACAGCGGAGCAGCGCAGAACCACTACGGTGAGCTAATATGATCGAAAATTATGCTTAAAGATGATCGATTTGAACAGAAACGATAAACTAAAAAATTTCAAACTGAGCCTTAAAACGACAAATATTCAGTGTCTAAAGTAGGTGAAATCGCAAAAATGATTGCAAACAGAATCCATATTGCGAAGTTTTTGAAGTGCAACAGGTCCAGTCTACACAAACGAGGTGTCTACGCAACGGGCTCGACGCGACTGTCAATATAAAGTCGGGTAATATCAAGACAAAATATTTCACGGTGACCGAAAAAGTGTAAAATGCGACTAACTTTGTATGGGATGTATCTTTTAAAATATCGCAAAAGAGTATCAACTGAAAACATCGGAGCGAGCGCAGAACAACTACGGTGAGCTAATATGATCGAAAAGTATGGTAAATGATGATGGATTTGAACAGAAACGACAAATATTCAGTGTCTCAAGTAGGTGAAAACGCAATAAAAATTGCAAACAGAATCCACATTGCGATGTTTTTGAAGTGCAACAGGTCCGATCTACACATACGAGGTGTCTACGCAACGGGCTCTACGCGACGGTCAATATAAAGTCGGTTAATATCAAGACAAAATATTTCACGTTGACCGAAAAAGAGTTAAATTCGACTAACTTTGTATGGGATGTATCTTTTAAAATATCGCAAAAGTGTTCCTACTAGAACCGCGAAGCGAGCGCAGAAACAATACGGTGAGCTAATATGATTGAAATGTATGCTAAAAGATTATTGATTTGAACAGAAACGACAAACTAAAACATTTCAAACTGAGCTTGAAAACGACAAATATTCAGTGTCTAAAGTAGATGAAATCGCAAGAATGATTGCAAACAGAATCCATATTGCGATGTTTTTAAAGTGCAACAGGTCCCATCTACACAAACGAGGTGTCTATGCAACGGGCTCGACGCAACTGTCAATATAAAGTCGGTAATTATCAAGACAAAATATTTCACGGTGACCGAAAAAGTGTAAAATGCGACCAACTTTCTATGGGATGTATCTTTTAAAATATCGCAAAGGAATATCAACTGAAAACAGCGGAGTAGCGCAGAACCACTACGGTGAGCTAATATGATCGAAAATTATGCTCAAAGATGATCGATTTGAACAGAAACGATAAACTAAAATATTTCAAACTGAGCCTTAAAACGACAAATATTCAGTGTCTAAAGTAGGTGAAATCGCAAAAATGATTGCAAACAGAATCCATATTGCGAAGTTTTTGAAGTGCAACAGGTCCAATCTACACAAACGAGGTGTCTACGCAACGGGCTCGACGCGACTGTCAATATAAAGTCGGTTAATATCAAGACAAAATATTTCACGGTGACCGAAAAAGTGTAAAATGCGACTAACTTTGTATGGGATGTATCTTTTAAAATATCGCAAAAAAGTACCTACTAGAACAGCGGAGCGAGCGTAGAACCACTACGGTGAGCTAATATTATCGAAAAGTATGCTAAAAGATGATCGATTTGAACAGAAACGACAAACTAAAACATTTCAAACTGGGCATGAAAACGACAAATATTCAGTGTCTAAAGTAGGTGAAATCGCAAAAATTATTGCAAACAGAATCCATATTGCGAAGTTTTTGAAGTGCAACAGGTCCGATCTACACAAACGAGGTGTCTACGCAACGGGCTGTACGCGACGGTCAATATTAAGTCGGTTAATATCAAGACAAAATATTTCACGGTGACCGAAAAAGTGTAAAATGCGACTAACTTTGTATGGGATGTATCTTTAAAACCATAGCAGGAATATACCTTCTGAAACAGCGGAGCGAGCGCAGAACCACTACGGTGAACTGATATGATCGAAAAGTATGCTAAAAGATGATCGATTTGAACAGAAACGACAAACTAAAAAATTTCAATTTCAGCTTTATAACGACAAATATTCAGTGTCTAAAGTAGATGAAATCGCAAAAATGATTGCAAACAGAATCCATATTGCGAATTTTTTGAAGTGCAACAGGTCCGATCTACACAAACGAGGTGTCTACGCAACGGGCTCGACGCGACTGTCAATATAAAGTCGGTTAATATCAAGACAAAATATTTCACGGTGACTGAAAAAGTGTAAAATGCGACTAACTTTGTATGGGATGTATCTTTTAAAATATCGCAAAAAAGTACCTACTAGAACAGCGGAGAGAGCGCAGAACCACTACGGTGAGCTAATATTATCGAAAAGTATGCTAAAAGATGATCGATTTGAACAGAAACGACAAACTAAAACATTTCAAACTGGGCATGAAAACGACAAATATTCAGTGTCTAAAGTAGGTGAAATCGCAAAAATTATTGCAAACAGAATCCATATTGCGAAGTTTTTGAAGTGCAACAGGTCCGATCTACACAAACGAGGTATCTACGCAACGGGCTTTACGCGACGGTCAATATAAAGTCGGTTAATATCAAGACAAAATATTTCACGGTGACCGAAAAAGTGTAAAATGCGACTAACTTTGTATGGGATGTATCTATAAAACTATAGCAGGAATTTACTTTCTTGAACAGCGGAGCGAGCGCAGAACCACTACGGTGAACTGATATGATCGAAAAGTATGCTAAAAGATGATCGATTTGAATAGAAACGACAAACTAAAAATTTCAAACTAAGCTTTAAAACGACAAATATTCAGTGTCTAAAGTAGGTGAAATCGCAAAAAGGATTGCAAACAGAATCCATATTGCGATGTTTTTGAAGTGCAACAGGTCCGATCTACACAAACGAGGTGTATACGCAACGGGTTTTACGGGACGGTCACTATAAATTAGGTTATTATGAAGACAAAATATTTCACGGTTACCGAAAAAGTGTTAAATTCGACTAACTTTGTATGGAATGTATCTTTTAAAATATCGCCAAAGAGTGTCTTCTAAAAACAGCGGAGCGAGCGCTGAACCACTACGGTGAGCTAATATTATCGAAAAGTATGCTAAAAGATGATCAAATTGAACAGAAACGACAAACTAAAACATTTCAAACTGGGCATGAAAACGACAAATATTCAGTGTCTAAAGTAGGTGAAATCGAAAAAATTATTGCAAACAGAATCCATATTGCGAAGTTTTTGAAGTGCAACAGGTCCAATCTACACAAACGAGGTGTCTACGCAACGGGCTTTACGCGACGGTCAATATTAAGTTTGTTAATATCAAGACAAAATATTTCACGGTGACCGAAAAAGTGTAAAATTCGACTATCTTTGTATGGGATGTATCTTTAAAACTATAGCAGGAATATACCTTCTTGAACAGCGGAGCGAGCGCAGAACCACTACGGTGAACTGATATGATCGAAAAGAATGCTAAAAGATGATCGATTTGAACAGAAACGACAAACTTAATCATTTCAAACTGGGCATGAAAACGACAAATATTCAGTGTCTAAAGTAGGTGAAAACGCAAAAATGATTGCAAACAGAATCCATATTGCGAAGTTTTTGAAGTGCAACAGGTCCGATCTACACAAACGAGGTGTCTACGCAACGGGCTCTACGCGACGGTCAATATAAAGTCGGTTAATATCAAGACAAAATATTTCATGGTGACCGAAAAAGTGTAAAATGCGACTAACTTTGTATGGGATGTATCTTTTGAAATATCGCAAAAACGTACCTACTAGAACAGTGGAAGGAGCGCAGAACCACTACGGTGAGCTAACATGATCGAAAAGTATGCTAAAAGATGATCGATTTGAACAGAAACGACAAACTAAAACATTTAAAACTGAGCATGTAAACGACAAATATTCAGTGTCTAAAGTAGGCGAAATCGCAAAAATAATTGCAAACAGAATCCATATTGCGATGTTTTTGAAGTGCAACAGGTCCGATCTACACAAACGAGGTGTCTACGCAACGGGCTTTACGCGACGGTCAATATTAAGTCGGTTAATATCAAGACAAAATATTTCACGGTGACCGAAAAAGTGTAAAATGCGACTAACTTTGTATAGGATGTATCTTTAAAACTAAAGCAGGAATATACCTTCTTGAACAGCGGAGCGAGCGCAGAACCACTACGGTGAACTGATATGATCGAAAAGTATGCTAAAAGATGATCGATTTGAACAGAAACGACAAACTAAACAATTTCAAACTAAGCTTTAAAACGACAAATATTCAGTGTCTAAAGTAGGTGAAATCGCAAAAAGGATTGCAAACAGAATCCATATTGCGATATTTTTGAAGTGCAACAGGTCCGATCTACACAAACGAGGTGTATACGCAACGGGTTTTATGGGACGGTCACTATAAATTAGGTTATTATCAAGACAATATATTTCAAGTTTACCGAAAAAGTGTTAAATTCGACTAACTTTGTATGGGATGTATCTTTTAAAATATCGCCAAAGAGTGTCTTCTAAAAACAGCGGAGCGAGCGCTAAACTACTTCAGTGATCAGATATGATCCAAAAGTATGCTAAAAGATGATCGATTTGAACAGAAACGACAAACTAAAACATTTCAAACTGGGCATGAAAACGACATATATTCAGTGTCTAAAGTAGATGAAAACGCAAAAAATATTGCAAACAGAATCCATATTGCGAAGTTTTTAAAGTGCAACAGGTCCGATCTACACAAACGAGGTGTCTACGCAACGGGCTTTACGCGATGGTCAATATAAAGTTGGTTAATATCAAGACAAAATATTTCACGGTTACCGAAAAAGTGTTAAATTCGACTAACTTTGTATGGGATGTATCTTTTAAAATATCGCCAAAGAGTGTCTTCTAAAAACAGCGGAGCGAGCGCTGAACTACTTCAGTGATCAGATATGATCGAAAAGTATGCTAAAAGATGATCGATTTGAACAGAAACGACAAACTAAAACATTTCAAACTGGGCATGAAAACGACATATATTCAGTGTCTAAAGTAGATGAAAACGCAAAAAATATTGCAAACAGAATCCATATTGCGAAGTTTTTAAAGTGCAACAGGTCCGATCTACACAAACGAGGTGTCTACGCAACGGGCTTTACGCGACGGTCAATATAAAGTCGGTTAATATCAAGACAAAATATTTCACGGTGACCGAAAAAGTGTTAAATTCGACTAACTTTGTATGGGATGTATCTTTTAAAATATCGCAAAGGAGTATCAACTGAAAACAGCGGAGCGAGCGCAGAACCACTACGGTGAGCTAATATTATCGAAAAGTATGCTAAAAGATGATAAAATTGAACAGAAACGACAAACTAAAACATTTCAAACTGGGCATGAAAACGACAAATATTCAGTGTCTTAAGTAGGTGAAATCGAATAAATTATTGCAAACAGAATACATATTGCGAAGTTTTTGAATTGCAACAGGTCCAATCTACACAAACGAGGTGTCTACGCAACGGGCTTTACGCGACGCTCAATATTAAGTCGGTTAATATCAAGACAAAATATTTCACGGTGACCGAAAAAGTGTAAAATGCGACTAACTTTGTATGGGATGTATCTTTAAAACTATAGCAGGAATATACTTTCTTGAACAGCGGAGCGAGCGCAGAACCACTACGGTGAACTGATATGATCGAAAAGTATGCTAAAAGATGATCGATTTGAACAGAAACGACAAACTAAAAAAATTCAAACTAAGCTTTAAAACGACAAATATTCAGTGTCTAAAGTAGGTGAAATCGCAAAAAGAATTGCAAACAGAATTCATATTGCGATGTTTTTGAAGTGAAACAGGTCCGATCTACACAAACGAGGTGTATACGCAACGGGTTTTACGCGACGATCAATAAAAAGTCGGTTAATATCAAGACAAAATATTTCACGGTTACCGAAAAAGTGTTGAATTCGACTAACTTTGTATGGGATGTATCTTTTAAAATATCGCCAAAGAGTGTCTTCTAAAAACAGCGGAGCGAGCGCTGAACTACTTCAGTGATCAGATATGATCAAAAAGTATGCTAAAAGATGATCGATTTGAACAGAAACGACAAACTAAAACATTTCAAACTGGGCATGAAAACGACATATATTCAGTGTCTAAAGTAGATGAAAACGCAAAAAATATTGCAAACAGAATCCATATTGCGAAGTTTTTAAAGTGCAACAGGTCCGATCTACACAAACGAGGTGTCTACGCAACGGGCTTTACGCGACGGTCAATATAAAGTCGGTTAATATCAAGACAAAATATTTCACGGTGACCGAAAAAGTGTAAAATGCGACTAACTTTGTATGGGATGTATCTTAAAAACCATAGCAGGAATATACCTTCTTGAACAGCGGAGCGAGCGCAGAACCACTACGGTGAACTGATATGATCGAAAAGTATGCTAAAAGATGATCGATTTGAACAGAAACGACAAACTAAAACATTTCAAACTGGGCATGAAAACGACAAATATTCAGTGTCTAAAGTAGGTGAAATCGCAAAAAGGATTGCAAACAGAATCCATATTGCGATGTTTTTGAAGTGCAACAGGTCCGATCTAAACAAACGAGGTGTATACGCAACGGGCTTTACGCGACCGTAAATTTAAAGTCGGTTAATATCAAGACAAAATATTTCACGGTGACCGAAAAAGTGTAAAATGCGACTAACTTTGTATGGGATGTATCTTTAAAACTATAGCAGGAATATACCTTTTTGAACAGTGGAGCGAGCGCAGAACCACTACGGTGAACTGATATGATCAAAAAGTATGCTAAAAGATGATCGATTTGAACAGAAACGACAAACTAAAAAATTTCAAACTAAGCAATAAAACGACAAATATTCAGTGTCTAAAGTAGGTGAGATCGCAAAAAGGATTGCAAACAGAATCCATATTGCGATGTTTTTGAAGTGCAACAGGTCCGATCTACACAAACGAGGTGTATACGCAACGGGCTTTACGCGACGATCAATAAAAAGTCGGTTAATATCAAGACAAAATATTTCACGGTGACTGAAAAAGTGTATAATGCGACTAACTTTGTATGGGATGTATCTTTTAAAATATCGCAAAGGAGTATCAACTGAAAACAGCGGAGCGAGCGCAGAACCACTACGGTGAGCTAATATTATCGAAAAGTATGCTAAAAGATGATCGATTTGAACAGAAACGACAAACTAAAACATTTCAAACTGGGCATGAAAACGACAAATATTCAGTGTCTAAAGTAGGTGAAATCGCAAAAATTATTGCAAACAGAATACATATTGCGAAGTTTTTGAAGTGCAACAGGTCCGATCTACACAAACGATGTGTCTACGCAACGGGCTTTACGCGACGGTCAATATTAAGTCGGCTAATATCAAGACAAAATATTTCACGGTGACCGAAAAAGTGTAAAATGCGACTAACTTTGTATGGGATGTATCTTTAAAACTATAGCAGGAATATACCTTCTTGAACAGCGGAGCGAGCGCAGAACCACTACGGTGAACTGAAATGATCGAAAAGTATGCTAAAAGATGATCGATTTGAACAGAAACGACAAACTAAAAAATTTCAAACTAAGCTTTAAAACGACAAATATTCAGTGTCTAAAGTAGGTGAAATCGCAAAAAGGATTGCAAACAGAATCCATATTGCGATGTTTTTGAAGTGCAACAGGTCCGATCTACACAAACGAGGTGTATACGCAATGGGTTTTACGGGACGGTCACTATAAATTAGGTTATTATCAAGACAAAATATTTCACGGTTACCGAAAAAGTGTTAAATTCGACTAACTTTGTATGGGATGTATCTTTTAAAATATCGCCAAAGAGTGTCTTCTAAAAACAGCGGAGCGAGCGCTGAACTACTTCAGTGATCAAATATGATCGAAAAGTATGCTAAAAGATGATCGATTTGAACAGAAACGACAAACTAAAACATTTCAAACTGGGCATGAAAACGACATATATTCAGTGTCTAAAGTAGATGAAAACGCAAAAAATATTGCAAACAGAATCCATATTGCGAAGTTTTTAAAGTGCAACAGGTCCGATCTACACAAACGAGGTGTCTACGCAACGGGCTTTACGCGACGGTCAATATAAAGTCGGTTAATATCAAGACAAAATATTTCACGGTGACCGAAAAAGTGTAAAATGCGACTAACTTTGTATGGGATGTATCTTTAAAACCATAGCAGGAATATACCTTCTTGAACAGCGGAGCGAGCGCAGAACCACTACGGTGAACTGATATGATCGAAAAGTATGCTAAAAGATGATCGATTTGAACAGAAACGACAAACTAAAACATTTCAAACTGGGCATGAAAACGACAAATATTCAGTGTCTAAAGTAGGTGAAATCGCAAAAAGGATTGCAAACAGAATCCATATTGCGATGTTTTTGAAGTGCAACAGGTCCGATCTAAACAAACGAGGTGTATACGCAACGGGCTTTACGCGACGGTCAATATAAAGTCGGTTAATATCAAGACAAAATATTTCACGGTGACCGAAAAAGTGTAAAATGCGACTAACTTTGTATGGGATGTATCTTTAAAACTATAGCAGGAATATACCTTTTTGAACAGTGGAGCGAGCGCAGAACCACTACGGTGAACTGATATGATCAAAAAGTATGCTAAAAGATGATCGATTTGAACAGAAACGACAAACTAAAAAATTTCAAACTAAGCTATAAAACGACAAATATTCAGTGTCTAAAGTAGGTGAGATCGCAAAAAGGATTGCAAACAGAATCCATATTGCGATGTTTTTGAAGTGCAACAGGTCCGATCTACACAAACGAGGTGTATACGCAACGGGCTTTACGCGACGATCAATAAAAAGTCGGTTAATATCAAGACAAAATATTTCACGGTGACTGAAAAAGTGTAAAATGCGACTAACTTTGTATGGGATGTATCTTTTAAAATATCGCAAAGGAGTATCAACTGAAAACAGCGGAGCGAGCGCAGAACCACTACGGTGAGCTAATATTATCGAAAAGTATGCTAAAAGATGATCGATTTGAACAGAAACGACAAACTAAAACATTTCAAACTGGGCATGAAAACGACAAATATTCAGTGTCTAAAGTAGGTGAAATCGCAAAAATTATTGCAAACAGAATACATATTGCGAAGTTTTTGAAGTGCAACAGGTCCGATCTACACAAACGAGGTGTCTACGCAACGGGCTTTACGCGACGGTCAATATTAAGTCGGCTAATATCAAGACAAAATATTTCACGGTGACCGAAAAAGTGTAAAATTCGACTAACTTTGTATGGGATGTATCTTTAAAACTATAGCAGGAATATACCTTCTTGAACAGCGGAGCGAGCGCAGAACCACTACGGTTAACTGATATGATCGAAAAGTATGCTAAAAGATGATCGATTTGAACAGAAACGACAAACTAAAACACTTAAAACTGAGCATGAAAACGACAAATATTCAGTGTCTAAAGTAGGTGAAAACGCAAAAATGATTGCAAACAGAATCCATATTGCGATGTTTTTGAAGTGCAACAGGTCCGATCTACACAAGCGAAGTGTCTACGCAACGGGCTTTACGCGACGGTCAATATAAAGTCGGTTAATATCAAGACAAAATATTTCACGGTGACCAAAAAAGTGTTAAATTCGACTTACTTTGTATGGGATGTGTCTTTTAAAATATCGCAAAGAGTACCTCCTAGAACAGCGGAGCTAGCGCGGAACCACTGCGGTGAAGTAATATGATCAAAAAAAATGCTAAAAGATGATCGATTTAAACAGAAACGACTAACTAAAACATTTCAAACTGAGCTTGAAAACGACAAATATTCAGTGTCTAAAGTAGGTGAAAACGCAAAAAAAAATATGCAAACAGAATCCACATTGCGATGTTTTTGAAGTGCAACAGGTCCGATCTACACAAACGAGGTGTCTACGCAACGGGCTCGACGCGACTGTCAATAAAAAGTCGGTTAATATCAAGACAAAATATTTCACGGTGACCGAAAAAGTGTAAAATGCGACTAAGTTTGTATGGGATGTATCTTTAAAACTATAGCAGGAATATACCTTCTTGAACAGCGGAGCGAGCGCAGAACCACTACGGTGAACTGATATGATCGAAAAGTATGCTAAAAGATGATCGATTTGAACAGAAACGACAAACTAAAAAATTTCAAACTAAGCTTTAAAACGACAAATATTCAGTGTCTAAAGTAGGTGAAATCGCAAAAAGGATTGCAAACAGAATCCATATTGCGATGTTTTTGAAGTGCAACAGGTCCGATCTACACAAACGAGGTGTATACGCAATGGGTTTTACGGGACGGTCACTATAAATTAGGTTATTATCAAGACAAAATATTTCACGGTTACCGAAAAAGTGTTAAATTCGACTAACTTTGTATGGGATGTATCTTTTAAAATATCGCCAAAGAGTGTCTTCTAAAAACAGCGGAGCGAGCGCTGAACTACTTCAGTGATCAGATATGATCGAAAAGTATGCTAAAAGATGATCGATTTGAACAGAAACGACAAACTAAAACATTTCAAACTGGGCATGAAAACGACATATATTCAGTGTCTAAAGTAGATGAAAACGCAAAAAATATTGCAAACAGAATCCATATTGCGAAGTTTTTAAAGTGCAACAGGTCCGATCTACACAAACGAGGTGTCTACGCAACGGGCTTTACGCGACGGTCAATATAAAGTCGGTTAATATCAAGACAAAATATTTCACGGTGACCGAAAAAGTGTAAAATGCGAGTAACTTTGTATGGGATGTATCTTTAAAACCATAGCAGGAATATACCTTCTTGAACAGCGGAGCGAGCGCAGAACCACTACGGTGAACTGATATGATCGAAAAGTATGCTAAAAGATGATCGATTTGAACAGAAACGACAAACTAAAAAAATTCAAACTAAGCTTTAAAACGACAAATATTCTGTGTCTAAAGTAGGTGAGATCGCAAAAAGGATTGCAAACAGAATCCATATTGCGATGTTTTTGAAGTGCAACAGGTCCGATCTAAACAAACGAGGTGTATACGCAACGGGCTTTACGCGACGATCAATAAAAAGTCGGTTAATATCAAGACAAAATATTTCACGGTGACCGAAAAAGTGTAAAATGCGACTAACTTTGTATGGGATGTATCTTTTAAAATATCGCAAAGGAGTATCAACTGAAAACAGCGGAGCGAGCGCAGAACCACTACGAAGAGCTAATATTATCGAAAAGTATGCTAAAAGATGATCGATTTGAACAGAAACGACAAACTAAAACATTTCAAACTGGGCATGAAAACGACAAATATTCAGTGTCTAAAGTAGGTGAAATCGCAAAAATTATTGCAAACAGAATCCATATTGCGAAGTTTTTGAAGTGCAACAGGTCCGATCTACACAAACGAGGCATCTACGCAACGGGCTTTACGCGACGGTCAATATAAAGTCGGTTAATATCAAGACAAAATATTTCACGGTGACCGAAAAAGTGTAAAATGCGACTAACTTTGTATGGGATGTATCTTTAAAACTATAGCAGGAATATACTTTCTTGAACAGCGGAGCGAGCGCAGAACCACTACGGTGAACTGATATGATCAAAAAGTATGCTAAAAGATGATCGATTTGAACAGAAACGACAAACTAAAAAAATTCAAACTAAGCTATAAAACGACAAATATTCAGTGTCTAAAGTAGGTGAGATCGCAAAAAGGATTGCAAACAGAATCCATATTGCGATGTTTTTGAAGTGCAACAGGTCCGATCTACACAAACGAGGTGTATACGCAACGGGCTTTACGCGACGATCAATAAAAAGTCGGTTAATATCAAGACAAAATATTTCACGGTGACCGAAAAAGTGTAAAATGCGACTAACTTTGTATGGGATGTATCTTTTAAAATATCGCAAAGGAGTATCAACTGAAAACAGCGGAGCGAGCGCAGAACCACTACGAAGAGCTAATATTATCGAAAAGTATGCTAAAAGATGATCGATTTGAACAGAAACGACAAACTAAAACATTTCAAACTGGGCATGAAAACGACAAATATTCAGTGTCTAAAGTAGGTGAAATCGCAAAAAGGATTACAAACAGAATCCATATTGCGAAGTTTTTGAAGTGCAACAGGTCCGATCTACACAAACGAGGCATCTACGCAACGGGCTTTACGCGACGGTCAATATAAAGTCGGTTAATATCAAGACAAAATATTTCACGGTGACCGAAAAAGTGTAAAATGCGACTAACTTTGTATGGGATGTATCTTTAAAACTATAGCAGGAATATACTTTCTTGAACAGCGGAGCGAGCGCAGAACCACTACGGTGAACTGATATGATCGAAAAGTATGCTAAAAGATGATCGATTTGAACAGAAACGACAAACTAAAAAAATTCAAACTAAGCTTTAAAACGACAAATATTCAGTGTCTAAAGTAGGTGAAATCGCAAAAAGAATTGCAAACAGAATCCATATTGCGATGTTTTTGAAGTGAAACAGGTCCGATCTACACAAACGAGGTGTAAACGCAACGGGTTTTACGCGACGATCAATAAAAAGTCGGTTAATATCAAGACAAAATATTTCACGGTTACCGAAAAAGTGTTGAATTCGACTAACTTTGTATGGGATGTATCTTTTAAAATATCGCCAAAGAGTGTCTTCTAAAAACAGCGGAGCGAGCGCTGAACTACTTCAGTGATCAGATATGATCAAAAAGTATGCTAAAAGATGATCGATTTGAACAGAAACGACAAACTAAAACATTTCAAACTGGGCATGAAAACGACATATATTCAGTGTCTAAAGTAGATGAAAACGCAAAAAATATTGCAAACAGAATCCATATTGCGAAGTTTTTAAAGTGCAACAGGTCCGATCTACACAAACGAGGTGTCTACGCAACGGGCTTTACGCGACGGTCAATATAAAGTCGGTTAATATCAAGACAAAATATTTCACGGTGACCGAAAAAGTGTAAAATGCGACTAACTTTGTATGGGATGTATCTTAAAAACCATAGCAGGAATATACCTTCTTGAACAGCGGAGCGAGCGCAGAACCACTACGGTGAACTGATATGATCGAAAAGTATGCTAAAAGATGATCGATTTGAACAGAAACGACAAACTAAAACATTTCAAACTGGGCATGAAAACGACAAATATTCAGTGTCTAAAGTAGGTGAAATCGCAAAAAGGATTGCAAACAGAATCCATATTGCGATGTTTTTGAAGTGCAACAGGTCCGATCTAAACAAACGAGGTGTCTACGCAACGGGCTTTACGCGACCGTAAATATAAAGTCGGTTAATATCAAGACAAAATATTTCACGGTGACCGAAAAAGTGTAAAATGCGACTAACTTTGTATGGGATGTATCTTTAAAACTATAGCAGGAATATACCTTTTTGAACAGTGGAGCGAGCGCAGAACCACTACGGTGAACTGATATGATCAAAAAGTATGCTAAAAGATGATCGATTTGAACAGAAACGACAAACTAAAACATTTCAAACTGGGCATGAAAACGACAAATATTCAGTGTCTAAAGTAGGTGAAAACGCAAAAATGATTGCAAACAGAATCCATATTGCGAAGTTTTTGAAGTGCAACAGGTCCGATCTACACAAACGAGGTGTCTACGCAACGGGCTTTACGCGACCGTAAATATAAAGTCGGTTAATATCAAGACAAAATATTTCACGGTGACCGAAAAAGTGTAAAATGCGACTAACTTTGTATAGGATGTATCTTTAAAACTAAAGCAGGAATATACCTTCTTGAACAGCGGAGCGAGCGCAGAACCACTACGGTGAACTGATATGATCGAAAAGTATGCTAAAAGATGATCGATTTGAACAGAAACGACAAACTAAACAATTTCAAACTAAGCTTTAAAACGACAAATATTCAGTGTCTAAAGTAGGTGAAATCGCAAAAAGGATTGCAAACAGAATCCATATTGCGATATTTTTGAAGTGCAACAGGTCCGATCTACACAAACGAGGTGTATACGCAACGGGTTTTACGGGACGGTCACTATAAATTAGGTTATTATCAAGACAATATATTTCAAGTTTACCGAAAAAGTGTTAAATTCGACTAACTTTGTATGGGATGTATCTTTTAAAATATCGCCAAAGAGTGTCTTCTAAAAACAGCGGAGCGAGCGCTAAACTACTTCAGTGATCAGATATGATCCAAAAGTATGCTAAAAGATGATCGATTTGAACAGAAACGACAAACTAAAACATTTCAAACTGGGCATGAAAACGACATATATTCAGTGTCTAAAGTAGATGAAAACGCAAAAAATATTGCAAACAGAATCCATATTGCGAAGTTTTTAAAGTGCAACAGGTCCGATCTACACAAACGAGGTGTCTACGCAACGGGCTTTACGCGATGGTCAATATAAAGTTGGTTAATATCAAGACAAAATATTTCACGGTTACCGAAAAAGTGTTAAATTCGACTAACTTTGTATGGGATGTATCTTTTAAAATATCGCCAAAGAGTGTCTTCTAAAAACAGCGGAGCGAGCGCTGAACTACTTCAGTGATCAGATATGATCGAAAAGTATGCTAAAAGATGATCGATTTGAACAGAAACGACAAACTAAAACATTTCAAACTGGGCATGAAAACGACATATATTCAGTGTCTAAAGTAGATGAAAACGCAAAAAATATTGCAAACAGAATCCATATTGCGAAGTTTTTAAAGTGCAACAGGTCCGATCTACACAAACGAGGTGTCTACGCAACGGGCTTTACGCGACGGTCAATATAAAGTCGGTTAATATCAAGACAAAATATTTCACGGTGACCGAAAAAGTGTTAAATTCGACTAACTTTGTATGGGATGTATCTTTTAAAATATCGCAAAGGAGTATCAACTGAAAACAGCGGAGCGAGCGCAGAACCACTACGGTGAGCTAATATTATCGAAAAGTATGCTAAAAGATGATAAAATTGAACAGAAACGACAAACTAAAACATTTCAAACTGGGCATGAAAACGACAAATATTCAGTGTCTTAAGTAGGTGAAATCGAATAAATTATTGCAAACAGAATACATATTGCGAAGTTTTTGAATTGCAACAGGTCCAATCTACACAAACGAGGTGTCTACGCAACGGGCTTTACGCGACGCTCAATATTAAGTCGGTTAATATCAAGACAAAATATTTCACGGTGACCGAAAAAGTGTAAAATGCGACTAACTTTGTATGGGATGTATCTTTAAAACTATAGCAGGAATATACTTTCTTGAACAGCGGAGCGAGCGCAGAACCACTACGGTGAACTGATATGATCGAAAAGTATGCTAAAAGATGATCGATTTGAACAGAAACGACAAACTAAAAAAATTCAAACTAAGCTTTAAAACGACAAATATTCAGTGTCTAAAGTAGGTGAAATCGCAAAAAGAATTGCAAACAGAATTCATATTGCGATGTTTTTGAAGTGAAACAGGTCCGATCTACACAAACGAGGTGTATACGCAACGGGTTTTACGCGACGATCAATAAAAAGTCGGTTAATATCAAGACAAAATATTTCACGGTTACCGAAAAAGTGTTGAATTCGACTAACTTTGTATGGGATGTATCTTTTAAAATATCGCCAAAGAGTGTCTTCTAAAAACAGCGGAGCGAGCGCTGAACTACTTCAGTGATCAGATATGATCAAAAAGTATGCTAAAAGATGATCGATTTGAACAGAAACGACAAACTAAAACATTTCAAACTGGGCATGAAAACGACATATATTCAGTGTCTAAAGTAGATGAAAACGCAAAAAATATTGCAAACAGAATCCATATTGCGAAGTTTTTAAAGTGCAACAGGTCCGATCTACACAAACGAGGTGTCTACGCAACGGGCTTTACGCGACGGTCAATATAAAGTCGGTTAATATCAAGACAAAATATTTCACGGTGACCGAAAAAGTGTAAAATGCGACTAACTTTGTATGGGATGTATCTTAAAAACCATAGCAGGAATATACCTTCTTGAACAGCGGAGCGAGCGCAGAACCACTACGGTGAACTGATATGATCGAAAAGTATGCTAAAAGATGATCGATTTGAACAGAAACGACAAACTAAAACATTTCAAACTGGGCATGAAAACGACAAATATTCAGTGTCTAAAGTAGGTGAAATCGCAAAAAGGATTGCAAACAGAATCCATATTGCGATGTTTTTGAAGTGCAACAGGTCCGATCTAAACAAACGAGGTGTATACGCAACGGGCTTTACGCGACCGTAAATTTAAAGTCGGTTAATATCAAGACAAAATATTTCACGGTGACCGAAAAAGTGTAAAATGCGACTAACTTTGTATGGGATGTATCTTTAAAACTATAGCAGGAATATACCTTTTTGAACAGTGGAGCGAGCGCAGAACCACTACGGTGAACTGATATGATCAAAAAGTATGCTAAAAGATGATCGATTTGAACAGAAACGACAAACTAAAAAATTTCAAACTAAGCAATAAAACGACAAATATTCAGTGTCTAAAGTAGGTGAGATCGCAAAAAGGATTGCAAACAGAATCCATATTGCGATGTTTTTGAAGTGCAACAGGTCCGATCTACACAAACGAGGTGTATACGCAACGGGCTTTACGCGACGATCAATAAAAAGTCGGTTAATATCAAGACAAAATATTTCACGGTGACTGAAAAAGTGTATAATGCGACTAACTTTGTATGGGATGTATCTTTTAAAATATCGCAAAGGAGTATCAACTGAAAACAGCGGAGCGAGCGCAGAACCACTACGGTGAGCTAATATTATCGAAAAGTATGCTAAAAGATGATCGATTTGAACAGAAACGACAAACTAAAACATTTCAAACTGGGCATGAAAACGACAAATATTCAGTGTCTAAAGTAGGTGAAATCGCAAAAATTATTGCAAACAGAATACATATTGCGAAGTTTTTGAAGTGCAACAGGTCCGATCTACACAAACGATGTGTCTACGCAACGGGCTTTACGCGACGGTCAATATTAAGTCGGCTAATATCAAGACAAAATATTTCACGGTGACCGAAAAAGTGTAAAATGCGACTAACTTTGTATGGGATGTATCTTTAAAACTATAGCAGGAATATACCTTCTTGAACAGCGGAGCGAGCGCAGAACCACTACGGTGAACTGAAATGATCGAAAAGTATGCTAAAAGATGATCGATTTGAACAGAAACGACAAACTAAAAAATTTCAAACTAAGCTTTAAAACGACAAATATTCAGTGTCTAAAGTAGGTGAAATCGCAAAAAGGATTGCAAACAGAATCCATATTGCGATGTTTTTGAAGTGCAACAGGTCCGATCTACACAAACGAGGTGTATACGCAATGGGTTTTACGGGACGGTCACTATAAATTAGGTTATTATCAAGACAAAATATTTCACGGTTACCGAAAAAGTGTTAAATTCGACTAACTTTGTATGGGATGTATCTTTTAAAATATCGCCAAAGAGTGTCTTCTAAAAACAGCGGAGCGAGCGCTGAACTACTTCAGTGATCAAATATGATCGAAAAGTATGCTAAAAGATGATCGATTTGAACAGAAACGACAAACTAAAACATTTCAAACTGGGCATGAAAACGACATATATTCAGTGTCTAAAGTAGATGAAAACGCAAAAAATATTGCAAACAGAATCCATATTGCGAAGTTTTTAAAGTGCAACAGGTCCGATCTACACAAACGAGGTGTCTACGCAACGGGCTTTACGCGACGGTCAATATAAAGTCGGTTAATATCAAGACAAAATATTTCACGGTGACCGAAAAAGTGTAAAATGCGACTAACTTTGTATGGGATGTATCTTTAAAACCATAGCAGGAATATACCTTCTTGAACAGCGGAGCGAGCGCAGAACCACTACGGTGAACTGATATGATCGAAAAGTATGCTAAAAGATGATCGATTTGAACAGAAACGACAAACTAAAACATTTCAAACTGGGCATGAAAACGACAAATATTCAGTGTCTAAAGTAGGTGAAATCGCAAAAAGGATTGCAAACAGAATCCATATTGCGATGTTTTTGAAGTGCAACAGGTCCGATCTAAACAAACGAGGTGTATACGCAACGGGCTTTACGCGACGGTCAATATAAAGTCGGTTAATATCAAGACAAAATATTTCACGGTGACCGAAAAAGTGTAAAATGCGACTAACTTTGTATGGGATGTATCTTTAAAACTATAGCAGGAATATACCTTTTTGAACAAAGGAGCGAGCGCAGAACCACTACGGTGAACTGATATGATCAAAAAGTATGCTAAAAGATGATCGATTTGAACAGAAACGACAAACTAAAAAATTTCAAACTAAGCTATAAAACGACAAATATTCAGTGTCTAAAGTAGGTGAGATCGCAAAAAGGATTGCAAACAGAATCCATATTGCGATGTTTTTGAAGTGCAACAGGTCCGATCTACACAAACGAGGTGTATACGCAACGGGCTTTACGCGACGATCAATAAAAAGTCGGTTAATATCAAGACAAAATATTTCACGGTGACTGAAAAAGTGTAAAATGCGACTAACTTTGTATGGGATGTATCTTTTAAAATATCGCAAAGGAGTATCAACTGAAAACAGCGGAGCGAGCGCAGAACCACTACGGTGAGCTAATATTATCGAAAAGTATGCTAAAAGATGATCGATTTGAACAGAAACGACAAACTAAAACATTTCAAACTGGGCATGAAAACGAAAAATATTCAGTGTCTAAAGTAGGTGAAATCGCAAAAATTATTGCAAACAGAATACATATTGCGAAGTTTTTGAAGTGCAACAGGTCCGATCTACACAAACGAGGTGTCTACGCAACGGGCTTTACGCGACGGTCAATATTAAGTCGGCTAATATCAAGACAAAATATTTCACGGTGACCGAAAAAGTGTAAAATTCGACTAACTTTGTATGGGATGTATCTTTAAAACTATAGCAGGAATATACCTTCTTGAACAGCGGAGCGAGCGCAGAACCACTACGGTTAACTGATATGATCGAAAAGTATGCTAAAAGATGATCGATTTGAACAGAAACGACAAACTAAAACACTTAAAACTGAGCATGAAAACGACAAATATTCAGTGTCTAAAGTAGGTGAAAACGCAAAAATGATTGCAAACAGAATCCATATTGCGATGTTTTTGAAGTGCAACAGGTCCGATCTACACAAGCGAAGTGTCTACGCAACGGGCTTTACGCGACGGTCAATATAAAGTCGGTTAATATCAAGACAAAATATTTCACGGTGACCAAAAAAGTGTTAAATTCGACTTACTTTGTATGGGATGTGTCTTTTAAAATATCGCAAAGAGTACCTCCTAGAACAGCGGAGCTAGCGCGGAACCACTGCGGTGAAGTAATATGATCAAAAAAAATGCTAAAAGATGATCGATTTAAACAGAAACGACTAACTAAAACATTTCAAACTGAGCTTGAAAACGACAAATATTCAGTGTCTAAAGTAGGTGAAAACGCAAAAAAAAATATGCAAACAGAATCCACATTGCGATGTTTTTGAAGTGCAACAGGTCCGATCTACACAAACGAGGTGTCTACGCAACGGGCTCGACGCGACTGTCAATAAAAAGTCGGTTAATATCAAGACAAAATATTTCACGGTGACCGAAAAAGTGTAAAATGCGACTAAGTTTGTATGGGATGTATCTTTAAAACTATAGCAGGAATATACCTTCTTGAACAGCGGAGCGAGCGCAGAACCACTACGGTGAACTGATATGATCGAAAAGTATGCTAAAAGATGATCGATTTGAACAGAAACGACAAACTAAAAAATTTCAAACTAAGCTTTAAAACGACAAATATTCAGTGTCTAAAGTAGGTGAAATCGCAAAAAGGATTGCAAACAGAATCCATATTGCGATGTTTTTGAAGTGCAACAGGTCCGATCTACACAAACGAGGTGTATACGCAATGGGTTTTACGGGACGGTCACTATAAATTAGGTTATTATCAAGACAAAATATTTCACGGTTACCGAAAAAGTGTTAAATTCGACTAACTTTGTATGGGATGTATCTTTTAAAATATCGCCAAAGAGTGTCTTCTAAAAACAGCGGAGCGAGCGCTGAACTACTTCAGTGATCAGATATGATCGAAAAGTATGCTAAAAGATGATCGATTTGAACAGAAACGACAAACTAAAACATTTCAAACTGGGCATGAAAACGACATATATTCAGTGTCTAAAGTAGATGAAAACGCAAAAAATATTGCAAACAGAATCCATATTGCGAAGTTTTTAAAGTGCAACAGGTCCGATCTACACAAACGAGGTGTCTACGCAACGGGCTTTACGCGACGGTCAATATAAAGTCGGTTAATATCAAGACAAAATATTTCACGGTGACCGAAAAAGTGTAAAATGCGAGTAACTTTGTATGGGATGTATCTTTAAAACCATAGCAGGAATATACCTTCTTGAACAGCGGAGCGAGCGCAGAACCACTACGGTGAACTGATATGATCGAAAAGTATGCTAAAAGATGATCGATTTGAACAGAAACGACAAACTAAAAAAATTCAAACTAAGCTTTAAAACGACAAATATTCTGTGTCTAAAGTAGGTGAGATCGCAAAAAGGATTGCAAACAGAATCCATATTGCGATGTTTTTGAAGTGCAACAGGTCCGATCTAAACAAACGAGGTGTATACGCAACGGGCTTTACGCGACGATCAATAAAAAGTCGGTTAATATCAAGACAAAATATTTCACGGTGACCGAAAAAGTGTAAAATGCGACTAACTTTGTATGGGATGTATCTTTTAAAATATCGCAAAGGAGTATCAACTGAAAACAGCGGAGCGAGCGCAGAACCACTACGAAGAGCTAATATTATCGAAAAGTATGCTAAAAGATGATCGATTTGAACAGAAACGACAAACTAAAACATTTCAAACTGGGCATGAAAACGACAAATATTCAGTGTCTAAAGTAGGTGAAATCGCAAAAATTATTGCAAACAGAATCCATATTGCGAAGTTTTTAAAGTGCAACAGGTCCGATCTACACAAACGAGGTGTCTACGCAACGGGCTTTACGCGACGGTCAATATAAAGTCGGTTAATATCAAGACAAAATATTTCACGGTGACCGAAAAAGTGTAAAATGCGACTAACTTTGTATGGGATGTATCTTAAAAACCATAGCAGGAATATACCTTCTTGAACAGCGGAGCGAGCGCAGAACCACTACGGTGAACTGATATGATCGAAAAGTATGCTAAAAGATGATCGATTTGAACAGAAACGACAAACTAAAACATTTCAAACTGGGCATGAAAACGACAAATATTCAGTGTCTAAAGTAGGTGAAATCGCAAAAAGGATTGCAAACAGAATCCATATTGCGATGTTTTTGAAGTGCAACAGGTCCGATCTAAACAAACGAGGTGTCTACGCAACGGGCTTTACGCGACCGTAAATATAAAGTCGGTTAATATCAAGACAAAATATTTCACGGTGACCGAAAAAGTGTAAAATGCGACTAACTTTGTATGGGATGTATCTTTAAAACTATAGCAGGAATATACCTTTTTGAACAGTGGAGCGAGCGCAGAACCACTACGGTGAACTGATATGATCAAAAAGTATGCTAAAAGATGATCGATTTGAACAGAAACGACAAACTAAAACATTTCAAACTGGGCATGAAAACGACAAATATTCAGTGTCTAAAGTAGGTGAAAACGCAAAAATGATTGCAAACAGAATCCATATTGCGAAGTTTTTGAAGTGCAACAGGTCCGATCTACACAAACGAGGTGTCTACGCAACGGGCTTTACGCGACCGTAAATATAAAGTCGGTTAATATCAAGACAAAATATTTCACGGTGACCGAAAAAGTGTAAAATGCGACTAACTTTGTATAGGATGTATCTTTAAAACTAAAGCAGGAATATACCTTCTTGAACAGCGGAGCGAGCGCAGAACCACTACGGTGAACTGATATGATCGAAAAGTATGCTAAAAGATGATCGATTTGAACAGAAACGACAAACTAAACAATTTCAAACTAAGCTTTAAAACGACAAATATTCAGTGTCTAAAGTAGGTGAAATCGCAAAAAGGATTGCAAACAGAATCCATATTGCGATATTTTTGAAGTGCAACAGGTCCGATCTACACAAACGAGGTGTATACGCAACGGGTTTTACGGGACGGTCACTATAAATTAGGTTATTATCAAGACAATATATTTCAAGTTTACCGAAAAAGTGTTAAATTCGACTAACTTTGTATGGGATGTATCTTTTAAAATATCGCCAAAGAGTGTCTTCTAAAAACAGCGGAGCGAGCGCTAAACTACTTCAGTGATCAGATATGATCCAAAAGTATGCTAAAAGATGATCGATTTGAACAGAAACGACAAACTAAAACATTTCAAACTGGGCATGAAAACGACATATATTCAGTGTCTAAAGTAGATGAAAACGCAAAAAATATTGCAAACAGAATCCATATTGCGAAGTTTTTAAAGTGCAACAGGTCCGATCTACACAAACGAGGTGTCTACGCAACGGGCTTTACGCGATGGTCAATATAAAGTTGGTTAATATCAAGACAAAATATTTCACGGTTACCGAAAAAGTGTTAAATTCGACTAACTTTGTATGGGATGTATCTTTTAAAATATCGCCAAAGAGTGTCTTCTAAAAACAGCGGAGCGAGCGCTGAACTACTTCAGTGATCAGATATGATCGAAAAGTATGCTAAAAGATGATCGATTTGAACAGAAACGACAAACTAAAACATTTCAAACTGGGCATGAAAACGACATATATTCAGTGTCTAAAGTAGATGAAAACGCAAAAAATATTGCAAACAGAATCCATATTGCGAAGTTTTTAAAGTGCAACAGGTCCGATCTACACAAACGAGGTGTCTACGCAACGGGCTTTACGCGACGGTCAATATAAAGTCGGTTAATATCAAGACAAAATATTTCACGGTGACCGAAAAAGTGTTAAATTCGACTAACTTTGTATGGGATGTATCTTTTAAAATATCGCAAAGGAGTATCAACTGAAAACAGCGGAGCGAGCGCAGAACCACTACGGTGAGCTAATATTATCGAAAAGTATGCTAAAAGATGATAAAATTGAACAGAAACGACAAACTAAAACATTTCAAACTGGGCATGAAAACGACAAATATTCAGTGTCTTAAGTAGGTGAAATCGAATAAATTATTGCAAACAGAATACATATTGCGAAGTTTTTGAATTGCAACAGGTCCAATCTACACAAACGAGGTGTCTACGCAACGGGCTTTACGCGACGCTCAATATTAAGTCGGTTAATATCAAGACAAAATATTTCACGGTGACCGAAAAAGTGTAAAATGCGACTAACTTTGTATGGGATGTATCTTTAAAACTATAGCAGGAATATACTTTCTTGAACAGCGGAGCGAGCGCAGAACCACTACGGTGAACTGATATGATCGAAAAGTATGCTAAAAGATGATCGATTTGAACAGAAACGACAAACTAAAAAAATTCAAACTAAGCTTTAAAACGACAAATATTCAGTGTCTAAAGTAGGTGAAATCGCAAAAAGAATTGCAAACAGAATTCATATTGCGATGTTTTTGAAGTGAAACAGGTCCGATCTACACAAACGAGGTGTATACGCAACGGGTTTTACGCGACGATCAATAAAAAGTCGGTTAATATCAAGACAAAATATTTCACGGTTACCGAAAAAGTGTTGAATTCGACTAACTTTGTATGGGATGTATCTTTTAAAATATCGCCAAAGAGTGTCTTCTAAAAACAGCGGAGCGAGCGCTGAACTACTTCAGTGATCAGATATGATCAAAAAGTATGCTAAAAGATGATCGATTTGAACAGAAACGACAAACTAAAACATTTCAAACTGGGCATGAAAACGACATATATTCAGTGTCTAAAGTAGATGAAAACGCAAAAAATATTGCAAACAGAATCCATATTGCGAAGTTTTTAAAGTGCAACAGGTCCGATCTACACAAACGAGGTGTCTACGCAACGGGCTTTACGCGACGGTCAATATAAAGTCGGTTAATATCAAGACAAAATATTTCACGGTGACCGAAAAAGTGTAAAATGCGACTAACTTTGTATGGGATGTATCTTAAAAACCATAGCAGGAATATACCTTCTTGAACAGCGGAGCGAGCGCAGAACCACTACGGTGAACTGATATGATCGAAAAGTATGCTAAAAGATGATCGATTTGAACAGAAACGACAAACTAAAACATTTCAAACTGGGCATGAAAACGACAAATATTCAGTGTCTAAAGTAGGTGAAATCGCAAAAAGGATTGCAAACAGAATCCATATTGCGATGTTTTTGAAGTGCAACAGGTCCGATCTAAACAAACGAGGTGTATACGCAACGGGCTTTACGCGACCGTAAATTTAAAGTCGGTTAATATCAAGACAAAATATTTCACGGTGACCGAAAAAGTGTAAAATGCGACTAACTTTGTATGGGATGTATCTTTAAAACTATAGCAGGAATATACCTTTTTGAACAGTGGAGCGAGCGCAGAACCACTACGGTGAACTGATATGATCAAAAAGTATGCTAAAAGATGATCGATTTGAACAGAAACGACAAACTAAAAAATTTCAAACTAAGCAATAAAACGACAAATATTCAGTGTCTAAAGTAGGTGAGATCGCAAAAAGGATTGCAAACAGAATCCATATTGCGATGTTTTTGAAGTGCAACAGGTCCGATCTACACAAACGAGGTGTATACGCAACGGGCTTTACGCGACGATCAATAAAAAGTCGGTTAATATCAAGACAAAATATTTCACGGTGACTGAAAAAGTGTATAATGCGACTAACTTTGTATGGGATGTATCTTTTAAAATATCGCAAAGGAGTATCAACTGAAAACAGCGGAGCGAGCGCAGAACCACTACGGTGAGCTAATATTATCGAAAAGTATGCTAAAAGATGATCGATTTGAACAGAAACGACAAACTAAAACATTTCAAACTGGGCATGAAAACGACAAATATTCAGTGTCTAAAGTAGGTGAAATCGCAAAAATTATTGCAAACAGAATACATATTGCGAAGTTTTTGAAGTGCAACAGGTCCGATCTACACAAACGATGTGTCTACGCAACGGGCTTTACGCGACGGTCAATATTAAGTCGGCTAATATCAAGACAATATATTTCACGGTGACCGAAAAAGTGTAAAATGCGACTAACTTTGTATGGGATGTATCTTTAAAACTATAGCAGGAATATACCTTCTTGAACAGCGGAGCGAGCGCAGAACCACTACGGTGAACTGAAATGATCGAAAAGTATGCTAAAAGATGATCGATTTGAACAGAAACGACAAACTAAAAAATTTCAAACTAAGCTTTAAAACGACAAATATTCAGTGTCTAAAGTAGGTGAAATCGCAAAAAGGATTGCAAACAGAATCCATATTGCGATGTTTTTGAAGTGCAACAGGTCCGATCTACACAAACGAGGTGTATACGCAATGGGTTTTACGGGACGGTCACTATAAATTAGGTTATTATCAAGACAAAATATTTCACGGTTACCGAAAAAGTGTTAAATTCGACTAACTTTGTATGGGATGTATCTTTTAAAATATCGCCAAAGAGTGTCTTCTAAAAACAGCGGAGCGAGCGCTGAACTACTTCAGTGATCAAATATGATCGAAAAGTATGCTAAAAGATGATCGATTTGAACAGAAACGACAAACTAAAACATTTCAAACTGGGCATGAAAACGACATATATTCAGTGTCTAAAGTAGATGAAAACGCAAAAAATATTGCAAACAGAATCCATATTGCGAAGTTTTTAAAGTGCAACAGGTCCGATCTACACAAACGAGGTGTCTACGCAACGGGCTTTACGCGACGGTCAATATAAAGTCGGTTAATATCAAGACAAAATATTTCACGGTGACCGAAAAAGTGTAAAATGCGACTAACTTTGTATGGGATGTATCTTTAAAACCATAGCAGGAATATACCTTCTTGAACAGCGGAGCGAGCGCAGAACCACTACGGTGAACTGATATGATCGAAAAGTATGCTAAAAGATGATCGATTTGAACAGAAACGACAAACTAAAACATTTCAAACTGGGCATGAAAACGACAAATATTCAGTGTCTAAAGTAGGTGAAATCGCAAAAAGGATTGCAAACAGAATCCATATTGCGATGTTTTTGAAGTGCAACAGGTCCGATCTAAACAAACGAGGTGTATACGCAACGGGCTTTACGCGACGGTCAATATAAAGTCGGTTAATATCAAGACAAAATATTTCACGGTGACCGAAAAAGTGTAAAATGCGACTAACTTTGTATGGGATGTATCTTTAAAACTATAGCAGGAATATACCTTTTTGAACAGTGGAGCGAGCGCAGAACCACTACGGTGAACTGATATGATCAAAAAGTATGCTAAAAGATGATCGATTTGAACAGAAACGACAAACTAAAAAATTTCAAACTAAGCTATAAAACGACAAATATTCAGTGTCTAAAGTAGGTGAGATCGCAAAAAGGATTGCAAACAGAATCCATATTGCGATGTTTTTGAAGTGCAACAGGTCCGATCTACACAAACGAGGTGTATACGCAACGGGCTTTACGCGACGATCAATAAAAAGTCGGTTAATATCAAGACAAAATATTTCACGGTGACTGAAAAAGTGTAAAATGCGACTAACTTTGTATGGGATGTATCTTTTAAAATATCGCAAAGGAGTATCAACTGAAAACAGCGGAGCGAGCGCAGAACCACTACGGTGAGCTAATATTATCGAAAAGTATGCTAAAAGATGATCGATTTGAACAGAAACGACAAACTAAAACATTTCAAACTGGGCATGAAAACGACAAATATTCAGTGTCTAAAGTAGGTGAAATCGCAAAAATTATTGCAAACAGAATACATATTGCGAAGTTTTTGAAGTGCAACAGGTCCGATCTACACAAACGAGGTGTCTACGCAACGGGCTTTACGCGACGGTCAATATTAAGTCGGCTAATATCAAGACAAAATATTTCACGGTGACCGAAAAAGTGTAAAATTCGACTAACTTTGTATGGGATGTATCTTTAAAACTATAGCAGGAATATACCTTCTTGAACAGCGGAGCGAGCGCAGAACCACTACGGTTAACTGATATGATCGAAAAGTATGCTAAAAGATGATCGATTTGAACAGAAACGACAAACTAAAACACTTAAAACTGAGCATGAAAACGACAAATATTCAGTGTCTAAAGTAGGTGAAAACGCAAAAATGATTGCAAACAGAATCCATATTGCGATGTTTTTGAAGTGCAACAGGTCCGATCTACACAAGCGAAGTGTCTACGCAACGGGCTTTACGCGACGGTCAATATAAAGTCGGTTAATATCAAGACAAAATATTTCACGGTGACCAAAAAAGTGTTAAATTCGACTTACTTTGTATGGGATGTGTCTTTTAAAATATCGCAAAGAGTACCTCCTAGAACAGCGGAGCTAGCGCGGAACCACTGCGGTGAAGTAATATGATCAAAAAAAATGCTAAAAGATGATCGATTTAAACAGAAACGACTAACTAAAACATTTCAAACTGAGCTTGAAAACGACAAATATTCAGTGTCTAAAGTAGGTGAAAACGCAAAAAAAAATATGCAAACAGAATCCACATTGCGATGTTTTTGAAGTGCAACAGGTCCGATCTACACAAACGAGGTGTCTACGCAACGGGCTCGACGCGACTGTCAATAAAAAGTCGGTTAATATCAAGACAAAATATTTCACGGTGACCGAAAAAGTGTAAAATGCGACTAAGTTTGTATGGGATGTATCTTTAAAACTATAGCAGGAATATACCTTCTTGAACAGCGGAGCGAGCGCAGAACCACTACGGTGAACTGATATGATCGAAAAGTATGCTAAAAGATGATCGATTTGAACAGAAACGACAAACTAAAAAATTTCAAACTAAGCTTTAAAACGACAAATATTCAGTGTCTAAAGTAGGTGAAATCGCAAAAAGGATTGCAAACAGAATCCATATTGCGATGTTTTTGAAGTGCAACAGGTCCGATCTACACAAACGAGGTGTATACGCAATGGGTTTTACGGGACGGTCACTATAAATTAGGTTATTATCAAGACAAAATATTTCACGGTTACCGAAAAAGTGTTAAATTCGACTAACTTTGTATGGGATGTATCTTTTAAAATATCGCCAAAGAGTGTCTTCTAAAAACAGCGGAGCGAGCGCTGAACTACTTCAGTGATCAGATATGATCGAAAAGTATGCTAAAAGATGATCGATTTGAACAGAAACGACAAACTAAAACATTTCAAACTGGGCATGAAAACGACATATATTCAGTGTCTAAAGTAGATGAAAACGCAAAAAATATTGCAAACAGAATCCATATTGCGAAGTTTTTAAAGTGCAACAGGTCCGATCTACACAAACGAGGTGTCTACGCAACGGGCTTTACGCGACGGTCAATATAAAGTCGGTTAATATCAAGACAAAATATTTCACGGTGACCGAAAAAGTGTAAAATGCGAGTAACTTTGTATGGGATGTATCTTTAAAACCATAGCAGGAATATACCTTCTTGAACAGCGGAGCGAGCGCAGAACCACTACGGTGAACTGATATGATCGAAAAGTATGCTAAAAGATGATCGATTTGAACAGAAACGACAAACTAAAAAAATTCAAACTAAGCTTTAAAACGACAAATATTCTGTGTCTAAAGTAGGTGAGATCGCAAAAAGGATTGCAAACAGAATCCATATTGCGATGTTTTTGAAGTGCAACAGGTCCGATCTAAACAAACGAGGTGTATACGCAACGGGCTTTACGCGACGATCAATAAAAAGTCGGTTAATATCAAGACAAAATATTTCACGGTGACCGAAAAAGTGTAAAATGCGACTAACTTTGTATGGGATGTATCTTTTAAAATATCGCAAAGGAGTATCAACTGAAAACAGCGGAGCGAGCGCAGAACCACTACGAAGAGCTAATATTATCGAAAAGTATGCTAAAAGATGATCGATTTGAACAGAAACGACAAACTAAAACATTTCAAACTGGGCATGAAAACGACAAATATTCAGTGTCTAAAGTAGGTGAAATCGCAAAAATTATTGCAAACAGAATCCATATTGCGAAGTTTTTGAAGTGCAACAGGTCCGATCTACACAAACGAGGCATCTACGCAACGGGCTTTACGCGACGGTCAATATAAAGTCGGTTAATATCAAGACAAAATATTTCACGGTGACCGAAAAAGTGTAAAATGCGACTAACTTTGTATGGGATGTATCTTTAAAACTATAGCAGGAATATACTTTCTTGAACAGCGGAGCGAGCGCAGAACCACTACGGTGAACTGATATGATCAAAAAGTATGCTAAAAGATGATCGATTTGAACAGAAACGACAAACTAAAAAAATTCAAACTAAGCTATAAAACGACAAATATTCAGTGTCTTAAGTAGGTGAGATCGCAAAAAGGATTGCAAACAGAATCCATATTGCGATGTTTTTGAAGTGCAACAGGTCCGATCTACACAAACGAGGTGTATACGCAACGGGCTTTACGCGACGATCAATAAAAAGTCGGTTAATATCAAGACAAAATATTTCACGGTGACCGAAAAAGTGTAAAATGCGACTAACTTTGTATGGGATGTATCTTTTAAAATATCGCAAAGGAGTATCAACTGAAAACAGCGGAGCGAGCGCAGAACCACTACGAAGAGCTAATATTATCGAAAAGTATGCTAAAAGATGATCGATTTGAACAGAAACGACAAACTAAAACATTTCAAACTGGGCATGAAAACGACAAATATTCAGTGTCTAAAGTAGGTGAAAACGCAAAAATGATTGCAAACAGAATCCATATTGCGAAGTTTTTGAAGTGCAACAGGTCCGATCTACACAAACGAGGTGTACGCAACGGGCTCTACGCGACGGTCAATATAAAGTCGGTTAATATCAAGACAAAATATTTCATGGTGACCGAAAAAGTGTAAAATGCGACTAACTTTGTATGGGATGTATCTTTTGAAATATCGCAAAAACGTACCTACTAGAACAGTGGAAGGAGCGCAGAACCACTACGGTGAGCTAACATGATCGAAAAGTATGCTAAAAGATGATCGATTTGAACAGAAACGACAAACTAAAACATTTAAAACTGAGCATGTAAACGACAAATATTCAGTGTCTAAAGTAGGCGAAATCGCAAAAATAATTGCAAACAGAATCCATATTGCGATGTTTTTGAAGTGCAACAGGTCCGATCTACACAAACGAGGTGTCTACGCAACGGGCTTTACGCGACGGTCAATATTAAGTCGGTTAATATCAAGACAAAATATTTCACGGTGACCGAAAAAGTGTAAAATGCGACTAACTTTTTATGGGATGTATCTTTAAAACCATAGCAGGAATATACCTTTTTGAAAAGCGAAGCGAGCGCAAAACCACTACGGTGAACTGATATGATCGAAAAGTATGCTAAAAGATGATCGATTTGAACAGAAACGACAAACTAAAAAATTTCAAACTAAGCTATAAAACGACAAATATTCAGTGTCTAAAGTAGGTGAGATAGCAAAAAGGATTGCAAACAGAATCCATATTGCGATGTTTTTGAAGTGCAACAGGTTCGATCTACACAAACGAGGTGTATACGCAACGGGCTTTACGCGACGATCAATAAAAAGTCGGTTAATATCAAGACAAAATATTTCACGGTGACCGAAAAAGTGTAAAATGCGACTAACTTTGTATGGGATGTATCTTTTAAAATATCGCAAAGGAGTATCAACTGAAAACAGCGGAGCGAGCGCAGAACCACTACGGTGAGCTAATATTATCGAAAAGTATGCTAGTAGGTGATCGATTTGAACAGAAACGACAAACTAAAACATTTCAAACTGGGCATGAAAACGACAAATATTCAGTGTCTAAAGTAGGTGAAATCGCAAAAATTATTGCAAACAGAATCCATATTGCAAAGTTTTTGAAGTGCAACAGGTTCGATCTACACAAACGAGGTGTCTACGCAACGGGCTTTACGCGACGGTCAATATTAAGTCGGTTAATATCAAGACAAAATATTTCACGGTGACCGAAAAAGTGTAAAATGCGACTAACTTTGTATAGGATGTATCTTTAAAACTATAGCAGGAATATACCTTTTTGAACAGCGGCGCGAGCGCAGAACCACTACGGTGAACTGATATGATCGAAAAGTATGCTAAAAGATGATCGATTTGAACAGAAACGACAAACTAAAAAATTTCAAACTAAGCTTTAAAACGACAAATATTCAGTGTCTAAAGTAGGTGAAATCGCAAAAAGGACTGCAAACAGAATTCATATTGCGATGTTTTTGAGGTGCAACAGGTCCGATCTACACAAACGAGGTGTATACGCAACGGGTTTTACGGGACGGTCACTATAAATTAGGTTATTATCAAGACAAAATATTTCACGGTTACCGAAAAAGTGTTAAATTCGACTAACTTTGTATGGGATGTATCTTTTAAAATATCGCCAAAGAGTGTCTTCTAAAAACAGCGGAGCGAGCGCTGAACTACTTCAGTGATCAGATATGATCGAAAAGTATGCTAAAAGATGATCGATTTGAACAGAAACGACAAACTAAAACATTTCAAACTGGGCATGAAAACGACATATATTCAGTGTCTAAAGTAGATGAAAACGCAAAAAATATTGCAAACAGAATCCATATTGCGATGTTTTTGAAGTGCAACAGGTCCGATCTAAACAATCCCCTACCATTAGATGTAAATATTGATGATAAGCATGTTGAAACTGTATCGGATATAAGGTTTTTAGGTGTTAACATAGATACTCATTTAAATTGGAAGTCACACATCGATAAGATAAATAAAAAATATCTAGTTATTGTAACGCTTTGACAATTGTGAGCAGGGTGGCTTCGATTGATGTTGCAAAAAATGTTTATTATGGTTATGTGTACCCACTCCTGACATATGGCATAATATTTTGGGGAAATTCTGTTAATGTCCAGAGTGCATTTATATTGCAAAAGAAATGCCTTCGAATAATGTTTAATATGGATAAATTAGAGATTTTGAGAAATGTATTTAGACAATTTAAATTCCTGACATTGACATGTATTTATATATTAGAAATCTGTGTTTTTATAAAAAATAATAAGGATCACTTTTGTGTGAAAAGTGCAATAAGACAGAATGTCCGGTCTCAGTATGCTTATAATGTGTGTATTGTTAAGTCCTCAAGCTATATCGGCAAAAAGAGCACGGTAGTAACAGGAATACGGGTATTTAATCATTTACCACTTGGCATTAAATCCCTGGAAAATCCTCTTTTCAAGAGAAAACTAAAAGAATGGTTATTTCTAAAATGTTTTTATACACTGGACGAATATTTTAATAATTCATAAATAATTCTAATAATTAATATTATTTTATTAATTTGACTATTCGATACAATTATTCTTTCTGACTAAAATTATGTTATTATTTTATCAATTTAGACTGTATCTTTATTATTATTGTATGCCCGAAATGGGTAAACTGTTGAAACATTATTTTATTTTTAACAACTATTGTACACAGTTTTGAGGCAATAAATGATTATCTTATCTTATCTTAACAAACGAGGTGTAAACGCAACGGGCTTTACGCGACGATCAATAAAAAGTCGGTTAATATCAAGACAAAATATTTCACGGTGACCGAAAAAGTGTAAAATGCGACTAACTTTGTACCGTAAAATGGGGTGAATAGGGTAACTTTCCAACTTTGATCTAGGAGTACCCTACGTATAAGTAAAAAATGAGAATTTTGAGAACTTTATTATTTGTCCGGATATTTATATTTCTGAATGATGTATAATACTTCATAAGTTCCCATAACAAAACTATGAGAAAATCGCAAAAAACCTTCAAAACCCTATTCACCCCAGGCACGGGGTCAATAGAATCGAGACTGGGGAGAATAGAGTTAATACCTAGGGTTGACAATAAATAAAACATATTTTTTACCGACTTCAAAAAAGGAGGATGTTATCAATTCGTTTTTTTTGTGTGGCTATGTTACCTCATATCACAGTAATTTGTAGACCAATTTGATTTTTTTCGCCTACTTAGAGATTATACCTTCTAGTTGATCCCATAGTTTCCAAGACGGGATCTGATGATATTGATCTTGGTGCAATTGAGAGAAACCCTCAAATTTCATAAGCACGTGTGTTTTTGTACTAGAATCTCAATGTTGATATGTTGTTATGTCTGATGGTCAACATTGTGTGGAGCTAAGCTGATAGTGGAACTCATTAACGTTTAGGAGTTAAGTGATTATTAATACAGAATTTATGATAGGTTATTTGTAGCTTCTGAATGAAAAGAGTCATAAGGTGCAACAACATTTCGGTGTTGTTGCAAGTAATAACTTGAATCTTTTAACATTTTAACAAATGATTTTTTAAATTAAAGCTGTACTAATATTGGCTTACTGAAACCCCAAATAATAAATTCATTAGCGCAAACTTCTTTTGTGACAACCCTATATCAAAAACCCTTTTCCCCCCTTTGTTGACTCTATCCACCTCGCTAATGAATCTATTAACCCCATAATATGACCCTATCCACCCCATCCTACAACTCTAATGACCCCTTAGACGACCCTTATAACCCCAAAAATCTAAAAAAAATAAATGTGAAACATATTTAATGGATTATATCTTAACCAGCAATAAACGTTACTTATTTTTGTGTCCTTGGCACCTTTATGAAATTATTAATTTAATGAAATCACAGAAATTACTCACAGTTGTGTAATTTCATGACAAAATCAAAGTTTTGATGAGCTAAAATTTGTGCAGTTTGGGCGCTTACATTCAAATGGATTTTTTTAAATATTAGAAAGAAAGAAAGAAAGAAAGATGTATTTATTTACGTAAACACGTGTACAGTTGCTTAGTATTAACAAAACACAGTAGCAATAGTTGTCAATTTAATTAATTACATTTTGTTAGTATCAACGTGCTTTGCCGAAAACTCGGCGTGTAAATATGTAATGTCGATATTTTAATCCTTAATTTGAGCAAATAATAACTAAGTATAATAACTAAGTCAGTAATACAATAATCAATATAAATGTCAAAGTTTATCATCAAGAAAGTCATTTATATTATAGTAACACTTATCAACTAGGAATCTTTTAAATTTCGATTTGAATTGCTTAGTAGATAATATTTTATATTCATTAGGGATTTTATTAAAGATTTTAGGTGCCATACTTACGACACTGTTTTTTAATAACAATGTTTTTGATGTGCATAGGCACAGTCGATCACCATTTCGTCGATTGCGTGTGACAGTATCGGATAAACGGGAAAAGAGATGAGGATGACATTTGACAAAAATAGCTACTTCTAGAATATATAATGACGGAAGAGTCAAAATTTTGTGTCTGACGAAATATGGCTTGCAACTGTCTGTAGTTTGCAGGCCAAACATGGCTCTTATGCATCGCTTTTGACTCTTGAACGCTATTTTATAGTTGGTCGAATTACCCCAAAATATAATACCATATCTAAGTAATGATTCAGCTATGCCGTGATAAGCTGTCAGTAATGCGTCAATATTCACGGTTTTAGAAAGCTTATAAAGAGCGAATGCTGCGGAGCTTGTTTTTTTTGTTAATTGATCTATGTGATGTTTCCAGTCTAGCCTTCTATCAAAATGTATGCCCAGAAATCGAGCAGTGTCTACTTGGTCAATAATTTTATCATTGTATGACACTTCTATTTCAGATGAACTTTGGCACCTTTGACTAAAATGCATTATATGAGTTTTATTTAGATTAATTTTTAAATTATTGTTATTGAGCCACATGATTATTGATTTTAATGATTCATTGATGTCAAAATTATATGATAATAGTATGTCAGTTTTAAAAGAGATTTTTTCAGTCATGTTAATAATATTAGATTTAGGGGGATTGATGTCATTACATTTTATTGTTATTGTGCTGTCATCAGCAAATAGCGTCATTGGGTGTTTAGTGGCCATAGGCAAGTCGTTTATATAAATAATGAACAACAGGGGTCCCAGTACACTGCCCTGTGGGACTCCATATGTGGCAATGCGTTCATTTGACGAGTGTACTTCTTCGGTCCTGGTTTTAGTGTTAAGCCTACTAATTTTCGTTACATGTCGACGTTGACTTAAATAAGATTTAATAAGACTAAGAATATTACCTCTTAAGCCATATGATTCTAGTTTGAGAAGTAAAATATCGTGGTCGACATAGTCAAAGGCCTGTGTCATATCGCAGAAAAGAGCCGATATTGGCAATGTCCTGTCAACGTGAGTTATGACATACTTGTAGAAGTCATATATTGCCATGTTAATCGTTTTTTTCTGCCGAAAACCTTTTTGTTCTTTACAAAAAAGTTCATTGAATTCAAAATAATTATTTATTTGATTGTAAAAATATTTTTCTATTATCTTAGCGAAAATTGATACTAAAGCTATAGGTCTATAATGCTCCATCGATTCCCTATTTTCTTTTTTAAATAAAGGTTTAATAATTGTATGTTTTAGGGCATCTGGGAAAATCCCTTGTTCAATGCTAAGATTAATGATATGACTTATGTGATGACATATTTCTTCACCCACTGCTTTTAATATTTTAGTAGAGATGTTATCGTACCCCACACTGTTCGTGCTCTTCAACCCTTTAATTATTTTTAGAACGTCTAGTGGTAGACTTGGGGCCATAAACATGGAGGAAGATCTCGGTTTAATGTGACTTGTCACGTTTTTTCCACGACCTACTAATGGTTTCACTTTATCAATAAAGTAGTCGTTGAATGCATTGGCAATTTTTTGTGGGTTAGATATGTAATTGTCATTTATTTTTATTTTAGATATTGATTGTCTAGGTATGTTTGGTCTTACTTTATTTATAATTTGCCACGTAGTTTTTATTTTATTGTCCGAAGTCATTATTTTATAGTTATTTTGAGATTTTTTTGTTAAAGATATAAGTTTCTTAAGGAGTTTGGAGTAATTTTTGTATTTAGTTTGGTTAGCATAAGATGGTTTAGTCCTATATTTCCATAAAAGGTCTCGTTTCTTTTTACTACATATTTTAAGTCCACGTGATATCCACTTAGGTTTATTTTTCGGGTTAATTATTATTTGCTTCAGAGGAAAGCAAAGGTCATAAAAAAGGCTGAAATTTTCAAAAAAGTAATTGTAAGCTAGAGTTGGATTCGTAGCTTCGTACATGTCAGAAAAAGCTAATCTTTTCATACATATTTTAAATTTCTCAATATTCTCCTTGTTATAGTCTCTAACTATTTTTCGCCATGATTTTAGTTTAGGGATCTTTTTTACTGGTATCTTAATTAATTGAGCATTATGGTCAGACAAGCCAAATTCCAACACTTCCGTCTTACATGGTTTTTTAAAGTCATGAGCAAGATTATCGATACATGTTTTGCTAATTGGTCGTGTTACCTGCTTAATAGACAGTTTAAGATTATAATTTAATAGTACATGTTCAAACTTTTGGGATACATTATCATTTTTAAGTCTATCAATGTTAAAATCCCCAGCCAGTATTATATTATTACATTTCAATTTGGTTACAACTAACAATGCTTCGTTGAGCTTTCTAAAGAATATTTTTAAGTTATTACAGTCTGGTATGCGATATAGACAAATAATCACGATTTTGAATTCAGTCAATTCAACTGCACAACATTCGAATGTATACACTTGTGAAATTTGTTGTATTTCACTAATTTCCCTCCATTTTATATTATTTCTGATAATGATACATGCTCCCCCTCTCTTGCTGTTGTTTCGACTGTAACATTCTGCTAGTGTATAGTTCGTGATGTCCAGGAACGATTCATAGCCTTCCATCATAAAGTGCTCGGTGACACACAAAACGTCAATATGTTTTTGTCTTCGAGATAGTTCTTCTAGGTTAATCATAAGGATATCAGCTTTACTCAATAAACCAGCTATGTTTTGGTGTAGTACATAAATATATTTAGTCTCGAAAAAACTGCGAGTCATCTTCATTTTGAGCTATTCGGTTCTGTGATGAAGTGTTACTTAGATTTGGTTCATTATTATTACTGTGATATATTTCTATTTCCGTTATCAAATCATTCAAGTTTGCAAATATGGTCTTCATACCACGGTCATTTAGAATACCACGGCTTTTGCGGAACATGGTGAAGTCATAGTTCAGATCTTTATTTGAGTCCAGTATGTACGCGTGTTTATGGGTCATTATATCTAGGTACAGCAGATTATTAAAGTTTTCTACTCGCCAGTTAAACATGTTTTCTAGATTGCTATATTTATAAGTCGGGAGACAGATTATAACATTTGTATGCTTTATCTGCTCAAGAGACTCTCGGATGAGGTATATTAAGCCGAAATAGTCTTTGGTTGTTTTGAAGTCTTCGTCACCTATCATTATTATACAGTGATCATTGAGAGTAAATTCTTGCAATTTATTTTTAAGTCCAGATAAAATGTGTTCTGTATTGCCGCCTGGTGTGATATAGTGGCATAACTGCGAGTTACTTCCTTTTATGTTATCCTTGGCTATTTTTATTATGTTGTTATGTTTGTTGCAGCTTACTATACATACTTTTCTATGTGACTTTGGTATTGGTGTTGTTTTCTGAGTCGGTAAAGATTTGGCCTTTTGTTTATTCAAACTATTTGTGGTATTTTTAATAATATTTGTAGAAATATGTTTATTTTTACGTTTTGATTGACGTTCTACTGTTTCTGTCGTTGATGTTTGTTTTGTATATGATTTCTCAGTATTTTGGTTAGTTGTAGTTTGCATTAGTTCTATTTTTCTTTCGATATTCTCAAGCTTTTTGTTTAGATTTTCATTTTCTTGTGTTAAGTTTTGTATTTTGTCATTAGCCGTTGTCAACTTATTTTGCAATTCCAAGATTTGATTTTGTAGTAGTCGTATATTTTTTTTGTTACAGTGTTCTTCGCTATGTACTGAGCTTTTAGGAGGACTTATTTTCTGTGTTTCTACAAACGTATCTCCTACTTGAGAGTCCAAGATGTTGTCTGATAGAAGAGACTCGTCATTAACAGAGAATTTTGGTATTTTTCTCCTGAGTGTTACATTGGAATCACTTTCGACAAAGGAGTGATTAAAAGAATAGTCGATTTCATTAATTGTGAGAATTTGCTGTCGACATGGAGTGTTGTCGTTGTCATATTTCGGCTTTTTACATAAACATAAAGGACATTTCCAACTTTGTTTACAATCATTGTCCATTGTATTGTAAAATCTTTTTTCAGAAACGTTCGCACAGTCCAAATCGTAATTTTGTGAACATAATGAACATGTTAGGTATCGCCTATCGTGAATTGTCTGAAGGCATCCAGCACATTCTTTAGCCATTTTTGTGAATTTTCAAAAACACAAAAAGATGAACAATTACGAGGATTTGAACGCCGTATCTCTGTGTACTTCACAACACTGTAGGACATTCAACCACTTGGGATAATTATTTTTTGGCGAATTTATACTAATATTGATTCGGCTATTGCGTATTCAGTTGGAATTAATAGTTCATACGATATCCACGAGGTGTCGTTCTCTCTGCACAAGCATCGATTTTCAATAAAGGAGAGAACTTGGTCGTCAAGAGATGGCGTTACAGGTCATAAAATAAAGAAAAAACGCAAAAAGACAGCAACTCGGATTCGTAGTCCGTAAATTGACAACGAGTGTACTGCATTTAGTCCAAAACAAAAAGTCACTAAGCTACTGTGACTACTTCCGAACTTGTGAAATAGTGATATTAATAGTTTTAAGTAACGATTCAAATTATTTGAAGACGGTTATTATGATTCATGTCAAAAAAATTTGCATTAGTTTACGGGTCCTATTTTAGTCACTTTATACACTGTATCACTAAATTAATATAGGTTTATCACGATCAGGTAGTTTTATTTGTTTCTTCATACAGTTTTACGTGTTTTTAGGCTTTTAGTGTCTATTTATTTATAGTTAAAGGTAAAACACTGCTTGGAACTATTAAGCCGTATTGTTTTATTCGTGTTATTTAGTGGTAAATTTTGTTGACTACACACACACTTAATCGTCACTTTATTTAGAGTTGATTTGCACTGTTTATAAGTCCATAACAGATTTTCTTCTATTTTTATTAAAATTGTACGCACTGAGCTGAAGTTTTGCCGCTGAAGTATTGCCTGTGGTTTACGAACATTCCTTTATTACCAGTAGGAAAAATGATTTGTGATCTGTCATAAAAATCTACTTAACCATAGTTGGACTTTAGAGTAGGCACAGCAAAAGTCAACAAAGAAAAAAATCGGTTTCTACCCTATTCACCCCTGGGACCCTATTCACCCCATTTTACGGTATGGGATGTATCTTTTAAAATATCGCAAAGGAGTATCAACTGAAAACAGCGGAGCGAGCACAGAACCACTACGGTGAGCTAATATTATCGAAAAGTATGCTAAAAGATGATCAAATTGAACAGAAACGACAAACTAAAACATTTCAAACTGGGCATGAAAAACGACAAATATTCAGTGTCTTAAGTAGGTGAAATCGCAAAAATTATTGCAAACAGGATCCATATTGCGAAGTTTTTGAAGTGCAACAGGTCCGATCTACACAAACGAGGTGTCTACGCAACGGGCTTTACGCGACGGTCAATATTAAGTCGGTTAATATCAAGACAAAATATTTCACGGTGACCGAAAAAGTGTAAAATGCGACTAACTTTGTATGGGATGTATCTTTTAAAATATCGCAAAGGAGTATCAACTGAAAACAGCGGAGCGAGCGCAGAACCACTACGGTGAGCTAATATTATCGAAAAGTATGCTAAAAGATGATCGATTTGAACAGAAACGACAAACTAAAACATTTCAAACTGGGCATGAAAACGACAAATATTCAGTGTCTAAAGTAGGTGAAATCGCAAAAAGGATTACAAACAGAATCCATATTGCGAAGTTTTTGAAGTGCAACAGGTCCAATCTACACAAACGAGGCATCTACGCAACGGGCTTTACGCGACGGTCAATATAAAGTCGGTTAATATCAAGACAAAATATTTCACGGTGACCGAAAAAGTGTAAAATGCGACTAACTTTGTATGGGATGTATCTTTAAAACTATAGCAGGAATATACTTTCTTGAACAGCGAAGCGAGCGCAGAACCACTACGGTGAACTGATATGATCGAAAAGTATGCTAAAAGATGATCGATTTGAACAGAAACGACAAACTAAAAAAATTCAAACTAAGCTTTAAAACGACAAATATTCAGTGTCTAAAGTAGGTGAAATCGCAAAAAGAATTGCAAACAGAATTCATATTGCGATGTTTTTGAAGTGAAACAGGTCCCATCTACACAAACGAGGTGTATACGCAACGGGTTTTACGCGACGATCAATAAAAAGTCGGTTAATATCAAGACAAAATATTTCACGGTTACCGAAAAAGTGTTGAATTCGACTAACTTTGTATGGGATGTATCTTTTAAAATATCGCCAAAGAGTGTCTTCTAAAAACAGCGGAGCGAGCGCTGAACTACTTCAGTGATCAGATATGATCAAAAAGTATGCTAAAAGATGATCGATTTGAACAGAAACGACAAACTAAAACATTTCAAACTGGGCATGAAAACGACATATATTCAGTGTCTAAAGTAGATGAAAACGCAAAAAATATTGCAAACAGAATCCATATTGCGAAGTTTTTAAAGTGCAACAGGTCCGATCTACACAAACGAGGTATCTACGCAACGGGCTTTACGCGACGGTCAATATAAAGTCGGTTAATATCAAGACAAAATATTTCACGGTGACCGAAAAAGTGTAAAATGCGACTAACTTTGTATGGGATGTATCTTTAAAACTATAGCAGGAATATACCTTTTTGAACAGTGGAGCGAGCGCAGAACCACAACGGTGAACTGATATGATCAAAAAGTATGCTAAAAGATGATCGATTTGAACAGAAACGACAAACTAAAAAATTTCAAACTAAGCTATAAAACGACAAATATTCAGTGTCTAAAGGAGGTGAGATCGCAAAAAGGATTGCAAACAGAATCCATATTGCGATGTTTTTGAAGTGCAACAGGTCCGATCTAAACAAACGAGGTGTATACGCAACGGGCTTTACGCGACGATCAATAAAAAGTCGGTTAATATCAAGACAAAATATTTCACGGTGACCGAAAAAGTGTAAAATGCGACTAACTTTGTATGGGATGTATCTTTTAAAATATCGCAAAGGAGTATCAACTGAAAACAGCGGAGCGAGCGCAGAACCACTACGAAGAGCTAATATTATCGAAAAGTATGCTAAAAGATGATCGATTTGAACAGAAACGACAAACTAAAACATTTCAAACTGGGCATGAAAACGACAAATATTCAGTGTCTAAAGTAGGTGAAATCGCAAAAAGGATTACAAACAGAATCCATATTGCGAAGTTTTTGAAGTGCAACAGGTCCGATCTACACAAACGAGGCATCTACGCAACGGGCTTTACGCGACGGTCAATATAAAGTCGGTTAATATCAAGACAAAATATTTCACGGTGACCGAAAAAGTGTAAAATGCGACTAACTTTGTATGGGATGTATCTTTAAAACTATAGCAGGAATATACTTTCTTGAACAGCGAAGCGAGCGCAGAACCACTACGGTGAACTGATATGATCGAAAAGTATGCTAAAAGATGATCGATTTGAACAGAAACGACAAACTAAAAAAATTCAAACTAAGCTTTAAAACGACAAATATTCAGTGTCTAAAGTAGGTGAAATCGCAAAAAGAATTGCAAACAGAATTCATATTGCGATGTTTTTGAAGTGAAACAGGTCCGATCTACACAAACGAGGTGTATACGCAACGGGTTTTACGCGACGATCAATAAAAAGTCGGTTAATATCAAGACAAAATATTTCACGGTTACCGAAAAAGTGTTGAATTCGACTAACTTTGTATGGGATGTATCTTTTAAAATATCGCCAAAGAGTGTCTTCTAAAAACAGCGGAGCGAGCGCTGAACTACTTCAGTGATCAGATATGATCAAAAAGTATGCTAAAAGATGATCGATTTGAACAGAAACGACAAACTAAAACATTTCAAACTGGGCATGAAAACGACATATATTCAGTGTCTAAAGTAGATGAAAACGCAAAAAATATTGCAAACAGAATCCATATTGCGAAGTTTTTAAAGTGCAACAGGTCCGATCTACACAAACGAGGTGTCTACGCAACGGGCTTTACGCGACGGTCAATATAAAGTCGGTTAATATCAAGACAAAATATTTCACGGTGACCGAAAAAGTGTAAAATGCGACTAACTTTGTATGGGATGTATCTTAAAAACCATAGCAGGAATATACCTTCTTGAACAGCGGAGCGAGCGCAGAACCACTACGGTGAACTGATATGATCGAAAAGTATGCTAAAAGATGATCGATTTGAACAGAAACGACAAACTAAAACATTTCAAACTGGGCATGAAAACGACAAATATTCAGTGTCTAAAGTAGGTGAAATCGCAAAAAGGATTGCAAACAGAATCCATATTGCGATGTTTTTGAAGTGCAACAGGTCCGATCTAAACAAACGAGGTGTATACGCAACGGGCTTTACGCGACCGTAAATTTAAAGTCGGTTAATATCAAGACAAAATATTTCACGGTGACCGAAAAAGTGTAAAATGCGACTAACTTTGTATGGGATGTATCTTTTAAAATATCGCAAAGGAGTATCAACTGAAAACAGCGGAGCGAGCGCAGAACCACTACGAAGAGCTAATATTATCGAAAAGTATGCTAAAAGATGATCGATTTGAACAGAAACGACAAACTAAAACATTTCAAACTGGGCATGAAAACGACAAATATTCAGTGTCTAAAGTAGGTGAAATCGCAAAAATTATTGCAAACAGAATCCATATTGCGAAGTTTTTGAAGTGCAACAGGTCCGATCTACACAAACGAGGCATCTACGCAACGGGCTTTACGCGACGGTCAATATAAAGTCGGTTAATATCAAGACAAAATATTTCACGGTGACCGAAAAAGTGTAAAATGCGACTAACTTTGTATGGGATGTATCTTTAAAACTATAGCAGGAATATACTTTCTTGAACAGCGGAGCGAGCGCAGAACCACTACGGTGAACTGATATGATCGAAAAGTATGCTAAAAGATGATCGATTTGAACAGAAAGGACAAACTAAAAAATTTCAAACTAAGCTTTAAAACGACAAATATTCAGTGTCTAAAGTAGGTGAAATCGCAAAAAGGATTGCAAACAGAATCCATATTGCGATGTTTTTGAAGTGCAACAGGTCCGATCTACACAAACGAGGTGTATACGCAACGGGCTTTACGCGACGATCAATAAAAAGTCGGTTAATATCAAGACAAAATATTTCACGGTGACTGAAAAAATGTAAAATGCGACTAACTTTGTATGGGATGTTTCTTTTAAAATATCGCAAAGGAGTATCAACTGAAAACAGCGGAGCGAGCGCAGAACCACTACGGTGAGCTAATATTATCGAAAAGAATGCTAAAAGATGATCGATTTGAACAGAAACGACAAACTAAAACATTTCAAACTGGGCATGAAAACGACAAATATTCAGTGTCTAAAGTAGGTAAAATCGCAAAAAATATTGCAAACAGAATCCATATTGCGAAGTTTTTGAAGTGCAACAGGTCCGATCTACACAAACGAGGTATCTACGCAACGGGCTTTACGCGACGGTCAATATAAAGTCGGTTAATATCAAGACAAAATATTTCACGGTGACCGAAAAAGTGTAAAATGCGACTAACTTTGTATGGGATGTATCTTTAAAACTAAAGCAGGAATATACCTTTTTGAACAGTGGAGCGAGCGCAGAACCACTACGGTGAACTGATATGATCAAAAAGTATGCTAAAAGATGATCGATTTGAACAGAAACGACAAACTAAAAAAATTCAAACTAAGCTATATAACGACAAATATTCAGTGTCTAAAGTAGGTGAAATCGCAAAAAGGATTACAAACAGAATCCATATTGCGAGGTTTTTGAAGTGCAACAGGTCCGATCTACACAAACGAGGCATCTACGCAACGGGCTTTACGCGACGGTCAATATAAAGTCGGTTAATATCAAGACAAAATATTTCACGGTGACCGAAAAAGTGTAAAATGCGACTAACTTTGTATGGGATGTATCTTTTAAAATATCGCAAAGGAGTATCAACTGAAAACAGCGGAGCGAGCGCAGAACCACTACGAAGAGCTAATATTATCGAAAAGTATGCTAAAAGATGATCGATTTGAACAGAAACGACAAACTAAAAAATTTCAAACTAAGCTTTAAAACGACAAATATTCAGTGTCTAAAGTAGGTGAAATCGCAAAAAGGATTGCAAACAGAATCCATATTGCGATGTTTTTGAAGTGCAACAGGTCCGATCTACACAAACGAGGTGTATACGCAATGAGTTTTACGGGACGGTCACTATAAATTAGGTTATTATCAAGACAAAATATTTCACGGTTACCGAAAAAGTGTTAAATTCGACTAACTTTGTATGGGATGTATCTTTTAAAATATCGCCAAAGAGTGTCTTCTAAAAACAGCAGAGCGAGCGCTGAACTACTTCAGTGATCAGATATGATCGAAAAGTATGCTAAAAGATGATCGATTTGAACAGAAACGACAAACTAAAACATTTCAAACTGGGCATGAAAACGACATATATTCAGTGTCTAAAGTAGATGAAAACGCAAAAAATATTGCAAACAGAATCCATATTGCGAAGTTTTTAAAGTGCAACAGGTCCGATCTACACAAACGAGGTGTCTACGCAACGGGCTTTACGCGACGGTCAATATAAAGTCGGTTAATATCAAGACAAAATATTTCACGGTGACCGAAAAAGTGTAAAATGCGACTAACTTTGTATGGGATGTATCTTTAAAACCATAGCAGGAATATACCTTCTTGAACAGCGGAGCGAGCGCAGAACCACTACGGTGAACTGATATGATCGAAAAGTATGCTAAAAGATGATCGATTTGAACAGAAACGACAAACTAAAACATTTCAAACTGGGCATGAAAACGACAAATATTCAGTGTCTAAAGTAGGTGAAATCGCAAAAAGGATTGCAAACAGAATCCATATTGCGATGTTTTTGAAGTGCAACAGGTCCGATCTAAACAAACGAGGTGTATACGCAACGGGCTTTACGCGACGGTCAATAAAAAGTCGGTTAATATCAAGACAAAATATTTCACGGTGACTGAAAAAGTGTAAAATGCGACTAACTTTGTATGGGATGTATCTTTTAAAATATCGCAAAGGAGTATCAACTGAAAACAGCGGAGCGAGCGCAGAACCACTACGGTGAGCTAATATTATCGAAAAGTATGCTAAAAGATGATCGATTTGAACAGAAACGACAAACTAAAACATTTCAAACTGGGCATGAAAACGACAAATATTCAGTGTCTAAAGTAGGTGAAATCGCAAAAATTATTGCAAACAGAATACATATTGCGAAGTTTTTGAAGTGCAACAGGTCCGATCTACACAAACGAGGTGTCTACGCAACGGGCTTTACGCGACGGTCAATATTAAGTCGGCTAATATCTAGACAAAATATTTCACGGTGACCGAAAAAGTGTAAAATGCGACTAACTTTGTATGGGATGTATCTTTAAAACTATAGCAGGATTATACCTTCTTGAACAGCGAAACGAGCGCAGAACCACTACGGTGAACTGATATGATCGAAAAGTATGCTAAAAGATGATCGATTTGAACAGAAACGACAAACTAAAAAATTTCAAACTAAGCTTTAAAACGACAAATATTCAGTGTCTAAAGTAGGTGAAATCGCAAAAAGGATTGCAAACAGAATCCATATTGCGATGTTTTTGAAGTGCAACAGGTCCGATCTACACAAACGAGGTGTATACGCAATGGGTTTTACGGGACGGTCACTATAAATTAGGTTATTATCAAGACAAAATATTTCACGGTTACCGAAAAAGTGTTAAATTCGACTAACTTTGTATGGGATGTATCTTTTAAAATATCGCCAAAGAGTGTCTTCTAAAAACAGCGGAGCGAGCGCTGAACTACTTCAGTGATCAGATATGATCGAAAAGTATGCTAAAAGATGATCGATTTGAACAGAAACGACAAACTAAAACATTTCAAACTGGGCATGAAAACGACATATATTCAGTGTCTAAAGTAGATGAAAACGCAAAAAATATTGCAAACAGAATCCATATTGCGAAGTTTTTAAAGTGCAACAGGTCCGATCTACACAAACGAGGTGTCTACGCAACGGGCTTTACGCGACGGTCAATATAAAGTCGGTTAATATCAAGACAAAATATTTCACGGTGACCGAAAAAGTGTAAAATGCGACTAACTTTGTATGGGATGTATCTTTAAAACCATAGCAGGAATATACCTTCTTGAACAGCGGAGCGAGCGCAGAACCACTACGGTGAACTGATATGATCGAAAAGTATGCTAAAAGATGATCGATTTGAACAGAAACGACAAACTAAAACATTTCAAACTGGGCATGAAAACGACAAATATTCAGTGTCTAAAGTAGGTGAAATCGCAAAAAGGATTGCAAACAGAATCCATATTGCGATGTTTTTGAAGTGCAACAGGTCCGATCTAAACAAACGAGGTGTACACGCAACGGGCTTTACGCGACGGTCAATATAAAGTCGGTTAATATCAAGACAAAATATTTCACGGTGACCGAAAAAGTGTAAAATGCGACTAACTTTGTATGGGATGTATCTTTAAAACTATAGCAGGAATATACCTTTTTGAACAGTGGAGCGAGCGCAGAACCACAACGGTGAACTGATATGATCGAAAAGTATGCTAAAAGATGATCGATTTGAACAGAAACGACAAACTAAAACATTTCAAACTGGGCATGAAAACGACAAATATTCAGTGTCTAAAGTAGGTGAAATCGCAAAAAGGATTGCAAACAGAATCCATATTGCGATGTTTTTGAAGTGCAACAGGTCCGATCTAAACAAACGAGGTGTATACGCAACGGGCTTTACGCGACGATCAATAAAAAGTCGGTTAATATCAAGACAAAATATTTCACGGTGACTGAAAAAGTGTAAAATGCGACTAACTTTGAATGGGATGTATCTTTTAAAATATCGCAAAGGAGTATCAACTGAAAATAGCGGAGCGAGCGCGAAACCACTACGGTGAGCTAATATTATCGAAAAGTATGCTAAAAGATTATCGATTTGAACAGAAACGACAAACTAAAACATTTCAAACTGGGCATGAAAACGACAAATATTCAGTGTCTAAAGTAGGTGAAATCGCAAAAATTATTGCAAACAGAATACATATTGCGAAGTTTTTGAAGTGCAACAGGTCCGATCTACACAAACGAGGTATCTACGCAACGGGCTTTACGCGACGGTCAATATAAAGTCGGTTAATATCAAGACAAAATATTTCACGGTGACCGAAAAAGTGTAAAATGCGACTAACTTTGTATGGGATGTATCTTTAAAACTAAAGCAGGAATATACCTTTTTGAACAGTGGAGCGAGCGCAGAACCACTACGGTGAACTGATATGATCAAAAAGTATGCTAAAAGATGATCGATTTGAACAGAAACGACAAACTAAAAAAATTCAAACTAAGCTATAAAACGACAAATATTCAGTGTCTAAAGTAGGTGAGATCGCAAAAAGGATTGCAAACAGAATCCATATTGCGATGTTTTTGAAGTGCAACAGGTCCGATCTACACAAACGAGGTGTATACGCAACGGGCTTTACGCGACGATCAATAAAAAGTCGGTTAATATCAAGACAAAATATTTCACGGTGACCGAAAAAGTGTAAAATGCGACTAACTTTGTATGGGATGTATCTTTTAAAATATCGCAAAGGAGTATCAACTGAAAACAGCGGAGCGAGCGCAGAACCACTACGAAGAGCTAATATTATCGAAAAGTATGCTAAAAGATGATCGATTTGAACAGAAACGACAAACTAAAACATTTCAAACTGGGCATGAAAACGACAAATATTCAGTGTCTAAAGTAGGTGAAATCGCAAAAAGGATTACAAACAGAATCCATATTGCGAAGTTTTTGAAGTGCAACAGGTCCGATCTACACAAACGAGGCATCTACGCAACGGGCTTTACGCGACGGTCAATATAAAGTCGGTTAATATCAAGACAAAATATTTCACGGTGACCGAAAAAGTGTAAAATGCGACTAACTTTGTATGGGATGTATCTTTAAAACTATAGCAGGAATATACTTTCTTGAACAGCGGAGCGAGCGCAGAACCACTACGGTGAACTGATATGATCGAAAAGTATGCTAAAAGATGATCGATTTGAACAGAAACGACAAACTAAAAAAATTCAAACTAAGCTTTAAAACGACAAATATTTAGTGTCTAAAGTAGGTGAAATCGCAAAAAGAATTGCAAACAGAATCCATATTGCGATGTTTTTGAAGTGCAACAGGTCCGATCTACACAAACGAGGTGTAAACGCAACGGGTTTTACGCGACGATCAATAAAAAGTCGGTTAATATCAAGACAAAATATTTCACGGTTACCGAAAAAGTGTTGAATTCGACTAACTTTGTATGGGATGTATCTTTTAAAATATCGCCAAAGAGTGTCTTCTAAAAACAGCGGAGCGAGCGCTGAACTACTTCAGTGATCAGATATGATCAAAAAGTATGCTAAAAGATGATCGATTTGAACAGAAACGACAAACTAAAACATTTCAAACTGGGCATGAAAACGACATATATTCAGTGTCTAAAGTAGATGAAAACGCAAAAAATATTGCAAACAGAATCCATATTGCGACGTTTTTAAAGTGCAACAGGTCCGATCTACACAAACGAGGTGTCTACGCAACGGGCTTTACGCGACGGTCAATATAAAGTCGGTTAATATCAAGACAAAATATTTCACGGTGACCGAAAAAGTGTAAAATGCGACTAACTTTGTATGGGATGTATCTTAAAAACCATAGCAGGAATATACCTTCTTGAACAGCGGAGCGAGCGCAGAACCACTACGGTGAACTGATATGATCGAAAAGTATGCTAAAAGATGATCGATTTGAACAGAAACGACAAACTAAAACATTTCAAACTGGGCATGAAAACGACAAATATTCAGTGTCTAAAGTAGGTGAAATCGCAAAAAGGATTGCAAACAGAATCCATATTGCGATGTTTTTGAAGTGCAACAGGTCCGATCTAAACAAACGATGTGTATACGCAACGGGCTTTACGCGACCGTAAATATAAAGTCGGTTAATATCAAGACAAAATATTTCACGGTGACCGAAAAAGTGTAAAATGCGACTAACTTTGTATGGGATGTATCTTTAAAACTATAGCAGGAATATACCTTTTTGAACAGTGGAGCGAGCGCAGAACCACTACGGTGAACTGATATGATCAAAAAGTATGCTAAAAGATGATCGATTTGAACAGAAACGACAAACTAAAAAATTTCAAACTAAGCAATAAAACGACAAATATTCAGTGTCTAAAGTAGGTGAGATCGCAAAAAGGATTGCAAACAGAATCCATATTGCGATGTTTTTGAAGTGCAACAGGTCCGATCTACACAAACGAGGTGTATACGCAACGGGCTTTACGCGACGATCAATAAAAAGTCGGTTAATATCAAGACAAAATATTTCACGGTGACTGAAAAAGTGTAAAATGCGACTAACTTTGTATGGGATGTATCTTTTAAAATATCGCAAAGGAGTATCAACTGAAAACAGCGGAGCGAGCGCAGAACCACTACGGTGAGCTAATATTATCGAAAAGTATGCTAAAAGATGATCGATTTGAACAGAAACGACAAACTAAAACATTTCAAACTGGGCATGAAAACGACAAATATTCAGTGTCTAAAGTAGGTGAAATCGCAAAAATTATTGCAAACAGAATACATATTGCGAAGTTTTTGGAGTGCAACAGGTCCGATCTACACAAACGAGGTGTCTACGCAACGGGCTTTACGCGACGGTCAATATTAAGTCGGCTAATATCAAGACAAAATATTTCACGGTGACCGAAAAAGTGTAAAATGCGACTAACTTTGTATGGGATGTATCTTTAAAACTATAGCAGGAATATACCTTCTTGAACAGCGGAGCGAGCGCAGAACCACTACGGTGTACTGATATGATCGAAAAGTATGCTAAAAGATGATCGATTTGAACAGAAACGACAAACTAAAAAATTTCAAACTAAGCTTTAAAACGACAAATATTCAGTGTCTAAAGTAGGTGAAATCGCAAAAAGGATTGCAAACAGAACCCATATTGCGATGTTTTTGAAGTGCAACAGGTCCGATCTACACAAACGAGGTGTATACGCAATGGGTTTTACGGGACGGTCACTATAAATTAGGTTATTATCAAGACAAAATATTTCACGGTTACCGAAAAAGTGTTAAATTCGACTAACTTTGTATGGGATGTATCTTTTAAAATATCGCCAAAGAGTGTCTTCTTAAAACAGCGAAGCGAGCGCTGAACTACTTCAGTGATCAGATATGATCGAAAAGTATGCTAAAAGATGATCGATTTGAACAGAAACGACAAACTAAAACATTTCAAACTGGGCATGAAAACGACATATATTCAGTGTCTAAAGTAGATGAAAACGCAAAAAATATTGCAAACAGAATCCATATTGCGAAGTTTTTAAAGTGCAACAGGTCCGATCTACACAAACGAGGTGTCTACGCAACGGGCTTTACGCGACGGTCAATATAAAGTCGGTTAATATCAAGACAAAATATTTCACGGTGACCGAAAAAGTGTAAAATGCGACTAACTTTGTATGGGATGTATCTTTAAAACCATAGCAGGAATATACCTTCTTGAACAGCGGAGCGAGCGCAGAACCACTACGGTGAACTGATATGATCGAAAAGTATGCTAAAAGATGATCGATTTGAACAGAAACGACAAACTAAAACATTTCAAACTGGGCATGAAAACGACAAATATTCAGTGTCTAAAGTAGGTGAAATCGCAAAAAGGATTGCAAACAGAATCCATATTGCGATGTTTTTGAAGTGCAACAGGTCCGATCTAAACAAACGAGGTGTATACGCAACGGGCTTTACGCGACGGTCAATAAAAAGTCGGTTAATATCAAGACAAAATATTTCACGGTGACTGAAAAAGTGTAAAATGCGACTAACTTTGTATGGGATGTATCTTTTAAAATATCGCAAAGGAGTATCAACTGAAAACAGCGGAGCGAGCGCAGAACCACTTCGGTGAGCTAATATTATCGAAAAGTATGCTAAAAGATGATCGATTTGAACAGAAACGACAAACTAAAACATTTCAAACTGGGCATGAAAACGACAAATATTCAGTGTCTAAAGTAGGTGAAATCGCAAAAATTATTGCAAACAGAATACATATTGCGAAGTTTTTGAAGTGCAACAGGTCCGATCTACACAAACGAGGTGTCTACGCAACGGGCTTTACGCGACGGTCAATATTAAGTCGGCTAATATCAAGACAAAATATTTCACGGTGACCGAAAAAGTGTAAAATGCGACTAACTTTGTATGGGATGTATCTTTAAAACTATAGCAGGATTATACCTTCTTGAACAGCGAAACGAGCGCAGAACCACTACGGTGAACTGATATGATCGAAAAGTATGCTAAAAGATGATCGATTTGAACAGAAACGACAAACTAAAAAATTTCAAACTAAGCTTTAAAACGACAAATATTCAGTGTCTAAAGTAGGTGAAATCGCAAAAAGGATTGCAAACAGAATCCATATTGCGATGTTTTTGAAGTGCAACAGGTCCGATCTACACAAACGAGGTGTATACGCAATGGGTTTTACGGGACGGTCACTATAAATTAGGTTATTATCAAGACAAAATATTTCACGGTTACCGAAAAAGTGTTAAATTCGACTAACTTTGTATGGGATGTATCTTTTAAAATATCGCCAAAGAGTGTCTTCTAAAAACAGCGGAGCGAGCGCTGAACTACTTCAGTGATCAGATATGATCGAAAAGTATGCTAAAAGATGATCGATTTGAACAGAAACGACAAACTAAAACATTTCAAACTGGGCATGAAAACGACAAATATTCAGTGTCTAAAGTAGATGAAAACGCAAAAAATATTGCAAACAGAATCCATATTGCGAAGTTTTTAAAGTGCAACAGGTCCGATCTACACAAACGGGGTGTCTACGCAACGGGCTTTACGCGACGGTCAATATAAAGTCGGTTAATATCAAGACAAAATATTTCACGGTGACCGAAAAAGTGTAAAATGCGACTAACTTTGTATGGGATGTATCTTTAAAACCATAGCAGGAATATACCTTCTTGAACAGCGGAGCGAGCGCAGAACCACTACGGTGAACTGATATGATCGAAAAGTATGCTAAAAGATGATCGATTTGAACAGAAACGACAAACTAAAACATTTCAAACTGGGCATGAAAACGACAAATATTCAGTGTCTAAAGTAGGTGAAATCGCAAAAAGGATTGCAAACAGAATCCATATTGCGATGTTTTTGAAGTGCAACAGGTCCGATCTAAACAAACGAGGTGTACACGCAACGGGCTTTACGCGACGGTCAATATAAAGTCGGTTAATATCAAGACAAAATATTTCACGGTGACCGAAAAAGTGTAAAATGCGACTAACTTTGTATGGGATGTATCTTTAAAACTATAGCAGGAATATACCTTTTTGAACAGTGGAGCGAGCGCAGAACCACTACGGTGAACTGATATGATCAAAAAGTATGCTAAAAGATGATCGATTTGAACAGAAACGACAAACTAAAAAATTTCAAACTAAGCTATAAAACGACAAATATTCAGTGTCTAAAGGAGGTGAGATCGCAAAAAGGATTGCAAACAGAATCCATATTGCGATGTTTTTGAAGTGCAACAGGTCCGATCTACACAAACGAGGTGTATACGCAACGGGCTTTACGCGACGATCAATAAAAAGTCGGTTAATATCAAGACAAAATATTTCACGGTGACCGAAAAAGTGTAAAATGCGACTAACTTTGTATGGGATGTATCTTTTAAAATATCGCAAAGGAGTATCAACTGAAAACAGCGGAGCGAGCGCAGAACCACTACGAAGAGCTAATATTATCGAAAAGTATGCTAAAAGATGATCGATTTGAACAGAAACGACAAACTAAAACATTTCAAACTGGGCATGAAAACGACAAATATTCAGTGTCTAAAGTAGGTGAAATCGCAAAAATTATTGCAAACAGAATACATATTGCGAAGTTTTTGAAGTGCAACAGGTCCGATCTACACAAACGAGGTGTCTACGCAACGGGCTTTACGCGACGGTCAATATTAAGTCGGTTAATATCAAGACAAAATATTTCACGGTGACCGAAAAAGTGTAAAATGCGAGTAACTTTGTATGGGATGTATCTTTAAAACCATAGCAGGAATATACCTTCTTGAACAGCGGAGCGAGCGCAGAACCACTACGGTGAACTGATATGATCGAAAAGTATGCTAAAAGATGATCGATTTGAACAGAAACGACAAACTTAAAAAATTCAAACTAAGCTTTAAAACGACAAATATTCTGTGTCTAAAGTAGGTGAAAACGCAAAAAATATTGCAAACAGAATCCATATTGCGAAGTTTTTAAAGTGCAACAGGTCCGATCTACACAAACGAGGTGTCTACGCAACGGGCTTTACGCGACGATCAATAAAAAGTCGGTTAATATCAAGACAAAATATTTCACGGTGACCGAAAAAGTGTAAAATGCGACTAACTTTGTATGGGATGTATCTTTTAAAATATCGCAAAGGAGTATCAACTGAAAACAGCGGAGCGAGCGCAGAACCACTACGAAGAGCTAATATTATCAAAAAGTATGCTAAAAGATGATCGATTTGAACAGAAACGACAAACTAAAACATTTCAAACTGGGCATGAAAACGACAAATATTCAGTGTCTAAAGTAGGTGAAATCGCAAAAAGGATTGCAAACAGAATCCATATTGCGAAGTTTTTGAAGTGCAACAGGTCCGATCTACACAAACGAGGTGTAAACGCAACGGGTTTTACGCGACGATCAATAAAAAGTCGGTTAATATCAAGACAAAATATTTCACGGTTACCGAAAAAGTGTTGAATTCGACTAACTTTGTATGGGATGTATCTTTTAAAATATCGCCAAAGAGTGTCTTCTAAAAACAGCGGAGCGAGCGCTGAACTACTTCAGTGATCAGATATGATCAAAAAGTATGCTAAAAGATGATCGATTTGAACAGAAACGACAAACTAAAACATTTCAAACTGGGCATGAAAACGACATATATTCAGTGTCTAAAGTAGATGAAAACGCAAAAAATATTGCAAACAGAATCCATATTGCGAAGTTTTTAAAGTGCAATAGGTCCGATCTACACAAACGAGGTGTCTACGCAATGGGTTTTACGGGACGGTCACTATAAATTAGGTTATTATCAAGACAAAATATTTGACGGTTACCGAAAAAGTGTTAAATTCGACTAACTTTGTATGGGATGTATCTTTTAAAATATCGCCAAAGAGTGTCTTCTAAAAACAGCGGAGCGAGCGCTGAACTACTTCAGTGATCAGATATGATCGAAAAGTATGCTAAAAGATGATCGATTTGAACAGAAACGACAAACCAAAACATTTCAAACTGGGCATGAAAACGACATATATTCAGTGTCTAAAGTAGATGAAAACGCAAAAAATATTGCAAACAGAATCCATATTGCGAAGTTTTTAAAGTGCAACAGGTCCGATCTACACAAACGAGGTGTCTACGCAACGGGCTTTACGCGACGGTCAATATAAAGTCGGTTAATATCAAGACAAAATATTTCACGGTGACCGAAAAAGTGTAAAATGCGAGTAACTTTGTATGGGATGTATCTTAAAAACCATAGCAGGAATATACCTTCTTGAACAGCGGAGCGAGCGCAGAACCACTACGGTGAACTGATATGATCGAAAAGTATGCTAAAAGATGATCGATTTGAACAGAAACGACAAACTAAAAAAATTCAAACTAAGCTTTAAAACGACAAATATTCTGTGTCTAAAGTAGGTGAGATCGCAAAAAGGATTGCAAACAGAATCCATATTGCGATGTTTTTGAAGTGCAACAGGTCCGATCTAAACAAACGAGGTGTATACGCAACGGGCTTTACGCGACGATCAATAAAAAGTCGGTTAATATCAAGACAAAATATTTCACGGTGACCGAAAAAGTGTAAAATGCGACTAACTTTGTATGGGATGTATCTTTTAAAATATCGCAAAGGAGTATCAACTGAAAACAGCGGAGCGAGCGCAGAACCACTACGAAGAGCTAATATTATCGAAAAGTATGCTAAAAGATGATCGATTTGAACAGAAACGACAAACTAAAACATTTCAAACTGGGCATGAAAACGACAAATATTCAGTGTCTAAAGTAGGTGAAATCGCAAAAAGGATTGCAAACAGAATCCATATTGCGAAGTTTTTGAAGTGCAACAGGTCCGATCTACACAAACGAGGCATCTACGCAACGGGCTTTACGCGACGGTCAATATAAAGTCGGTTAATATCAAGACAAAATATTTCACGGTGACCGAAAAAGTGTAAAATGCGACTAACTTTGTATGGGATGTATCTTTAAAACTATAGCAGGAATATACTTTCTTGAACAGCGGAGCGAGCGCAGAACCACTACGGTGAACTGATATGATCGAAAAGTATGCTAAAAGATGATCGATTTGAACAGAAACGACAAACTAAAAAATTTCAAACTAAGCTTTAAAACGACAAATATTCAGTGTCTAAAGTAGGTGAAATCGCAAAAAGGATTGCAAACAGAATCCATATTGCGATGTTTTTGAAGTGCAACAGGTCCGATCTACACAAACGAGGTGTATACGCAACGGGCTTTACGCGACGATCAATAAAAAGTCGGTTAATATCAAGACAAAATATTTCACGGTGACTGAAAAAATGTAAAATGCGACTAACTTTGTATGGGATGTATCTTTTAAAATATCGCAAAGGAGTATCAACTGAAAACAGCGGAGCGAGCGCAGAACCACTACGGTGAGCTAATATTATCGAAAAGTATGCTAAAAGATGATCGATTTGAACAGAAACGACAAACTAAAACATTTCAAACTGGGCATGAAAACGACAAATATTCAGTGTCCAAAGTAGGTAAAATCGCAAAAATTATTGCAAACAGAATCCATATTGCGAAGTTTTTGAAGTGCAACAGGTCCGATCTACACAAACGAGGTATCTACGCAACGGGCTTTACGCGACGGTCAATATAAAGTCGGTTAATATCAAGACAAAATATTTCACGGTGACCGAAAAAGTGTAAAATGCGACTAACTTTGTATGGGATGTATCTTTAAAACTATAGCAGGAATATACCTTTTTGAACAGTGGAGCGAGCGCAGAACCACTACGGTGAACTGATATGATCAAAAAGTATGCTAAAAGATGATCGATTTGAACAGAAACGACAAACTAAAACATTTCAAACTGGGCATGAAAACGACAAATATTCAGTGTCTAAAGTAGGTAAGATCGCAAAAAGGATTGCAAACAGAATCCATATTGCGATGTTTTTGAAGTGCAACAGGTCCGATCTACACAAACGAGGTGTATACGCAACGGGCTTTACGCGACGATCAATAAAAAGTCGGTTAATATCAAGACAAAATATTTCACGGTTACCGAAAAAGTGTTGAATTCGACTAACTTTGTATGGGATGTATCTTTTAAAATATCGCCAAAGAGTGTCTTCTAAAAACAGCGGAGCGAGCGCTGAACTACTTCAGTGATCAGATATGATCAAAAAGTATGCTAAAAGATGATCGATTTGAACAGAAACGACAAACTAAAACATTTCAAACTGGGCATGAAAACGACATATATTCAGTGTCTAAAGTAGATGAAAACGCAAAAAATATTGCAAACAGAATCCATATTGCGAAGTTTTTAAAGTGCAACAGGTCCGATCTACACAAACGAGGTGTCTACGCAACGGGCTTTACGCGACGGTCAATATAAAGTCGGTTAATATCAAGACAAAATATTTCACGGTGACCGAAAAAGTGTAAAATGCGACTAACTTTGTATGGGATGTATCTTTTGAAATATCGCAAAAACGTACCTATTAGAACAGTGGAAGGAGCGCAGAACCACTACGGTGAGCTAACATGATCGAAAAGTATGCTAAAAGATGATCGATTTGAACAGAAACGACAAACTAAAACATTTCAAACTGGGCATGAAAACGACAAATATTCAGTGTCTAAAGTAGGTGAAAACGCAAAAATGATTGCAAGCAGAATCCATATTGCGAAGTTTTTGAAGTGCAACAGGTCCGATCTACACAAACGAGGTGTCTACGCAACGGGCTTTACGCGATGGTCAATATAAAGTCGGTTATTATCAAGACAAAATATTTCACGGTTACCGAAAAAGTGTTTAATTCGACTAAATTTGTATGGGATGTATCTTTTAAAATATCGCCAAAGAGTGTCTTCTAAAAACAGTGGAGCGAGCGCTGATCTACTTCAGTGATCAGATATGATCGAAAAGTATGCTAAAAGATGATCCATTTGAACAGAAACGACAAACTAAAACATTTCAAACTGGGCATGAAAACGACATATATTCAGTGTCTAAAGTAGGTAAAAAGGCAAAAAATATTGCAAACAGAATCCATATTGCGAAGTTTTTAAAGTGCAACAGGTCCGATCTACACAAACGAGGTGTCTACGCAACGGGCTTTACGCGATGGTCAATATAAAGTCGGTTAATATCAAGACAAAATATTTCACGGTGACCGAAAAAGTGTAAAATGCGACTAATTTTGTATGGGATGTATCTTTTGAAATATCGCAAAAACGTACCTACTAGAACAGTGAAAGGAGCGCAGAACCACTACGACGAGCTAACATTATCGAAAAGTATGCTAAAAGATGATCGATTTGAACAGAAACGACATACTAAAACATTTAAAACTGAGCATGTAAACGACAAATATTCAGTGTCTAAAGTAGGTGAAATCGCAAAAATTATTGCAAACAGAATCCATATTGCGAAGTTTTTGATGTGCAACAGGTCCGATCTACACAAACGAGGTGTCTACGCAACGGGCTCTACGCGACGGTCAATATAAAGTCGGTTAATATCAAGACAAAATATTTCATGGTGACCGAAAATGTGTAAAATGCGACTAACTTTGTATGGGATGTATCTTTTGAAATATCGCAAAAACGTACCTACTAGAACAGTGGAAGGAGCGCAGAACCACTACGGTGAGCTTACATGATCGAAAAGTATGCTAAAAGATGATCGATTTGAACAGAAACGACAAACTAAAACATTTCAAACTGGGCATGAAAATGACAAATATTCAGTGTCTAAAGTAGGTGAAAACGCAAAAATGATTGCAAACAGAATCCATATTGCGAAGTTTTTGAAGTGCAACAGGTCCGATCTACACAAACGAGGTGTCTACGCAACGGGCTCTACGCGACGGTCAATATAAAGTCGGTTAATATCAAGACAAAATATTTCACGGTGACCGAAAAAGTGTAAAATGCGACTAACTTTGTATGGGATGTATCTTTAAAACCATAGCAGGAATATACCTTCTTGAACAGCGGAGCGAGCGCAGAACCACTACGGTGAACTGATATGATCGAAAAGTATGCTAAAAGATGATCGATTTGAACAGAAACGACAAACTAAAAAATTTCAAACTAAGCTTTAAAACGACAAATATTCTGTGTCTAAAGTAGGTGAGATCGCAAAAAGGATTGCAAACAGAATCCATATTGCGATGTTTTTGAAGTGTAACAGGTCCGATCTAAACAAACGAGGTGTATACGCAACGGGCTTTACGCGACGATCAATAAAAAGTCGGTTAATATCAAGACAAAATATTTCACGGTGACCGAAAAAGTGTAAAATGCGACTAACTTTGTATGGGATGTATCTTTTAAAATATCGCAAAGGAGTATCAACTGAAAACAGCGGAGCGAGCGCAGAACCACTACGGTGAGCTAATATTATCGAAAAGTATGCTAAAAGATGATCAAATTGAACAGAAACGACAAACTAAAACATTTCAAACTGGGCATGAAAACGACAAATATTCAGTGTCTTAAGTAGGTGAAATCGAAAAAAATATTGCAAACAGAATCCATATTGCGAAGTTTTTGAAGTGCAACAGGTCCAATCTACACAAACGAGGTGTCTACGCAACGGGCTTTACGCGACGCTCAATATTAAATCGGTTAATGTCAAGACAAAATATTTCACGGTGACCGAAAAAGTGTTAAATTCGACTAACTTTGCATGGGATGTATCTTTTAAAATATCGCCAAAGAGTGTCTTCTAAAAACAGCGGAGCGAGCGCTGAACTACTTCAGTGATCAGATATGATCGAAAAGTATGCTAAAAGATGATCAATTTGAACAGAAACGACAAACTAAAACATTTCAAACTGGGCATGAAAACGACAAATATTCAGTGTCTAAAGTAGGTGAAAACGCAAAAATGATTGCAAACAGAATCCATATTGCGAAGTTTTTGAAGTGCAACAGGTCCGATCTACACAAACGAGGTGTCTACGCAACGGGCTCTACGCGACGGTCAATATAAAGTCGGTTAATATCAAGACAAAATATTTCATGTTGACCGAAAAAGTGTAAAATGCGAGTAACTTTGTGTGGGATGTATCTTTTGAAATATCGCAAAAACGTACCTACTAGAACAGTGGAAGGAGCGCAGAACCACTACGGTGAGCTAACATGATCGAAAAGTATGCTAAAAGATGATCGATTTGAACAGAAACGACAAACTAAAACATTTAAAACTGAGCATGTAAACGACAAATATTCAGTGTCTAAAGTAGGCGAAATCGCAAAAATAATTGCAAACAGAATCCATATTGCGATGTTTTTGAAGTGCAACAGGTCCGATCTACACAAACGAGGTGTCTACGCAACGGGCTTTACGCGACGGTCAATATTAAGTCGGTTAATATCAAGACAAAATATTTCATGGTGACCGAAAAAGTGTAAAATGCGACTATCTTTGTATGGGATGTATCTTTAACACTATAGCAGGAATATACCTTCTTGAACAGCGGAGCGAGCGCAGAACCACTACGGTGAACTAATATGATCGAAAAGAATGCTAAAAGATGATCGATTTGAACAGAAACGACAAACTAAAACATTTCAAACTGGGCATGAAAACGACAAATATTCAGTGTCTAAAGTAGGTGAAAACGCAAAAATGATTGCAAACAGAATCCATATTGCGAAGTTTTTGAAGTGCAACAGGTCCGATCTACACAAACGAGGTGTCTACGCAACGGGCTCTACGCGACGGTCAATATAAAGTCGGTTAATATCAAGACAAAATATTTCATGGTGACCGAAAAAGTGTAAAATGCGAGTAACTTTGTGTGGGATGTATCTTTTGAAATATCGCGAAAACGTACCTACTAGAACAGTGGAAGGAGCGCAGAACCACTACGGTGAGCTAACATGATCGAAAAGTATGCTAAAAGATGATCGATTTGAACAGAAACGACAAACTTAAACATTTAAAACTGAGCATGTAAACGACAAATATTCAGTGTCTAAAGTAGGCGAAATCGCAAAAATAATTGCAAACAGAATCCATATTGCGATGTTTTTGAAGTGCAACAGGTCCGATCTACACAAACGAGGTGTCTACGCAACGGGCTTTACGCGACGGTCAATATTAAGTCGGTTAATATCAAGACAAAATATTTCACGGTGACCGAAAAAGTGTAAAATGCGACTAACTTTTTATGGGATGTATCTTTTAAAATATCGCAAAGAAGTATCAACTGAAAACAGCGGAGCGAGCGCAGAACCACTACGGTGAGCTAATATTATCGAAAAGTATGCTAAAAGATGATCGATTTGAACAGAAACGACAAACTAAAACATTTCAAACTGGGCATGAAAACGACAAATATTCAGTGTCTAAAGTAGGTGAAATCGCAAAAATTATTGCAAACAGAATCCATATTGCGAAGTTTTTGAAGTGCAACAGGTCCGATCTACACAAACGAGGTGTCTACGCAACGGGCTTTACGCGACGGTCACTATAAATTAGGTTATTATCAAGACAAAATATTTCACGGTTACCGAAAAAGTGTTAAATTCGACTAACTTTGTATGGGATGTATCTTTTAAAATATCGTCAAAGAGTGTCTTCTAAAAACAGCGGAGCGAGCGCTGAACTACTTCAGTGATCAGATATGATCGAAAAGTATGCTAAAAGATGATCGATTTAAACAGAAACGACAAACTAAAACATTTCAAACTGGGCATGAAAACGACAAATATTCAGTGTTTAAAGTAGGCGAAATCGCAAAAAGGATTGCAAACAGAATCCATATTGCGATGTTTTTGAAGTGCAACAGGTCCGATCTACACAAACGAGGTGTCTACGCAACGGGCTCTACGCGACGGTCAATATAAAGTCGGTTAATATCAAGACAAAATATTTCATGGTGACCGAAAATGTGTAAAATGCGACTAACTTTGTATGGGATGTATCTTTTGAAATATCGCAAAAACGTACCTACTAGAACAGTGGAAGGAGCGCAGAACCACTACGGTGAGCTTACATGATCGAAAAGTATGCTAAAAGATGATCGATTTGAACAGAAACGACAAACTAAAACATTTCAAACTGGGCATGAAAATGACAAATATTCAGTGTCTAAAGTAGGTGAAAACGCAAAAATGATTGCAAACAGAATCCATATTGCGAAGTTTTTGAAGTGCAACAGGTCCGATCTACACAAACGAGGTGTCTACGCAACGGGCTCTACGCGACGGTCAATATAAAGTCGGTTAATATCAAGACAAAATATTTCACGGTGACCGAAAAAGTGTAAAATGCGACTAACTTTGTATGGGATGTATCTTTAAAACCATAGCAGGAATATACCTTCTTGAACAGCGGAGCGAGCGCAGAACCACTACGGTGAACTGATATGATCGAAAAGTATGCTAAAAGATGATCGATTTGAACAGAAACGACAAACTAAAAAATTTCAAACTAAGCTTTAAAACGACAAATATTCTGTGTCTAAAGTAGGTGAGATCGCAAAAAGGATTGCAAACAGAATCCATATTGCGATGTTTTTGAAGTGTAACAGGTCCGATCTAAACAAACGAGGTGTATACGCAACGGGCTTTACGCGACGATCAATAAAAAGTCGGTTAATATCAAGACAAAATATTTCACGGTGACCGAAAAAGTGTAAAATGCGACTAACTTTGTATGGGATGTATCTTTTAAAATATCGCAAAGGAGTATCAACTGAAAACAGCGGAGCGAGCGCAGAACCACTACGGTGAGCTAATATTATCGAAAAGTATGCTAAAAGATGATCAAATTGAACAGAAACGACAAACTAAAACATTTCAAACTGGGCATGAAAACGACAAATATTCAGTGTCTTAAGTAGGTGAAATCGAAAAAAATATTGCAAACAGAATCCATATTGCGAAGTTTTTGAAGTGCAACAGGTCCAATCTACACAAACGAGGTGTCTACGCAACGGGCTTTACGCGACGCTCAATATTAAATCGGTTAATGTCAAGACAAAATATTTCACGGTGACCGAAAAAGTGTTAAATTCGACTAACTTTGCATGGGATGTATCTTTTAAAATATCGCCAAAGAGTGTCTTCTAAAAACAGCGGAGCGAGCGCTGAACTACTTCAGTGATCAGATATGATCGAAAAGTATGCTAAAAGATGATCAATTTGAACAGAAACGACAAACTAAAACATTTCAAACTGGGCATGAAAACGACAAATATTCAGTGTCTAAAGTAGGTGAAAACGCAAAAATGATTGCAAACAGAATCCATATTGCGAAGTTTTTGAAGTGCAACAGGTCCGATCTACACAAACGAGGTGTCTACGCAACGGGCTCTACGCGACGGTCAATATAAAGTCGGTTAATATCAAGACAAAATATTTCATGTTGACCGAAAAAGTGTAAAATGCGAGTAACTTTGTGTGGGATGTATCTTTTGAAATATCGCAAAAACGTACCTACTAGAACAGTGGAAGGAGCGCAGAACCACTACGGTGAGCTAACATGATCGAAAAGTATGCTAAAAGATGATCGATTTGAACAGAAACGACAAACTAAAACATTTAAAACTGAGCATGTAAACGACAAATATTCAGTGTCTAAAGTAGGCGAAATCGCAAAAATAATTGCAAACAGAATCCATATTGCGATGTTTTTGAAGTGCAACAGGTCCGATCTACACAAACGAGGTGTCTACGCAACGGGCTTTACGCGACGGTCAATATTAAGTCGGTTAATATCAAGACAAAATATTTCATGGTGACCGAAAAAGTGTAAAATGCGACTATCTTTGTATGGGATGTATCTTTAACACTATAGCAGGAATATACCTTCTTGAACAGCGGAGCGAGCGCAGAACCACTACGGTGAACTAATATGATCGAAAAGAATGCTAAAAGATGATCGATTTGAACAGAAACGACAAACTAAAACATTTCAAACTGGGCATGAAAACGACAAATATTCAGTGTCTAAAGTAGGTGAAATCGCAAAAATGATTGCAAACAGAATCCATATTGCGAAGTTTTTGAAGTGCAACAGGTCCGATCTACACAAACGAGGTGTCTACGCAACGGGCTCTACGCGACGGTCAATATAAAGTCGGTTAATATCAAGACAAAATATTTCATGGTGACCGAAAAAGTGTAAAATGCGAGTAACTTTGTGTGGGATGTATCTTTTGAAATATCGCGAAAACGTACCTACTAGAACAGTGGAAGGAGCGCAGAACCACTACGGTGAGCTAACATGATCGAAAAGTATGCTAAAAGATGATCGATTTGAACAGAAACGACAAACTTAAACATTTAAAACTGAGCATGTAAACGACAAATATTCAGTGTCTAAAGTAGGCGAAATCGCAAAAATAATTGCAAACAGAATCCATATTGCGATGTTTTTGAAGTGCAACAGGTCCGATCTACACAAACGAGGTGTCTACGCAACGGGCTTTACGCGACGGTCAATATTAAGTCGGTTAATATCAAGACAAAATATTTCACGGTGACCGAAAAAGTGTAAAATGCGACTAACTTTTTATGGGATGTATCTTTTAAAATATCGCAAAGAAGTATCAACTGAAAACAGCGGAGCGAGCGCAGAACCACTACGGTGAGCTAATATTATCGAAAAGTATGCTAAAAGATGATCGATTTGAACAGAAACGACAAACTAAAACATTTCAAACTGGGCATGAAAACGACAAATATTCAGTGTCTAAAGTAGGTGAAATCGCAAAAATTATTGCAAACAGAATCCATATTGCGAAGTTTTTGAAGTGCAACAGGTCCGATCTACACAAACGAGGTGTCTACGCAACGGGCTTTACGCGACGGTCACTATAAATTAGGTTATTATCAAGACAAAATATTTCACGGTTACCGAAAAAGTGTTAAATTCGACTAACTTTGTATGGGATGTATCTTTTAAAATATCGCCAAAGAGTGTCTTCTAAAAACAGCGGAGCGAGCGCTGAACTACTTCAGTGATCAGATATGATCGAAAAGTATGCTAAAAGATGATCGATTTAAACAGAAACGACAAACTAAAACATTTCAAACTGGGCATGAAAACGACAAATATTCAGTGTTTAAAGTAGGCGAAATCGCAAAAAGGATTGCAAACAGAATCCATATTGCGATGTTTTTGAAGTGCAACAGGTCCGATCTACACAAACGAGGTGTCTACGCAACGGGCTTTACGCGACGGTCAATATTAAGTCGGTTAATATCAAGACAAAATATTTCACGGTGACCGAAAAAGTGTAAAATGCGACTAACTTTGTATGGGATGTAACTTTTAAAATATCGCAAAGGAGTATCAACTGAAAACAGCGGAGCGAGCGCAGAACCACTACGGTGAGCTAATATTATCGAAAAGTATGCTAAAAGATGATCGATTTGAACAGAAACGACAAACTAAAACATTTCAAACTGGGCATGAAAACGACAAATATTCAGTGTCTAAAGTAGGTGAAATCGCAAAAATTATTGCAAACAGAATCCATATTGCGATGTTTTTGAAGTGCAACAGGTCTGATCTACACAAGCGAGTAGTCCACGCAACGGGCTCGACGCGACTGTCAATATAAAGTCGGTTAATATCAAGACAAAATATTTCACGGTGACCGAAAAAGTGTAAAATGCGACTAACTTTGTATGGGATGTATCTCTTAAAATATCGCAAAAAAGTACCTACTAGAACAGCGGAGCGAGCGCAGAACCACTACGGTGAGCTAACATGATCGAAAAGTATGCTTAAAGATGATCGATTTGAACAGAAACGACAAACTAAAAAATTTCAAACTAAGCTTTAAAACGACAAATATTCAGTGTCTAAAGTAGGTGAAATCGCAAAAACGATTGCAAACAGAATCCATATTGCGATGTTTTTTAAGTGCAACAGGTCCGATCTACACAAACGAGGTGTATACGCAATGGGTTTTACGGGACGGTCACTATAAATTAGGTTATTATCAAGACAAAATATTTCACGGTTACCGAAAAAGTGTTAAATTCGACTAACTTTGTATGGGATGTATCTTTTAAAATATCGCCAAAGAGTGTCTTCTTAAAACAGCGGAGCGAGCGCTGAACTACTTCAGTGATCAGATATGATCGAAAAGTATGCTAAAAGATGATCGATTTGAACAGAAACGACAAACTAAAACATTTCAAACTGGGCATGAAAACGACATATATTCAGTGTCTAAAGTAGATGAAAACGCAAAAAATATTGCAAACAGAATCCATATTGCGATGTTTTTGAAGTGCAACAGGTCCGATCTAAACAAACGAGGTGTATACGCAACGGGCTTTACGCGACGATCAATAAAAAGTCGGTTAATATCAAGACAAAATATTTCACGGTGACCGAAAAAGTGTAAAATGCGACTAACTTTGTATGGGATGTATCATTTAAAATATCGCAAAGGAGTATCAACTGAAAACAGCGTAGCGAGCGCAGAACCACTACGGTGAGCTAATATTATCGAAAAGTATGCTAAAAGATGATCAAATTGAACAGAAACGACAAACTAAAATATTTCAAACTGGGCATGAAAACGACAAATATTCAGTGTCTTAAGTAGGTGAAATCGCAAAAATTATTGCAAACAGAATTCATATTGCGAAGTTTTTAAAGTGCAACAGGTCCGATCTACACAAACGAGGTGTCTACGCAACGGGCTTTACGCGAAGGTCAATATTAAGTCGGTTAATATCAAGACAAAATATTTCACGGTGACCGAAAAAGTGTAACATGCGACTAACTTTGTATGGGATGTATCTTTAAAACTATAGCAGGAATATACCTTCTTGAACAGCGGAGCGAGCGCAGAACCACTACGGTGAACTAATATGATCGAAAAGTATGCTCAAAGATGATCGATTTGAACAGAAACGACAAACTAAAACATTTCAAACTGGGCATGAAAACGACAAATATTCAGTGTCTAAAGTAGGTGAAAACGCAAAAATGATTGCAAACAGAATCCATATTGCGAAGTTTTTGAAGTGCAACAGGTCCGATCTACACAAACGAGGTGTCTACGCAACGGGCTCTACGCGACGGTCAATATAAAGTCGGTTAATATCAAGACAAAATATTTCATGGTGACCGAAAAAGTGTAAAATGCGACTAACTTTGTATGGGATGTATCATTTAAAATATCGCAAAAACGTACCTACTAGAATAGTGGAAGGAGCGCAGAACCACTACGGTGAGCTAATATGATCGAAAAGTATGCTAAAAGATGATCGATTTGAACAGAAACGACAAACTAAAACATTTAAAACTGAGCATGTAAACGACAAACATTCAGTGTCAAAATTAGGCGAAATCGCAAAAATAATTGCAAACAGAATCCATATTGCGATGTTTTTGAAGTGCAAAAGGTCCGTTCTACACAAAAGAGGTGTCTACGCAACGGGCTCGACGCGACTGTCAATATAAAGTCGGATAATATCAAGACAAAATATTTCACGGTGACCGAAAAAGTGTAAAGTGCGACTGACTTTGTATGGGATGTATCTTTTAAAATATAGCAAAAGAGTATCAACTGAAAACATTGGAGCGAGCGCAGAACCACTACGGTGAGCTAATATGATCTAAAAGTATGCTAAAAGATGATCGATTGAAACAGAAAGGACAAACTAAAACATTTCTAACTGGGCATGAAAACGACAAATATTCAGTGTCTAAAGTAGGTGAAAACGCAAAAATGATTGCAAACAGAATCCATATTGCGATGTTTTTGAAGTGCAACAGGTCCGATCTACACAAGCGAAGTGTCTACGCAACGGGCTTTACGCGACGGTCAATATAAAGTCGGTTAATATCAAGACAAAATATTTCACGGTGACCAAAAAAGTGTTAAATTCGACTTACTTTGTATGGGATGTGTCTTTTAAAATATCGCAAAGAGTACCTCCTAGAACAGCGGAGCTAGCGCGGAACCACTGCGGTGAAGTAATATGATCGAAAAAAATGCTAAAAGATGATCGATTTAAACAGAAACGACTAACTAAAACATTTCAAACTGAGCTTGAAAACGACAAATATTCAGTGTCTAAAGTAGGTGAAAACGCAAAAAAAAATATGCAAACAGAATCCACATTGCGATGTTTTTGAAGTGCAACAGGTCCGATCTACACAAACGAGGTGTCTACGCAACGGGCTCGACGCGACTGTCAATAAAAAGTCGGTTAATATCAAGACAAAATATTTCACGGTGACCGAAAAAGTGTAAAATGCGACTAAGTTTGTATGGGATGTATCTTTAAAACTATAGCAGGAATATACCTTCTTGAACAGCGGAGCGAGCGCAGAACCACTACGGTGAACTGATATGATCGAAAAGTATGCTAAAAGATGATCGATTTGAACAGAAACGACAAACTAAAACATTTAAAACTGAGCATGTAAACGACAAATATTCAGTGTCTCAAGTAGGTGAAAACGCAAAAATGATTGCAAACAGAATCCATATTGCGAAGTTTTTGAAGTGCAACAGGTCCGATCTACACAAACGAGGTGTCTACGCAACGGGCTCGACGCGACTGTCAATAAAAAGTCGGTTAATATCAAGACAAAATATTTCACGGTGACCGAAAAAGTGTAAAATGCGACTAAGTTTGTATGGGATGTATCTTTAAAACTATAGCAGGAATATACCTTCTTGAACAGCGGAGCGAGCGCAGAACCACTACGGTGAACTGATATGATCGAAAAGTATGCTAAAAGATGATCGATTTGAACAGAAACGACAAACTAAAACATTTAAAACTGAGCATGTAAACGACAAATATTCAGTGTCTAAAGTAGGTGAAAACGCAAAAATGATTGCAAACAGAATCCATATTGCGAAGTTTTTGAAGTGCAACAGGTCCGATCTACATAAACGAGGTGTCTACGCAACGGGCTCTACGCGACGGTCAATATAAAGTCGGTTAATATCAAGACAAAATATTTCATGGTGACCGAAAAAGTGTAAAATGCGACTAACTTTGTATGGGATGTATCTTTTAAAATATCACAAAAACGTACCTACTAGAACATAGGAACGAGCGCAGAACCACTACGGTGAGCTAATATGATCGAAAAGTATGTTAAAAGATGATCGATTTGAACAGAAACAACAAACTAAAACATTTAAAACTGAGCATGTAAACGACAAACATTCAGTGTCAAAATTAGGCGAAATCGCAAAAATAATTGCAAACAGAATCCATATTGCGATGTTTTTGAAGTGCAAAAGGTCCGTTCTACACAAAAGAGGTGTCTACGCAACGGGCTCGACGCGACTGTCAATATAAAGTCGGTTAATATCAAGACAAAATATTTCACGGTGACCGAAAATGTGTAAAAGCGCCACCGCCACGTAAACATTAGCTCCGTTGAATTAATTCATTAAAATTAGACTAATGTACGTTTTTCGATAAATGAACTATAGTTTGTATTGTCTATGTGTGGAGTGCGCGTGCGAATATTATTATGAGTTCTGCTGCCGTGAAAAAGTGACTATCATCGTTTGTCGTCGTAAAATTGTTAAGTTATAACTATTGGCCGCCAAAAGCTATAATCTTGTGAACTTTACCAGTAAAAATATTATGTGCCTAACGTGACAGTGTGACAACACTTTGAGAAACAGTTTTATCCCCATTTATCTGTGATTCTGTGAACATCATCGTGAGGAAGGGCTGTTGTTTTGATTGTACCCACATTGTTTATTTGGTTGGATCACTTGACGCCTCACGCCATATTTCGGTCAGTTGCGAAACAATTGGGTGCTGAGTGCGTGAATTCACGCAGGTATAATTTGTGACTACTACCGCCATCTATCAGGGAGTAGACGCTTCCGCTTTCTTAGAATTATCAACAGAGAACGCTGTGAGTAATACGAGTATAATGATGATGCCTTCAAAAACAGCAACATACGGCACTTGCGCCGCTTGCTTACAAACTATTGCATCCCGGAGATTTTTAATGTGTTGTTTATGCTCGAAAAGGTATGACATTATATGTGTTAATGTGAGCGAACAGCGTTTTTATAATACAATGACTGCGGAGCACAAGAGTAACTGGAACTGTCAGGAGTGCAAGAATAAAATGCCTAAAACTGGTAACACGAATACCCCCGTTAAACAAGACGGCATTAACATAAACATGCGAAAGCGTGTGAATGTTGGGTTACCACCACCTTCATCGTCTACATTGTCTCGCAGCGCGACTCCACCGCCCCTGGACGGTGGCGCTGCTGATCGGGCAGCAGCATCTAACGAACTCATAGTTGAACTGAGACTGCTACGTGAAGAAATGAGGGCGGCTCGCACAGAAATGCAGGAGTTTCGTAGCACCATAAACAGCCTCACAACTGCAGTAGACGTATGCAATCAACGAATTGACGAGCTTGCGGCAAGGGTGGAGGCTGTGGAACACCGCCGTGGCGAAACTGTCGACACCTCCGCTTTAGAGCAGAAAATCGCGGACCTCAAGCTTGACATGAACGACCGCGACCAAGAACTCTTATGCAATGATTTAGAAATAGCAGGGATACCAGAGGAAAAAAATGAACGTTGTTGTCACATAGCTTTAACTTTAGCACAAAAGCTTGACGTTACTTTAGAAGAACGTGACCTAGTTAGTGCAGAGCGTGCTGGCCCCGTGCGACGTTCCCTGGTAGAAGATGCTTCAGTGCTGCGATCGCGCCCCCTGGTCGTCAGACTGGCGCGCCGCGCGCAGCGAGATCAGCTTCTCGCAGCAGCGCGAGTTAGGCGAGACGCGACCACTGCGGGCTTAGGGCTTGGATCGCCTGCCCAGCGATTTTATGTTAATGAGCGTCTTACTCCAACTAACCGGCACCTCTTCTACAAAGCTCGTGGTGAGTCTTCTCGCGCACAGTGGAAATATGTGTGGACGCGTGAAGGAAAAATATTTGCCCGCAAAGAACACGGCGCACCGCGACATCGTCTCCGATCAGACCTAGATATCGCTAGAGTTTTTGGCTAGTGTTTTGTTGGCTCACATTTATTATGTTCTGCGATACCTTGTTTGTGTCCTTTCCAGCCTCTCTATTAAGAATTACAATGTATTTTGTGTGTGTTTTAATAACAAGTATTATAAAGGTATTTTGTTCTTACATAAAAGTTGTAACCCTATTTGGCTAACTTATAGATTTGTTCATGTTTTGTGGTCTCATTCACCTGTTTCAATTGTGTGTCTCAGTTATGGTTGGCGTGTAAAACGCGTATTGTCGTTACTTAAAAGTTATAATTTTATATCGATATTTTGTAAAATTTATGTTTTGTTGTTTAAAATAAGGTCTCATTCACCTAATTCAATCGTGTCTTTTAATCGTGTTTGGTGTATAATATGGGTCTATGATAATTATTTAAATATAGTGATTGATTTTTTATTGCAAATAATTTCTGATTGTTTACCTACTGCAAAGTACTTTGTATTATGCAATATTATCGCACACTCTCCACACACACAACTACACAATTCTAAATTCAAAATTTTGTCCGTCCCTTTCGTATACATATATTATTATTTTAATAAATCAGATAAGCGTCATTTAACACTGCTCAGGCAATTTTTACAGCACTGCAAGCATGCACAAATAACTTATGCGTTTGTAATTCAATTCTTGAAATTCAGAAAACTTTCAGTTGGTTTGCTAAACCCAGGATCACTGGGCACAAAGCATGATGAGTTCCTCGTTGCTATGAACCGGCACAACGTAGATATTATAGCCATCAACGAGACCTGGATAAAAAAGGGGGAGGAGGAGCGAGCACCTCCTGGTTACCGCTTGCGCTATATCCCGCGGCCACTCACTGTTCGTTCCCGGGGTGGTGGCGTTGGGTTTTACATCAGAAAAAACATCAATGCACGGCTCATTAATGTGCCCTCCACAGCAATCGATCAGATGTGGCTAAGCCTTAACTTAAATGGCGTCAAGTTGGCCATAGGTACAGCATATCGACCACCGTGGTTTGACGCAGACACTTTCATAGAAGCCCTTAGCGAATCCATATCTACTCTTGGTAAATTTGATAAAATACTCCTTATGGGAGATTTCAATATAGATATATGTATTGAAGCCTGACGATGCCAAGACCAAAAAACTGAAGGACTTCCTTACATATTTAAATCTTACACAGTATGTAGATCAGCCGACCCACTTCACTGATCACAGTGCGACGTTAATAGACGTAGTTTGCTCTGACTCACGTGTTTCCAACTTGGTAGTTGACTACATACCTGACCTTAGTCATCATGCCTTTGTTACTTGTAATCTTGACATTATAGTAGAAAAACCATCTCCCAAATGGATAATATACAGACCATTGAAGGACATTGATTTGGAAAAATTCAACCAGGACTTAGATTTAATTCCTTGGAATGACTGTCATGATTGTAAGGTAGATACTATGCTAAGAAAATTTAATACTTATATACTAAAGTTGTTTGATACGCATGCTCCATTCAAGCGCGTCCGTATTAAATCTTACTCTTACCCATGGATAACCTATAATATCAGAGAAATTATTAAACTGCGAGACAAAGCACATGCAAGATTCAGATCTACCAGACTAGAAGTACATAAAAAATACTACAAAGATTTAAAAGCAATCGTAAATTCTGCGATTCAAAGTGAGAAGTCTGCCTATTTCAGTCAATATATTAATAATTATTCTAAAAATCCTCGTGCATTGTAGAAACATATAAAACGTAACATAGTTAATTTTAAAAAGAAAAAATACGAACTTCCACCTCATATTAATAATCCAAATGCTATTAATGACCACTTTCTAAATGCTCCTGGAAGCAATGATACAGATACTACTGTGATCAATAACCTTAACTCTAGTCTGTTTGGACCTTGTGTGTTGTCGCTCCATTCTGTAACAGAGGACGATGTAGGTGACATAATCAGAAATATTAAAACTAATGCAGAAGGAGATGATGGAATCACACTAGATATGATTTTGCTTACATTGCCACGAACATTAAGCATCATTACCGCTATAGTAAACAAATCTATCGAGTCTGGAGTCTTCCCTCATCAATGGAAAACCGCTATTGTTAGACCTGTTCCAAAAACGCAACACCCTAATGAATACAAAGATCTAAGACCCATCAGTATCCTTCCGTTTCTCTCTAAGATAGTTGAGAGGGCCGTTTGTACCCAGGTAACAGAATATTTAGAAAAGCAAAGTATCTTACCTTTAAAGCAGTCCGGATTTAGAAAAGGACGTAGCACTGCTACCGCGCTCATGGATGTTGTGGATGATATACTATCAGCGCAGGATATTGGTGAAGGTACTATCCTAGTTCTGCTAGATTATTCGCGTGCCTTTGACACTATAAACCCCACGATCCTTCTTTCGAAGCTACGTTATTATGGTTTTGATACAAGGACACTAAGTTGGTATGCTAGTTATTTGTCAGATCGAGCACAATATGTTGTAATAAGCGACGATAATGGCATCACATCTAGTTCCAAAACCACACCAGTAGTAAGGGGGGTACCGCAGGGATCTATATTGGGTCCTATTCTCTTTATATTGTATACCGCAGATATTATCCAAAACATAGAGAATTGCAAATATCATTTATATGCAGATGACCTCCAGATTTACATTTCTTTCAAACCCGAGGAAACTTCCTCCGCAGTAAATAAGTTGAATGAAGATCTAGATCGTATTGGTCAATGGAGCCATCGTCACAACCTGTTACTAAATCCCACAAAGTCTAAGTATATAATTCTGGGTACAGAAGAAGGCACAGCCCGCATCACTTCACAATGCCCTAATGTCTCTGTTATGGGTGATCGCCTAGAAAATGTTCCAAAAGCTCGTAACTTAGGTTTACTCATGGATGGAAGGCTCCGTTTTGAGAAGCATATGCTCGAATTAATGCGTAACTTCTTCTACCGCCTTAAGGTATTATATCGTGTTCGTGACTATATCACAGTGGAAATGCGAATTAAGTTATGCGAATCGCTCGTCCTATCAAAACTTAATTACGCCGATACTGTTTTCGAAGGTTGTTTATTGGTACGTACTAAAAAACTCATCCAGCGTATATTGTTTTCCAATGCCTCGACACTCACATATATCCCCGTTTCTAAACCGCAACAATCTACTGAACATGTCTTCCAGATACACCATGCATTTTGCGTCACTGCTTTTCGGTATCATTAAAAATGCTTCAAATTATCAATAAAAAGGATTGCAAACAGAATCCATATTGCGATGTTTTTGAAGTGCAACAGGTCCGATCTACACAAACGAGGTGTCTACGCAACGGGTTTTACGCGACGATCAATAAAAAGTCGGTTAATATCAAGACAAAATATTTCACGGTGACCGAAAAAGTGTTAAATGCGACTAACTTTGTATGGGATGTATCTTTAAAACTATAGCAGGAATATACTTTCTTGAACAGCGGAGCGAGCGCAGAACCACAACGGTGAGCTAATATTATCGAAAAGTATGCTAAAAGATGATCGAATTGAACAGAAACGACAAACTAAAACATTTCAAACTGGGCATGAAAACGACAAATATGCAGTGTCTAAAGTAGAAGAAATCGCAAAAATTATTGCAAACAGAATCCATATTGCGAAGTTTTTGAAGTGCAACAGGTCCGATCTACACAAACGAGGTGTCTACGCAACGGGCTTTACGCGACGGTCAATATAAAGTCGGTTAATATCAAGACAAAATATTTCACGGTGACCGAAAAAGTGTAAAATGCGACTAACTTTGTATGGGATGTATCTTTAAAACTAAAGCAGGAATATACTTTCTTGAACAGCGGAGCGAGCGCAGAACCACTACGGTGAACTGATATGATCGAAAAATATGCTAAAAGATGATCGATTTGAACAGAAACGACAAACTAAAACATTTAAAACTGAGCATGTAAACGACAAATATTCAGTGTCTAAAGTAGGTGAAAACGCAAAAATGATTGCAAACAGAATCCATATTGCGAAGTTTTTGAAGTGCAACAGGTCCGATCTACACAAACGAGGTGTCTACGCAACAGGCTCTACGCGACGGTCAATATAAAGTCGGTTAATATCAAGACAAAATATTTCATGGTGACCGAAAAAGTGTAAAATGCGACTAACTTTGTATGGGATGTATCTTTTAAAATATCACAAAAACGTACACACGGCAGCACGTCAGACTACTACACTTTGACCTTGAGCGCTTTGAAAGTTGAACGGAGAGAATCGTGCGAAAGAGACAAACATCCTATTTCAGTCCTACTTCAAATGAGTCGTGCTGCATCGCTTCTCATGTGATTTTGGCGGAAAGGATGGTGTGATTTATTGAAGCGGTTGCGTATTTCTTTACTTTTCGTTTTTTTATGATATAGGAGCAGTTTTGCAGATTATATAGGTATTTATTACTTTTAGTGCCTGTATAACCGGTTCCTGTTAAAGTTCCATATAGCTACCTGGAACCCGTAAAACAAGCCCTTAGAATACTTTTTGAGTTTTATCTCATTTAAACTCTTTACGCTCTCATTACACTTTCAAAGAATGCTTTGCCCCCCCTTTTATTAATTACTATTAGTTACGTCGCCCGTTTTTAAAATAAATATTTATAAAAGTATCGTGAGAAGTAAAATAGCGCTTATGCACTCAAAACACACATTACTTTTTTAACTGTGTTTTGATATATTGTTTGAACCGTTTAGCCTTAGGTAAAGCATTTCAAGCATAATGTAGATAATACCCGCTTGATGTGCGAAGTGTGGGTTCAGTTCCAGTCTTGGACAGAAACATTTTATTCCAAGCGTTTGCAATAAGTGCAATGAACTAATGAATGACTGACTTATTATTACGCTGTAACATTACCTTTTGTTCTGCATTAGCGGCAGGTTTACCTACCACAAACCATTACAAAATAGTGAAGCTGAAGGGCAAATCACAACTGATCAGATTGACGAGTTCAGAAGGCACTTAGCCTATCAGTTCGCGGTCATGCAACCATGAAGTTAGTCTAGTAGTATTATATTATCAAGGGTCTTAAGTTAGGCTAAGAGCGCACATTTGGCGAGACGCGACAAAGAGAACGAAAAGATAACAATTGAAACTAAACCCTAACTTAATTACATACAGTTGAAATAGCAAACGGCTCGCTCGCAAGGACATCCCGATGCCACAAGAGCCGCCGCGCGACTCTCACGACTGCTCCTACTAGCTTCAACCGTATATCATTACTTTAAGGTTTAATTTAAATTGTTATCTTCTCGATTTTTTCGCCGCGCCTCGCCAGCTGCGCGCAAAGCTAAGTTAACTTTTTTGCGACTGCTTCACGTTCGCACGACCGTGCCGAAAACTAGTGAGCCAAGGGTTGAACTCAACAAACGATAGAGTATTAAAATCCTAGTCTGAGAATTGAGTCCAATTGAGCTCACGGCCTCCAAATTTGGTGAGTCCGATCGCATGAGCTAATATTATTTCGGATATTTAATATCTATATCGGATAGCTAATATTGATTATTTGGGATATTATAACCAAGATATTAGATAGTATTGAAGGCCACAGAACGAACGATCGATGGGGTGACGATTTGACGAGTTTTGAAACGCAATAGGAGAATCCGAGGCATGATAATGGCTCATAAAAAAGTTACTTTTAATTTTTAAAACAAAGTATAAACTAGCTATTGATTAGAAAAAAATAATAACATCATAATAAGTGAAAAATATTTATTTAGTAATTAATAACTTATAACAGCATAATAAATTATTTATACTAACTCCATCATAAAATTTGCAAAATTATCGCTTAAATTTGTAACAAAATGAATACCTATAGAAACAGAAATACAAGCTCACCTACAGAATTACAATACATATTTATTTTATAATAAAAACTCTCGATGATATCTTTATTCATGATTGATTGATGATTATAAAAATTTGCAAAAACAATAATATCTCAAAAACTTTTTTAAAATAGATGTAATTTTAATTACAATATAACATTTTATGAAAAAAAGATAACTTCTTGATAACATTATTAACAATAAAATTTGTAAGAATAAAAAAACATATAAAACTTCTCTACGCTCGTTCATTATGATTATGCCATCATGAAAAAAGAAGCAAAATTATTTTTTGCTCAAATTATTATAACTTTGATTGGGAGTTCTAAAGTTACTTTTTATAATTATTACCAACCTAAAAATAAATCTGATTAAACAATTCAAACCTAACCATCTTAGGATCAGAACTACCATTTATTTATATTTTTTTACCTATTTGTGTGTCCAACTGGTGATTGGACAAGATTACCAAGATTTACAGACAGAAGAACGAAAATTATTATGATAGTAGTAACGAGCAATATGGCTGAAATTCAATGTCAAATTCATCATGGTTTGTAGGTAATAATGAACATGTTGATGCTGATATTACTTTTAACATAGATACCTACAATCAAAGCCATCTTATCGCTAGGAGCGTTCTCTTCCAGACAACATCTAGGTGGAGAAAAAAGGTCACAAATAACACAAAATTACCTACGTTAAAGTCATTATTTTTGTAAATAGGCCCACATAAGGCATTTTTCCATGTTATCATACCACAGCTTCGGAACTTTTTTGGGCTACTACTGAGAAGATGGAACGGAACAAACTCAGACTTTATTATCTTGCCACTTTTTCAAGATTTACAATAAGTTTAATACAATTATGTCTTTTTGAAAGCCGAACATTAATTTGTTTGCTCACCATTAATATGAACCCAGGACTACTTTTCTAGTCGACAAATATAACAATGTTATTCTCCCAATCAAAATTATAAATTTCTAAGCAAAAACTAACTCTTGCCTCTTTGTGATGAGCATTTAGTTCTATTTTCTTGTCTGGCCGGCAGCACTTCTTCCCCGCTTCCTTCAGTCTCCTCCTGACTGAACCAAGGAAATCTAAAACAAAAAAAACAAGTGTTGGTTCCTTTTACATAGAACATGATAGTGTGAACCAACGCTATACTGCTGCAACTGTAAAAGCTTGTATGGCCGCAGCTGTACAGGCCCTGATCACACTTTAACTTAGCAAACCAAATGAACACTTTATGATTTTTTTGAGACTTATTTTTACTTTTATTGTTATGATAATGAATTATATTATAATATAAATTTATTAAAATTTAAAGTGGCAGTGGGCAGGGCACATAGCGCGAAGAACTGATAGCCGTTGGGGCAGGAAAGTTCTAGATTGGAGACCCTTCGACCAAAGACGCAGCGTAGGACGTAGGACAAGATGGACAGACGACCTTAAAAAGATCGCAGGATCAAACTGGATGCAGACCGCTAGTGATCGGTCGCTGTGGAAAGCCGTGGGGGAGGCCTATGTTTAGCAGTGGACGTCCTTTGGCTGATTATGATGATGATGATGATAAATTTATTCATAACAACCACTGAGATATCGGGCGGATATGGAAAATAAATAAAAACTTCATTACTATAAATTGCACTTGCACAGCCAAAGTTGCTTTTTACAAGTGCAATTTATATTATTAAGTTTGTATAGTGACAAAACATTATAAAAACAAAAAAATAATTACAACTTTATTACTCTTTTTTCCCTATTTAGGAGGGACCTAACTAATAAATATAACTTGTGACTCGATTAAATTAAAAGCAAAATAATTTTTTGAAATAACTCTAGCAGGGGTAGTCAATAAATTATTATAGAGTATGCATTGGGCGAAGGATTGCCTTTGCAAATTTTCCATCAATTCTTTTTTTATAGTCTGTCTACTTCCTGAGAGTTTGAAACAATCAAATAAGTAAGTATTTAAGCAAACTAAATGCCAGTGTTTTAAAATATGCTATATATTTTTTGATTCTATTTCTATAGATAAATCTAGGATTGATGCAATAAACTCACATTGTAAGTAGAAGAAGTAGCTCTCGTACTGGGGAAGGGATCAGCGGAGTGTGCCGCGACTATGGCCGCGTCCTCCTCTGCCGTCGTGGCTCTCTCATAGCGCTGGCGGTAGTGGGCTTCGATGATCCCTGACTCTTCCCACCGCCGCAACCAGAAATAAACAGTTTTTCGCTAAAACAAAACGTCAAACTTAGTTTATTTGCTATTTTAAAAGTTATTAATAAAACTATCTCAAAACTAAAAAAAAAAATGGCATCGATGACGTTGGTCGTGAGTAAAAGTTAATAACATTTTAAAATATTGTTGATGGTTTATATATATATATATATATATATTTATATATATATATTATATATATATATATATATATATTCACATTTTTCAAGATAAAAAATGATACCTAGCTAAGTAAATGACACATCGCTCAGGTAGCAAATGGCCGCCGTTGTTGTAGGAAAACAAACAAGATAATAACAACAGATTGTTGTTAAACACATCCGTAAGATTCATCCATTTTATTTTGTTATGTGATATTAAATTGAATCGTTATCTGACAGTCAAACACTCGTAATAAAATCAAATAATGAATTGAGTCTTTTGTTATAATTGTTGTGTAAAACTCAACTTTAGTTAGCTAAAAGTGCTTCGAAACAGTGAGTAAACATGAAAACAAGTAAAGTGTTTGGGAAACTGTTTGTGTGTCTATAAATTTGAATGAAGTTAATCCTTCCTAAATCTTTAAAACAAATAAAAATCTCACTTCAGTAACTAATTTGAGGTTTTAATTAATGTGAGGAAAATCATAGCTAAGTTAACCTGCTCTTTTTGTTTACACTTTCAAAAATAACGAAAAAGTAAATAAATAAATAACTTACCGTTTCTCCAGTCTGATCACAAATGTCTTTCACACGTAACACGCAATTGTTCGCTCCCTCTCTACTTGGGATAGCGAAGGCGCGAAAAAACACTTTGCCCGGTAATGTCGAAAACGTGACTGAGGAGCTCGGGTCCGGTGGCAGACTGGCGGCGGCGCAGGGAGGCGTGGCCAACCCCCAGTATTTTGTCTCTATTGGCCGTTAGCTTTGAGTCTAATCGCACACTGGCAAATTTTGATAAAATAGACAACTTCACCAATAATATCAAGGAGACTTTCTTTCTAACACTCCATACTGCGTCGTAGTTATAGATATGTATAATGGGTAGCATGACGTGCTGCCGTGTGTACCTACTAGAACATAGGAACGAGCGCAGAACCACTACGGTGAGCTAATATGATCGAAAAGTATGTTAAAAGATGATCGATTTGAACAGAAACGACAAACTAAAACATTTAAAACTGAGCATGTAAACGACAAATATTCAGTGTCTAAGGTAGGCAAAATCGCAAAAATAATTGCAAACAGAATCCATATTGCGATGTTTTTGAAGTGCAACAGGTCCGTTCTACACAAAAGAGGTGTCTACGCAACGGGCTCGACGCAACTGTCAATATTAAGTCGGTTAATATCAAGACAAAATATTTCACGGTGACCGAAAAAGTGTAAAGTGCGACTAACTTTGTATGGGATGTATCTTTAAAACTATAGCAGGAATATACCTTCTTGAACAGCGGAGCGAGCGCAGAACTACTACGGTGAACTGAAATGATCAAAAAGTATGCTAAAAGATGATCGATTTGAACAGAAACGACAAACTAAAACATTTCAAACTAAGCTTGAAAACGACAAATATTCTGTGTCTAAAGTAGGTGAGATCGCAAAAAGGATTGCAAGCAGAATCCATATTGCGATGTTTTTGAAGTGCAACAGGTCCGATCTAAACAAACGAGGTGTATACGCAACGGGCTTTACGCGACGATCAATAAAAAGTCGGTTAATATCAAGACAAAATATTTCACGGTGACCGAAAAAGTGTAAAATGCGCCTAACTTTGTATGGGATGTATCTTTTAAAATATCGCAAAGAAGTATCAACTGAAAACAGCGGAGCGAGCGCAGAACCACTACGGTGAGCTAATATTATCGAAAAGTATGCTAAAAGATGATCGATTTGAACAGAAACGACAAACTAAAACATTTCAAACTGGGCATGAAAACGACAAATATTCAGTGTCTAAAGTAGGTGAAATCGCAAAAATTATTGCAAACAGAATCCATATTGCGAAGTTTTTGAAGTGCAACAGGTTCGATCTACACAAACGAGGTGTATACGCAACGGGGTTTACGGGACGGTCACTATAAATAAGGTTATTATCAAGACAAAATATTTCACGGTTACCGAAAAAGTGTTAAATTCGACTAACTTTGTATGGGATGTATCTTTTAAAATATCGCCAAAGAGTGTCTACTAAAAACAGCGGAGCGAGCGCTGAACTACTTCAGTGATCAGATGTGATCGAAAAGTATGCTAAAAGATGATCGATTTGAACAGAAACGACAAACTAAAACATTTCAAACTAGGCATGAAAACGACATATATTCAGTGTCTAAAGTAGATGAAAACGCAAAAAATATTGCAAACAGAATCCATATTGCGAAGTTTTTAAAGTGCAACAGGTCCGATCTACACAAACGAGGTGTCTACGCAACGGGCTTTACGCGACGGTCAATATAAAGTCGGTTAATATCAAGACAAAATATTTCACGGTGACCGAAAAAGTGTAAAATGCGACTAACTTTGTATGGGATGTATCTTTAAAACTATAGCAGGAATATACCTTCTTGAACAGCGGAGCGAGCGCAAAACCACAACGGTGAACTGATATGATCGAAAAGTATGCTAAAAGATGATCGATTTGAACAGAAACGACAAACTAAAACATTTCAAACTAAGCTTTAAAACGACAAATATTCAGTGTCTAAAGTAGGTGAGATCGCAAAAAGGATTGCAAACAGAATCCATATTGCGATGTTTTTGAAGTGTAACAGATCCGATCTAAACAAACGAGGTGTATACGCAACAGGCTTTACGCGACGATCAATAAAAAGTCGGTTAATATCAAGACAAAATATTTCACGGTGACCGAAAAAGTGTAAAATGCGACTATTTTTGTATGGGATGTTTCTCTTAAAATATCGCAAAAAATTATCAACTGAAAACAGCGAAGCGAGCGCAGAAACACTACGGTGAGCTAATATGATCGAAAAGTATGCTAAAAGATGATCGATTTGAACAGAAACGACAAACTAAAACATTTCAAACTGGGCATGAAAACGACATATATTCAGTGTCTAAAGTAGGTGAAATCGCAAAAATTATTGCAAACAGAATCCATATTGCGAAGTTTTTGAAGTGCAACAGGTCCGATCTACACAAACGAGGTGTCTACGCAACGGGCTTTACGCGAAGGTCAATATAAAGTCGGTTAATATCAAGACAATATATTTTACGGTGACCGAAAAAGTGTAAAGTGCGACTAACTTTGAATGGGATGTATCTTTAAAACGATAGCAGGAATATACCTTCTTGAACAGCGGAGCGAGCGCAGAACCACTACGGTGAACTTAAATGATCAAAAAGTATCCTAAAAGATGATCGATTTGAACAGAAACGACAAACTAAAACATTTCAAACTGAGCTTGAAAACGACAAATATTTAGTGTCTAAAGTAGGTGAAATCGCAAAAATTATTGCAAACAGAATCCATATTGCGAAGTTTTTGAAGTGCAACAGGTCCGATCTACACAAACGAGGTGTCTACGCAACGTGCTTTACGCGACGGTCAATATAAAGTGGGTTATATCAAGACAAAATATTTCACGGTGACCGAAAAAGTGTAAAATGCGACTAACTTTGTATGGGATGTATCTTTAAAACTATAGCAGGAATATACTTTTTTGAACAGCGGTGCGAGCGCAGAACCACTACGGTGAACTGATATGATCGAAAAATATGCTAAAAGATGATCGATTTGAACAGAAACGACTATCTAAAAAATTTCAAACCAAGCTTTAAAACGACAAATATTCAGTGTCTAAAGTAGGTGAAATCGCAAAAAGGATTGCAAACAGAATCCATATTGCGATGTTTTTGAAGTGCAACAGGTCCGATCTACACAAACGAGGTGTCTACGCAACAGGCTCCACGCGACGGTCATTATAAAGTCGGTTAATATCAAGACAAAATATTTCATGGTGACCGAAAAAGTGTAAAATGCGACTAACTTTTTATGGGATGTTTCTCTTAAAATATCGCAAAAAAGTATCAACAGAAAACAGCAAAGCGAGCGCAGAAACTTGAGCTAATATGATCGAAAAGTATGCTAAAAGATGATCGATTTGAACAGAAACGACAAACTAAAAAATTTCAAACTGGGCATGAAAACGACATATATTCAGTGTCTTAAGTAGGTGAAATCGCAAAAATTATTGCAAACAAAATTCTTATTGCGAAGTTTTTGAAGTGCAACAGGTCCGATCTACACAAACGAGGTGTCTACGCAACGGGCTTTACGCGAAGGTCAATATAAAGTCGGTTAATATCAAGACAAAATATTTCACGGTGACCGAAAAAGTGTAAAGTGCGACTAACTTTGAATGGGATGTATCTTTAAAACTATAGCAGGAATATACCTTCTTGAACAGCGGAGCGAGCGCAGAACTACTACGGTGAACTGAAATGATCAAAAAGTATGCTAAAAGATGATCGATTTGAACAGAAACGACAAACTAAAACATTTCAAACTGGGCATGAAAACGACAAATATTCAGTGTCTAAAGTAGGTGAAATCGCAAAAATTATTGCAAACAGAATCCATATTGCGAAGTTTTTGAAGTGCAACAGGTCCGATCTACACAAACGAGGTGTCTACGCAACGTGCTTTACGCGACGGTCAATACAAAGTCGGTTAATATCAAGACAAAATATTTCACGGTGACCGAAAAAGTGTAAAATGCGACTAACTTTGTATGGGATGTATCTTTAAAACTAAAGCAGGAATATACTTTCTTGAACAGCGGAGCGAGCGCAGAACCACTACGGTGAACTGATATGCTCGAAAAGTATGCTAAAAGATGATCGGTTTGAACAGAAACGACAAACTAAAACATTTAAAACTGAGCATGTAAACGACAAATATTCAGTGTCTAAAGTAGGTGAAAACGCAAAAATGATTGCAAACAGAATCCATATTGCGAAGTTTTTGAAGTGCAACAGGTCCGATCTACACAAACGAGGTGTATACGCAACGGGTTTTACGGGACGGTCACTATAAATAAGGTTATTATCAAGACAAAATATTTCACGGTTACCGAAAAAGTGTTAAATTCGACTAACTTTGTATGGGATGTATCTTTTAAAATATCGCCAAAAGAGTGTCTACTAAAAACAGCGGAGCGAGCGCTGAACCACTTCAGTGATCAGATATGATCGAAAAGTATGCTAAAAGATGATCGATTTGAACAGAAACGACAAAATAAAACATTTCAAACTGGGAATGAAAATGACAAATATTTAGTGTCTAAAGTAGGTGTAAACGCAAAAATGATTGCAAACAGAATCCATATTGCGAATTTTTTAAAGTGCAACAGGTCTGATCTACACAAGCGAGGAGTCCACGCAAAGGGCTCGACGCGACTGTCAATATAAAGTCGGTTAATATCAAGACAAAATATTTCACGGTGACCGAAAAAGTGTAAAATGCGACTAACTTTGTATGGGATGTATCTTTTAAAATATCGCAAAAGAGTATCAATTGAAAACAGCGGAGCGAGCGCTGAACCACTACGGTAAGCTAATATGATCGATTTGAACAGAAACGACAAACTAAAACATTTCAAACTGAGCTTGAAAACGACAAATATTTTGTGTCTAAAGTAGGTGAAAACGCAAAAATGATTGCAAACAGAATCCATATTGCGAAATTTTGAAGTGCAACAGGTCTGATCTACACAAGCGAGGAGTCCACGCAAAGGGCTCGACGCGACTGTCAATATAAAGTCGGTTAATATCAAGACAAAATATTTCACGGTGACCGACAAAGTGTAAAATGCGACTAACTTTGTATGGGATGTATCTTTAAAACTATAGCAGGAATATACCTTCTTGAACAGCGGAGCGAGCGCAGAACCACTACGGTGAGCTAATATTATCGAAAAGTATGCTAAAAGATGATCGATTTGAACAGAAACGACAAACTAAAACATTTAAAACTGAGCATGAAAACGACAAATATTCAGTGTCTAAAGTAGGTAAAATCGCAAAAATGATTGCAAACAGAATCCATATTGCAATGTTTTTGAAGTGCAACAGGTCCGTTCTACACAATCGAGGTGTCTACGCAACGGGCTCGACGCGACTGTCAATATAAAGTCGGTTAATATCAAGACAAAATATTTCACGGTGACCGAAAAAGTGTAAAATGCGACTAAGTTTGTATGGGATGTATCTTTAAAACTATAGCAGGAATATACCTTCTTGAACAGCGGAGCGAGCGCAGAACCACTACGGTGAACTGATATGATCGAAAAGTATGCTAAAAGATGATCGATTTGAACAGAAACGACAAACTAAAAAAATTCAAACTAAGCTTTAAAACGACAAATATTCAGTGTCTAAAGTAGGTGAAATCGCAAAAAGGATTGCAAACAGAATCCATAATGCGATATTTTTGAAGTGCAACAGGTCCGATCTACACAAACGAGGTGTATACGCAACGGGTTTTACGGGACGGTCACTATAAATAAGGTTATTATCAAGACAAAATATTTCACGGTTACCGAAAAAGTGTTAAATTCGACTAACTTTGTATGGGATGTATCTTTTAAAATATCGCCAAAAGAGTGTCTACTAAAAACAGCGGAGCGAGCGCTAAACCACTTCAGTGATCAGATATGATCGAAAAGTATGCTAAAAGATGATCGATTTGAACAGAAACGACAAACTAAAACATTTCAAACTGGGCATGAAAACGACATATATTCAGTGTCTAAAGTAGATGAAAACGCAAAAAATATTGCAAACAGAATCCATATTGCGATGTTTTTGAAGTGCAACAGGTCCGATCTAAACAAACGAGGTGTATACGCAACGGGCTTTACGCGACGATCAATAAAAAGTCGGTTAATATCAAGACAAAATATTTCACGGTGACCGAAAAAGTGTAAAATGCGACTAACTTTGTATGGGATGTATCATTTAAAATATCGCAAAGGAGTATCAACTGAAAACAGCGTAGCGAGCGCAGAACCACTACGGTGAGCTAATATTATCGAAAAGTATGCTAAAAGATGATCAAATTGAACAGAAACGACAAACTAAAACATTTCAAACTGGGCATGAAAACGACAAATATTCAGTGTCTTAAGTAGGTGAAATCGCAAAAATTTTTGCAAACAGAATTCATATTGCGAAGTTTTTAAAGTGCAACAGGTCCGATCTACACAAACGAGGTGTCTACGCAACGGGCTTTACGCGAAGGTCAATATTAAGTCGGTTAATATCAAGACAAAATATTTCACGGTGACCGAAAAAGTGTAAAATGCGACTAACTTTGTATGGGATGTATCTTTAAAACTATAGCAGGAATATACCTTCTTGAACAGCGGAGCGAGCGCAGAACCACTACGGTGAACTAATATGATCGAAAAGTATGCTCAAAGATGATCGATTTGAACAGAAACGACAAACTAAAACATTTCAAACTGGGCATGAAAACGACAAATATTCAGTGTCTAAAGTAGGTGAAAACGCAAAAATGATTGCAAACAGAATTCATATTGCGAAGTTTTTGAAGTGCAACAGGTCCGATCTACACAAACGAGGTGTCTACGCAACGGGCTCTACGCGACGGTCAATATAAAGTCGGTTAATATCAAGACAAAATATTTCATGGTGACCGAAAAAGTGTAAAATGCGACTAACTTTGTATGGGATGTATCATTTAAAATATCGCAAAAACGTACCTACTAGAATAGTGGAAGGAGCGCAGAACCACTACGGTGAGCTAATATGATCGAAAAGTATGCTAAAAGATGATCGATTTGAACAGAAACGACAAACTAAAACATTTAAAACTGAGCATGTAAACGACAAATATTCAGTGTCTAAAGTAGGCGAAATCGCAAAAATAATTGCAAACAGAATCCATATTGCGATGTTTTTGAAGTGCAACAGGTCCGTTCTACACAAAAGAGGTGTCTACGCAACGGGCTCGACGCGACTGTCAATATAAAGTCGGATAATATCAAGACAAAATATTTCACGGTGACCGAAAAAGTGTAAAGTGCGACTGACTTTGTATGGGATGTATCTTTTAAAATATAGCAAAAGAGTATCAACTGAAAACATTGGAGCGAGCGCAGAACCACTACGGTGAGCTAATATGATCTAAAAGTATGCTAAAAGATGATCGATTGAAACAGAAAGGACAAACTAAAACATTTCTAACTGGGCATGAAAACGACAAATATTCAGTGTCTAAAGTAGGTGAAAACGCAAAAATGATTGCAAACAGAATCCATATTGCGATGTTTTTGAAGTGCAACAGGTCCGATCTACACAAGCGAAGTGTCTACGCAACGGGCTTTACGCGACGGTCAACATAAAGTTGGTTAATATCAAGACAAAATATTTCACGGTGACCAAAAAAGTGTTAAATTCGACTTACTTTGTATGGGATGTGTCTTTTAAAATATCGCAAAGAGTACCTCCTAGAACAGCGGAGCTAGCGCGGAACCACTGCGGTGAAGTAATATGATCGAAAAAAATGCTAAAAGATGATCGATTTAAACAGAAACGACTAACTAAAACATTTCAAACTGAGCTTGAAAACGACAAATATTCAGTGTCTAAAGTAGGTGAAAACGCAAAAAAAAATATGCAAACAGAATCCACATTGCGATGTTTTTGAAGTGCAACAGGTCCGATCTACACAAACGAGGTGTCTACGCAACGGGCTCGACGCGACTGTCAATAAAAAGTCGGTTAATATCAAGACAAAATATTTCACGGTGACCGAAAAAGTGTAAAATGCGACTAAGTTTGTATGGGATGTATCTTTAAAACTATAGCAGGAATATACCTTCTTGAACAGCGGAGCGAGCGCAGAACCACTACGGTGAACTGATATGATCGAAAAGTATGCTAAAAGATGATCGATTTGAACAGAAACGACAAACTAAAACATTTAAAACTGAGCATGTAAACGACAAATATTCAGTGTCTAAAGTAGGTGAAAACGCAAAAATGATTGCAAACAGAATCCATATTGCGAAGTTTTTGAAGTGCAACAGGTCCGATCTACACAAACGAGGTGTCTACGCAACGGGCTCTACGCGACGGTCAATATAAAGTCGGTTAATATCAAGACAAAATATTTCATGGTGACCGAAAAAGTGTAAAATGCGACTAACATTGTATGGGATGTATCTTTTAAAATATCACAAAAACGTACCTACTAGAACATAGGAACGAGCGCAGAACCACTACGGTGAGCTAATATGATCGAAAAGTATGTTAAAAGATGATCGATTTGAACAGAAACAACAAACTAAAACATTTAAAACTGAGCATGTAAACGACAAACATTCAGTGTCAAAATTAGGCGAAATCGCAAAAATAATTGCAAACAGAATCCATATTGCGATGTTTTTGAAGTGCAAAAGGTCCGTTCTACACAAAAGAGGTGTCTACGCAACGGGCTCGACGCGACTGTCAATATAAAGTCGGTTAATATCAAGACAAAATATTTCACGGTGACCGAAAATGTGTAAAAGCGCCACCGCCACGTAAACATTAGCTCCGTTGAATTAATTCATTAAAATTAGACTAATGTACGTTTTTCGATAAATGAACTATAGTTTGTATTGTCTATGTGTGGAGTGCGCGTGCGAATATTATTATGAGTTCTGCTGCCGTGAAAAAGTGACTATCATCGTTTGTCGTCGTAAAATTGTTAAGTTATAACTATTGGCCGCCAAAAGCTATAATCTTGTGAACTTTACCAGTAAAAATATTATGTGCCTAACGTGACAGTGTGACAACACTTTGAGAAACAGTTTTATCCCCATTTATCTGTGATTCTGTGAACATCATCGTGAGGAAGGGCTGTTGTTTTGATTGTACCCACATTGTTTATTTGGTTGGATCACTTAACGCCTCACGCCATATTTCGGTCAGTTGCGAAACAATTGGGTGCTGAGTGCGTGAATTCACGCAGGTATAATTTGTGACTACTACCGCCATCTATCAGGGAGTAGACGCTTCCGCTTTCTTAGAATTATCAACAGAGAACGCTGTGAGTAATACGAGTATAATGATGATGCCTTCAAAAACAGCAACATACGGCACTTGCGCCGCTTGCCTACAAACTATTGCATCCCGGAGATTTTTAATGTGTTGTTTATGCTCGAAAAGGTATGACATTATATGTGTTAATGTGAGCGAACAGCGTTTTTATAATACAATGACTGCGGAGCACAAGAGTAACTGGAACTGTCAGGAGTGCAAGAATAAAATGCCTAAAACTGGTAACACGAATACCCCCGTTAAACAAGACGACATTAACATAAACATGCGAAAGCGTGTGAATGTTGGGTTACCACCACCTTCATCGTCTACATTGTCTCGCAGCGCGACTCCACCGCCCCTGGACGGTGGCGCTGCTGATCGGGCAGCAGCATCTAACGAACTCATAGTTGAACTGAGACTGCTACGTGAAGAAATGAGGGCGGCTCGCACAGAAATGCAGGAGTTTCGTAGCACCATAAACAGCCTCACAACTGCAGTAGACGTATGCAATCAACGAATTGACGAGCTTGCGGCAAGGGTGGAGGCTGTGGAACACCGCCGTGGCGAAACTGTCGACACCTCCGCTTTAGAGCAGAAAATCGCGGACCTCAAGCTTGACATGAACGACCGCGACCAAGAACTCTTATGCAATGATTTAGAAATAGCAGGGATACCAGAGGAAAAAAATGAACGTTGTTGTCACATAGCTTTAACTTTAGCACAAAAGCTTGACGTTACTTTAGAAGAACGTGACCTAGTTAGTGCAGAGCGTGCTGGCCCCGTGCGACGTTCCCTGGTAGAAGATGCTTCAGTGCTGCGATCGCGCCCCCTGGTCGTCAGACTGGCGCGCCGCGCGCAGCGAGATCAGCTTCTCGCAGCAGCGCGAGTTAGGCGAGACGCGACCACTGCGGGCTTAGGGCTTGGATCGCCTGCCCAGCGATTTTATGTTAATGAGCGTCTTACTCCAACTAACCGGCACCTCTTCTACAAAGCTCGTGGTGAGTCTTCTCGCGCACAGTGGAAATATGTGTGGACGCGTGAAGGAAAAAATATTTGCCCGCAAAGAACACGGCGCACCGCGACATCGTCTCCGATCAGACCTAGATATCGCTAGAGTTTTTGGCTAGTGTTTTGTTGGCTCACATTTATTATGTTCTGCGATACCTTGTTTGTGTCCTTTCCAGCCTCTCTATTAAGAATTACAATGTATTTTGTGTGTGTTTTAATAACAAGTATTATAAAGGTATTTTGTTCTTACATAAAAGTTGTAACCCTATTTGGCTAACTTATAGATTTGTTCATGTTTTGTGGTCTCATTCACCTGTTTCAATTGTGTGTCTCAGTTATGGTTGGCGTGTAAAACGCGTATTGTCGTTACTTAAAAGTTATAATTTTATATCGATATTTTGTAAAATTTATGTTTTGTTGTTTAAAATAAGGTCTCATTCACCTAATTCAATCGTGTCTTTTAATCGTGTTTGGTGTATAATATGGGTCTATGATAATTATTTAAATATAGTGATTGATTTTTTATTGCAAATAATTTCTGATTGTTTACCTACTGCAAAGTACTTTGTATTATGCAATATTATCGCACACTCTCCACACACACAACTACACAATTCTAAATTCAAAATTTTGTCCGTCCCTTTCGTATACATATATTATTATTTTAATAAATCAGATAAGCGTCATTTAACACTGCTCAGGCAATTTTTACAGCACTGCAAGCATGCACAAATAACTTATGCGTTTGTAATTCAATTCTTGAAATTCAGAAAACTTTCAGTTGGTTTGCTAAACCCAGGATCACTGGGCACAAAGCATGATGAGTTCCTCGTTGCTATGAACCGGCACAACGTAGATATTATAGCCATCAACGAGACCTGGATAAAAAAGGGGGAGGAGGAGCGAGCACCTCCTGGTTACCGCTTGCGCTATATCCCGCGGCCACTCACTGTTCGTTCCCGGGGTGGTGGCGTTGGGTTTTACATCAGAAAAAACATCAATGCACGGCTCATTAATGTGCCCTCCACAGCAATCGATCAGATGTGGCTAAGCCTTAACTTAAATGGCGTCAAGTTGGCCATAGGTACAGCATATCGACCACCGTGGTTTGACGCAGACACTTTCATAGAAGCCCTTAGCGAATCCATATCTACTCTTGGTAAATTTGATAAAATACTCCTTATGGGAGATTTCAATATAGATATATGTATTGAAGCCTGACGATGCCAAGACCAAAAAACTGAAGGACTTCCTTACATATTTAAATCTTACACAGTATGTAGATCAGCCGACCCACTTCACTGATCACAGTGCGACGTTAATAGACGTAGTTTGCTCTGACTCACGTGTTTCCAACTTGGTAGTTGACTACATACCTGACCTTAGTCATCATGCCTTTGTTACTTGTAATCTTGACATTATAGTAGAAAAACCATCTCCCAAATGGATAATATACAGACCATTGAAGGACATTGATTTGGAAAAATTCAACCAGGACTTAGATTTAATTCCTTGGAATGACTGTCATGATTGTAAGGTAGATACTATGCTAAGAAAATTTAATACTTATATACTAAAGTTGTTTGATACGCATGCTCCATTCAAGCGCGTCCGTATTAAATCTTACTCTTACCCATGGATAACCTATAATATCAGAGAAATTATTAAACTGCGAGACAAAGCACATGCAAGATTCAGATCTACCAGACTAGAAGTACATAAAAAATACTACAAAGATTTAAAAGCAATCGTAAATTCTGCGATTCAAAGTGAGAAGTCTGCCTATTTCAGTCAATATATTAATAATTATTCTAAAAATCCTCGTGCATTGTAGAAACATATAAAACGTAACATAGTTAATTTTAAAAAGAAAAAATACGAACTTCCACCTCATATTAATAATCCAAATGCTATTAATGACCACTTTCTAAATGCTCCTGGAAGCAATGATACAGATACTACTGTGATCAATAACCTTAACTCTAGTCTGTTTGGACCTTGTGTGTTGTCGCTCCATTCTGTAACAGAGGACGATGTAGGTGACATAATCAGAAATATTAAAACTAATGCAGAAGGAGATGATGGAATCACACTAGATATGATTTTGCTTACATTGCCACGAACATTAAGCATCATTACCGCTATAGTAAACAAATCTATCGAGTCTGGAGTCTTCCCTCATCAATGGAAAACCGCTATTGTTAGACCTGTTCCAAAAACGCAACACCCTAATGAATACAAAGATCTAAGACCCATCAGTATCCTTCCGTTTCTCTCTAAGATAGTTGAGAGGGCCGTTTGTACCCAGGTAACAGAATATTTAGAAAAGCAAAGTATCTTACCTTTAAAGCAGTCCGGATTTAGAAAAGGACGTAGCACTGCTACCGCGCTCATGGATGTTGTGGATGATATACTATCAGCGCAGGATATTGGTGAAGGTACTATCCTAGTTCTGCTAGATTATTCGCGTGCCTTTGACACTATAAACCCCACGATCCTTCTTTCGAAGCTACGTTATTATGGTTTTGATACAAGGACACTAAGTTGGTATGCTAGTTATTTGTCAGATCGAGCACAATATGTTGTAATAAGCGACGATAATGGCATCACATCTAGTTCCAAAACCACACCAGTAGTAAGGGGGGTACCGCAGGGATCTATATTGGGTCCTATTCTCTTTATATTGTATACCGCAGATATTATCCAAAACATAGAGAATTGCAAATATCATTTATATGCAGATGACCTCCAGATTTACATTTCTTTCAAACCCGAGGAAACTTCCTCCGCAGTAAATAAGTTGAATGAAGATCTAGATCGTATTGGTCAATGGAGCCATCGTCACAACCTGTTACTAAATCCCACAAAGTCTAAGTATATAATTCTGGGTACAGAAGAAGGCATAGCCCGCATCACTTCACAATGCCCTAATGTCTCTGTTATGGGTGATCGCCTAGAAAATGTTCCAAAAGCTCGTAACTTAGGTTTACTCATGGATGGAAGGCTCCGTTTTGAGAAGCATATGCTCGAATTAATGCGTAACTTCTTCTACCGCCTTAAGGTATTATATCGTGTTCGTGACTATATCACAGTGGAAATGCGAATTAAGTTATGCGAATCGCTCGTCCTATCAAAACTTAATTACGCCGATACTGTTTTCGAAGGTTGTTTATTGGTACGTACTAAAAAACTCATCCAGCGTATATTGTTTTCCAATGCCTCGACACTCACATATATCCCCGTTTCTAAACCGCAACAATCTACTGAACATGTCTTCCAGATACACCATGCATTTTGCGTCACTGCTTTTCGGTATCATTAAAAATGCTTCAAATTATCAATAAAAAGGATTGCAAACAGAATCCATATTGCGATGTTTTTGAAGTGCAACAGGTCCGATCTACACAAACGAGGTGTCTACGCAACGGGTTTTACGCGACGATCAATAAAAAGTCGGTTAATATCAAGACAAAATATTTCACGGTGACCGAAAAAGTGTTAAATGCGACTAACTTTGTATGGGATGTATCTTTAAAACTATAGCAGGAATATACTTTCTTGAACAGCGGAGCGAGCGCAGAACCACAACGGTGAGCTAATATTATCGAAAAGTATGCTAAAAGATGATCGAATTGAACAGAAACGACAAACTAAAACATTTCAAACTGGGCATGAAAACGACAAATATGCAGTGTCTAAAGTAGAAGAAATCGCAAAAATTATTGCAAACAGAATCCATATTGCGAAGTTTTTGAAGTGCAACAGGTCCGATCTACACAAACGAGGTGTCTACGCAACGGGCTTTACGCGACGGTCAATATAAAGTCGGTTAATATCAAGACAAAATATTTCACGGTGACCGAAAAAGTGTAAAATGCGACTAACTTTGTATGGGATGTATCTTTAAAACTAAAGCAGGAATATACTTTCTTGAACAGCGGAGCGAGCGCAGAACCACTACGGTGAACTGATATGATCGAAAAATATGCTAAAAGATGATCGATTTTAACAGAAACGACAAACTAAAACATTTAAAACTGAGCATGTAAACGACAAATATTCAGTGTCTAAAGTAGGTGAAAACGCAAAAATGATTGCAAACAGAATCCATATTGCGAAGTTTTTGAAGTGCAACAGGTCCGATCTACACAAACGAGGTGTCTACGCAACAGGCTCTACGCGACGGTCAATATAAAGTCGGTTAATATCAAGACAAAATATTTCATGGTGACCGAAAAAGTGTAAAATGCGACTAACATTGTATGGGATGTATCTTTTAAAATATCACAAAAACGTACCTACTAGAACATAGGAACGAGCGCAGAACCACTACGGTGAGCTAATATGATCGAAAAGTATGTTAAAAGATGATCGATTTGAACAGAAACAACAAACTAAAACATTTAAAACTGAGCATGTAAACGACAAATATTCAGTGTCTAAGGTAGGCAAAATCGCAAAAATAATTGCAAACAGAATCCATATTGCGATGTTTTTGAAGTGCAACAGGTCCGTTCTACACAAAAGAGGTGTCTACGCAACGGGCTCGACGCAACTGTCAATATTAAGTCGGTTAATATCAAGACAAAATATTTCACGGTGACCGAAAAAGTGTAAAGTGCGACTAACTTTGTATGGGATGTATCTTTAAAACTATAGCAGGAATATACCTTCTTGAACAGCGGAGCGAGCGCAGAACTACTACGGTGAACTGAAATGATCAAAAAGTATGCTAAAAGATGATCGATTTGAACAGAAACGACAAACTAAAACATTTCAAACTAAGCTTGAAAACGACAAATATTCTGTGTCTAAAGTAGGTGAGATCGCAAAAAGGATTGCAAGCAGAATCCATATTGCGATGTTTTTGAAGTGCAACAGGTCCGATCTAAACAAACGAGGTGTATACGCAACGGGCTTTACGCGACGATCAATAAAAAGTCGGTTAATATCAAGACAAAATATTTCACGGTGACCGAAAAAGTGTAAAATGCGCCTAACTTTGTATGGGATGTATCTTTTAAAATATCGCAAAGAAGTATCAACTGAAAACAGCGGAGCGAGCGCAGAACCACTACGGTGAGCTAATATTATCGAAAAGTATGCTAAAAGATGATCGATTTGAACAGAAACGACAAACTAAAACATTTCAAACTGGGCATGAAAACGACAAATATTCAGTGTCTAAAGTAGGTGAAATCGCAAAAATTATTGCAAACAGAATCCATATTGCGAAGTTTTTGAAGTGCAACAGGTTCGATCTACACAAACGAGGTGTATACGCAACGGGGTTTACGGGACGGTCACTATAAATAAGGTTATTATCAAGACAAAATATTTCACGGTTACCGAAAAAGTGTTAAATTCGACTAACTTTGTATGGGATGTATCTTTTAAAATATCGCCAAAGAGTGTCTACTAAAAACAGCGGAGCGAGCGCTGAACTACTTCAGTGATCAGATGTGATCGAAAAGTATGCTAAAAGATGATCGATTTGAACAGAAACGACAAACTAAAACATTTCAAACTAGGCATGAAAACGACATATATTCAGTGTCTAAAGTAGATGAAAACGCAAAAAATATTGCAAACAGAATCCATATTGCGAAGTTTTTAAAGTGCAACAGGTCCGATCTACACAAACGAGGTGTCTACGCAACGGGCTTTACGCGACGGTCAATATAAAGTCGGTTAATATCAAGACAAAATATTTCACGGTGACCGAAAAAGTGTAAAATGCGACTAACTTTGTATGGGATGTATCTTTAAAACTATAGCAGGAATATACCTTCTTGAACAGCGGAGCGAGCGCAAAACCACAACGGTGAACTGATATGATCGAAAAGTATGCTAAAAGATGATCGATTTGAACAGAAACGACAAACTAAAAAAATTCAAACTAAGCTTTAAAACGACAAATATTCAGTGTCTAAAGTAGGTGAGATCGCAAAAAGGATTGCAAACAGAATCCATATTGCGATGTTTTTGAAGTGTAACAGATCCGATCTAAACAAACGAGGTGTATACGCAACAGGCTTTACGCGACGATCAATAAAAAGTCGGTTAATATCAAGACAAAATATTTCACGGTGACCGAAAAAGTGTAAAATGCGACTAACTTTGTATGGGATGTTTCTCTTAAAATATCGCAAAAAAGTATCAACTGAAAACAGCGAAGCGAGCGCAGAAACACTACGGTGAGCTAATATGATCGAAAAGTATGCTAAAAGATGATCGATTTGAACAGAAACGACAAACTAAAACATTTCAAACTGGGCATGAAAACGACATATATTCAGTGTCTAAAGTAGGTGAAATCGCAAAAATTATTGCAAACAGAATCCATATTGCGAAGTTTTTGAAGTGCAACAGGTCCGATCTACACAAACGAGGTGTCTACGCAACGGGCTTTACGCGAAGGTCAATATAAAGTCGGTTAATATCAAGACAATATATTTTACGGTGACCGAAAAAGTGTAAAGTGCGACTAACTTTGAATGGGATGTATCTTTAAAACGATAGCAGGAATATACCTTCTTGAACAGCGGAGCGAGCGCAGAACCACTACGGTGAACTTAAATGATCAAAAAGTATCCTAAAAGATGATCGATTTGAACAGAAACGACAAACTAAAACATTTCAAACTGAGCTTGAAAACGACAAATATTTAGTGTCTAAAGTAGGTGAAATCGCAAAAATTATTGCAAACAGAATCCATATTGCGAAGTTTTTAAAGTGCAACAGGTCCGATCTACACAAACGAGGTGTCTACGCAACGGGCTTTACGCGACGGTCAATATAAAGTGGGTTATATCAAGACAAAATATTTCACGGTGACCGAAAAAGTGTAAAATGCGACTAACTTTGTATGGGATGTATCTTTAAAACTATAGCAGGAATATACTTTTTTGAACAGCGGTGCGAGCGCAGAACCACTACGGTGAACTGATATGATCGAAAAATATGCTAAAAGATGATCGATTTGAACAGAAACGACTATCTAAAAAATTTCAAACCAAGCTTTAAAACGACAAATATTCAGTGTCTAAAGTAGGTGAAATCGCAAAAAGGATTGCAAACAGAATCCATATTGCGATGTTTTTGAAGTGCAACAGGTCCGATCTACACAAACGAGGTGTCTACGCAACAGGCTCCACGCGACGGTCATTACAAAGTCGGTTAATATCAAGACAAAATATTTCATGGTGACCGAAAAAGTGTAAAATGCGACTAACTTTTTATGGGATGTTTCTCTTAAAATATCGCAAAAAAGTATCAACAGAAAACAGCGAAGCGAGCGCAGAAACTTGAGCTAATATGATCGAAAAGTATGCTAAAAGATGATCGATTTGAACAGAAACGACAAACTAAAAAATTTCAAACTGGGCATGAAAACGACATATATTCAGTGTCTTAAGTAGGTGAAATCGCAAAAATTATTGCAAACAAAATTCTTATTGCGAAGTTTTTGAAGTGCAACAGGTCCGATCTACACAAACGAGGTGTCTACGCAACGGGCTTTACGCGAAGGTCAATATAAAGTCGGTTAATATCAAGACAAAATATTTCACGGTGACCGAAAAAGTGTAAAGTGCGACTAACTTTGAATGGGATGTATCTTTAAAACTATAGCAGGAATATACCTTCTTGAACAGCGGAGCGAGCGCAGAACTACTACGGTGAACTGAAATGATCAAAAAGTATGCTAAAAGATGATCGATTTGAACAGAAACGACAAACTAAAACATTTCAAACTGGGCATGAAAACGACAAATATTCAGTGTCTAAAGTAGGTGAAATCGCAAAAATTATTGCAAACAAAATCCATATTGGGAAGTTTTTGAAGTGCAACAGGTCCGATCTACACAAACGAGGTGTCTACGCAACGTGCTTTACGCGACGGTCAATACAAAGTCGGTTAATATCAAGACAAAATATTTCACGGTGACCGAAAAAGTGTAAAATGCGACTAACTTTGTATGGGATGTATCTTTAAAACTTAAGCAGGAATATACTTTCTTGAACAGCGGAGCGAGCGCAGAACCACTACGGTGAACTGATATGCTCGAAAAGTATGCTAAAAGATGATCGGTTTGAACAGAAACGACAAACTAAAAAATTTCAAACTAAGCTTTAAAACGACAAATATTCAGTGTCTATAGTAGGTGAAATCGCAAAAAGGATTGCAAACAGAATCCATAATGCGATATTTTTGAAGTGCAACAGGTCCGATCTACACAAACGAGGTGTATACGCAACGGGTTTTACGGGACGGTCACTATAAATAAGGTTATTATCAAGACAAAATATTTCACGGTTACCGAAAAAGTGTTAAATTCGACTAACTTTGTATGGGATGTATCTTTTAAAATATCGCCAAAAGAGTGTCTACTAAAAACAGCGGAGCGAGCGCTGAACCACTTCAGTGATCAGATATGATCGAAAAGTATGCTAAAAGATGATCGATTTGAACAGAAACGACAAAATAAAACATTTCAAACTGGGAATGAAAATGACAAATATTTAGTGTCTAAAGTAGGTGTAAACGCAAAAATGATTGCAAACAGAATCCATATTGCGAATTTTTTAAAGTGCAACAGGTCTGATCTACACAAGCGAGGAGTCCACGCAAAGGGCTCGACGCGACTGTCAATATAAAGTCGGTTAATATCAAGACAAAATATTTCACGGTGACCGAAAAAGTGTAAAATGCGACTAACTTTGTATGGGATGTATCTTTTAAAATATCGCAAAAGAGTATCAATTGAAAACAGCGGAGCGAGCGCTGAACCACTACGGTAAGCTAATATGATCGATTTGAACAGAAACGACAAACTAAAACATTTCAAACTGAGCTTGAAAACGACAAATATTTAGTGTCTAAAGTAGGTGAAAACGCAAAAATGATTGCAAACAGAATCCATATTGCGAAATTTTGAAGTGCAACAGGTCTGATCTACACAAGCGAGGAGTCCACGCAAAGGGCTCGACGCGACTGTCAATATAAAGTCGGTTAATATCAAGACAAAATATTTCACGGTGACCGACAAAGTGTAAAATGCGACTAACTTTGTATGGGATGTATCTTTAAAACTATAGCAGGAATATACCTTCTTGAACAGCGGAGCGAGCGCAGAACCACTACGGTGAGCTAATATTATCGAAAAGTATGCTAAAAGATGATCGATTTGAACAGAAACGACAAACTAAAACATTTAAAACTGAGCATGAAAACGACAAATATTCAGTGTCTAAAGTAGGTAAAATCGCAAAAATGATTGCAAACAGAATCCATATTGCGATGTTTTTGAAGTGCAACAGGTCCGTTCTACACAATCGAGGTGTCTACGCAACGGGCTCGACGCGACTGTCAATATAAAGTCGGTTAATATCAAGACAAAATATTTCACGGTGACCGAAAAAGTGTAAAATGCGACTAACTTTGTATGGGATGTATCTTTAAAACTATAGCAGGAATATACCTTCTTGAACAGCGGAGCGAGCGCAGAACCACTACGGTGAACTGATATGATCGAAAAGTATGCTAAAAGATGATCGATTTGAACAGAAACGACAAACTAAAAAAATTCAAACTAAGCTTTAAAACGACAAATATTCAGTGTCTAAAGTAGGTGAAATCGCAAAAAGGATTGCAAACAGAATCCATAATGCGATATTTTTGAAGTGCAACAGGTCCGATCTACACAAACGAGGTGTATACGCAACGGGTTTTACGGGACGGTCACTATAAATAAGGTTATTATCAAGACAAAATATTTCACGGTTACCGAAAAAGTGTTAAATTCGACTAACTTTGTATGGGATGTATCTTTTAAAATATCGCCAAAAGAGTGTCTACTAAAAACAGCGGAGCGAGCGCTAAACCACTTCAGTGATCAGATATGATCGAAAAGTATGCTAAAAGATGATCGATTTGAACAGAAACGACAAACTAAAACATTTCAAACTGAGCATGAAAACGACAAATATTCAGTGTCTAAAGTAGGTAAAATCGCAAAAATGATTGCAAACAGAATCCATATTGCGATGTTTTTGAAGTGCAACAGGTCCGTTCTACACAATCGAGGTGTCTACGCAACGGGCTCGACGCGACTGTCAATATAAAGTCGGTTAATATCAAGACAAAATATTTCACGGTGACCGAAAAAGTGTAAAATGCGACTAACTTTGTATGGGATGTATCTTTAAAACTATAGCAGGAATATACCTTCTTGAACAGCGGAGCGAGCGCAGAACCACTACGGTGAGCTAATATTATCGAAAAGTATGCTAAAAGATGATCGATTTGAACAGAAACGACAAACTAAAACATTTCAAACTGAGCATGAAAACGACAAATATTCAGTGTCTAAAGTAGGTAAAATCGCAAAAATGATTGCAAACAGAATCCATATTGCGATGTTTTTGAAGTGCAACAGGTCCGTTCTACACAATCGAGGTGTCTACGCAACGGGCTCGACGCGACTGTCAATATAAAGTCGGTTAATATCAAGACAAAATATTTCACGGTGACCGAAAAAGTGTAAAATGCGACTAACTTTGTATGGGATGTATCTTTTAAAATATCGCAAAAGAGTATCAACTGAAAACAGCGGAGCGAGCGCTAAACCACTTCAGTGATCAGATATGATCGAAAAGTATGCTAAAAGATGATCGATTTGAACAGAAACGACAAACTAAAACATTTCAAACTGAGCATGAAAACGACAAATATTCAGTGTCTAAAGTAGGTAAAATCGCAAAAATGATTGCAAACAGAATCCATATTGCGATGTTTTTGAAGTGCAACAGGTCCGTTCTACACAATCGAGGTGTCTACGCAACGGGCTCGACGCGACTGTCAATATAAAGTCGGTTAATATCAAGACAAAATATTTCACGGTGACCGAAAAAGTGTAAAATGCGACTAACTTTGTATGGGATGTATCTTTAAAACTATAGCAGGAATATACCTTCTTGAACAGCGGAGCGAGCGCAGAACCACTACGGTGAACTGATATGATCGAAAAATATGCTAAAAGATGATCGATTTGAACAGAAACGACAATCTAAAAAATTTCAAACTAAGCTTTAAAACGACAAATATTCAGTGTCTAAAGTAGGTGAAATCGCAAAAATGATTGCAAACAGAATACATATTGCGATGTTTTTGAAGTGCAACAGGTCCAATCTACGCAAACGAGGTGTCTACGCAACGGGCTCGACGCGACTGTCAATATAAAGTCGGTTAATATCAAGACAAAATATTTCACGGTGACCGAAAAAGTGTAAAATGCGACTAACTTTGTATGGGATGTATCTTTTAAAATATCGCAAAAGAGTATCAACTGAAAACAGCGGAGCGAGCGCAGAACCACTACGGTGAGCTAATATGATCAAAAAGTAGGTATGCTAAAAGATGATCGATTTGAATAGAAACGACAGACTAAAACAATTCAAACTGAGCATGAAAACGACAAATATTCAGTGTCTAAAGTAGGTGAAATCGCAAAAATGATTGCAAACAGAATCCACATTGTGATGTTTTTGAAGTGCAACAGGTCCGATCTACACAAACGAGGTGTCTACGCAACGGGCTTTACGCGACGGTCAATATAAAGTCGGTTAATATCAAGACAAAATATTTCACGGTGACCGAAAATGTGTAAAATGCGACTAACTTTGTATGGTATGTATCTTTTAAAATATCGCAAAAGAGTATCAACTGAAAACAGCAGAGCGAGCGCAGAACCACTACGGTGAGCTAGTATGATCGAAAAGTATGCTAAAAGATGATCGATTTAAACAGAAACGACAAACTAAAACATTTCAAACTGAGCTTGAAAATGACAAATATTCAATGTCTAAAGTAGGTGAAAACGCAAAAATTATTGCAAACAGAATCCACATTGCGATGTTTTTGAAGTGCAACAGGTCCGATTTACACAAACGAGGTGTCTACGCAACGGGTTCTACGCGACGGTCAATATAAAGTCGGTTAATATCAAGACAAAATATTTCACGGTGACCGAAAAAGTGTAAAATGCGACTAACTTTGTATGGAATGTATCTTTTTTTTTATTTTTTATTTTTTATTAAAACACAAAACAGTTTACAGTCTTTTAAAATATCGCAAAAAAGTACCTACTAGAATAGCGAAGCGAGCGCAGAACCACTACGGTGAGCTAATATGATCGAAAAGTATGCTAAAAAATGATTGATTTGAACAGAAACGACAAACTAAAAAATTTAAAACTGAGCATGAAAACGACAAATATTCAGTGTCTAAAGTAGGTAAAAACGCTAAAATTTTTGCAAACAGAATCCACATTGCGATGTATTTGAAGTGCAACAGGTCCGATCTACACAAACGAGGTGTTTACGCAACGGGCTCTACGCGACGGTCAATATAAAGTCGGTTAATATCAAGACAAAATATTTCATGGTGACCGAAAAAGTGTAAAATGCGACTAACTTTTTATGGGATGTTTCTCATAAAATTTCGCAAAAAAGTATCAACTGAAAACAGCGAAGCGAGCGCAGAAACACTACGGTGAGCTAATATGATCGAAAAGTATGCTAAAAGATGATCGATTTGAACAGAAACGACAAACTAAAACATTTCAAACTGAGCTTGAAAACGACAAATATTCAGTGTCTAAAGTAGGTGAAATCGCAAAAATGATTGCAAACAGAATCCATATTGTGAATTTTTTGAAGTGCAACAGGTCTAATCTACACAAGCGAGGAGTCCACGCAACGATCTTTACGCGACGGTCAATATAAAGTCGGTTAATATCAAGACAAAATATTTCACGGTGACCGAAAAGTGTAAAATGCGACTAACTTTGTATGGGATGTATCTTTAAAACTATAGCAGGAATATACTTTCTTGAACAGCGAAACGAGCGCAGAACCACTACGGTGAACTGATATGATCGAAAAGTATGCTAAAAGATGATCGATTTGAACAGAAACGACAAACTAAAAAATTTCAAACTAAGCTTTAAAACGACAAATATTCAGTGTCTAATGTAGGTGAAATCGCAAAAATGATTGCAAACAGAATCCATATTGCGATGTTTTTGAAGTGCAACAGGTCCGATCTCCACAAACGAGGTGTCATCGCAACGGGCTCGACGCGACTGTCAATATAAAGTCGGTTAATATCAAGACAAAATATTTCACGGTGACCGAAAAAGTGTAAAATGAGACTAACTTTGTATGGGATGTATCTTTTAAAATATCGCAAAAAAGTACCGAAAAGAACAGCGGAGCGAGCGCAGAACCACTACGGTGAGCTAATATTATCGAAAAGTATGCTAAAAGATGATCGATTTGAACAGAAACGACAAACTAAAACATTTAAAACTGAGCATGAAAACGACAAATATTCAGTGTCTAAAGTAGGTAAAATCGCAAAAATGATTGCAAACAGAATCCACATTGCGATGTTTTTGAAGTGCAACAGGTCCGTTCTACACAATCGAGGTGTCTACGCAACGGGCTCGACGCGACTGTCAATATAAAGTCGGTTAATATCAAGACAAAATATTTCACGGTGACCGAAAAAGTGTAAAATGCGACTAACTTTGTATGGAATGTATCTTTAAAACTATAGCAGGAATATACTTTCTTGAACAGCGGAGCGATCGCAGAACCACTACGGTGAACTGATATGATCGAAAAGTATGCTAAAAGATGATCGATTTGAACAGAAACGACAAACTAAAACATTTCAAACTGAGCATGAAAACGACAATTATTCAGTGTTTAAAGTAGGTGAAATCGCAAAAATGATTGCAAGCAGAATCCATATTGCGAAGTAATTGAAGTGCAACAGGTCCGATCTACACAAACGAGGTGTCTACGCAACGGGCTTTACGCGACGGTCAATATAAAGTCGGTTAATATCAAGACAAAATATTTCATGGTGACCGAAAAAGTGTAAAATGCGACTAACTTTGTATGGTATGTATCTTTTAAAATATCGCAAAAGTGTACATACTAGAACAGCGAAGCGAGCTCAGAAACACTACGGTGAGCAAATATGATCGAAAAGTATGCTAAAAGATGATCGATTTGAGCAGAAACGACAATCTAAAAAATTTCAAACTAAGCTTTAAAACGACAAATATTCAGTGTCTAAAGTAGGTGAAATCGCAAAAATGATTGCAAACAGAATACATATTGCGATGTTTTTGAAGTGCAACAGGTCCAATCTACACAAACGAGGTGTCTACGCAACGGGCTCGACGCGACTGTCAATATAAAGTCGGTTAATATCAAGACAAAATATTTCACGGTGACCGAAAAAGTGTAAAATGCGACTAACTTTGTATGGGATGTATCTTTTAAAATATCGCAAAAGAGTATCAACTGAAAACAGCGGAGCGAGCGCAGAACCACTACGGTGAGCTAATATGATCGAAAAGTATGCTAAAAGATGATCGATTTAAATAGAAACGACAGACTAAACTATTTAAAACTGAGCATGAAAACGACAAATATTCAGTGTCTAAAGTAGGTGAAAACGCAAAAATGATTGCAAACAGAATCCATATTGCGAATTTTTTAAAGTGCAACAGGTCTGATCTACACAAGCGAGGAGTCCACGCAAAGGGCTCGACGCGACTGTCAATATAAAGTCGGTTAATATCAAGACAAAATATTTCACGGTGACCGAAAAAGTGTAAAATGCGACTAACTTTGTATGGGATGTATCTTTTAAAATATCGCAAAAGAGTATCAATTGAAAACAGCGGAGCGAGCGCTGAACCACTACGGTAAGCTAATATGATCGATTTGAACAGAAACGACAAACTAAAACATTTCAAACTGAGCTTGAAAACGACAAATATTTAGTGTCTAAAGTAGGTGAAAACGCAAAAATGATTGCAAACAGAATCCATATTGCGAATTTTTTAAAGTGCAACAGGTCTGATCTACACAAGCGAGAAGTCCACGCAAAGGGCTCGACGCGACTGTCAATATAAAGTCGGTTAATATCAAGACAAAATATTTCACGGTGACCGACAAAGTGTAAAATGCGACTAACTTTGTATGGGATGTATCTTTAAAACTATAGCAGGAATATACCTTCTTGAACAGCGGAGCGAGCGCAGAACCACTACGGTGAGCTAATATTATCGAAAAGTATGCTAAAAGATGATCGATTTGAACAGAAACGACAAACTAAAACATTTAAAACTGAGCATGAAAACGACAAATATTCAGTGTCTAAAGTAGGTAAAATCGCAAAAATGATTGCAAACAGAACCCATATTGCGATGTTTTTGAAGTGCAACAGGTCCGTTCTACACAATCGAGGTGTCTACGCAACGGGCTCGACGCGACTGTCAATATAAAGTCGGTTAATATCAAGACAAAATATTTCACGGTGACCGAAAAAGTGTAAAATGCGACTAACTTTGTATGGGATGTATCTTTTAAAATATCGCCAAAAGAGTGTCTACTAAAAACAGCGGAGCGAGCGCTGAACCACTTCAGTGATCAGATATGATCGAAAAGTATGCTAAAAGATGATCGATTTGAACAGAAACGACAAACTAAAACATTTTAAACTGGGAATGAAAACGACAAATATTTAGTGTCTAAAGTAGGTGAAATTGCAAAAGTGATTGCAATCAGAATCCATATTGCGCATTTTTTGAAGTGCAACAGGTCTGATCTACACAAACGAGGAGTCCACGCAAAGGGCTCGACGCGACTGTCAATATAAAGTCGGTTAATATCAAGACAAAATATTTCACGGTGACCGAAAAAGTGTAAAATGCGACTAACTTTGTATGGGATGTATCTTTTAAAATTTCGCAAAAGAGTATCAATTGAAAACAGCGGAGCGAGCGCCGAACCACTACGGTAAGCTAATATGATCGATTTGAACAGAAACGACAAACTAAAACATTTCAAACTGAGCTTGAAAACGACAAATATTTAGTGTCTAAAGTAGGTGAAAACGCAAAAATGATTGCAAACAGAATCCATATTGCGAATTTTTTGAAGTGCAACAGGTCTGATCTACATAAGCGAGGAGTCAGCGCAAAGGGCTCGACGCGACTGTCAATATAAAGTCGGTTAATATCAAGACAAAATATTTCACGGTGACCGACAAAGTGTAAAATGCGACTAACTTTGTATGGGATGTATCTTTAAAACTATAGCAGGAATATACCTTCTTGAACAGCGAAACGAGCGCAGAACCACTACGGTGAGCTAATATTATCGAAAAGTATGCTAAAAGATGATCGATTTGAACAGAAACGACAAACTAAAACATTTAAAACTGAGCATGAAAACGACAAATATTCAGTGTCTAAAGTAGGTAAAATCGCAAAAATGATTGCAAACAGAACCCATATTGCGATGTTTTTGAAGTGCAACAGGTCCGTTCTACACAATCGAGGTGTCTACGCAACGGGCTCGACGCGACTGTCAATATAAAGTCGGTTAATATCAAGACAAAATATTTCACGGTGACCGAAAAAGTGTAAAATGCGACTAACTTTGTATGGGATGTATCTTTAAAACTATAGCAGGAATATACCTTCTTGAACAGCGGAGCGAGCGCAGAACCACTACGGTGAACTGATATGATCGAAAAGTATGCTAAAAGATGATCGATTTGAACAGAAACGACAAACTAAAACATTTCAAACTGAGCATGAAAACGACAATTATTCAGTGTCTAAAGTAGGTGAAATCGCAAAAATGATTGCAAACAGAATCCATATTGCGAAGTTTTTGAAGTGCAACAGGTCCGATCTACACAAACGAGGTGTCTACGCAACGGGCTTTACGCGACGGTCAATATAAAGTCGGTTAATATCAAGAAAAAATATTTCACGGTGACCGAAAAAGTGTAAAATGCAACTAACTTTGTATGGTATGTATCTTTTAAAATATCGCAAAAGAGTATCAACTGAAAACAGCAGAGCGAGCGCAGAACCACTACGGTGAGCTAGTATGATCGAAAAGTACGCTAAAAGATGATCGATTTAAACAGAAACGACAAACTAAAACATTTCAAACTAAGCTTGAAAATGACAAATATTCAATGTCTAAAGTAGGTGAAAACGCAAAAATTATTGCAAACAGAATCCACATTGCGATGTTTTTGAAGTGCAACAGGTCCGATTTACACAAACGAGGTGTCTACGCAACGGGTTCTACGCGACGGTCAATATAAAGTCGGTTAATATCAAGACAAAATATTTCACGGTGACCGAAAAAGTGTAAAATGCGACTAACTTTGTATGAAATGTATCTTTAAAAATATTGCAAAAAAGTATTTACTAGAACAGCGGAGCGAGCGCAGAAACACTACGGTGAGCTAATATGATCTAAAAGTATGCTAAACGATGATCGATTTGAACAGAAACGACAAATTAAAACATTTCAAACTGAGCTTGAAAACGACAAATATTCAGTGTCTAAAGTAGGTGAAATCGCAAAAATGATTGCAAACAGAATCCATATTGCGATGTTTTTGAAGTGCAACAGGTCCGATCTCCACAAACGAGGTGTCTTCGCAACGGGCTCGACGCGACTGTCAATATAAAGTCGGTTAATATCAAGACAAAATATTTCACGGTGACCGAAAAAGTGTAAAATGCGACTAACTTTGTATGGGATGTATCTTTTAAAATATCGCAAAAGAGTATCAACTGAAAACAGCAGAGCGAGCGCAGAACCACTACGGTGAGCTAATATGATCGAAAAGTAGGTATGCTAAAAGATGATCGATTTGAATAGAAACGACAGACTAAAACAATTCAAACTGAGCATGAAAACGACAAATATTCAGTGTCTAAAGTAGGTAAAATCGCAAAAATGATTGCAAACAGAATCCACATTGTGATGTTATTGAAGTGCAACAGGTCCAATCTACACAAACGAGGTGTCTCCTAAACGGGCTCGACGCGACGGTAAATATAAAGTCGGTTTATATCAAGACAAAATATTTCACGGTGACCGAAAAAGTGTAAAATGCGACTAACTTTGTATGGGATGTATCTTTTAAAATATCGCATAAAAGTACCGAATAGAACAGCGGAGCGAGCGCAGAACCACTACGGTGAGCTATTATGATCGAAAAGTAGGTATGCTAAAAGATGATCGATTTGAACAGAAACGACAAACTAAAACATTTAAAACTGAGCATGAAAACGACAAAAATTCAGTGTCTTAAGTAGGTAAAATCGCAAAAATGATTGCAAACAGAATCCATATTGCGATGTTTTTGAAGTGCAACAGGTCCGATCTACACAAACGAGGTGTCTACGCAACGGGCTTTACGCGACGGTCAATATAAAGTCGGTTAATATCAAGACAAAATATTTCACGGTGACCGAAAATGTGTAAAATGCGACTAACTTTGTATGGTATGTATCTTTTAAAATATCGCAAAAGAGTATCAACTGAAAACAGCAGAGCGAGCGCAGAACCACTACGGTGAGCTAGTATGATCGAAAAGTATGCTAAAAGATGATCGATTTAAACAGAAACGACAAACTAAAACATTTCAAACTAAGCTTGAAAATGACAAATATTCAATGTCTAAAGTAGGTGAAAACGCAAAAATTATTGCAAACAGAATCCACATTGCGATGTTTTTGAAGTGCAACAGGTCCGATTTACACAAACGAGGTGTCTACGCAACGGGTTCTACGCGACGGTCAATATAAAGTCGGTTAATATCAAGACAAAATATTTCACGGTGACCGAAAAAGTGTAAAATGCGACTAACTTTGTATGGAATGTATCTTTTAAAATATCGCAAAAAAGTACCTACTAGAATAGCGGAGCGAGCGCAAAACCACTACGGTGAGCTAATATGATCGAAAAGTATGCTAAAAAATGATTGATTTGAACAGAAACGACAAACTAAAAAATTTAAAACTGAGCATGAAAACGACAAATATTCAGTGTCTAAAGTAGGTAAAAACGCTAAAATTTTTGCAAACAGAATCCACATTGCGATGTATTTGAAGTGCAACAGGTCCGATCTACACAAACGAGGTGTCTACGCAACTGGCTCGACGCGACTGTCAATATAAAGTCGGTTAATATCAAGACAAAATATTTCACGGTGACCGAAAAAGTGTAAAATGCGACAAACTTTGTATGGGATGTATCTTTTAAAATATCGCAAAAAAGTACCTACTAGAACAGCGGAGCGAGCGCAAAACCACTACGGTGAGCTAATATGATCGAAAAGTATGCTAAAAGATGATTGATTTGAACAGAAACGACAAACTAAAACATTTCAAACTGAGCTTTAAAACGACAAATATTCAGTGTCTAAAGTAGGTGAAATCGCAAAAATGATTGCAAACAGAATCCATATTGCGATGTTTTTGAAGTGCAACAGGTCCGATCTACACAAACGAGGTGTCTACGCAACGGGCTTTACGCGACGGTCAATATAAAGTCGGTTAATATCAAGACAAAATATTTCACGGTGACCGAAAATGTGTAAAATGCGACTAACTTTGTATGGTATGTATCTTTTAAAATATCGCAAAAGAGTATCAACTGAAAACAGCAGAGCGAGCGCAGAACCACTACGGTGAGCTAGTATGATCGAAAAGTATGCTAAAAGATGATCGATTTAAACAGAAACGACAAACTAAAACATTTCAAACTAAGCTTGAAAATGACAAATATTCAATGTCTAAAGTAGGTGAAAACGCAAAAATTATTGCAAACAGAATCCACATTGCGATGTTTTTGAAGTGCAACAGGTCCGATTTACACAAACGAGGTGTCTACGCAACGGGTTCTACGCGACGGTCAATATAAAGTCGGTTAATATCAAGACAAAATATTTCACGGTGACCGAAAAAGTGTAAAATGCGACTAACTTTGTATGGAATGTATCTTTTAAAATATCGCAAAAAAGTACCTACTAGAATAGCGGAGCGAGCGCAAAACCACTACGGTGAGCTAATATGATCGAAAAGTATGCTAAAAAATGATTGATTTGAACAGAAACGACAAACTAAAAAATTTAAAACTGAGCATGAAAACGACAAATATTCAGTGTCTAAAGTAGGTAAAAACGCTAAAATTTTTGCAAACAGAATCCACATTGCGATGTATTTGAAGTGCAACAGGTCCGATCTACACAAACGAGGTGTCTACGCAACGGGCTCTACGCGACGGTCAATATAAAGTCGGTTAATATCAAGACAAAATATTTCACGGTGACCGAAAAGTGTAAAATGCGACTAACTTTGTATGGGATGTATCTTTAAAACTATAGCAGGAATATACTTTCTTGAATAGCGGAGCGAGCGCAGAACCACTACGGTTAACTGATATGATCGAAAAATATGCTAAAAGATGATCGATTTGAACAGAAACGACAATCTAAAAAATTTCAAACTAAGCTTTAAAACGACAAATATTCAGTGTCTAAAGTAGGTAAAATCGCAAAAATGATTGCAAACAGAATCCATATTGCGATGTTTTTGAAGTGCAACAGGTCCGATCTACACAAACGAGGTGTCTACGCAACGGGCTTTACGCGACGGTCAATATAAAGTCGGTTAATATCAAGACAAAATATTTCACGGTGACCGAAAATGTGTAAAATGCGACTAACTTTGTATGGTATGTATCTTTTAAAATATCGCAAAAGAGTATCAACTGAAAACAGCAGAGCGAGCGCAGAACCACTACGGTTAACTGATATGATCGAAAAATATGCTAAAAGATGATCGATTTGAACAGAAACGACAATCTAAAAAATTTCAAACTAAGCTTTAAAACGACAAATATTCAGTGTTTATAGTAGGTGAAATCGCAAAAATGATTGCAAACAGAATACATATTGCGATGTTTTTGAAGTGCAACAGGTCCAATCTACACAAACGAGGTGTCTACGCAACGGGCTCGACGCGACTGTCAATATAAAGTCGGTTAATATCAAGACAAAATATTTCACGGTGACCGAAAAAGTGTAAAATGCGACTAACTTTGTATGGGATGTATCTTTTAAAATATCGCAAAAGAGTATCAACTGAAAACAGCGGAGCGAGCGCAGAACCACTACGGTGAGCTAATATGATCGAAAAGTAGGTATGCTAAAAGATGATCGATTTAAACAGAAACGACAAACTAAAACATTTCAAACTGAGCTTGAAAATGACAAATATTCAATGTCTAAAGTAGGTGAAAACGCAAAAATTATTGCAAACAGAATCCACATTGCGATGTTTTTGAAGTGCAACAGGTCCGATTTACACAAACGAGGTGTCTACGCAACGGGTTCTACGCGACGGTCAATATAAAGTCGGTTAATATCAAGACAAAATATTTCACGGTGACCGAAAAAGTGTAAAATGAGACTAACTTTGTATGGAATGTATCTTTTTTTTTTTTTATTTTTTATTAAAACACAAAACAGTTTACAGTCTTTTAAAATATCGCAAAAAAGTACCTACTAGAATAGCGGAGCGAGCGCAGAACCACTACGGTGAGCTAATATGATCGAAAAGTATGCTAAAAAATGATTGATTTGAACAGAAACGACAAACTAAAAAATTTAAAACTGAGCATGATAACGACAAATATTCAGTGTCTAAAGTAGGTAAAAACGCTAAATTTTTTGCAAACAGAATCCACATTGCGATGTATTTGAAGTGCAACAGGTCCGATCTACACAAACGAGGTGTTTACGCAACGGGCTCTACGCGACGGTCAATATAAAGTCGGTTAATATCAAGACAAAATATTTCATGGTGACCGAAAAAGTGTAAAATGCGACTAACTTTTTATGGGATGTTTCTCTTAAAATTTCGCAAAAAAGTATCAACTGAAAACAGCGAAGCGAGCGCAGAAACACTACGGTGAGCTAATATGATCGAAAAGTATGCTAAAAGATGATCGATTTGAACAGAAACGACAAACTAAAACATTTCAAACTGAGCTTGAAAACGACAAATATTCAGTGTCTAAAGTAGGTGAAATCGCAAAAATGATTGCAAACAGAATCCATATTGTGAATTGTTTGAAGTGCAACAGGTCTAATCTACACAAGCGAGGAGTCCACGCAACGATCTTTACGCGACGGTCAATATAAAGTCGGTTAATATCAAGACAAAATATTTCACGGTGACCGAAAAGTGTAAAATGCGACTAACTTTGTATGGGATGTATCTTTAAAACTATAGCAGGAATATACTTTCTTGAACAGCGGAGCGAGCGCAGAACCACTACGGTGAACTGATATGATCGAAAAGTATGCTAAAAGATGATCGATTTGAACAGAAACGACAAACTAAAAAATTTCAAACTAAGCTTTAAAACGACAAATATTCAGTGTCTAAAGTAGGTGAAATCGCAATAATGATTGCAAACAGAATCCATATTGCGATGTTTTTGAAGTGCAACGGGCTCGACGCGACTGTCAATATAAAGTCGGTTAATATCAAGACAAAATATTTCACGGTGACCGAAAAAGTGTAAAATGCGACTAACTTTGTATGGGATGTATCTTTTAAAATATCGCAAAAGAGTATCAACTGAAAACAGCGGAGCGAGCGCAGAAACACTACGGTGAGCTAATATGATCTAAAAGTATGCTAAACGATGATCGATTTGAACAGAAACGACAAATTAAAACATTTCAAACTGAGCTTGAAAACGACAAATATTCAGTGTCTAAAGTAGGTGAAATCGCAAAAATGATTGCAAACAGAATCCATATTGCGATGTTTTTGAAGTGCAACAGGTCCGATCTCCACAAACGAGGTGTCTTCGCAACGGGCTCGACGCGACTGTCAATATAAAGTCGGTTAATATCAAGACAAAATATTTCACGGTGACCGAAAAAGTGTAAAATGCGACTAACTTTGTATGGGATGTATCTTTTAAAATATCGCAAAAGAGTATCAACTGAAAACAGCAGAGCGAGCGCAGAACCACTACGGTGAGCTAATATGATCGAAAAGTAGGTATGCTAAAAGATGATCGATTTGAATAGAAACGACAGACTAAAACAATTCAAACTGAGCATGAAAACGACAAATATTCAGTGTCTAAAGTAGGTAAAATCGCAAAAATGATTGCAAACAGAATCCACATTGTGATGTTATTGAAGTGCAACAGGTCCAATCTACACAAACGAGGTGTCTCCTAAACGGGCTCGACGCGACGGTAAATATAAAGTCGGTTTATATCAAGACAAAATATTTCACGGTGACCGAAAAAGTGTAAAATGCGACTACCTTTGTATGGGATGTATCTTTTAAAATATCGCAAAAGAGTACCTTCTTGAACAGCGGAGCGAGCGCAGAACCACTACAGTGAACTGATATGATCGAAAAGTATGCTAAAAGATGATCGATTTGAACAGAAACGACAAACTAAAACATTTAAAACTGAGCATGAAAACGACAAATATTCAGTGTCTAAAGTAGGTAAAATCGCAAAAATGATTGCAAACAGAATCCATATTGCGATGTTTTTGAAGTGCAACAGGTCCGATCTACACAAACGAGGTGTCTACGCAACGGGCTTTACGCGACGGTCAATATAAAGTCGGTTAATATCAAGACAAAATATTTCACGGTGACCGAAAATGTGTAAAATGCGACTAACTTTGTATGGTATGTATCTTTTAAAATATCGCAAAAGAGTATCAACTGAAAACAGCAGAGCGAGCGCAGAACCACTACGGTGAGCTAGTATGATCGAAAAGTATGCTAAAAGATGATCGATTTAAACAGAAACGACAAACTAAAACATTTCAAACTGAGCTTGAAAATGACAAATATTCAATGTCTAAAGTAGGTGAAAACGCAAAAATTATTGCAAACAGAATCCACATTGCGATGTTTTTGAAGTGCAACAGGTCCGATTTACACAAACGAGGTGTCTACGCAACGGGTTCTACGCGACGGTCAATATAAAGTCGGTTAATATCAAGACAAAATATTTCACGGTGACCGAAAAAGTGTAAAATGCGACTAACTTTGTATGGAATGTATCTTTAAAAATATCGCAAAAAAGTTCCTACTAGAATAGCGGAGCGAGCGCAAAACCACTACGGTGAGCTAATATGATCGAAAAGTATGCTAAAAAATGATTGATTTGAACAGAAACGACAAACTAAAAAATTTAAAACTGAGCATGAAAACGACAAATATTCAGTGTCTAAAGTAGGTAAAAACGCTAAAATTTTTGCAAACAGAATCCACATTGCGATGTATTTGAAGTGCAACAGGTCCGATCTACACAAACGAGGTGTCTACGCAACGGGCTCTACGCGACGGTCAATATAAAGTCGGTTAATATCAAGACAAAATATTTCACGGTGACCGAAAAGTGTAAAATGCGACTAACTTTGTATGGGATGTATCTTTAAAACTATAGCAGGAATATACTTTCTTGAACAGCGGAGCGAGCGCAGAACCACTACGGTTAACTGATATGATCGAAAAATATGCTAAAAGATGATCGATTTGAACAGAAACGACAATCTAAAAAATTTCAAACTAAGCTTTAAAACGACAAATATTCAGTGTCTAAAGTAGGTGAAATCGCAAAAATGATTGCAAACAGAATACATATTGCGATGTTTTTGAAGTGCAACAGGTCCAATCTACACAAACGAGGTGTCTACGCAACGGGCTCGACGCGACTGTCAATATAAAGTCGGTTAATATCAAGACAAAATATTTCACGGTGACCGAAAAAGTGTAAAATGCGACTAACTTTGTATGGGATGTATCTTTTAAAATATCGCAAAAGAGTATCAACTGAAAACAGCGGAGCGAGCGCAGAACCACTACGGTGAGCTAATATGATCGAAAAGTAGGTATGCTAAAAGATGATCGATTTGAATAGAAACGACAGACTAAAACAATTCAAACTGAGCATGAAAACGACAAATATTCAGTGTCTAAAGTAGGTGAAATCGCAAAAATGATTGCAAACAGAATCCACATTGTGATGTTTTTGAAGTGCAACAGGTCCGATCTACACAAACGAGGTGTCTACGCAACGGGCTTTACGCGACGGTCAATATAAAGTCGGTTAATATCAAGACAAAATATTTCACGGTGACCGAAAATGTGTAAAATGCGACTAACTTTGTATGGTATGTATCTTTTAAAATATCGCAAAAGAGTATCAACTGAAAACAGCAGAGCGAGCGCAGAACCACTACGGTGAGCTAGTATGATCGAAAAGTATGCTAAAAGATGATCGATTTAAACAGAAACGACAAACTAAAACATTTCAAACTGAGCTTGAAAATGACAAATATTCAATGTCTAAAGTAGGTGAAAACGCAAAAATTATTGCAAACAGAATCCACATTGCGATGTTTTTGAAGTGCAACAGGTCCGATTTACACAAACGAGGTGTCTACGCAACGGGTTCTACGCGACGGTCAATATAAAGTCGGTTAATATCAAGACAAAATATTTCACGGTGACCGAAAAAGTGTAAAATGCGACTAACTTTGTATGGAATGTATCTTTTAAAATATCGCAAAAAAGTACCTACTAGAATAGCGGAGCGAGCGCAAAACCACTACGGTGAGCTAATATGATCGAAAAGTATGCTAAAAAATGATTGATTTGAACAGAAACGACAAACTAAAAAATTTAAAACTGAGCATGAAAACGACAAATATTCAGTGTCTAAAGTAGGTAAAAACGCTAAAATTTTTGCAAACAGAATCCACATTGCGATGTATTTGAAGTGCAACAGGTCCGATCTACACAAACGAGGTGTCTACGCAACGGGCTCTACGCGACGGTCAATATAAAGTCGGTTAATATCAAGACAAAATATTTCACGGTGACCGAAAAGTGTAAAATGCGACTAACTTTGTATGGGATGTATCTTTAAAACTATAGCAGGAATATACTTTCTTGAACAGCGGAGCGAGCGCAGAACCACTACGGTTAACTGATATGATCGAAAAATATGCTAAAAGATGATCGATTTGAACAGAAACGACAATCTAAAAAATTTCAAACTAAGCTTTAAAACGACAAATATTCAGTGTCTAAAGTTGGTGAAATCGCAAAAATGATTGCAAACAGAATACATATTGCGATGTTTTTGAAGTGCAACAGGTCCAATCTACACAAACGAGGTGTCTACGCAACGGGCTCGACGCGACTGTCAATATAAAGTCGGTTAATATCAAGACAAAATATTTCACGGTGACCGAAAAAGTGTAAAATGCGACTAACTTTGTATGGGATGTATCTTTTAAAATATCGCAAAAGAGTATCAACTGAAAACAGCGGAGCGAGCGCAGAACCACTACGGTGAGCTAATATGATCGAAAAGTAGGTATGCTAAAAGATGATCGATTTGAATAGAAACGACAGACTAAAATAATTCAAACTGAGCATGAAAACGACAAATATTCAGTGTCTAAAGTAGGTGAAATCGCAAAAATGATTGCAAACAGAATCCACATTGTGATGTTTTTGAAGTGCAACAGGTATGATCTACACAAACGAGGTGTCTACGCAACGGGCTTTACGCGACGGTCAATATAAAGTCGGTTAATATCAAGACAAAATATTTCACGGTGACCGAAAATGTGTAAAATGCGACTAACTTTGTATGGTATGTATCTTTTAAAATATCGCAAAAGAGTATCAACTGAAAACAGCAGAGCGAGCGCAGAACCACTACGGTGAGCTAGTATGATCGAAAAGTATGCTAAAAGATGATCGATTTAAACAGAAACGACAAACTAAAACATTTCAAACTGAGCTTGAAAATGACAAATATTCAATGTCTAAAGTAGGTGAAAACGCAAAAATTATTGCAAACAGAATCCACATTGCGATGTTTTTGAAGTGCAACAGGTCCGATTTACACAAACGAGGTGTCTACGCAACGGGTTCTACGCGACGGTCAATATAAAGTCGGTTAATATCAAGACAAAATATTTCACGGTGACCGAAAAAGTGTAAAATGAGACTAACTTTGTATGGAATGTATCTTTTTTTTTTTATTTTTTATTAAAACACAAAACAGTTTACAGTCTTTTAAAATATCGCAAAAAAGTACCTACTAGAATAGCGGAGCGAGCGCAGAACCACTACGGTGAGCTAATATGATCGAAAAGTATGCTAAAAAATGATTGATTTGAACAGAAACGACAAACTAAAAAATTTAAAACTGAGCATGATAACGACAAATATTCAGTGTCTAAAGTAGGTAAAAACGCTAAATTTTTTGCAAACAGAATCCACATTGCGATGTATTTGAAGTGCAACAGGTCCGATCTACACAAACGAGGTGTTTACGCAACGGGCTCTACGCGACGGTCAATATAAAGTCGGTTAATATCAAGACAAAATATTTCATGGTGACCGAAAAAGTGTAAAATGCGACTAACTTTTTATGGGATGTTTCTCTTAAAATTTCGCAAAAAAGTATCAACTGAAAACAGCGAAGCGAGCGCAGAAACACTACGGTGAGCTAATATGATCGAAAAGTATGCTAAAAGATGATCGATTTGAACAGAAACGACAAACTAAAACATTTCAAACTGAGCTTGAAAACGACAAATATTCAGTGTCTAAAGTAGGTGAAATCGCAAAAATGATTGCAAACAGAATCCATATTGTGAATTGTTTGAAGTGCAACAGGTCTAATCTACACAAGCGAGGAGTCCACGCAACGATCTTTACGCGACGGTCAATATAAAGTCGGTTAATATCAAGACAAAATATTTCACGGTGACCGAAAAGTGTAAAATGCGACTAACTTTGTATGGGATGTATCTTTAAAACTATAGCAGGAATATACTTTCTTGAACAGCGGAGCGAGCGCAGAACCACTACGGTGAACTGATATGATCGAAAAGTATGCTAAAAGATGATCGATTTGAACAGAAACGACAAACTAAAAAATTTCAAACTAAGCTTTAAAACGACAAATAATCAGTGTCTAAAGTAGGTGAAATCGCAATAATGATTGCAAACAGAATCCATATTGCGATGTTTTTGAAGTGCAACGGGCTCGACGCGACTGTCAATATAAAGTCGGTTAATATCAAGACAAAATATTTCACGGTGACCGAAAAAGTGTAAAATGCGACTAACTTTGTATGGGATGTATCTTTTAAAATATCGCGAAAGAGTATCAACTGAAAACAGCGGAGCGAGCGCAGAACCACTACGGTGAGCTAATATGATCGAAAAGTAGGTATGCTAAAAGATGATCGATTTGAATAGAAACGACAGACTAAAACAATTCAAACTGAGCATGAAAACGACAAATATTCAGTGTCTAAAGTAGGTAAAATCGCAAAAATGATTGCAAACAGAATCCATATTGCGATGTTTTTGAAGTGCAACAGGTCCGATCTACACAAACGAGGTGTCTACGCAACGGGCTCTACGCGACGGTCAATATAAAGTCGGTTAATATCAAGACAAAATATTTCACGGTGACCGAAAAAGTGTAAAATGCGACTAACTTTGTATGGGATGTATCTTTTAAAATATCGCAAAAAAGTACCGAAAAGAACAGCGGAGCGAGCGCAGAACCACTACGGTGAGCTAATATGATCGAAAAGTAGGTATGCTAAAAGATGATCGATTTGAACAGAAACGACAAACTAAAACATTTAAAACTGAGCATGAAAACGACAAATATTCAGTGTCTAAAGTAGGTAAAATCGCAAAAATGATTGCAAACAGAATCCACATTGCGATGTTTTTGAAGTGCAACAGGTCCGTTCTACACAATCGAGGTGTCTACGCAACGGGCTCGACGCGACTGTCAATATAAAGTCGGTTAATATCAAGACAAAATATTTCACGGTGACCGAAAAAGTGTAAAATGCGACTAACTTTGTATGGGATGTATCTTTAAAACTATAGCAGGAATATACCTTCTTGAACAGAGGAACGAGCGCAGAACCACTACGGTGAACTGATATGATCGAAAAGTATGCTAAAAGATGATCGATTTGAACAGAAACGACGAACTAAAACATTTCAAACTGAGCATGAAAACGACAATTATTCAGTGTCTAAAGTAGGTGAAAACGCAAAAATGATTGCAAACAGAATCCATATTGCGAAGTTTTTGAAGTGCAACAGGTCCGATCTACACAAACGAGGTGTCTACGCAACGGGTTTTACGCGACGGTCAATATAAAGTCGGTTAATATCAAGACAAAATATTTCACGGTGACCGAAAAAGTGTAAAATGCGACTAACTTTGTATGGAATGTATCTTTAAAACTATAGCAGGAATATACTTTCTTGAACAGCGGAGCGATCGCAGAACCACTACGGTGAACTGATATGATCGAAAAGTATGCTAAAAGATGATCGATTTGAACAGAAACGACAAACTAAAACATTTCAAACTGGGCATGAAAACGACAAATATTCAGTGTCTAAAGTAGGTGAAAACGCAAAAATGATTGCAAACAGAATCCATATTGCGAAGTTTTTGAAGTGCAACAGGTCCGATCTACACAAACGAGAAGTCTACGCAACGGGCTCTACGCGACGGTCAATATAAAGTCGGTTAATATCAAAACAAAATATTTCATGGTGACCGAAAAAGTGTAAAATGCGACTAACTTTGTATGGTATGTATCTTTTAAAATATCGCAAAAGTGTACATACTAGAAAAGCGAAGCGAGCTCAGAAACACTACGGTGAGCAAATATTATCGAAAAGTATGCTAAAAGATGATCGATTTGAGCAGAAACGACAATCTAAAAAATTTCAAACTAAGCTTTAAAACGACAAATATTCAGTGTCTAAAGTAGGTGAAATCGCAAAAATGATTGCAAACAGAATACATATTGCGAAGTTTTTGAAGTGCAACAGGTCCAATCTACACAAACGAGATGTCTACGCAACGGGCTCGACGCGACTGTCAATATAAAGTCGGTTAATATCAAGACAAAATATTTCACGGTGACCGAAAAAGTGTAAAATGCGACTAACTTTGTATGGGATGTATCTTTTAAAATATCGCAAAAGAGTATCAACTGAAAACAGCGGAGCGAGCGCAGAACCACTACGGTGAGCTAATATGATCGAAAAGTATGCTAAAAGATGATCGATTTAAATAGAAACGACAGACTAAACCATTTAAAACTGAGCATGAAAACGACAAATATTCAGTGTCTAAAGTAGGTGAAATCGCAAAAATGATTGCAAACAGAATCCATATTGCGATGTTTTTGAAGTGCAACAGGTCCGTTCTACACAATCGAGGTGTCTACGCAACGGGCTCGACGCGACTGTCAATATAAAGTCGGTTAATATCAAGACAAAATATTTCACGGTGACCGAAAAAGTGTAAAATGCGACTAACTTTGTATGGGATGTATCTTTAAAACTATAGCAGGAATATACCTTCTTGAACAGCGGAGCTAGCGCAGAACCACTACGGTTAACTGATATGATCGAAAAGTATGCTAAAAGATGATAGATTTGAACAGAAACGACAAACTAAAACATTTCAAACTGAGCATGAAAACGACAATTATTCAGTGTCTAAAGTAGGTGAAATCGCAAAAATGATTGCAAACAGAATCCATATTGTGAAGTTTTTGAAGTGCAACCGGTCCGATCTACACAAACGAGGTGTCTACGCAACGGGTTTTACGCGACGGTCAATATAAAGTCGGTTAATATCAAGACAAAATATTTCACGGTGACCGAAAAAGTGTAAAATGCGACTAACATTGTATGGGATGTATCTTTAAAACTATAGCGGGAATATACCTTCTTGAACAGCGGAGCGAGCGCAGAACCACTACGGTGAACTGATATGATTGAAAAGTATGCTAAATGATGATCGATTTGAACAGAAACGACAAACTAAAACATTTCAAACTGAGCTTGAAAACGACAAATATTCAGTGTCTAAAGTAGGTGAAATCGCAAAAATGATTGCAAACAGAATCCACATTGTGATGTTTTTGAAGTGCAACAGGTCCGATCTACACAAACGAGGTGTCTACGCAACGGGCTTTACGCGACGGTCAATATAAAGTCGGTTAATATCAAGACAAAATATTTCACGGTGACCGAAAATGTGTAAAATGCGACTAACTTTGTATGGTATGTATCTTTTAAAATATCGCAAAAGAGTATCAACTGAAAACAGCAGAGCGAGCGCAGAACCACTACGGTGAGCTAGTATGATCGAAAAGTATGCTAAAAGATGATCGATTTAAACAGAAACGACAAACTAAAACATTTCAAACTGAGCTTGAAAATGACAAATATTCAATGTCTAAAGTAGGTGAAAACGCAAAAATTATTGCAAACAGAATCCACATTGCGATGTTTTTGAAGTGCAACAGGTCCGATTTACACAAACGAGGTGTCTACGCAACGGGTTCTACGCGACGGTCAATATAAAGTCGGTTAATATCAAGACAAAATATTTCACGGTGACCGAAAAAGTGTAAAATGCGACTAACTTTGTATGGAATGTATCTTTTAAAATATCGCAAAAAAGTACCTACTAGAATAGCGGAGCGAGCGCAAAACCACTACGGTGAGCTAATATGATCGAAAAGTATGCTAAAAAATGATTGATTTGAACAGAAACGACAAACTAAAAAATTTAAAACTGAGCATGAAAACGACAAATATTCAGTGTCTAAAGTAGGTAAAAACGCTAAAATTTTTGCAAACAGAATCCACATTGCGATGTATTTGAAGTGCAACAGGTCCGATCTACACAAACGAGGTGTCTACGCAACGGGCTCTACGCGACGGTCAATATAAAGTCGGTTAATATCAAGACAAAATATTTCACGGTGACCGAAAAGTGTAAAATGCGACTAACTTTGTATGGGATGTATCTTTAAAACTATAGCAGGAATATACTTTCTTGAACAGCGGAGCGAGCGCAGAACCACTACGGTTAACTGATATGATCGAAAAATATGCTAAAAGATGATCGATTTGAACAGAAACGACAATCTAAAAAATTTCAAACTAAGCTTTAAAACGACAAATATTCAGTGTCTAAAGTAGGTGAAATCGCAAAAATGATTGCAAACAGAATACATATTGCGATGTTTTTGAAGTGCAACAGGTCCAATCTACACAAACGAGGTGTCTACGCAACGGGCTCGACGCGACTGTCAATATAAAGTCGGTTTATATCAAGACCAAATATTTCACGGTGACCGAAAAAGTGTAAAATGCGACTAACTTTGTATGGGATGTATCTTTTAAAATATCGCAAAAGAGTATCAACTGAAAACAGCGGAGCGAGCGCAGAACCACTACGGTGAGCTAATATGATCGAAAAGTAGGTATGCTAAAAGATGATCGATTTGAATAGAAACGACAGACTAAAACAATTCAAACTGAGCATGAAAACGACAAATATTCAGTGTCTAAAGTAGGTGAAATCGCAAAAATGATTGCAAACAGAATCCACATTGTGATGTTTTTGAAGTGCAACAGGTCCGATCTACACAAACGAGGTGTCTACGCAACGGGCTTTACGCGACGGTCAGTATAAAGTCGGTTAATATCAAGACAAAATATTTCACGGTGACCGAAAATGTGTACAATGCGACTAACTTTGTATGGTATGTATCTTTTAAAATATCGCAAAAGAGTATCAACTGAAAACAGCAGAGCGAGCGCAGAACCACTACGGTGAGCTAGTATGATCGAAAAGTATGCTAAAAGATGATCGATTTAAACAGAAACGACAAACTAAAACATTTCAAACTGAGCTTGAAAATGACAAATATTCAATGTCTAAAGTAGGTGAAAACGCAAAAATTATTGCAAACAGAATCCACATTGCGATGTTTTTGAAGTGCAACAGGTCCGATTTACACAAACGAGGTGTCTACGCAACGGGTTCTACGCGACGGTCAATATAAAGTCGGTTAATATCAAGACAAAATATTTCACGGTGACCGAAAAAGTGTAAAATGAGACTAACTTTGTATGGAATGTATCTTTTTTTTTTTTTATTTTTTATTAAAACACAAAACAGTTTACAGTCTTTTAAAATATCGCAAAAAAGTACCTACTAGAATAGCGGAGCGAGCGCAGAACCACTACGGTGAGCTAATATGATCGAAAAGTATGCTAAAAAATGATTGATTTGAACAGAAACGACAAACTAAAAAATTTAAAACTGAGCATGATAACGACAAATATTCAGTGTCTAAAGTAGGTAAAAACGCTAAATTTTTTGCAAACAGAATCCACATTGCGATGTATTTGAAGTGCAACGGGTCCGATCTACACAAACGAGGTGTTTACGCAACGGGCTCTACGCGACGGTCAATATAAAGTCGGTTAATATCAAGACAAAATATTTCATGGTGACCGAAAAAGTGTGAAATGCGACTAACTTTTTATGGGATGTTTCTCTTAAAATTTCGCAAAAAAGTATCAACTGAAAACAGCGAAGCGAGCGCAGAAACACTACGGTGAGCTAATATGATCGAAAAGTATGCTAAAAGATGATCGATTTGAACAGAAACGACAAACTAAAACATTTCAAACTGAGCTTGAAAACGACAAATATTCAGTGTCTAAAGTAGGTGAAATCGCAAAAATGATTGCAAACAGAATCCATATTGTGAATTGTTTGAAGTGCAACAGGTCTAATCTACACAAGCGAGGAGTCCACGCAACGATCTTTACGCGACGGTCAATATAAAGTCGGTTAATATCAAGACAAAATATTTCACGGTGACCGAAAAGTGTAAAATGCGACTAACTTTGTATGGGATGTATCTTTAAAACTATAGCAGGAATATACTTTCTTGAACAGCGGAGCGAGCGCAGAACCACTACGGTGAACTGATATGATCGAAAAGTATGCTAAAAGATGATCGATTTGAACAGAAACGACAAACTAAAAAATTTCAAACTAAGCTTTAAAACGACAAATATTCAGTGTCTAAAGTAGGTGAAATCGCAATAATGATTGCAAACAGAATCCATATTGCGATGTTTTTGAAGTGCAACGGGCTCGACGCGACTGTCAATATAAAGTCGGTTAATATCAAGACAAAATATTTCACGGTGACCGAAAAAGTGTAAAATGCGACTAACTTTGTATGGGATGTATCTTTTAAAATATCGCAAAAGAGTATCAACTGAAAACAGCGGAGCGAGCGCAGAACCACTACGGTGAGCTAATATGATCGAAAAAAAAAAAAAAGAGGGTGAAGTGTAAACACATACCTTGATTTGCTCCATATGTTTTTAATTATAAACAAACTAATTAATCACTAAACACAATTCAAATTAACACAAGGTGACAAAAAAACAAGTGATTTAGTGAAATTTACAAACAAAACACTACGAGTTTTTCATATCACGTACGCGACCGTTACGACGCCCACAAAGCCATAATTCAAAATGCCAGGCGGAAAATATGGAAACTGCAGCGGATGTATGCAGGCTTTACCGGATCGGTGCTTCCTGACCTGCAGCTCGTGCAGGTTGCACTACGATTTGGAGTGCGCGGGAGTATCCGAACAGCGCTTCTTCAACACTTTAACCGGTGAGCACAGGGCAGCGTGGAGGTGCGTGACGTGTACCAGCAAGCAGCCAAAAACTGATAATACGAATACGCCGGTGCGGGCTGCGGAGGGCGGAGTGACCATGCGCCGGGGTGCATCCAGGCCGGTAGATCAGGACGTGTCTTCTTTCGACGACACGGCGCTCAACATGTCTGTCGAATTGACAGATTTTCAGTTGTTCGTTTTGGAGTTCCGCCAGTTTCGAGAGGAGATGCGGGCCGAGATGAAATCGACCCAGGCCAGGCTCGACGCTCTTAACGATGGCATGCTGGAGCTCTCCGGTCGAGTGTCTCGTTGCGAGGAACGGTTAGGCGACGTCGAGGGGCGCGCGCGGGCGCTCGAGATAGCCGCCAGCACTGCCAGCGTCGCTGTCGGGGCGCGCATCGACGCCGTAGAGTACAGGTTGGACGCCGCAGATCAACGGCGAGCAGCGACCGAGCCGGGGGCCGAGGCGGGCGTCGTCGCGGAGCTGGAGCGGACCGTCGCGGAGCTCAAGCTCGAGCTCAACGACCGGGAGCAGGAGGCGCTGCTGTCCGACCTCGAGATCGGCCAGCTCCCGGAGCAGAAGGGCGAGAGCGTCATGCACGCCGTGCTGGTGCTGGCCGGGCGCCTGGGCGTGCCGCTGGAGGAGCGCGACGTGGTGTTCGCGGAGCGCGTGGGCGCGCCCCCGGCGGAGGCCAGCGGGGCCCGCGCGCGCCGCGTCGTGGTGCGCCTGGCGCGCCGCCACCTGCGCGACGAGCTGCTGCGCGCCGCGCGCGTACGCCGGGGCCTGGTGGCCGAGGGCGGCGGCCGGGTGTTCGTCAACGAGCGCCTGACGCGCTCCAACCGCCAGCTTTTTCACCGGGTGCGCGAGGAGTGCCGCCGGTTGCAGTGGCGTTATTCTTGGACCAGACGGGGACACATCTATGCTCGCAGGTCTGACGGAGCGCCGGTATGTCATTTTCGAGGGATGGGTGACATCGAAAGAGTGTTCTCTCCCTCTTCTACTGCCTGCCAACCCGGATCCTAAAACAAATTGTAGTTTTAATAATGCTGTGTTGGATTTTAAAAGTTTTTTTCATATTCACTTGTGCATAATGTTTAATGATTTACCTGTGCTCTTGTACAACAGTTTAACTGTATTACTATTGATTTTTTCACTGTCATGCTGTGCACTTGTCAATGATGTAATTCTGTGTCACTGCATCTGTATGATCCGTTCTGACCCCGCCAAGCTGAAACAAGGTATATTTTATCATAATATTTTCCAATTCTATATTATTAACAATTATTATTTCGATTTAATGCTACTAATTATTTATATTTTATTAGATACAATTTATATTTTTATATTTGACATAATTAATCATATCAATTCAATTTACTCACACAGTTGTTTAATTGCACACATTGACATTAATATTCACAAGATAACAATTTTTACAACAAAGAAAACTACAATCATACCATCTGCACACTGGGTTTTAATAAACTTACCTCTGTCCCAGGCCTTGGGCTGAAAAATTTGATAGTTGGTTTATTTAATGCCGGGTCTTTAGGCACTAAACACGAGGAGTTTATAGTGGCGATGGGGGAGGAGAATCCGGACATCATGGCCATAAACGAAACATGGATGGAAAGTGAGGATGACTGCAGGGCACCCAAATTGCCAGGCTACCAGCTGAGACATGTGCCAAGGCCGAACTGCATTTCAAAAGATTGTGGTGGAGGGGTGGGGTTTTATATTCGTCGAGGTCTTAATGCTAGGCTGCGCCAGCATCCTAATCCTGAGTCTGCCATACAGCAGATGTGGCTATCAGTGCGCCTGATGAATCATGAAATCATTGTTGGAACAGCTTACAGACCCCCGTGGCAAAGCGTGGACCTATTTCTTGACGGTGTTACTGAATCTGTAGCCGCCTTCTCGGGAGTAGACGGCATAGTGCTGGTGGGAGATTTTAACATGGACCAGCTGGACGTAGGCAGTAATAAGTACAGGCTTTTAAATCAATTTACACAATGCCTAAACCTAAAGCAGCTAATTACAGAGCCTACACACTTTACTAGCCACAGCAGCACCTTAATAGATGTGGTTTGTACTGATATACCAGCAGTGCAAGTGAAGGTAAGATATTCACCTGATTTAGGAGCACATGCGATGCTTTTGGCAGAGCTGAAACTAAAAAAGGAAAAGGCCAGCCCCTGCTGGGTATCATATAGGCCACTGAAGAGCATACTGCCCGAGAGACTGGTTGCAGACCTTGATGTTATCCAGTGGGAGGGTCTCAATAGCATTGAGGATGTGAACTGCCTAACAAAAGCTTTTACTCTCTGTGTTCGTGGCCTCATGGACCTGCATGCACCACTGAAGACAAAAAAATTCAAGCATCCACCTCACCCATGGATAACAGATACTATTAAAGAAATGATGAGGCTCAGGGATAAGTATCATAAACAATATAGACTGCAGGGGACTCCATTGCTCAGAGACAGCTACAGGGAAATGAAGCAAGTTGTGATAAGAGCAATCGAACATGAAAAGTCCTGCTTCTTTACCTATAATATCAATAATAAACTCAGTGATCCAAAAAGGTTATGGAAAAACCTTAAGGACTCGGTACTTCCAAACAAAAAATCCAACACTGAACTACCGATAATATTCAATGACCCTGATACAATCAATTCATTCTTCCTTAATGTTCCCAGTGCTAGTGAGGTCACCATCTCACAGCTGACTTATTTTGAGTACCATAGAATTGATGGCTCTGCTACCTTCTCTTTGCAAACGGTGGGGCAGGAAACAGTTATGAAGACAATAAAAGGACTGAAATCAAATGCTCTGGGGAGTGACGGAGTATCGTTGGATATGTTGCTGCTGACCCTCCCTCACTCACTGGCTACAATCACAGCCATAGTCAATCGCTCTATAATGGAGAGTCAATTCCCCAATGAATGGAAAGTGGCCATTGTCAAGCCTCTGCCTAAGTCCAGCCACATCCCTGCAGGAGCTTCGGCCAATAAGTCTTCTGCCATGTGCCTCTAAAGTGTTGGAGAGAATAGTATGCGACCAGCTGACCAGCTACCTAGAGAAAAATAATTTGCTTCCATCTCTGCAGTCAGGCTTTCGCAAGGGATTTGGGACGGCCACGGCCCTGGCAGATGTTGTGGACGGCCTTCTGACAGCCCAAGACCAGGGACTGGTGACAATCCTGCTGCTTCTTGATTTTTCACGGGCGTTTGACTCCATAAGCATACCCCTGCTCCTATCTAAGCTGAGGTACTTTGGCTTGGACACTAGCACAGTAAAATGGTTCCACAGTTACTTGACTGATAGACAACAATATGTGGAGCTGAAAGGACCTGACGGTACTATACTTCAATCTAAACAGAGAACTGTTAACAGAGGAGTGCCACAAGGATCAATTCTGGGGCCTATCCTGTACATTATCTACAGCGCAGACATCACAAAATGTATCAGATATTGCAGGTACCACATGTACGCTGATGACATACAACTGTACTTGCCATTTGTCCCTGCAGAATGTGAAGACGCTGTTACCAGGATCAATGATGAGCTGCAGCGAATAGTGAACTGGTGCTCTGCAAACTCACTTACATTAAACGCAAGGAAGACAAAGGTTATGGTTGTTGGAACGGCTAAGAATTTGGCTAAACTTGATAATGCTGCAATTCAAATAACAATAAACGCTGAACCAATTGAAAGAGTGGACAGGGCAAGGAACCTGGGCTTGATTTTTGACAGCAACCTCAGATTCGAGAGCCATGTTGCAGAATGTGTAAAGAATTGTTTCTACAGACTGAGGCTGCTGTATAAAATCAGACCTTATTTATGTGTAAAACTGAGAATAGCATTGTGCGAATCGCTGATTCTTTCGAAACTCAATTACTGCGACACAGTATATGGTCCATGCTTACTCGCAAGGTCTGCAAAGCTCATCCAGCGGGTGCAAAATGCATGTGCAAGGTTTTGCTTTCACATTCCACCACGGACTCATGTGACGCCATATCTTAATGCAGCAAATATATTAAAAATGGAAGCACGCCGAAAACTACACCTAGCAACTTTGCTATTTGGAGTAATAAAAACCCATAAACCTGCATATTTGGAGGAAAAGCTGCTTTGGGCATGGGGTGGGAACGGGCGGGGGAGAAGAGCGTGCACGCCTGTATTTCTGACTCCCCGACATCGCACAGTGACCTTCCGGGGATCTTTCCGATTCGCCGCCACGCGGTGCTGGAACTCCTTGCCCCCTCCAGTGCGCGCCCTGAAAGGGAAAAAAACCTTTCAGTTACAATGTAAAAAAGCCTTTCTCTCAAGCCAACAAGAAGAGGCAAAAAATCATGTGATTTCAGTTCCATCAACTTACCAATGTAGTATGCGCGTCGTACGTGGGGGCGCGGCAAGATCCACGCACCAAACAGGAGGCTAGATCGCTTTCTGTTTCCTCGTTCAGCCGTGCTTCTAATTTAAACCCGGCTACAAACTGAAATTAATTTTGAATCTGGGGTGTGGTTTTTAACAAAGCGAAACGTGGCGAATTTCTTTTACTTTTTTTTGGTTAGGTGTGGGTTACAGAGCGGGTCTATTTATTTGACAGATGACAGATTTAGGGTGGGAACGCACGCCCGCGCGACCGGTACGAGACCGGTGAGATGAGGGCGCTGCAAGCGCAGCTAGTACCTAAGAAGAATCTGATAATTTGAATGTAAAATGATAATGAATAATTTATTTATCTTATTTTATTATAATTAATGTTATCTTTTTGTGTTTTGTTGTGTTTTTTTATTTTTCTTTTTTTTTTTATTTTCAAGTGTGTGTTTACACCCAGCGCCTAACAGGGGTTCCCGCTGAAAATCAGTGTCGTGGCATGCTAACCATCTGCTGTCACGATATATACTGAGCGGGGACCTTTTTGGCACACCTGGGCGCTTTGTTTTTGTTTTTTTTTGTATTAATTTAATTTTAGTTGTTTTTAATTATATAATGTAATTTATTTATGTTTTTAATTTATATAATGTAATTTTATTTGTGTGTCAAATAAATAAAAATTCATTCATTCATTCATTCAAAAGTAGGTATGCTAAAAGATGATCGATTTGAATAGAAACGACAGACTAAAACAATTCAAACTGAGCATGAAAACGACAAATATTCAGTGTCTAAAGTAGGTCAAATCGCAAAAATGATTGCAAACAGAATCCATATTGCGATGTTTTTGAAGTGCAACAGGTCCGATCTACACAAACGAGGTGTCTACGCAACGGGCTCTACGCGACGGTCAATATAAAGTCGGTTAATATCAAGACAAAATATTTCACGGTGACCGAAAAAGTGTAAAATGCGACTAACTTTGTATGGGATGTATCTTTTAAAATATCGCAAAAAAGTACCGAAAAGAACAGCGGAGCGAGCGCAGAACCACTACGGTGAGCTAATATTATCGAAAAGTATGCTAAAAGATGATCGATTTGAACAGAAACGACAAACTAAAACATTTAAAACTGAGCATGAAAACGACAAATATTCAGTGTCTAAAGTAGGTAAAATCGCAAAAATGATTGCAAACAGAATCCACATTGCGATGTTTTTGAAGTGCAACAGGTCCGTTCTACACAATCGAGGTGTCTACGCAACGGGCTCGACGCGACTGTCAATATAAAGTCGGTTAATATCAAGACAAAATATTTCACGGTGACCGAAAAAGTGTAAAATGCGACTAACTTTGTATGGGATGTATCTTTAAAACTATAGCAGGAATATACCTTCTTGAACAGAGGAACGAGCGCAGAACCACTACGGTGAACTGATATGATCGAAAAGTATGCTAAAAGATGATCGATTTGAACAGAAACGACGAACTAAAACATTTCAAACTGAGCATGAAAACGACAATTATTCAGTGTCTAAAGTAGGTGAAAACGCAAAAATGATTGCAAACAGAATCCATATTGCGAAGTTTTTGAAGTGCAACAGGTCCGATCTACACAAACGAGGTGTCTACGCAACGGGTTTTACGCGACGGTCAATATAAAGTCGGTTAATATCAAGACAAAATATTTCACGGTGACCGAAAAAGTGTAAAATGCGACTAACTTTGTATGGAATGTATCTTTAAAACTATAGCAGGAATATACTTTCTTGAACAGCGGAGCGATCGCAGAACCACTACGGTGAACTGATATGATCGAAAAGTATGCTAAAAGATGATCGATTTGAACAGAAACGACAAACTAAAACATTTCAAACTGGGCATGAAAACGACAAATATTCAGTGTCTAAAGTAGGTGAAAACGCAAAAATGATTGCAAACAGAATCCATATTGCGAAGTTTTTGAAGTGCAACAGGTCCGATCTACACAAACGAGGTGTCTACGCAACGGGCTCTACGCGACGGTCAATATAAAGTCGGTTAATATCAAGACAAAATATTTCATGGTGACCGAAAAAGTGTAAAATGCGACTAACTTTGTATGGTATGTATCTTTTAAAATATCGCAAAAGTGTACATACTAGAACAGCGAAGCGAGCTCAGATACACTACGGTGAGCAAATATGATCGAAAAGTATGCTAAAAGATGATCGATTTGAGCAGAAACGACAATCTAAAAAATTTCAAACTAAGCTTTAAAACGACAAATATTCAGTGTCTAAAGTAGGTGAAATCGCAAAAATGATTGCAAACAGAATACATATTGCGATGTTTTTGAAGTGCAACAGGTCCAATCTACACAAACGAGGTGTCTACGCAACGGGCTCGACGCGACTGTCAATATAAAGTCGGTTAATATCAAGACAAAATATTTCACGGTGACCGAAAAAGTGTAAAATGCGACTAACTTTGTATGGGATGTATCTTTTAAAATATCGCAAAAGAGTATCAACTGAAAACAGCGGAGCGAGCGCAGAACCACTACGGTGAGCTAATATGATCGAAAAGTATGCTAAAAGATGATCGATTTAAATAGAAACGACAGACTAAACCATTTAAAACTGAGCATGAAAACGACAAATATTCAGTGTCTAAAGTAGGTGAAATCGCAAAAATGATTGCAAACAGAATCCATATTGCGATGTTTTTGAAGTGCAACAGGTCCGTTCTACACAATCGAGGTGTCTACGCAACGGGCTCGACGCGACTGTCAATATAAAGTCGGTTAATATCAAGACAAAATATTTCACGGTGACCGAAAAAGTGTAAAATGCGACTAACTTTGTATGGGATGTATCTTTAAAACTATAGCAGGAATATACCTTCTTGAACAGCGGAGCTAGCGCAGAACCACTACGGTTAACTGATATGATCGAAAAGTATGCTAAAAGATGATAGATTTGAACAGAAACGACAAACTAAAACATTTCAAACTGAGCATGAAAACGACAATTATTCAGTGTCTAAAGTAGGTGAAATCGCAAAAATGATTGCAAACAGAATCCATATTGTGAAGTTTTTGAAGTGCAACCGGTCCGATCTACACAAACGAGGTGTCTACGCAACGGGTTTTACGCGACGGTCAATATAAAGTCGGTTAATATCAAGACAAAATATTTCACGGTGACCGAAAAAGTGTAAAATGCGACTAACATTGTATGGGATGTATCTTTAAAACTATAGCGGGAATATACCTTCTTGAACAGCGGAGCGAGCGCAGAACCACTACGGTGAACTGATATGATTGAAAAGTATGCTAAATGATGATCGATTTGAACAGAAACGACAAACTAAAACATTTCAAACTGAGCTTGAAAACGACAAATATTCAGTGTCTAAAGTAGGTGAAATCGCAAAAATGATTGCAAACAGAATCCATATTGTGAATTTTTTGAAGTGCAACAGGTCTAATCTACACAAGCGAGGAGTCCACGCAACGATCTTTACGCGACGGTCAATATAAAGTCGGTTAATATCAAGACAAAATATTTCACGGTGACCGAAAAAGTGTAAAATGCGACTAACTTTGTATGGGATGTATCTTTTAAAATATCGCAAAAAAGTACCGAAAAGAACAGCGGAGCGAGCGCAGAACCACTACGGTGAGCTAATATGATCGAAAAGTAGGTATGCTAAAAGATGATCGATTTGAATAGAAACGACAGACTAAAACAATTCAAACTGAGCATGAAAACGACAAATATTCAGTGTCTAAAGTAGGTAAAATCGCAAAAATGATTGCAAACAGAATCCATATTGCGATGTTTTTGAAGTGCAACAGGTCCGATCTACACAAACGAGGTGTCTACGCAACGGGCTCTACGCGACGGTCAATATTAAGTCGGTTAATATCAAGACAAAATATTTCACGGTGACCGAAAAAGTGTAAAATGCGACTAACTTTGTATGGGATGTATCTTTTAAAATATCGCAAAAAAGTACCGAAAAGAACAGCGGAGCGAGCGCAGAACCACTACGGTGAGCTAATATTATCGAAAAGTATGCTAAAAGATGATCGATTTGAACAGAAACGACAAACTAAAACATTTAAAACTGAGCATGAAAACGACAAATATTCAGTGTCTAAAGTAGGTAAAATCGCAAAAATGATTGCAAACAGAATCCACATTGCGATGTTTTTGAAGTGCAACAGGTCCGTTCTACACAATCGAGGTGTCTACGCAACGGGCTCGACGCGACTGTCAATATAAAGTCGGTTAATATCAAGACAAAATATTTCACGGTGACCGAAAAAGTGTAAAATGCGACTAACTTTGTATGGGATGTATCTTTAAAACTATAGCAGGAATATACCTTCTTGAACAGAGGAACGAGCGCAGAACCACTACGGTGAACTGATATGATCGAAAAGTATGCTAAAAGATGATCGATTTGAACAGAAACGACGAACTAAAACATTTCAAACTGAGCATGAAAACGACAATTATTCAGTGTCTAAAGTAGGTGAAAACGCAAAAATGATTGCAAATAGAATCCATATTGCGAAGTTTTTGAAGTGCAACAGGTCCGATCTACACAAACGAGGTGTCTACGCAACGGGTTTTACGCGACGGTCAATATAAAGTCGGTTAATATCAAGACAAAATATTTCACGGTGACCGAAAAAGTGTAAAATGCGACTAACTTTGTATGGAATGTATCTTTAAAACTATAGCAGGAATATACTTTCTTGAACAGCGGAGCGATCGCAGAACCACTACGGTGAACTGATATGATCGAAAAGTATGCTAAAAGATGATCGATTTGAACAGAAACGACAAACTAAAACATTTCAAACTGGGCATGAAAACGACAAATATTCAGTGTCTAAAGTAGGTGAAAACGCAAAAATGATTGCAAACAGAATCCATATTGCGAAGTTTTTGAAGTGCAACAGGTCCGATCTACACAAACGAGGTGTCTACGCAACGGGCTCTACGCGACGGTCAATATAAAGTCGGTTAATATCAAGACAAAATATTTCATGGTGACTGAAAAAGTGTAAAATGCGACTAACTTTGTATGGTATGTATCTTTTAAAATATCGCAAAAGTGTACATACTAGAACAGCGAAGCGAGCTCAGAAACACTACGGTGAGCAAATATGATCGAAAAGTATGCTAAAAGATGATCGATTTGAGCAGAAACGACAATCTAAAAAATTTCAAACAAAGCTTTAAAACGACAAATATTCAGTGTCTAAAGTAGGTGAAATCGCAAAAATGATTGCAAACAGAATACATATTGCGATGTTTTTGAAGTGCAACAGGTCCAATCTACACAAACGAGGTGTCTACGCAACGGGCTCGACGCGACTGTCAATATAAAGTCGGTTAATATCAAGACAAAATATTTCACGGTGACCGAAAAAGTGTAAAATGCGACTAACTTTGTATGGGATGTATCTTTTAAAATATCGCAAAAGAGTATCAACTGAAAACAGCGGAGCGAGCGCAGAACCACTACGGTGAGCTAATATGATCGAAAAGTATGCTAAAAGATGATCGATTTAAATAGAAACGACAGACTAAACCATTTAAAACTGAGCATGAAAACGACAAATATTCAGTGTCTAAAGTAGGTAAAATCGCAAAAATGATTGCAAACAGAATCCATATTGCGATGTTTTTGAAGTGCAACAGGTCCGTTCTACACAATCGAGGTGTCTACGCAACGGGCTCGACGCGACTGTCAATATAAAGTCGGTTAATATCAAGACAAAATATTTCACGGTGACCGAAAAAGTGTAAAATGCGACTAACTTTGTATGGGATGTATCTTTAAAACTATAGCAGGAATATACCTTCTTGAACAGCGGAGCTAGCGCAGAACCACTACGGTTAACTGATATGATCGAAAAGTATGCTAAAAGATGATAGATTTGAACATAAACGACAAACTAAAACATTTCAAACTGAGCATGAAAACGACAATTATTCAGTGTCTAAAGTAGGTGAAATCGCAAAAATGATTGCAAACAGAATCCATGTTGTGAAGTTTTTGAAGTGCAACCGGTCCGATCTACACAAACGAGGTGTCTACGCAACGGGTTTTACGCGACGGTCAATATAAAGTCGGTTAATATCAAGACAAAATATTTCACGGTGACCGAAAAAGTGTAAAATGCGACTAACATTGTATGGGATGTATCTTTAAAACTATAGCGGGAATATACCTTCTTGAACAGCGGAGCGAGCGCAGAACCACTACGGTGAACTGATATGATTGAAAAGTATGCTAAATGATGATCGATTTGAACAGAAACGACAAACTAAAACATTTCAAACTGAGCTTGAAAACGACAAATATTCAGTGTCTAAAGTAGGTGAAATCGCAAAAATGATTGCAAACAGAATCCATATTGTGAATTTTTTGAAGTGCAACAGGTCTAATCTACACAAGCGAGGAGTCCACGCAACGATCTTTACGCGACGGTCAATATAAAGTCGGTTAATATCAAGACAAAATATTTCACGGTGACCGAAAAAGTGTAAAATGCGACTAACTTTGTATGGGATGTATCTTTTAAAATATCGCAAAAAAGTACCGAAAAGAACAGCGGAGCGAGCGCAGAACCACTACGGTGAGCTAATATTATCGAAAAGTATGCTAAAAGATGATCGATTTGAACAGAAACGACAAACTAAAACATTTAAAACTGAGCATGAAAACGACAAATATTCAGTGTCTAAAGTAGGTAAAATCGCAAAAATGATTGCAAACAGAATCCACATTGCGATGTTTTTGAAGTGCAACAGGTCCTTTCTACACAATCGAGGTGTCTACGCAACGGGTTCTACGCGACGGTCAATATAAAGTCGGTTAATATCAAGACAAAATATTTCACGGTGACCGAAAAAGTGTAAAATGCGACTAACTTTGTATGGAATGTATCTTTTAAAATATTGCAAAAAAGTATTTACTAGAACAGCGGAGCGAGCGCAGAACCACTACGGTGAGCTAATATGATCGAAAAGTATGTTAAAAAATGATTGATTTGAACAGAAACGACAAACTAAAAAATTTAAAACTGAGCATGAAAACGACAAATATTCAGTGTCTAAAGTAGGTAAAAACGCTAAATTTTTTGCAAACAGAATCCACATTGCGATGTATTTGAAGTGCAACAGGTCCGATCTACACAAACGAGGTGTCTACGCAACGGGCTCTACGCGACGGTCAATATTAAGTCGGTTAATATCAAGACAAAATATTTCACGGTGACCGAAAAGTGTAAAATGCGACTAACTTTGTATGGGATGTATCTTTAAAACTATAGCAGGAATATACTTTCTTGAACAGCGGAGCGAGCGCAGAACCACTACGGTGAACTGATATGATCGAAAAATATGCTAAAAGATGATCGATTTGAACAGAAACGACAATCTAAAAAATTTCAAACTAAGCTTTAAAACGACAAATATTCAGTGTCTAAAGTAGGTGAAATCGCAAAAATGATTGCAAACAGAATACATATTGCGATGTTTTTGAAGTGCAACAGGTCCAATCTACACAAACGAGGTGTCTACGCAACGGGCTCGACGCGACTGTCAATATAAAGTCGGTTAATATCAAGACAAAATATTTCACGGTGACCGAAAAAGTGTAAAATGCGACTAACTTTGTATGGGATGTATCTTTTAAAATATCGCAAAAGAGTATCAACTGAAAACAGCGGAGCGAGCGCAGAACCACTACGGTGAGCTAATATGATCGAAAAGTAGGTATGCTAAAAGATGATCGATTTGAATAGAAACGACAGACTAAAACAATTCAAACTGAGCATGAAAACGACAAATATTCAGTGTCTAAAGTAGGTGAAATCGCAAAAATGATTGCAAACAGAATCCACATTGTGATGTTTTTGAAGTGCAACAGGTCCGATCTACACAAACGAGGTGTCTACGCAACGGGCTTTACGCGACGGTCAATATAAAGTCGGTTAATATCAAGACAAAATATTTCACGGTGACCGAAAATGTGTAAAATGCGACTAACTTTGTATGGTATGTATCTTTTAAAATATCGCAAAAGAGTATCAACTGAAAACAGCAGAGCGAGCGCAGAACCACTACGGTGAGCTAGTATGATCGAAAAGTATGCTAAAAGATGATCGATTTAAACAGAAACGACAAACTAAAACATTTCAAACTGAGCTTGAAAATGACAAATATTCAATGTCTAAAGTAGGTGAAAACGCAAAAATTATTGCAAACAGAATCCACATTGCGATGTTTTTGAAGTGCAACAGGTCCGATTTACACAAACGAGGTGTCTACGCAACGGGTTCTACGCGACGGTCAATATAAAGTCGGTTAATATCAAGACAAAATATTTCACGGTGACCGAAAAAGTGTAAAATGCGACTAACTTTGTATGGAATGTATCTTTTTTTTATTTTTTATTTTTTATTAAAACACAAAACAGTTTACAGTCTTTTAAAATATCGCAAAAAAGTACCTACTGGAATAGCGGAGCGAGCGCAGAACCACTACGGTGAGCTAATATGATCGAAAAGTATGCTAAAAAATGATTGATTTGAACAGAAACGACAAACTAAAAAATTTAAAACTGAGCATGATAACTGTAGGCGGTGTAGACATGCAGTAGGTGAAGAAAAGTGAAAACACTGAACTTTGAAAAACGACTCGACTATATTTTTGAAAACGACGGTAGGTTACAGCTTTTATAGAGAAGAGTAGCGCGCGGCGTGCGTGGGGCTCGCATTTAGACTGGTTTTCAAAATATTTCAACTGAAGCGGATTCACAGCGCGCCTACGTCCCGCGCCCCTCACACCCCTCGCGCTCCTTGCGAGTTTAGAACTTACACAGAATAAACAACAATCTATGCATTTTTAGGTAAAAAAGAGAAACTATTTAGACATAAAGTAGCAAGGTAAAAAACAATAATAATTAACTAATTGGGTACTAATATTTGTGTAATCGCGTCGCTAACATACCCCACCCCAGTGCTGCTAGCAGCACTCCTCACTAAATGGAATTCGAGCGACGCGTGTGGCAGAGCGGGTAAGTACTCCGGATTTTGTTTTTATCTTTACCATTCTCACACGCCCGTCTCGTCCTGGGCACACTTCATCGATCAAGCCCTTTGGCCAGACATTTCTGGGCCCGTTCGGTTCCACGACTAATACGAAGTCTCCCACTTTTAGTGGTCTCTGCTCCTTATTCCATTTTTTTCGTGGCAACAAATCAGGAAGTACTTCTTTGACCCATCTACACCAGAACATATCAGCGAGGCGTTGTGAAATTCGCCATTGTTTCCTTAGGAATAAATCAGAATCATCAAATGAACCAATCTGTGGTGAGTTGGATGATGAGCCAATCAAAAAATGGTTAGGCGTGAGGGTTTCCATGCTATCAGGGTCCACAGATACATGAGTTAGTGGTCTGCTATTTACGATATTTTCAACTTCAGTTATAAGTGTATTCAGGGTCTCTTCTCGTGGAGCTCTTTCTTTGAGTACTACCTGTAGTGAAGACTTCACGCTTCGGATCAGCCGCTCCCAAGCCCCACCCTAGTGTGGACTGGCTGGCGGTATGAACGTCCATTTTGTGCCATAGTTCGCAGCCTGATCCGCAATGGCTTGTTTGTCCATATCGAGTATCGACTTCTTTAGTTCGGTATTTGCTCCTCTTAGGTTTGTCCCATTATCTGAATATAGGTGATGGGGCCATCCTCGTCTCGCGGACATACGTCGAACTGCCATTATCAAAGAATCAGTCGATAGCGTGGGCACTGTCTCTATGTGTATTGCCCTTACAGTGAGGCATGTGAACAGAACTCCATATCTTCTTTCACGACGCCTTCCAACAGTCACCTCCATCGGGCCGAACAAATCAAGACCGCAGTAGCTAAAGGGGCGATGGTGGTGGGCCATTCTCGCATAAGGTAAGTCACCAATTCTCGGTATTTCTGGTTTACATTTTCTTAATCTACATAACATACATTTTTTTACCACATTCTTAACTGTTGGACGCAATTTTATTATATAGAATTTTTGTTTCAGGTTATTGACCACCATTTCCTGATTGCCATGAGCTGCTTGAATATGGTGATGTCTGACAATCAGTCGAGTAATGTAATGTTTCCCATCTAATATTATAGATCTTTTCATTTCAGGATGTACGTCGGTAGCAGCGTCGATGCGGCCACCAGCCCTGAGGACTCCGCGTTCATCGAGGTAAGGCGACAAGGTAAGTATCTTACTATTAGTAGGTATTGTTTTGCAGGATCGAAGTAAATTAATATCTTCATTGAATGACTGGTTCTGGGAATATCGGAGAAGTAAGCACTCAGCTCTGACAAATACATCATCATCCATGTTGTAAACATATTCTTTGTTTGTATATGTGTGTTTCAAGGCCATCATTCCACTGTCAATAAAGGTAAGTACTCGAACCGTCGATCTGATCAAGCGCAGCCATGAAGAAAACCTAGTCGGGTCCGGTACAGGTAAGTTTTCATTTTCCATTTGTATGACAGTCATGCATTCTAATGTTTGTTCTTTGTTTTCCAGATCAATTACGTCCAGCGGCCACTTATTGCAGCTTTTATGTAAAAAGGTAGGTCCATACAGCCATTCGTTTTGTAAAATTGAAAGATCATAGTTTTCTCTAGTAGCTATATCGGCCACGTTTAATTTAGTTGGTACATAACGCCATTCGCTTGCGTGTGTGTGTTCGTCGATCTCGCCCAAACGATTAGCTACGTAGGTATTATAGTTGCGAGCATCATTCCTAATCCAATGAAGTACCGTCGTGGAATCGCTCCAAAATACTCGTCGCTCAGCTACCATTCTGTGTTCTTTAGTAATTGAATCAGCCAATCTGGTCGCTAAAACCGCAGCTTGCAACTCTAATCGAGGTATTGTGATTGGTTTATTTCCCGCGACTCGACACTTGCTGGCTATAAATGCAACGTGAATGTTCAACTCGTTATCTATCCATCTCCAGTATGCTACGGCACAGAATGCCTGCGTAGACGCATCGCAAAATATATGCATCTGTAGGTTTCTATAATAATGAGTGACTTCGTTGCTAGGCATGTTATTTTGTATCGGCGCCGTAGCCTCATTACTTGTAGGCTTCGTAGCAAACCCGTTATCTACTACGACATTCGTAGTACCGTTGGCGGCCAATGTATCGGGGTGCGATAAGGACGCCCGGCAGGTTTTATCGTCTATCTCTGTCTCGCTCGCTAGCGTCGTAGCGCCTGTCGTAGCAGCCGAATAATAACGCGGCAATCTTACGTTATGCAATGATTTTATTATTTCAATCCACTTGATCCATTTTTTGTTTATTTCATCATTGACAGGATCGTCCCAGCTGATTTTTAGTCGCCATGTTTCTTGTAAAACTAACTTTCCGTTGATCGTAATTGGCGATAAAAATCCAAACACATCGAAGATAGACATAACAACTCGTAGCATCTCTCTCTTAGTAGGAACCTTTTGACCATTTAATATATTCTCTGGTACTTTCTTGAATGACACATCAAAACGCAAAGTGTCGTCTTCGGTATGCCATATAATGCCAAGTGTTCGATCACCATCATTTTGCTGGCACAATTTAAACCTTACAGCCGTACTCCCGAGAACCTGTTTTGGAACGCTGTCTAGCACGGTTCCGCTGTTGCTATTCCAGTTACGTAACTCGAAGCCACCTTGTGAATGAATGAACATTATATCGCTTATCAGTTGAACAGCTGTTTGATCGTCGGGTATGCTATCGATATAGACGTCTACGTAGTGTTGGGTATGTATAGCTGTGACTGCAGATTGCATTGTTGACTGGAAGCGGTCAGCGTTTTTGTTTTTTACGAATTGTGCGATGAATGGTGAACAATTAGCGCCAAAAATTAATGACGTCATTACATATGTTTTCAACGGCTCTTTTAACATTTCAGGGTTAAAGGGTTTAGAAGGATCACCTCTGTATATAAATCTTAAGACATCTTGATCTTCTGGGCAAATCTTGACTCTTAAAAACATATCTTTAATGTCGGCTGTCACGGCTATTTTATTCTCACGGAACCGTAACATTATTCCAAAAAGTGACATTAATAGATCTGGCCCTTTGAGTAGATAGTCATTGAGGGATAATCCACAGGCTTTGGCTGCAGCATCAAACACCAAACGTAATTTCTTCTTGTTCGGGTTATCAACGCCAAAATGAGGTAAGTACCAAGTTTTGTTTGTATTTTCATCAGTTTTAAGTTCTTTAGCGTAATCATTTTGAAATAGATGCTGGAGACGTTCGTGGTACCTTTCAGCGAATTCTTCGTTTTTTCTCATCTTTTGTTCAACGTGCTTCAACCGGGTCATAGCTAAAGGTAAGGAGTCAGGCATCACACAATCATTGTTTTTCCAAGGTAATCCGACTTGCCATCTGCCGTCAACGAGTCTGGATGTATTTTCCAGGTGTTCCAGAGCGCGTCGATCTTCTGAGTTCTGGCGTGGCTTAGCAGCTGAGCTCCCCATAGACTCAATCGAAAAAAAAAGACGTACCTCATCGTGAATATCCCGGAGGTCACTGCAGCTGTCACTTACAGCATCATCGTCGGTAGTGATGAAGAGTGTGGAGTGCTGCGAGAGCGCTGACGATGACGCCCGCGGCACCCGGCCGTGCAGGCACCAGCCCAGGGGCGTGCGAGTGGCACACGGTTCGTTCGGCCCGCCCGTCACGATCTTTGAAGGTAGGAGTAAGTGGTAATTGTCCTGTCCGATTAGCACTTCCGGTTTCAGAGGGGCGCAACACAGATCACTTTCGAGCTCAAGTAAGTGTTTATATTTCTCACATCGCACTACGTTTAAGTTTTGTTGCGGTAAACTAAGCTCGTTCACACGTTGTACTTTGATATCGAACATCTCACCGAGTTTATTAGATAACGTTAAGTCCAACAGTTCCGTTTCACACACTAGTTCGGTACTGTCCCATGCACCGCGCACTCGCATAGATTGTTTACGGCCGCGTAAGCCTGCGCGCTCCGCAAGTGAAGAACTTATGATTGATACGGTGGAGCCGTCGTCGAGTAAAGCACAAGCTCTAAACACACCTTTAGGTCCATGAATGTTCACAGGCACTACTTTTAGTAACACTGAACAGCTGTTTGTGTTTATATGAGTCACTAAATCACTTTGGGCACTGGTTTCAGTCTCTGGGATAGCCGCGGCGTTACCGCTAGGATGCGCTTGCGGTGCGTCATTGTTTTGACGTGCACTCGGTACGTAATGAAGTAGGCGGTGGTGAGGCTCCCCGCACCCGTCTACGTCACAGACTGCAGCGGGACAGGTTTGCCTATCGTGGCGGGCGATAAGGCATTTAAAACATAAACCTACGCGTCTCACATAAAACCAGCGGTCCTTACGTAATGTTTTTTTAAACTTTTTACAGTCAGTTAGTTTATGTTTAGAAACACGACAATAGCGGCACTTTTCTAACTGTTCGTCTTTCTTATCACTTTGCACTAAAACAGTTTGTGATTGTTCATAACTTTGGTCACTGTATTTTCGCTTGTTATCCCAGCGAATGTTCATCAAGTTTGCACTGCACGTAGATGTCTTTATGGCTTCCATACTAAGAAACTCAGATAATATATCGAGCTTAGACTTCTTGCGTTCAGATATAAGCGGGAAACTATAGTCGGCCCACTTGGACAGCAACACAGTAGGCAACTTGGATAGGATCAAGTTGAACACTTCAGTACCATGTAGGTATTCTTCACGCTTAAGTTCATGCACGGATACCACGAAGTTTTTTATTTTTATAGAAAAAGGCACTATGTCTTTGTAGTATTCTTGCGGCAATGGGTTAAGTTTTTTGACATCTTGTAGTATTCTTGTAATAATTAAATCTGGATTTCCGAACTGAAGTTCTAGGGTTGACATCACTACTGCAGGCGATGTGGTGCTGACAAACAAGGCTGTGACTGCTTCTTTAGCAGGTTCACGGAGACACTTCCTTAAGCGCCATAAGTTTTCCTTCTCACTGTAGTTGCATACGAGTGTGGATTCATCATATGCGTTCTTGAATGAGAGCCATTCCATATAGTCACCAGAGAATACAGGTAGCTCTCTTGGTGTACTCATTCGACTAAGTAGGTTAGCATTGTGATTAGCCGATGCAGATGTGGTGACCAACCCCTTTAGTGCGCTTGCCAGTTGCTGAATTGGATCTTCAGGGCCGTCGGCGCCCGACGGCGGAAACAGGTAGCCATTGTTATTGCCATTGTTGTTAGCTTTCTGCTTCTCCAACTCGTTTTGACTGCGCTCCATCCACTTCTCGATACCACGGCTGTCATAATGACTATCACTATCGCACTTCGACGTACATGGACTGTATTGTTCCTCAACTGCTGCTAGATCAGCTTCTAGCTTTTTTTGAATCAGATCCATTTGGATACGAGCTCTTTCTTGTGCTGCCTCAAGCTCGAGCCTCTTCTTCTGAGCTATCATCGCGGACGACGAGGACTTCTTCGTTTTTGATTTAGCGTTTATCGAGATTGGTACCGCAACTTTTTCTGAGGCGCTATTTTTTAATTCTTCCTTTTTAACACTACTTGTTCCAGGTCGTTCCACGTCGATTGCTACTTCCTTTCTTTCATCGTCACCTTCCATTTCGAGCTGCGGTTTACTACATACGGCAGCAGAGTCAGCGTCCTTCAAATGACTTTCCTTGCGTACGGTACTGCGTGTTTTTACCATTATCGTACTCCGCGGTGGCGTGTGAAACATCGATGATCCGGCTTGAAGACCAGTGTAGGCGGTGTAGACATGCAGTAGGTGAAGAAAAGTGAAAACACTGAACTTTGAAAAACGACTCGACTATATTTTTGAAAACGACGGTAGGTTACAGCTTTTATAGAGAAGAGTAGCGCGCGGCGTGCGTGGGGCTCGCATTTAGACTGGTTTTCAAAATATTTCAACTGAAGCGGATTCACAGCGCGCCTACGTCCCGCGCCCCTCACACCCCTCGCGCTCCTTGCGAGTTTAGAACTTACACAGAATAAACAACAATCTATGCATTTTTAGGTAAAAAAGAGAAACTATTTAGACATAAAGTAGCAAGGTAAAAAACAATAATAATTAACTAATTGGGTACTAATATTTGTGTAATCGCGTCGCTAACAATAACGACAAATATTCAGTGTCTAAAGTAGGTAAAAACGCTAAAATTTTTGCAAACAGAATCCACATTGCGATGTATTTGAAGTGCAACAGGTCCGATCTACACAAACGAGGTGTTTACGCAACGGGCTCTACGCGACGGTCAATATAAAGTCGGTTAATATCAAGACAAAATATTTCATGGTGACCGAAAAAGTGTAAAATGCGACTAACTTTTTATGGGATGTTTCTCTTAAAATTTCGCAAAAAAGTATCAACTGAAAACAGCGAAGCGAGCGCAGAAACACTACGGTCAGCTAATATGATCGAAAAGTATGCTAAAAGATGATCGATTTGAACAGAAACGACAAACTAAAACATTTCAAACTGAGCTTGAAAACGACAAATATTCAGTGTCTAAAGTAGGTGAAATCGCAAAAATGATTGCAAACAGAATCCATATTGTGAATTTTTTGAAGTGCAACAGGTCTAATCTACACAAGCGAGGAGTCCACGCAACGACCTTTACGCGACAGTCATTATAAAGTCGGTTAATATCAAGACAAAATATTTCACGGTGACCGAAAAGTGTAAAATGCGACTAACTTTGTATGGGATGTATCTTTAAAACTATAGCAGGAATATACTTTCTTGAACAGCGGAGCGAGCGCAAAACCACTACGGTGAACTGATATGATCGAAAAGTATGCTAAAAGATGATCGATTTGAACAGAAACGACAAACTAAAAAATTTCAAACTAAGCTTTAAAACGACAAATATTCAGTGTCTTAAGTAGGTGAAATCGCAAAAATGATTGCAAACAGAATCCATATTGCGATGTTTTTGAAGTGCAACAGGTCCGATCTCCACAAACGAGGTGTCTTCGCAACGGGCTCGACGCGACTGTCAATATAAAGTCGGTTAATATCAAGACAAAATATTTCACGGTGACCGAAAAAGTGTAAAATGCGACTAACTTTGTATGGGATGTATCTTTTAAAATATCGCAAAAGAGTATCAACTGAAAACAGCAGAGCGAGCGCAGAACCACTACGGTGAGCTAATATGATCGAAAAGTAGGTATGCTAAAAGATGATCGATTTGAATAGAAACGACAGACTAAAACAATTCAAACTGAGCATGAAAACGACAAATATTCAGTGTCTAAAGTAGGTAAAATCGCAAAAATGATTGCAAACAGAATCCATATTGCGATGTTTTTGAAGTGCAACAGGTCCGATCTACACAAACGAGGTGTCTACGCAACGGGCTCTACGCGACGGTCAATATAAAGTCGGTTAATATCAAGACAAAATATTTCACGGTGACCGAAAAAGTGTAAAATGCGACTAACTTTGTATGGGATGTATCTTTTAAAATATCGCAAAAAAGTACCGAAAAGAACAGCGGAGCGAGCGCAGAACCACTACGGTGAGCTAATATTATCGAAAAGTATGCTAAAAGATGATCGATTTGAACAGAAACGACAAACTAAAACATTTAAAACTGAGCATGAAAACGACAAATATTCAGTGTCTAAAGTAGGTAAAATCGCAAAAATGATTGCAAACAGAATCCACATTGCGATGTTTTTGAAGTGCAACAAGTCCGTTCTACACAATCGAGGTGTCTACGCAACGGGCTCGACGCGACTGTCAATATAAAGTCGGTTAATATCAAGACAAAATATTTCACGGTGACCGAAGAAGTGTAAAATGCGACTAACTTTGTATGGGATGTATCTTTAAAACTATAGCAGGAATATACCTTTTTGAACAGAGGAACGAGCGCAGAACCACTACGGTGAACTGATATGATCGAAAAGTATGCTAAAAAATGATCGATTTGAACAGAAACGACGAACTAAAACATTTCAAACTGAGCATGAAAACGACAATTATTCAGTGTCTAAAGTAGGTGAAATCGCAAAAATGATTGCAAACAGAATACATATTGCGATTTTTTTGAAGTGCAACAGGTCCAATCTACACAAACGAGGTGTCTACGCAACGGGCTCGACGCGACTGTCAATATAAAGTCGGTTAATATCAAGACAAAATATTTCACGGTGACCGAAAAAGTGTAAAATGCGACTAACTTTGTATGGGATGTATCTTTTAAAATATCGCAAAAGAGTATCAACTGAAAACAGCGGAGCGAGCGCAGAACCACTACGGTGAGCTAATATGATCGAAAAGTAGGTATGCTAAAAGATGATCGATTTGAATAGAAACGACAGACTAAAACAATTCAAACTGAGCATGAAAACGACAAATATTCAGTGTCTAAAGTAGGTGAAATCGCAAAAATGATTGCAAACAGAATCCACATTGTGATGTTTTTGAAGTGCAACAGGTCCGATCTACACAAACGAGGTGTATACGCAACGGGCTTTACGCGACGGTCAATATAAAGTCGGTTAATATCAAGACAAAATATTTCACGGTGACCGAAAATGTGTAAAATGCGACTAACTTTGTATGGTATGTATCTTTTAAAATATCGCAAAAGAGTATCAACTGAAAACAGCAGAGCGAGCGCAGAACCACTACGGTGAGCTAGTATGATCGAAAAGTATGCTAAAAGATGATCGATTTAAACAGAAACGACAAACTAAAACATTTCAAACTGAGCTTGAAAATGACAAATATTCAATGTCTAAAGTAGGTGCAAACGCAAAAATTATTGCAAACAGAATCCACATTGCGATGTTTTTGAAGTGCAACAGGTCCGATTTACACAAACGAGGTGTCTACGCAACGGGTTCTACGCGACGGTCAATATAAAGTCGGTTAATATCAAGACAAAATATTTCACGGTGACCGAAAAAGTGTAAAATGCGACTAACTTTGTATGGAATGTACCTTTTTTTTTATTTTTTATTTTTTATTAAAACACAAAACAGTTTACAGTCTTTTAAAATATCGCAAAAAAGTACCTACTAGAATAGCGGAGCGAGCGCAGAACCACTACGGTGAGCTAATATGATCGAAAAGTATGCTAAAAAATGATTGATTTGAACAGAAACGACAAACTAAAAAATTTAAAACTGAGCATGATAACGACAAATATTCAGTGTCTAAAGTAGGTAAAAACGCTAAAATTTTTGCAAACAGAATCCACATTGCGATGTATTTGAAGTGCAACATGTCCGATCTACACAAACGAGGTGTTTACGCAACGGGCTCTACGCGACGGTCAATATAAAGTCGGTTAATATCAAGACAAAATATTTCATGGTGACCGAAAAAGTGTAAAATGCGACTAACTTTTTATGGGATGTTTCTCTTAAAATTTCGCAAAAAAGTATCAACTGAAAACAGCGAAGCGAGCGCAGAAACACTACGGTGAGCTAATATGATCGAAAAGTATGCTAAAAGATGATCGATTTGAACAGAAACGACAAACTAAAACATTTCAAACTGAGCTTGAAAACGACAAATATTCAGTGTCTAAAGTAGGTGAAATCGCAAAAATGATTGCAAACAGAATCCATATTGTGAATTTTTTGAAGTGCAACAGGTCTAATCTACACAAGCGAGGAGTCCACGCAACGATCTTTACGCGACGGTCAATATAAAGTCGGTTAATATCAAGACAAAATATTTCACGGTGACCGAAAAGTGTAAAATGCGACTAACTTTGTATGGGATGTATCTTTAAAACTATAGCAGGAATATACTTTCTTGAACAGCGGAGCGAGCGCAGAACCACTACGGTGAACTGATATGATCGAAAAGTATGCTAAAAGATGATCGATTTGAACAGAAACGACAAACTAAAAAATTTCAAACTAAGCTTTAAAACGACAAATATTCAGTGTCTAAAGTAGGTGAAATCGCAAAAATGATTGCAAACAGAATCCATATTGCGATGTTTTTGAAGTGCAACAGGTCCGATCTCCACAAACGAGGTGTCTTCGCAACGGGCTCGACGCGACTGTCAATATAAAGTCGGTTAATATCAAGACAAAATATTTCACGGTGACCGAAAAAGTGTAAAATGCGACTAACTTTTTATGGGATGTTTCTCTTAAAATTTCGCAAAAAAGTATCAACTGAAAACAGCGAAGCGAGCGCAGAAACACTACGGTGAGCTAATATGATCGAAAAGTATGCTAAAAGATGATCGATTTGAACAGAAACGACAAACTAAAACATTTCAAACTGAGCTTGAAAACGACAAATATTCAGTGTCTAAAGTAGGTGAAATCGCAAAAATGATTGCAAACAGAATCCATATTGTGAATTTTTTGAAGTGCAACAGGTCTAATCTACACAAGCGAGGAGTCCACGCAACGATCTTTACGCGACGGTCAATATAAAGTCGGTTAATATCAAGACAAAATATTTCACGGTGACCGAAAAGTGTAAAATGCGACTAACTTTGTATGGGATGTATCTTTAAAACTATAGCAGGAATATACTTTCTTGAACAGCGGAGCGAGCGCAGAACCACTACGGTGAACTGATATGATCGAAAAGTATGCTAAAAGATGATCGATTTGAACAGAAACGACAAACTAAAAAATTTCAAACTAAGCTTTAAAACGACAAATATTCAGTGTCTAAAGTAGGTGAAATCGCAAAAATGATTGCAAACAGAATCCATATTGCGATGTTTTTGAAGTGCAACAGGTCCGATCTCCACAAACGAGGTGTCTTCGCAACGGGCTCGACGCGACTGTCAATATAAAGTCGGTTAATATCAAGACAAAATATTTCACGGTGACCGAAAAAGTGTAAAATGCGACTAACTTTGTATGGGATGTATCTTTTAAAATATCGCAAAAGAGTATCAACTGAAAACAGCGGAGCGAGCGCAGAACCACTACGGTGAGCTAATATGATCGAAAAGTAGGTATGCTAAAAGATGATCGATTTGAATAGAAACGACAGACTAAAACAATTCAAACTGAGCATGAAAACGACAAATATTCAGTGTCTAAAGTAGGTAAAATCGCAAAAATGATTGCAAACAGAATCCATATTGCGATGTTTTTGAAGTGCAACAGGTCCGATCTACACAAACGAGGTGTCTACGCAACGGGCTCTACGCGACGGTCAATATAAAGTCGGTTAATATCAAGACAAAATATTTCACGGTGACCGAAAAAGTGTAAAATGCGACTAACTTTGTTTGGGATGTATCTTTTAAAATATCGCAAAAAAGTACCGAAAAGAACAGCGGAGCGAGCGCAGAACCACTACGGTGAGCTAATATTATCGAAAAGTATGCTAAAAGATGATCGATTTGAACAGAAACGACAAACTAAAACATTTAAAACTGAGCATGAAAACGACAAATATTCAGTGTCTAAAGTAGGTAAAATCGCAAAAATGATTGCAAACAGAATCCACATTGCGATGTTTTTGAAGTGCAACAGGTCCGTTCTACACAATCGAGGTGTCTACGCAACGGGCTCGACGCGACTGTCAATATAAAGTCGGTTAATATCAAGACAAAATATTTCACGGTGACCGAAAAAGTGTAAAATGCGACTAACTTTGTATGGGATGTATCTTTAAAACTTTAGCAGGAATATACCTTCTTGAACAGAGGAACGAGCGCAGAACCACTACGGTGAACTGATGTGATCGAAAAGTATGCTAAAAGATGATCGATTTGAACAGAAACGACGAACTAAAACATTTCAAACTGAGCATGAAAACGACAATTATTCAGTGTCTAAAGTAGGTGAAAACGCAAAAATGATTGCAAACAGAATCCATATTGCGAAGTTTTTGAAGTGCAACAGGTCCGATCTACACAAACGAGGTGTCTACGCAACGGGTTTTACGCGACGGTCAATATAAAGTCGGTTAATATCAAGACAAAATATTTCACGGTGACCGAAAAAGTGTAAAATGCGACTAACTTTGTATGGAATGTATCTTTAAAACTATAGCAGGAATATACTTTCTTGAACAGCGGAGCGATCGCAGAACCACTACGGTGAACTGATATGATCGAAAAGTATGCTAAAAGATGATCGATTTGAACAGAAACGACAAACTAAAACATTTCAAACTGGCCATGAAAACGACAAATATTCAGTGTCTAAAGTAGGTGAAAACGCAAAAATGATTGCAAACAGAATCCATATTGCGAAGTTTTTGAAGTGCAACAGGTCCGATCTACACAAACGAGGTGTCTACGCAACGGGCTCTACGCGACGGTCAATATAAAGTCGGTTAATATCAAGACAAAATATTTCATGGTGACCGAAAAAGTGTAAAATGCGACTAACTTTGTATGGTATGTATCTTTTAAAATATCGCAAAAGTGTACATACTAGAACAGCGCAGCGAGCTTAGAAACACTACGGTGAGCAAATATGATCGAAAAGTATGCTAAAAGATGATCGATTTGAGCAGAAACGACAATCTAAAAAATTTCAAACTAAGCTTTAAAACGACAAATATTCAGTGTCTAAAGTAGGTGAAATCGCAAAAATGATTGCAAACAGAATACATATTGCGATGTTTTTGAAGTGCAACAGGTCCAATCTACACAAACGAGGTGTCTACGCAACGGGCTCGACGTGACTGTCAATATAAAGTCGGTTAATATCAAGACAAAATATTTCACGGTGACCGAAAAAGTGTAAAATGCGACTAACATTGTATGGGATGTATCATTAAAACTATAGCGGGAATATACCTTCTTGAACAGCGGAGCGAGCGCAGAACCACTACGGTGAACTGATATGATCGAAAAGTATGCTAAAAAATGATTGATTTGAACAGAAACGACAAACTAAAAAATTTAAAACTGAGCATGAAAACGACAAATATTCAGTGTCTAAAGTAGGTAAAAACGCTAAAATTTTTGCAAACAGAATCCACATTGCGATGTATTTGAAGTGCAACAGGTCCGATCTACACAAACGAGGTGTCTACGCAACGGGCTCTACGCGACGGTCAATATAAAGTCGGTTAATATCAAGACAAAATATTTCACGGTGACCGAAAAGTGTAAAATGCGACTAACTTTGTATGGGATGTATCTTTAAAACTATAGCAGGAATATACTTTCTTGAACAGCGGAGCGAGCGCAGAACCACTACGGTGAACTGATATGATCGAAAAATATGCTAAAAGATGATCGATTTGAACAGAAACGACAATCTAAAAAATTTCAAACTAAGCTTTAAAACGACAAATATTCAGTGTCTAAAGTAGGTGAAATCGCAAAAATGATTGCAAACAGAATACATATTGCGATGTTTTTGAAGTGCAACAGGTCCAATCTACACAAACGAGGTGTCTACGCAACGGGCTCGACGCGACTGTCAATATAAAGTCGGTTAATATCAAGACAAAATATTTCACGGTGACCGAAAAAGTGTAAAATGCGACTAACTTTGTATGGGATGTATCTTTTAAAATATCGCAAAAGAGTATCAACTGAAAACAGCGGAGCGAGCGCAGAACCACTACGGTGAGCTAATATGATCGAAAAGTAGGTATGCTAAAAGATGATCGATTTGAATAGAAACGACAGACTAAAACAATTCAAACTGAGCATGAAAACGACAAATATTCAGTGTCTAAAGTAGGTGAAATCGCAAAAATGATTGCAAACAGAATACATATTGCGATTTTTTTGAAGTGCAACAGGTCCAATCTACACAAACGAGGTGTCTACGCAACGGGCTCGACGCGACTGTCAATATAAAGTCGGTTAATATCAAGACAAAATATTTCACGGTGACCGAAAAAGTGTAAAATGCGACTAACTTTGTATGGGATGTATCTTTTAAAATATCGCAAAAGAGTATCAACTGAAAACAGCGGAGCGAGCGCAGAACCACTACGGTGAGCTAATATGATCGAAAAGTATGCTAAAAGATGATCGATTTAAATAGAAACGACAGACTAAACCATTTAAAACTGAGCATGAAAACGACAAATATTCAGTGTCTAAAGTAGGTAAAATCGCAAAAATGATTGCAAACAGAATCCATATTGCGATGTTTTTGAAGTGCAACAGGTCCGTTCTACACAATCGAGGTGTCTACGCAACGGGCTCGACGCGACTGTCAATATAAAGTCGGTTAATATCAAGACAAAATATTTCACGGTGACCGAAAAAGTGTAAAATGCGACTAACATTGTATGGGATGTATCATTAAAACTAAAGCGGGAATATACCTTCTTGAACAGCGGAGCGAGCGCAGAACCACTACGGTGAACTGATATGATTGAAAAGTATGCTAAATGATGATCGATTTGAACAGAAACGACAAACTAAAACATTTAAAACTGAGCATGAAAACGACAAATATTCAGTGTCTAAAGTAGGTAAAATCGCAAAAATGATTGCAAACAGAATCCACATTGCGATGTTTTTGAAGTGCAACAGGTCCGTTCTACACAATCGAGGTGTCTACGCAACGGGCTCGACGCGACTGTCAATATAAAGTCGGTTAATATCAAGACAAAATATTTCACGGTGACCGAAAAATTTAAAATGCGACTAACTTTGTATGGGATGTATCTTTAAAACTATAGCAGGAATATACCTTCTTGAACAGCGGAGCGAGCGCAGAACCACTACGGTGAACTGATATGATCGAAAAGTATGCTAAAAGATGATAGATTTGAACAGAAACGACAAACTAAAACATTTAAAACTGAGCATGTAAACGACAAATATTCAGTGTCTAAAGTAGGTGAAATCGCAAAAATGATTGCAAACAGAATCCATATTGTGAAGTTTTTGAAGTGCAACAGGTCCGATCTACACAAACGAGGTGTCTACGCAACGGGTTTTACGCGACGGTCAATATAAAGTCGGTTAATATCAAGACAAAATATTTCACGGTGACCGAAAAATTGTAAAATGCGACTAACATTGTATGGGATGTATCTTTAAAACTATAGCGGGAATATACCTTCTTAAACAGCGGAGCGAGCGCAGAACCACTACGGTGAACTGATATGATCGAAAAGTATGCTAAATGATGATCGATTTGAACAGAAACAACAAACTAAAAAAAAACAAACTAAGCTTTAAAACGACAAATATTCAGTGTCTAAAGTAGGTGAAATCGCAAAAAGGATTGCAAACAGAATCCATATTGCGATGTTTTTGAAGTGCGACAGGTCCGTTCTACACAAAAGAGGTGTCTACGCAACGGGCTCGACGCGACTGTCAATATAAAGTCGGTTAATATCAAGACAAAATATTTCACGGTGACCGAAAAAGTGTAAAATGCGACTTACTTTGTATGGAATGTATCTTTAAAACTATAGCAGGAATATACCTTCTTGAACAGCGGAGCGATCGCAGAACCACTACGGTGAACTGATATGATCGAAAAGTATGCTAAAAGATGATCGATTTGAACAGAAACGACAAACTAAAACATTTCAAACTGAGCATGAAAACGATAATTATTCAGTGTCTAAAGTAGGTTAAATTGCAGAAATGATTGCAAACAGAATCCATATTGCGAAGTTTTTGAAGTGCAACAGGTCTGATCTACACAAACGAGGTGTCTACGCAACGGGCTCGACGCGACTGTCAATATAAAGTCGGTTAATATCAAGACAAAATATTTCACGATGACCGAAAAAGTGTAAAACTTTGTATGGGATGTATCTTTAAAACTATAGCAGGAATATACCTTCTTGAACAGCGGAGCGAGCGCCGAACCACTACGGTTAGCTAATATTATCGAAAAGTATGCTAAAAGATGATCGATTTGAACAGAAACGACAAACTAAAACATTTCAAACTGAGCATGAAAACGACAATTATTCAGTGTCTAAAGTAGGTGAAATCGCAAAAATGATTGCAAACAGAATCCATATTGCGAAGTTTTGGAAGTGCAACAGGTCCGATCTACACAAACGAGGTGTCGACGCAACGGGCTTTACGCGACGGTCAATATAAAGTCGGTTAATATCAAGACAAAATATTTCACGGTGACCGAAAAAGTGTAAAATGCGACTAACTTTGTATGGGATGTATCTTTTAAAATATCGCAAAAGAGTATCAACTGAAAACAGCGGAGCGAGCGCAGAACCACTACGGTGAGCTAATATGATCGAAAAGTATGCTAAAAGATGATCGATTTAAATAGAAACGACAGAATAAACCATTTAAAACTGAGCATGAAAACGACAAATATTCAGTGTCTAAAGTAGGTAAAATCGCAAAAATGATTGCAAACAGAATCCATATTGCGATGTTTTTGAAGTGCAACAGGTCCGTTCTACACAATCGAGGTGTCTACGCAACGGGCTCGACGCGACTGTCAATATAAAGTCGGTTAATATCAAGACAAAATATTTCACGGTGACCGAAAAAGTGTAAAATGCGACTAACATTGTATGGGATGTATCATTAAAACTAAAGCGGGAATATACCTTCTTGAACAGCGGAGCGAGCGCAGAACCACTACGGTGAACTGATATGATTGAAAAGTATGCTAAATGATGATCGATTTGAACAGAAACGACAAACTAAAACATTTAAAACTGAGCATGAAAACGACAAATATTCAGTGTCTAAAGTAGGTAAAATCGCAAAAATGATTGCAAACAGAATCCACATTGCGATGTTTTTGAAGTGCAACAGGTCTGATCTACACAATCGAGGTGTCTACGCAACGGGCTCGACGCGACTGTCAATATAAAGTCGGTTAATATCAAGACAAAATATTTCACGGTGACCGAAAAAGTGTAAAATGCGACTAACATTGTATGGGATGTATCATTAAAACTAAAGCGGGAATATACCTTCTTGAACAGCGGAGCGAGCGCAGAACCACTACGGTGAACTGATATGATCGAAAAGTATGCTAAAAGATGATAGATTTGAACAGAAACGACAAACTAAAACATTTCAAACTGAGCATGAAAACGACAATTATTCAGTGTCTAAAGTAGGTGAAATCGCAAAAATGATTGCAAACAGAATCCATATTGTGAAGTTTTTGAAGTGCAACAGGTCCGATCTACACAAACGAGGTGTCTACGCAACGGGTTTTACGCGACGGTCAATATAAAGTCGGTTAATATCAAGACAAAATATTTCACGGTGACCGAAAAATTGTAAAATGCGACTAACATTGTATGGGATGTATCTTTAAAACTATAGCGGGAATATACCTTCTTGAACAGCGGAGCGAGCGCAGAACCACTACGATGAACTGATATGATCGAAAAGTATGCTAAATGATGATCGATTTGAACAGAAACAACAAACTAAAAAAAAACAAACTAAGCTTTAAAACGACAAATATACAGTGTCTAAAGTAGGTGAAATCGCAAAAAGGATTGCAAACAGAATCCATATTGCGATGTTTTTGAAGTGCGACAGGTCCGTTCTACACAAAAGAGGTGTCTACGCAACGGGCTCGACGCGACTGTCAATATAAAGTCGGTTAATATCAAGACAAAATATTTCACGGTGACCGAAAAAGTGTAAAATGCGACTTACTTTGTATGGAATGTATCTTTAAAACTATAGCAGGAATATACCTTCTTGAACAGCGGAGCGATCGCAGAACCACTACGGTGAACTGATATGATCGAAAAGTATGCTAAAAGATGATCGATTTGAACAGAAACGACAAACTAAAACATTTCAAACTGAGCATGAAAACGATAATTATTCAGTGTCTAAAGTAGGTTAAATTGCAAAAATGATTGCAAACAGAATCCATATTGCGAAGTTTTTGAAGTGCAACAGGTCTGATCTACACAAACGAGGTGTCTACGCAACGGGCTCGACGCGACTGTCAATATAAAGTCGGTTAATATCAAGACAAAATATTTCACGATGACCGAAAAAGTGTAAAACTTTGTATGGGATGTATCTTTAAAACTATAGCAGGAATATACCTTCTTGAACAGCGGAGCGAGCGCCGAACCACTACGGTTAGCTAATATTATCGAAAAGTATGCTAAAAGATGATCGATTTGAACAGAAACGACAGAATAAACCATTTAAAACTGAGCATGAAAACGACAAATATTCAGTGTCTAAAGTAGGTAAAATCGCAAAAATGATTGCAAACAGAATCCATATTGCGATGTTTTTGAAGTGCAACAGGTCCGTTCTACACAATCGAGGTGTCTACGCAACGGGCTCGACGCGACTGTCAATATAAAGTCGGTTAATATCAAGACAAAATATTTCACGGTGACCGAAAAAGTGTAAAATGCGACTAACATTGTATGGGATGTATCATTAAAACTAAAGCGGGAATATACCTTCTTGAACAGCGGAGCGAGCGCAGAACCACTACGGTGAACTGATATGATCGAAAAGTATGCTAACAGATGATAGATTTGAACAGAAACGACAAACTAAAACATTTCAAACTGAGCATGAAAACGACAATTATTCAGTGTCTAAAGTAGGTGAAATCGCAAAAATGATTGCAAACAGAATCCATATTGTGAAGTTTTTGAAGTGCAACAGGTCCGATCTACACAAACGAGGTGTCTACGCAACGGGTTTTACGCGACGGTCAATATAAAGTCGGTTAATATCAAGACAAAATATTTCACGGTGACCGAAAAATTGTAAAATGCGACTAACATTGTATGGGATGTATCTTTAAAACTATAGCGGGAATATACCTTCTTGAACAGCGGAGCGAGCGCAGAACCACTACGATGAACTGATATGATCGAAAAGTATGCTAAATGATGATCGATTTGAACAGAAACAACAAACTAAAAAAAAACAAACTAAGCTTTAAAACGACAAATATACAGTGTCTAAAGTAGGTGAAATCGCAAAAAGGATTGCAAACAGAATCCATATTGCGATGTTTTTGAAGTGCGACAGGTCCGTTCTACACAAAAGAGGTGTCTACGCAACGGGCTCGACGCGACTGTCAATATAATGTCGGTTAATATCAAGACAAAATATTTCACGGTGACCGAAAAAGTGTAAAATGCGACTTACTTTGTATGGAATGTATCTTTAAAACTATAGCAGGAATATACCTTCTTGAACAGCGGAGCGATCGCAGAACCACTACGGTGAACTGATATGATCGAAAAGTATGCTAAAAGATGATCGATTTGAACAGAAACGACAAACTAAAACATTTCAAACTGAGCATGAAAACGATAATTATTCAGTGTCTAAAGTAGGTTAAATTGCAAAAATGATTGCAAACAGAATCCATATTGCGAAGTTTTTGAAGTGCAACAGGTCTGATCTACACAAACGAGGTGTCTACGCAACGGGCTCGACGCGACTGTCAATATAAAGTCGGTTAATATCAAGACAAAATATTTCACGATGACCGAAAAAGTGTAAAACTTTGTATGGGATGTATCTTTAAAACTATAGCAGGAATATACCTTCTTGAACAGCGGAGCGAGCGCCGAACCACTACGGTTAGCTAATATTATCGAAAAGTATGCTAAAAGATGATCGATTTGAACAGAAACGACAAACTAAAACATTTCAAACTGAGCATGAAAACGACAATTATTCAGTGTCTAAAGTAGGTGAAATCGCAAAAATGATTGCAAACAGAATCCATATTGCGAAGTTTTGGAAGTGCAACAGGTCCGATCTACACAAACGAGGTGTCGACGCAACGGGCTTTACGCGACGGTCAATATAATGTCGGTTAATATCAAGACAAAATATTTCACGGTGACCGAAAAAGTGTAAAATGCGACTAACTTTGTATGGGATGTATCTTTTAAAATATCGCAAAAGAGTATCAACTGAAAACAGCGGAGCGAGCGCAGAACCACTACGGTGAGCTAATATGATCGAAAAGTATGCTAAAAGATGATCGATTTAAATAGAAACGACAGAATAAACCATTTAAAACTGAGCATGAAAACGACAAATATTCAGTGTCTAAAGTAGGTAAAATCGCAAAAATGATTGCAAACAGAATCCATATTGCGATGTTTTTGAAGTGCAACAGGTCCGTTCTACACAATCGAGGTGTCTACGCAACGGGCTCGACGCGACTGTCAATATAAAGTCGGTTAATATCAAGACAAAATATTTCACGGTGACCGAAAAAGTGTAAAATGCGACTAACATTGTATGGGATGTATCATTAAAACTAAAGCGGGAATATACCTTCTTGAACAGCGGAGCGAGCGCAGAACCACTACGGTGAACTGATATGATTGAAAAGTATGCTAAATGATGATCGATTTGAACAGAAACGACAAACTAAAACATTTAAAACTGAGCATGAAAACGACAAATATTCAGTGTCTAAAGTAGGTAAAATCGCAAAAATGATTGCAAACAGAATCCACATTGCGATGTTTTTGAAGTGCAACAGGTCCGTTCTACACAATCGAGGTGTCTACGCAACGGGCTCGACGCGACTGTCAATATAAAGTCGGTTAATATCAAGACAAAATATTTCACGGTGACCGAAAAAGTGTAAAATGCGACTAACATTGTATGGGATGTATCATTAAAACTATAGCGGGAATATACCTTCTTGAACAGCGGAGCGAGCGCAGAACCACTACGGTGAACTGATATGATCGAAAAGTATGCTAAAAAATGATTGATTTGAACAGAAACGACAAACTAAAAAATTTAAAACTGAGCATGAAAACGACAAATATTCAGTGTCTAAAGTAGGTAAAAACGCTAAAATTTTTGCAAACAGAATCCACATTGCGATGTATTTGAAGTGCAACAGGTCCGATCTACACAAACGAGGTGTCTACGCAACGGGCTCTACGCGACGGTCAATATAAAGTCGGTTAATATCAAGACAAAATATTTCACGGTGACCGAAAAGTGTAAAATGCGACTAACTTTGTATGGGATGTATCTTTAAAACTATAGCAGGAATATACTTTCTTGAACAGCGGAGCGAGCGCAGAACCACTACGGTGAACTGATATGATCGAAAAATATGCTAAAAGATGATCGATTTGAACAGAAACGACAATCTAAAAAATTTCAAACTAAGCTTTAAAACGACAAATATTCAGTGTCTAAAGTAGGTGAAATCGCAAAAATGATTGCAAACAGAATACATATTGCGATGTTTTTGAAGTGCAACAGGTCCAATCTACACAAACGAGGTGTCTACGCAACGGGCTCGACGCGACTGTCAATATAAAGTCGGTTAATATCAAGACAAAATATTTCACGGTGACCGAAAAAGTGTAAAATGCGACTAACTTTGTATGGGATGTATCTTTTAAAATATCGCAAAAGAGTATCAACTGAAAACAGCGGAGCGAGCGCAGAACCACTACGGTGAGCTAATATGATCGAAAAGTAGGTATGCTAAAAGATGATCGATTTGAATAGAAACGACAGACTAAAACAATTCAAACTGAGCATGAAAACGACAAATATTCAGTGTCTAAAGTAGGTGAAATCGCAAAAATGATTGCAAACAGAATACATATTGCGATTTTTTTGAAGTGCAACAGGTCCAATCTACACAAACGAGGTGTCTACGCAACGGGCTCGACGCGACTGTCAATATAAAGTCGGTTAATATCAAGACAAAATATTTCACGGTGACCGAAAAAGTGTAAAATGCGACTAACTTTGTATGGGATGTATCTTTTAAAATATCGCAAAAGAGTATCAACTGAAAACAGCGGAGCGAGCGCAGAACCACTACGGTGAGCTAATATGATCGAAAAGTATGCTAAAAGATGATCGATTTAAATAGAAACGACAGACTAAACCATTTAAAACTGAGCATGAAAACGACAAATATTCAGTGTCTAAAGTAGGTAAAATCGCAAAAATGATTGCAAACAGAATCCATATTGCGATGTTTTTGAAGTGCAACAGGTCCGTTCTACACAATCGAGGTGTCTACGCAACGGGCTCGACGCGACTGTCAATATAAAGTCGGTTAATATCAAGACAAAATATTTCACGGTGACCGAAAAAGTGTAAAATGCGACTAAATTTTTTATGGGATGTATCTTTAAAACTATAGCAGGAATATACCTTCTTGAACAGCGGAGCGAGCGCAGAACCACTACGGTGAACTGATATGATCGAAAAGTATGCTAAAAGATGATAGATTTGAACAGAAACGACAAACTAAAACATTTCAAACTGAGCATGAAAACGACAATTATTCAGTGTCTAAAGTAGGTGAAATCGCAAAAATGATTGCAAACAGAATCCATATTGTGAAGTTTTTGAAGTGCAACAGGTCCGATCTACACAAACGAGGTGTCTACGCAACGGGTTTTACGCGACGGTCAATATAAAGTCGGTTAATATCAAGACAAAATATTTCACGGTGACCGAAAAAGTGTAAAATGCGACTAACATTGTATGGGATGTATCTTTAAAACTATAGCGGGAATATACCTTCTTGAACAGCGGAGCGAGCGCAGAACCACTACGGTGAACTGATATGATCGAAAAGTATGCTAAATGATGATCGATTTGAACAGAAACAACAAACTAAAAAAAAACAAACTAAGCTTTAAAACGACAAATATTCAGTGTCTAAAGTAGGTGAAATCGCAAAAAGGATTGCAAACAGAATCCATATTGCGATGTTTTTGAAGTGCGACAGGTCCGTTCTACACAAAAGAGGTGTCTACGCAACGGGCTCGACGCGACTGTCAATATAAAGTCGGTTAATATCAAGACAAAATATTTCACGGTGACTGAAAAAGTGTAAAATGCGACTTACTTTGTATGGAATGTATCTTTAAAACTATAGCAGGAATATACCTTCTTGAACAGCGGAGCGATCGCAGAACCACTACGGTGAACTGATATGATCGAAAAGTATGCTAAAAGATGATCGATTTGAACAGAAACGACAAACTAAAACATTTCAAACTGAGCATGAAAACGATAATTATTCAGTGTCTAAAGTAGGTTAAATTGCAAAAATGATTGCAAACAGAATCCATATTGCGAAGTTTTTGAAGTGCAACAGGTCTGATCTACACAAACGAGGTGTCTACGCAACGGGATCGACGCGACTGTCAATATAAAGTCGGTTAATATCAAGACAAAATATTTCACGATGACCGAAAAAGTGTAAAACTTTGTATGGGATGTATCTTTAAAACTATAGCAGGAATATACCTTCTTGAACAGCGGAGCGAGCGCCGAACCACTACGGTTAGCTAATATTATCGAAAAGTATGCTAAAAGATGATCGATTTGAACAGAAACGACAAACTAAAACATTTCAAACTGAGCATGAAAACGACAATTATTCAGTGTCTAAAGTAGGTGAAATCGCAAAAATGATTGCAAAGAGAATCCATATTGCGAAGTTTTGGAAGTGCAACAGGTCCGATCTACACAAACGAGGTGTCGACGCAACGGGCTTTACGCGACGGTCAATATAAAGTCGGTTAATATCAAGACAAAATATTTCACGGTGACCGAAAAAGTGTAAAATGCGACTAACTTTGTATGGTATGTATCTTTTAAAATATCGCAAAAGAGTATCAACTGAAAACAGCAGAGCGAGCGCAGAACCACTACGGTGAGCTAGTATAATCGAAAATATGCTAAAAGATGATCGATTTGAACAGAAACGACAAACTAAAACATTTCAAACTAAACATGAAAACGACAATTATTCAGTGTCTAAAGTAGGTGAAATCGCAAAAATGATTGCAAACAGAATCCATATTGCGAAGTTTTGGAAGTGCAACAGGTCCCATCTACACAAAAGAGGAGTCTACGCAACGGGCTCGACGCGACTGTCAATATAAAGTCGGTTAATATCAAGACAAAATATTTCACGGTGACCGAAAAAGTGTAAAATGCGACTGCCTTTGTATGGGATGTATCTTTTAAAATATCGCAAAAAAGTACCTACTAGTACAGCGGAGCGAGCGCAGAACCACTACGGTGAGCTAATATGATCGAAAAGTATGCTAAAAGATGATCGATTTAAATAGAAACGACAGACTAAAACAATTCAAACTGAGCATGAAAACGACAAATATTCAGTGTCTAAAGTAGGTAAAATCGCAAAAATGATTGCAAACAGAATCCATATTGCGAAGTTTTGGAAGTGCAACAGGTCCGTTCTACACAATCGAGGTGTCTACGCAACGGGCTCTACGCGACGGTCAATATAAAGTCGGTTAATATCAAGACAAAATATTTCACGGTGACCGAAAAAGTGTAAAATGCGACTAACTTTGTATGGGATGTATCTTTTAAAATATCGCAAAAAAGTACCGAATAGAACAGCGGAGCGAGCGCAGAACCACTACGGTAAGCTAATATTATCGAAAAATATGCTAAAAGATGATCGATTTGAACAAAAACGACAAACTAAAACATTTCAAACTGAGCATGAAAACGACAAATATTCAGTGTCTAAAGTAGGTAAAATCGCAAAAATGATTGCAAACAGAATCCATATTGCGATGTTTTTGAAGTGCAACAGGTCCGTTCTACACAATCGAGGTGTCTACGCAACGGGCTCGACGCGACTGTCAATATAAAGTCGGTTAATATCAAGACAAAATATTTCACGGTGACCGAAAAAGTGTAAAATGCGACTAACTTTGTATGGGATGTATCTTTAAAACTATAGCAGGAATATACCTTCTTGAACAGCGGAGCGAGCGCAGAACCACTACGGTGAACTGATATGATCGAAAAGTATGCTAAGAGATGATCGATTTGAACAGAAACGACAAACTAAAACATTTCAAACTGAGCATGAAAACGACAATTATTCAGTGTCTAAAGTAGGTGAAATCGCAAAAATGATTGCAAACAGAATCCATATTGCGAAGTTTTGGAAGTGCAACAGGTCCGATCTACACAAACGAGGTGTCTACGCAACGGGCTTTACGCGACGTTCAATATAAAGTCGGTTAATATCAAGACAAAATATTTCACGGTGACCGAAAAAGTGTAAAATGCGACTAACATTGTATGGTATGTATCTTTTAAAATATCGCAAAAGAGTATCAACTGAAAACAGCAGAGCGAGCGCAGAACCACTACGGTGAGCTAGTATAATCGAAAAGTAAGCTAAAAGATGATCGATTTAAACAGAAACGACAAACTAAAACATTTCAAACTGAGCTTGAAAATGACAAATATTCAATGTCTAAAGTAGGTAAACACGCAAAAATTATTGCAAACAGAATCCATATTGCGATGTTTTTGAAGTGCAACAGGTCCGTTCTACACAAAAGAGGTATCTACGCAACGGGCTCGACGCGACTGTCAATATAAAGTCGGTTAATATCAAGACAAAATATTTCACGGTAACCGAAAAAGTGTAAAATGCGACTAACTTTGTATGGAATGTATCTTTAAAACTATAGCAGGAATATACTTTCTTGAACAGCGGAGCGATCGCAGAACCACTACGGTGAACTGATATGATCGAAAAGTATGCTAAAAGATGATCGATTTGAACAGAAACGACAAACTAAAACATTTCAAACTGAGCATGAAAACGACAATTATTCAGTGTCTAAAGTAGGTTAAATCGCAAAAATGATTGCAAACAGAATCCATATTGCGAAGTTTTTGAAATGCAACAGGTCCGATCTACACAAACGAGGTGTCTACGCAACGGGCTTTACGCGACGGTCAATATAAAGTCGGTTAATATCAAGACAAAATATTTCACGGTGACCGAAAAAGTGTAAAATGCGACTATCTTTGTATGGTATGTATCTTTTAAAATATCGCAAAAGTGTACATATTAGAACAGCGAAGCGAGCTCAGAAACACTACGGTGAGCAAATATGATCGAAAAGTATGCTAAAAGATGATCGATTTGAACAGAAACGACAAACTAAAACATTTCAAACTGAGCATGAAAACGACAAATATTCAGTGTCCAAAATAGGTGAAAACGCAAAAAAAATTGCAAACATAATCCACATTGCGATGTTTTTGAAGTGCAACAGGTCCGATCTACACAAGCGAGGTGTCTACGCAACGGGCTCGACGCGACTGTCAATATTAAGTCGGTTAATATCAAGACAATATATTTCACGGTGACCGAAAAAGTGTAAATTGCGACTACCTTTGTATAGGATGTATCTTTTAAAATATCGCAGGAATATACCTTCTTGAACAACAGAGCGAGCGCAGAACCACAACGGAGAGCTAATATGATCAAAAAGTATGCAAAAAGATGATCGATTTGAACAGAAACGACAAACTAAAACATTTCAAACTGAGCTTGAAAACGACAAATATTCAGTGTCTAAAGTAGGTGAAATCGAAAAAATGATTGCAAACAGAATCCATATTGCGTTGTTTTTAAAGTGTAACAGGTCCGATCTACACAAACGAGGTGTCTACGCAACGGGCTCTACGCGACGGTCAATATAAAGTCGGTTAATATCAAGACAAAATATTTCACGGTGACCGAAAAAGTGTAAAATGCGACTAACTTTGTATGGGATGTATCTTTTAAAATATCGCAAAAAAGTACCTACTAGAATAGCGGAGCGAGCGCAGAACCACTACGGCGATCTAATATGATCGAAAAGTATGCTAAAAGATGATCGATTTGAACAGAAACGACAAACTAAAAAATTTAAAACTGAGCATGAAAACGACAAATATTCAGTGTCTAAAGTAGGTAAAAACGCTAAAATTTTTGCAAACAGAATCCACATTGCGATGTTTTTGAAGTGCAACAGGTCCGATCTACACAAACGAGGTGTCTACGCAACGGGCTCTACGCGACGGTCAATATAAAGTCGGTTAATATCAAGACAAAATATTTCATGGTGACCGAAAAAGTGTAAAATGCGACTTACTTTTTATGGGATGTATCTTTTAAAATATCGCAAAAGAGTATTAACTGAAAACAGCGGAACGAGCGCAGAACCACTACGGTGTGCTAATATGATCGAAAAGTATGCTAAAAGATGATCGATTTGAATAGAAACGACAAACTAAAATATTTCAAACTGAGCATGAAAACGACAAATATTCAGTGTCTAAAGTAGGTGAAATCGCAAAAATGATTGCAAACAGAATCCACATTGTGATGTTTTTGAAGTGCAACAGGTCCAATCTACACAAACGAGGTGTCTACGCAACGGGCTCGACGCGACTGTCAATATAAAGTCGGTTAATATCAAGACAAAATATTTCACGGTGACCGAAAAAGTGTAAAATGCGACTAACTTTGTATGGGATGTATCTTTAAAACTATAGCAGGAATATACCTTTTTGAACAGCGGAGCGAGCGCAGAACCACTACGGTGAACTGATATGATCGAAAAGTATGCTAAAAGATGATCGATTTGAACAGAAACGACAAACTAAAACATTTCAAACTGAGCATGAAAACGACAATTATTCAGTGTCTAAAGTAGGTGAAATCGCAAAAATGATTGCAAACAGAATCCATATTGCGAAGTTTTTGAAGTGCAACAGGTCCGATTTATTCAAACGAGGTGTCTACGCAACGGGCTTTACGCGACGGTCAATATAAAGTCGGTTAATATCAAGACAAAATATTTCACGGTGACCGAAAAAGTGTAAAATGCGACTAACTTTGTTTGGTATGTATCTTTTAAAATATCGCAAAAGAGTATCAACTGAAAACAGCAGAGCGAGCGCAGAACCACTACGGTGAGCTAGTATGATCGAAAAGTATGCTAAAAGATGATCGATTTAAACAGAAACGACAAACTAAAACATTTCAAACTGAGCTTAAAAATGAAAGAAAGAAAGAAAGAAAGAAAGAAACACTTTATTCGACCGAATACATATTTAGAAAAAAAAAAACATGCCCAAAAAAACAGGACTATTTGAGTCGAAAAGGCACCCGCTCAGCATAAGTCAAATACAAATACAAATATACAAATACAAATATTTATTGACAACAAGATTATTGTTATTACATAGTAGAAGATTTAAGAAGTGGATGTTACACAGTTCAAATCACGTTATGCCAACAACAATACATGGAGCAATTAACTGTGGGCCCCACACTAGGAAATTCCTGTGTCGTGGGCACCCAATGGTTCTTACAGGATTGCGACGGATGCAAGTAACTATGTGTAATGAATGAAATGATGATGATGAAGTGTGTGTGTGTGTTATTTAGTGTGTGTGTGTGTGTGTGTGTGTGTGTGTGTGTGTGTGTGTGTGTGTGTGTGTGTGTGTGTGTGTGTGTGTGTGTGTGTGTGTTATTTAGTGTGTGTGTATGCTGGTATGTGTGCGCGATTGCGTTTATGTAAGTATGTCCGGAAAAAAGTGTACCTACGTGTTTCTTGGCGGTTACTTATATTACGTGCTTAATCAGGTCCTCTGTTTGTTGGTAAGACATGGACAAGAGCTTTGATGTAATTAGATACTTTGCTTGTTTTAAGGTAAGGGCTTTAATGTCACAAAATTTGGCTACTTTATTGTATATGAATGGCAGCATGTGTGCAGGCAGTCTACGCGCAAAGGCAGTTTGCACTGCTACCGTCGGTACCTTAAAAGTTCTTTTCTGGACTAGAGAAGGGTATTCCACGGACCGCAGCACTTTACGGTGCATCTTTAAGCACGCTTTGAGGATATAAAGCTGGCGCACACTTAAGACCCCGGTTTCAGCAAAGAGTGTCTCCGTAGGGTGCAGTAGTGGTTTGTTGCACATTGTCTTTAAGACAGCCCTTTGGGCTCTTTCTAGGACCAACATTGAAGTGACACCAGATCCTCCACAAACTGGAATACAGTATGTTAAAAGAGATTAACCTAAACTCGTGTATACCAAGCGAAGCGTGTCCATGTCGGCAGAAGACCTGAGCAGTTTCATCACATATATCAGTTTCCGTATGCGAGAAGCAGTGGTTTCCAGATGTTTTTTAAACGAGAGATTTTCATCAATAACCACCCCCAAGTACATTATATCAGAAACTCTATTAATAGTTTGGCAAGAGCAAGTGATGGGGTCACACCTAGAGTGTAAACGGAGGCTTGAAGTAGTAGGAGGTGCAGAAGGCAAGGTTTTGTAAAAACATAAGTGTTTAGTTTTACTAGCGTTTAAGGTAAGGAGGTTACAATCAAGCCATTCCTTAAGTCCAGCCATCCCCTCCTCAGCTCTGCTAAAAGTGCTCTCCCAGGATTCGCCATGAAACAACGCGACGGTGTCGTCTGCGTAACAGACGACTTCGACGCCCTGAGGAACCGCGGTATGTATGTCATTGATGAAGAGCGTGAACAGGGTTGGACCCAGGACACTACCCTGCGGGACGCCAAAGCGTATAGGCAGTTCACCACTTACCGTCTCACCAAGTCTAATGCATTGCCTTCTACCTGTCAAATAACTGCGAAACCATTCCAGTGGTAGTCCTCTAATGCCAATATTGTCTAGTTTTTTTAAAAGTAACTGTAACGGAACTGTGTCAAAGGCTTTCGCCAGGTCTAAAAAGACACCAATGCACTTTAGACCCTTATCAAGCTTATCCACGACAAAGTCTACTACAGAATTAACGGCATCCTCTGTTGCCCTTTCCCGCCTAAAACCAAACTGCTTAGACGATAGCAATTTATGATCCTCCAGATAGCCTTGAAGCCGTTTGTTAACAATTTTTTCAAGTATTTTTGAGAAGATTGTTAAGAGAGAAATAGGTCTAAAATTTTCAGGACATCTTTTTGAACCACTCTTATGAATCGGGACGACCATGGCCTTCTTCCAAGCCGTAGGAAAACAACCACAAGCAATACTTAAGTTCAGAATATGTGTTAGAGGGCCCAAGATTTCAGGTTTGATAGATTTTAAAAGAGTGGGGCCAATGCCATCTTCACCAGCAGCGCTGTCATTTTTAAGTTGCATTATGATCCTATCTACCTCATAGATATCAGTTGGTTGCATGTAAAATGAGAAGGGCGTGGGAGGACCCAATTTGCTCTGCTTTGATAGACTATCCTCTGTGTTATTTATTTGTTTGAGTAACTGGTTTGCTAACCGCTCACCAATATTGGCAAAGTATTCGTTGCAGTAGTTTGCTGAATTAATTATATCTCCAGCCTTTGCTTTTGTGAGTTCCACAGCAGCGTTGGATTTTGCTTTTGCATGGCTTAACTTTCTGATGACTTTCCAGAGCCCTTTTGGATTATTTTTGTTCCTAGAAAGTTCTGCAGCTTCATACTCTCGTTTAAGCCGGTGTAGGAGGTTTCTGAGAAAGTTTCTGTACCTCTTAAAAACTAGTTCTTTTAATTTATCGTCTGGATGTTTTTTTGAGTCCAAATGAAGTTTGTCTTTATGTCTGGTACACCTAACTAGACCAGGAGTCATCCAGGGTTTTAAAATAGTTTTAGAGTGTCCAATCCGCTTTTTAAAGGTATGTTTTTTTACAGCAGAGGAGATTATCAACTCAAATCGTTCACAGGCAACATTGACATTTTGATTTTCCAAGATTGGGGACCAATCTACTAGTTTTAACTCCTCAGATACAGCTTTGTAGTCAGTTTTGTATATTTCTCGCCTTCGTGATTTAGGCTTATTAGAAGAGCAGGCAACACCAAGTATGCAGATGCTGTGGTCAGTAATAGCAGTATGACTAATGATACCTACACAATCATCAGCCACTGATCTAGCAAAAATGTGATCAAGACATCTGTTTCCTCGGGTAGGGCGCGTGATAGTTGGTATCATTTCACGCCTAGCCAAAAGGTTAAGATATTGTAATATTTCAGGATCATTAACGTCTAGTATATTCATATTAATATCACCAGCCAGTATCAGCGAGGGCAAGTTTTCAAAGGAAGACAATGTCGAGTCCAAAGAGTCCAAGAATTTGGACTTATCCAAGAATGAAGGGGATCGATAGACGCCTAGGATGGTACATACGTTCGGAATATTAATGGAGAGACCCTCAGCTTCAACCAAGCTCAGCTCATGTGCTGTGGCTTTTAATGTGCTTGAGACATAGACAGTGACTCCTCCACACTTGTTCAAGTTACTTTGAGTTTGGAACACATCAAAGCCGGGAATATGACCAACCAAAGGATTGCACTTCAGCCAACATTCGGTCAATATGATCGCATCAAAAGCTATATCGAGTCTTTTTAAAGCAAGCAGAAATGAATCTAAGTTGCAGTTAATACTGCGCACATTGAAGGTTAATATTTTAAGCCCATGAAGATCACTTAGCACAGTTTTGCAGTTCTCTAGCAGATCGAATTCATAACAAGGAGCAGTAAAAGCTTCATCTAACTCACCGAGAGTGTCCACATTAATAGACAACATTACTCTCTCAGATAGAGAGAGGAAGTATTCAGATGATAGTTGAGTAATATGTTGCGGACACTGCCGCCGAGGTTTAAGGTATATACAACATGGGAGAAGCTTAAGTGAAATAATCTGCTAGCGAGAAATAAGGTAAGGTTGCGTTTAAGTTTATAGATTTGCGATGGGGCAGGGGAAAAAAAGGCAGTGTTAGTATAAAATAAAGTTTCTGCTAATAGTGTGATGTGGGTGTGTTTAGGTGTGTGTAAGCGTGTATATTTGGAGTAAATTATGACAAGGTAAGGTAAGAGTTCGCTGTATAAAGCAATTAATAACAATAAAGCTATGCAGTAAAAAACAACGTAATAGAGAGTCAAAGCATGCGTGGGAAATCGCCTATTGTGGATGTGGTTCCTGGAGAAGTCGAAAGGGTCCATCAAGGTCTTCTCCGACCCTCTCATTGAGTTCCTTGAGTGATCGAATAAGGATTGGTGGGGCCTTTTCTGCTTTACGTACGTATATGAGGCCATTGAGGACCCAGCAGTAGCTAAAGTTGTGCTGTCGGGCGCGTCGTCGAGCTTCACGAAATAAAACCCTGTTCGACTTGCTTAGTCTTTCATACATCGAGATTTTGGTAGGGTTACCATCCAGTACATTTTCTGTGGTGACGTTTCGTCTAGCCTTGGCAGCTTTAATAAGTTCATCACGTTTAGCCCGCCTCAATAGCTTTACAACCACAGGTCGAGGCTTCCAATCACCCTTTAAAGCGTTCGCATGTTTCGGAAAACGAGGGCCCACCCTCCAGACTCCGTCAATCTCCGAGTCCATCAGATTGACTCCAAATTTCTTAGCAACTAAATTGAGAGTATGGTGCAAATTTTCCTGGCCTGTCTCAGTGATACCGTGAATTTCTAATTCATTCCTCATGCCGGCCTGCTCCTGTGCCGATACTTGGCACTTGAGGTCCTCGATCGTGCTGTTCAACATTAAGTCGTGGCAGCGGAACGCATACCACGACGCTGATTTTCAGCGGGTGCCTTTGTGGGTAGATTTTAATGTTGAAATAATTATTAAAATAATAAAATACAATAATAAAATTCAAACGAATGCAAAAAATAATAATAATAACATTAACCATTAAACAAACAAACATAATAAAGACAGGACAAATGCTGACACAAATATTACAAAAAAAAAATATATAAAATAAAAACAATTTGAATAAAATAATTATAATTTACAATCATATTATATTATTATTAAAAATATAATTATTTAATGAATTATTACAATTACATTATAATTAAAATGAATTAAATTGAGAAAAAGGAGAAAGAAATAGGTTTATAACAATAAATTAAAAATCAGTAACAATAAATAATAGTCCAACAACAGAAGCCTTTAAATGGTAACCCTTAAATATACATGTGCGTTCAGCCTACGGGGCTTATAGAGCCAAGTCACAAGCCCTGCGAAGAGAAAAAATATAGAAAAAAAAAAAAGTCTTTGGTTTGAAGGGGTATTGCATTGCTCGCGGCGGCCATCATGTTTTCCGACAACACGAAGCAAACCGAACAATCATGCCACGCAATCCAGCCACGTATTAGGAGGAGTCATGTTTTTGGACACGTTGGGATTGATGACTTCAGAACTAACTACGAAACTGGAAGGAACAATCAATCATGAGTTCCGAGTAATGCTTATAACGGCGACGGACGCGACGCGTCACGACCACGCAGCAGGACAGAAGCTGTTTAGGGTGCACACGCGGACGTACAATTAAGAAAGGTAACCCCCTCGCTGGAGAGAACGGCGTAGGATTACCTTTGTCTTGGATTGCGACCCCCTCGCTCGACGCGCATACCCCGTTGGTGAGTGAACGCGTGCATTTCGTTTTCACATTGAATATGGAGTAGGTGCTGTTTGACTTTTAATTTGAAAGTTGTTTTTACTTTTAGGGCGCGCAAAGGTGGGGGCAACGAGTTCCAGCACCGTGTCGCAGCGAATTTGAAGGAACCGCGGAATGCGACTGTGCGGTGTCTTGGGGTTAGAAAGACGCTTACACACTCCCTCCTTCCACGCCCATTCCCACTCCGAGCCCATGCCAAGTTCTCATGTAAGTAACGCGGTTTCTGTGTCTTTATGACTTCAAACATCAGGCTTGCTAAGTGGAGTTTTCTGCGTGCCTCCATCCGCAGCATGCTCGCAGCACTAATGTATGGAGAGACGTGAGTCCGTGGCGGGATATGATAGCAGAAGCGCACGCAGGCATTTTGCACTCGCTGAATGAGCTTTTCTGTCCTTGCCAGCAGACAGGGGCCATACACTGTGTCGCAGTAATTAAGCTTGGATAGAACAAGTGACTCGCAGAGTGTTTTCCTGATTGCTTCGCTCAGATATGGCCTTATTCTGTATAGAAGCTTGAGTCTATAAAAACAGTTTCTCGTGCATTCAGTGATATGACTTTCAAATCTCAAATTGCTATCAAAAATCAGGCCCAGGTTTCTTGCTCTATCTACCCTTTCCACTGGCTCTCCATTTATGGTAATATTTATTGTATTAATGTGTAATTTTAGAATGTTTTTAGGTGTTCCTATTATTAATAGTTTGGATTTTTTTGGGTTTAGTGTGAGGCAGTTTCTCTTACTCCACTCGCTTATCCTTTTCAGCTCATTGTTCACTGTGATCACTGCGCTACTACACTGCTCAGGGTCAAATGAGAAGTACAATTGCAGATCATCTGCATAAAGATGGTAGCTACAGCGAGTGATGCTTTCAGTGATGTCCGCACTGTACAGGATGTAGAGGATTGGGCCCAAGATTGAACCCTGAGGAACCCCCCTTTTCACCACTCGTGGTGCAGAATGTACTTTGACACCATCTGCTCCGGTTATCTCCACAAACTGCTGACGCTGATAAAGGTAACTGTAGAACCACTTTATGGCTCCAGAATCAAGTCCGTAGTATGTTAGCTTTGAGAGCAGCAGGGGGATACTGATGGAGTCAAACGCCCGTGAATAATCCAGCAGCAGTAGGAATGTCACAGCCCCTTGGTCCTGCGCAGTAAGCAAGTCATCTACCACCTTTGCGAGTGCAGTTCCTGCTCCATGGCCCCTCCGGAAGCCAGATTGATGACGAGGCAGCATATTATTGTTCTCTAGATATTTTGTCAACTGATCACACACTATTCTTTCTAGTACTTTTGACAAGCAGGGAAGGATGCTAATAGGGCGAAGATCTTGCAATGTCTCAGGTGGATTGGTTTTCGGTAGTGGCCTCACAACTGCTACCTTCCAACTGTCAGGGAACGTATGTTCTACCAACGATTGATTTATTATGGAAGTGACAGTATCCAGTGAGTGTGGCAGTGTCAACAAGAGCATGTCCAAAGAGATCCCATCGTGCCCCTGAGCATTTGAACGAAGTTGCTTAATGGTCCTCATTACCAAGTCCCCGTCCACGGCTCGAAGGGAGAATGAAGCCTGTTCACTGAACCTATGTAACTCATAATAAGTAAGTTGTGATAAAGAGACATTTTCACAGCCAGGTGCATCCAGAAAGTGTGCGTTAATGAGGTCAGGATCAGCGAAATGGGGTGGCAAGTCTGCAGGTATCTTTTTATCGGGTAGTATTGAACTCTTCAGACTTTTCCATAACCTTTTTGGCTCCTTCAGGCTATTATTTATGTGCTTTTCAAAGAAACAAACCTTCTCTCTCTCTATTGCCTCCTGTACTATGTGTTTCATTATCTTGTATCTGTCCTTGAGAGATTCAGTTCCATGTTGTTTAAGTTGGCTGAAATATCTGTCCCTGATGCGCATCATTTCCTTGACAGTGCCTGTGATCCAAGGGTGTGGAGGATGTGAAAATTTCCTAGTTTTTATGGGAGCATGCAAATCCATCAGTCCCCTGAGACAAAGTGTGAAGGCATCGACAAGCCTGTTGACACCCACACTGTGGGGTCTCTCGAAAAAGTTCCAATCCACCACAGAGAGGTCTTTGTCCAACTGATCAATGAGTATGTCCTTCAGGGGTCTATATGTAACCCATCTTGGGCGAGGTTTGGCCTTTTTAATTTTGAACTTAGCCAGTATCATGGCATGTGCTCCCATGTCTGGGGAATGCCTTACTGCTACATGCGAGGCTGGGACATCAGTACACACTACGTCGATCAGAGTGCTGCTGTGATCAGTAAAGTGAGTTGGCTCTTTTACCAGTTGTACCAAGTTCAGGGTTTGCGTAAACTTAGTAAACGCCCTGTACTTAGGGCAACTCTCTACCAGTTGGTCAATGTTGAAGTCTCCTACAAGTATGATACCATCAGCCCCCCCAAAGAATAATACAGATTCAGTGACTGCATCGAGGAAATCCCCTACATTCTGCCATGGAGGTTTGTAAGCCGTTCCCACAACCACCACTTGGTTTTGCATACGTAAAGACAGCCACATTTGTTGAACTGAAGCCTCAGTGTTGGGGTGCTGGCATATTCGAGCATTAGTACCTCGGCGAATGTAGAAGCCCACACCTCCCCCACGACTCCTAGGTATGCATTTAGGTCTTGGTATGTGCTTCAGTTGATACCCTGGTAGCCTGGGAGCACGGCAGTCGTCGTGGTCCTCTATCCAAGTTTCGTTAATAGCAAGTAAATCCGGCTCCTCTTCCTCAACCGCCACCGTGAGCTCCTCATGTTTCGTCCCCAGAGAACCCGCATTGAATAGACCAACTACTAGGTTTTTTAACCCGCCGCCTGTGTTATAATAAGTGAGTTGAATAAAAACCAATAAGGCAGTCCAATATTGAATAAGTTTGCAATACAAAAAAATGGTATTAACAGATTAATTTCATTTGGAATTAGAATGTTATAATTATTTAAATAAATTAGAGAAAGAATAATATAAAATAAAGGGTGAATTAAATATTTGTTATTTATTATGATCATCACTACCACAATAATTTGACTAATATGTGCTCTTTTTATTTTTAGATTGGCTGGACACACATAGTGAATCAAAGGTGACCACTGGGTAACATCAATAGTGCTATTGGAAAATTGGCTTCGAAAGTTACATACATCAGTCAGCAAACAAAGAGGTAAGAGATTCGCTCTTTTAAATAAATCAGTCATATGTTTACATTTTACTTTTACCTTTCGGACTTTACTTATACATATTCCTGTTACAGTGCCTGGTTTCGACGTGTCAGCATTAGAGCACGGCGGAAAAAACTCTCTCGAGGTCACCCGTCGTCCGGATCTGATATACCTGCGACCCATCTGCCTTGCGGGCGAAAATGCGGCCTCTTCGCGTCCAAGTGTACCTCCACTGCAGCCGTCGGCTCTCCTCACGCACCCGATGAAAAAGCTGGCGGTTCGGGCGCGTCAGGCGCTCGTTGATGTACACCCGGCTTCCGCCCTCCGATGCCACGGTGCGGCGCACGCGCGCGGCGCGCAGCAGCTCGTCGCGCAGGTGGCGGCGCGCCAGGCGCACCACGACGCGGCGCGCGCGAGCCCCGCCGACCTCCGCCGGGGGCGCGCCTACGCGCTCCGCGAACACCACGTCGCGCTCCTCCAGCGGCACGCCTATTCGCCCGGCCAGCACCAGCACGGCGTGCATGACGCTCTCCCCCTTCTGCTCCGGGAGCTGGCCGATCTCGAGGTCGGATAGCAGCGCCTCCTGCTCCCTGTCGTTGAGCTCGAGCTTGAGCTCCGCGACGGTCCGCTCCAGCCCCGCGACGACGCCCGCCCCGGCGTCCGGATCGGCCTCCGCTCGGCGCCGGTCCGCGGCGTCCAGCCTGTACTATACGGCGTCGATGCGCGCCCCGACGGCGACGCCGGCGGTGCTGGCGGCCGTTTCGATTGCACGGACACGCTCCTCGACGTCACTTAAGCGTCCCTCGCAGCGGACGACCCTGCCGGAGAGCGCTAGCACATCGTCGCGAAGAGCATCGATCCTGGACTGGGTCGCTTTCGCCTCCGCTCGCATCTCTTCCCTGAATTGGCGCATTTCTACCACGAACAGCTGAAAGTCTGTTAGCTCAACGGACATATTGAGTGCAGTGTCATCGAGCATAGACGCGTCCATCTCTACCGGCCTGGATGCCCCGCGTCGCAGGGTAACTCCGTCTTCACGTCCGACGTCCGCAGCACGCACTGGAGTGTTAGTGTTGTCACCCTTGGGCCGCTTACTCTTGCATGTAACGCAACTCCAGGCGGCCCTGTGCTCTCCCGTTAAGGTGTTATAGAAGCGCTGTTCCGACACACCTGCGCACTCCAGATCGTAGTGCATCTGGCATAGACTGCAAGTGAGGAACCGACGGTGGTCTATTTCCTGCCTGCAGCCACTGCAGCATCTGCGGTCGCAGACGTCATCCAAGCGCGGCATTTCAAAAGCGGGAAAAACACTGTCGCGTTGATATATTGTGGAAGTGATAATGTGTTATGTTTGCACTTCACTTGCACTTGTGTTTGTTGTGATTTTTAATTACGTATTATGCTGTTTTTAATAATAAATATGAGGAGCAAAAATAAGGTACGTCTTTACTCTACCCCAAAATGACAAATATTCAATGTCTAAAGTAGGTGAAAACGCAAAAATTATTGCAAACAGAATCCACATTGCGATGTTTTTGAAGTGCAACAGGTCCGATTTACACAAACGAGGTGTCCACGCAACGGGTTCTACGCGACGGTCAATATAAAGTCGGTTAATATCAAGACAAAATATTTCACGGTGACCGAAAAAGTGTAAAATGCGACTAACTTTGTATGGGATGTATCTTTAAAACTATAGCAGGAATATACCTTCTTAAACAGCGGAGCGAGCGCAGAACCACTACAGTGAACTGATATGATCGAAAAGTATGCTAAAAGATGATCGATTTGAACAGAAACGACAAACTAAAAAATTTCAAACTAAGCTCTAAAACGACAAATATTCAGTGTCTAAAGTAGGTGAAATCGCAAAAAGGATTGCAAACAGAATCCATATTGCGATGTTTTTGAAGTGCAACAGGTCCGTTCTACACAAAAGAGGTGTCTACGCAACGGGCTCGACGCGACTGTCAATATAAAGTCGGTTAATATCAAGACAAAATATTTCACGGTGACCGAAAAAGTGTAAAATGCGACTAACTTTGTATGGAATGTATCTTTAAAACTATAGCAGGAATATACCTTCTTGAACAGCGGAGCGAGCGCAGAACCACTACGGTTAACTGATATGATCGAAAAGTATGCTAAAAGATGATCGATTTGAACAGAAACGACAAACTAAAACACTTAAAACTGAGCATGAAAACGACAAATATTCAGTGTCTAAAGTAGGTGAAATCGCAAAAATGATTGCAAACATAATCCACATTGCGATGTTTTTTAAGTGCAACAGGTCCGATCTACACAAACGAGGTGTCTACGCAACGGGCTCTACGCGACAGTCAATATAAAGTCGGTAAATATCAAGACAAAATATTTCATGGTGACCGAAAAAGTGTAAAATGCGACTACCTTTGTATGGGATGTATCTTTTAAAATATCGCAAAAGAGTACCTTCTTGAACAGCGGAGCGAGCGCAGAACCACTACAGTGAACTGATATGATCGAAAAGTATGCTAAAAGATGATCGATTTGAACAGAAACGACAAACTAAAACATTTAAAACTGAGCTTGAAAACGACAAATATTCAGTGTCTAAAGTAGGTGAAATCGCAAAAATGATTGCAAACAGAATCCATATTGCGAAGTTTTTGAAGTGCAACAGGTCCGATCTACACAAACGAGGTGTCTACGCAACGGGCTTTACGCGACGGTCAATATAAAGTCGGTTAATATCAAGACAAAATATTTCACGGTGACCGAAAAAGTGTAAAATGCGACTAACTTTTTATGGGATGTATCTTTTAAAATATTGCAAAAAAGTACCTATTAGAACAGCGAAGCGAGCGCAGAACCACTACGGTGAGCTATTATGATCGAAAAGTATGCTAAAAGATGATCGATTTGAACAGAAACGACAAACTAAAACATTTCAAACTGAGCTTGAAAACGACAAATATTCAGTGTCTAAAGTAGGTGAAATCGAAAAAATGATTGCAACCAGAATCCATATTGCGATGTTTTTGAAGTGCAACAGGTCCGTTTTACACAATCGAGGTGTCTACGCAACGGGCTCAACGCGACGGTCAATATAAAGTCGGTTAATATCAAGACAAAATATTTCACGGTGACCGAAAAAGTGTAAAATGCGACTAACTTTGTATGGGATGTATCTTTTAAAATATCGCAAAAAAGTACCGAATAGAACAGCGGAGCGATCGCAGAACCACTACGGTGAACTGATATGATCGAAAAGTATGCTAAAAGATGATCGATTTGAACAGAAACGACAAACTAAAACATTTCAAACTGAGCATGAAAACGACAATTATTCAGTGTCTAAAGTAAGTGAAATCGCAAAAATGATTGCAAACAGAATCCATATTGCGAAGTTTTTGAAGTGCAACAGGTCCGATCTACACAAACGAGGTGTCTACGCAACGGACTCTACGCGACGGTCAATATAAAGTCGGTTAATATCAAGACAAATAATTTTATGGTGACCGAAAAAGTGTAAAATGCGACTAACTTTGTATGGAATGTATCTTTAAAACTATAGCAGGAATATACCTTCTTGAACAGCGGAAAGAGCGTAGAACCACTACGGTGAACTGATATGATCGAAAAGTATGCTAAAAGATGATCGATTTGAACAGAAACGACAAACTAAAACATTTCAAACTGAGCATGAAAACGACAATTATTCAGTGTCTAAAGTAGGTGAAATCGCAAAAATGATTGCAAACAGAATCCATATTGCGAAGTTTTGGAAGTGCAACAGGTCCGATCTACACAAACGAGGTGTCGACGCAACGGGCTTTACGCGACGGTCAATATAAAGTCGGTTAATATCAAGACAAAATATTTCACGGTGACCGAAAAAGTGTAAAATGCGACTACCTTTGTATGGGATGTATCTTTTAAAATATCGCAAAAAAGTACCTTCTAGTACAGCGGAGCGAGCGCAGAACCACTACGGTGAGCTAATATGATCGAAAAGTATGCTAAAAGATGATCGATTTAAATAGAAACGACAGACTAAAACAATTCAAACTGAGCATGAAAACGACAAATATTCAGTGTCTTAAGTAGGTAAAATCGCAAAAATGATTGCAAACAGAATCCCTATTGCGATGTTTTTGACGTGCAACAGGTCCGTTTTACACAATCGAGGTGTCTACGCAACGGGCTCTACGCGACGGTCAATATAAAGTCGGTTAATATAAAGACAAAATATTTCACGGTGACCGACAAAGTGTAAAATGCGACTAACTTTGTATGGGATGTATCTTTTGAAATATCGCAAAAAAGTACCTACGAGAACAGCGGAGCGAGCGCAGAACCACTACGGTCAGCTACCATGATCGAAAAGTATGCTTAAAGATGATCGATTTGAACAGAAACGACAAACTAAATCATTTTAAACTGAGCATGTAAACGACAAATATTCAGTGTCTAAAGTAGGTAAAATCGCAAAAATGATTGCAAACAGAATCCATATTGCGATGTTTTTGAAGTGCAACCGGTCCGTTCTACACAAACGAGGTGTCTTCGCAACGGGCTCGACGCGACTGTCAATATAAAGTCGGTTAATATCAAGACAAAATTTTTCACGGTGACCGAAAAAGTGTAATATGCGACTAACTTTGTATGGGATGTATCTTTAAAACTATAGCAGGAATATACCTTCTTGAACAGCGGAGCGAGCGCAGAACCACTACAGTGAACTGATATGATCGAAAAGTATGCTAAAAGATGATCGATTTGAACAGAAACGACAAACTAAAACATTTAAAACTGAGCTTGAAAACGACAAATATTCAGTGTCTAAAGTAGGTGAAATCGCAAAAATGATTGCAAACAGAATCCATATTGCGAAGTTTTTGAAGTGCAACAGGTCCGATCTACACAAACGAGGTGTCTACGCAACGGGCTTTACGCGACGGTCAATATAAAGTCGGTTAATATCAAGACAAAATATTTCACGGTGACCGAAAAAGTGTAAAATGCGACTAACATTGTATGGGATGTATCTTTAAAACTATAGCGGGAATATACCTTCTTGAACAGCGGAGCGAGCGCAGAACCACTACGGTGAACTGATATGATCGAAAAGTATGCTAAAAGATGATCGATTTGAACAGAAACGACAAACTAAAACATTTCAAACTAAGCTTTAAAACGACAAATATTCAGTGTCTAAAGTAGGTGAAATCGCAAAAATGATTGCAAACAGAATCCATATTGCGATGTTTTTGAAGTGCAACAGGTCCGATCTCCACAAACGAGGTGTCTTCGTAACGGGCTCGACGCGACTGTCAATATAAAGTCGGTTAATATCAAGACAAAATATTTCACGGTGACCGAAAAAGTGTAAAATGCGACTAACTTTGTATGGGATGTATCTTTTAAAATATCGCAAAAGAGTATCAACTGAAAACAGCGGAGCGAGCGCAGAACAACTACGGTGAGCTAATATGATCGAAAAGTAGGTATGCTAAAAGATGATCGATTTGAATAGAAACGACAGACTAAAACAATTCAAACTGAGCATGAAAACGACAAATATTCAGTGTCTAAAGTAGGTAAAATCGCAAAAATGATTGCAAACAGAATCCATATTGCGATGTTTTTGAAGTGCAACAGGTCCGATCTACACAAACGAGGTGTCTACGCAACGGGCTCTACGCGACGGTCAATATAAAGTCGGTTAATATCAAGACAAAATATTTCACGGTGACCGAAAAAGTGTAAAATGCGACTAACTTTGTATGGGATGTATCTTTTAAAATATCGCAAAAAAGTACCGAAAAGAACAGCGGAGCGAGCGCAGAACCACTACGGTGAGCTAATATTATCGAAAAGTATGCTAAAAGATGATCGATTTGAACAGAAACGACAAACTAAAACATTTAAAACTGAGCATGAAAACGACAAATATTCAGTGTCTAAAGTAGGTAAAATCGCAAAAATGATTGCAAACAGAATCCACATTGCGATGTTTTTGAAGTGCAACAGGTCCGTTCTACACAATCGAGGTGTCTACGCAACGGGCTCGACGCGACTGTCAATATAAAGTCGGTTAATATCAAGACAAAATATTTCACGGTGACCGAAAAAGTGTAAAATGCGACTAACTTTGTATGGGATGTATCTTTAAAACTATAGCAGGAATATACCTTCTTGAACAGAGGAACGAGCAAAGAACCACTACGGTGAACTGATATGATCGAAAAGTATGCTAAAAGATGATCGATTTGAACAGAAACGACGAACTAAAACATTTCAAACTGAGCATGAAAACGACAATTATTCAGTGTCTAAAGTAGGTGAAAACGCAAAAATGATTGCAAACAGAATCCATATTGCGAAGTTTTTGAAGTGCAACAGGTCCGATCTACACAAACGAGGTGTCTGCGCAACGGGTTTTACGCGACGGTCAATATAAAGTCGGTTAATATCAAGACAAAATATTTCACGGTGACCGAAAAAGTGTAAAATGCGACTAACTTTGTATGGAATGTATCTTTAAAACTATAGCAGGAATATACTTTCTTGAACAGCGGAGCGATCGCAAAACCACTACAATGAACTGATATTATCGAAAAGTATGCTAAAAGATGATCGATTTGAACAGAAACGACAAACTAAAACATTTCAAACTGGGCATGAAAACGACAAATATTCAGTGTCTAAAGTAGGTGAAAACGCAAAAATGATTGCAAACAGAATCCATATTGCGAAGTTTTTGAAGTGCAACAGGTCCGATCTACACAAACGAGGTGTCTACGCAACGGGCTCTACGCGACGGTCAATATAAAGTCGGTTAATATCAAGACAAAATATTTCATGGTGACCGAAAAAGTGTAAAATGCGACTAACTTTGTATGGTATGTATCTTTTAAAATATCGCAAAAGTGTACATACTAGAACAGCGAAGCGAGCTCAGAAACACTACGGTGAGCAAATATGATCGAAAAGTATGCTAAAAGATGATCGATTTGAGCAGAAACGACAATCTAAAAAATTTCAAACTAAGCTTTAAAACGACAAATATTCAGTGTCTAAAGTAGGTGAAATCGCAAAAATGATTGCAAACAGAATACATATTGCGATGTTTTTGAAGTGCAACAGGTCCAATCTACACAAACGAGGTGTCTACGCAACGGGCTCGACGCGACTGTCAATATAAAGTCGGTTAATATCAAGACAAAATATTTCACGGTGACCGAAAAAGTGTAAAATGCGACTAACTTTGTATGGGATGTATCTTTTAAAATATCGCAAAAGAGTATCAACTGAAAACAGCGGAGCGAGCGCAGAACCACTACGGTGAACTGATATGATCGAAAAGTATGCTAAAAGATGATCGATTTGAACAGAAACGACAAACTAAAACATTTCAAACTGAGCATGAAAACGACAATTATTCAGTGTCTAAAGTAGGTGAAATCGCAAAAATGATTGCAAACAGAATCCATATTGCGATGTTTTTGAAGTGCAACAGGTCCGTTCTACACAATCGAGGTGTCTTCGCAACGGGCTCGACGCGACTGTCAATATAAAGTCGGTTAATATCAAGACAAAATATTTCACGGTGACCGAAAAAGTGTAAAATGCGACTAACTTTGTATGGGATGTATCTTTAAAACTATAGCAGGAATATACCTTCTTGAACAGCGGAGCGAGCGCAGAACCACTACGGTGAACTGATATGATCGAAAAGTATGCTAAAAGATGATAGATTTGAACAGAAACGACAAACTAAAACATTTCAAACTGAGCATGAAAACGACAATTATTCAGTGTTTAAAGTAGGTGAAATCGCAAAAATGATTGCAAACAGAATCCATATTGCGAAGTTATTGAAGTGCAACAGGTCCGATCTACACAAATGAGGTGTCTACGCAACGGGCTTTACGCGACGGTCAATATAAAGTCGGTTAATATCAAGACAAAATATTTCACGGTGACCGAAAAAGTGTAAAATGCGACTAACTTTGTATGGTATGTATCTTTTAAAATATCGCAAAAGTGTACATACTAGAACAGCGAAGCGAGCTCAGAAACACTACGGTGAGCAAATATGATCGAAAAGTATGCTAAAAGATGATCGATTTGAGCAGAAACGACAATCTAAAAAATTTCAAACTAAGCTTTAAAACGACAAATATTCAGTGTCTAAAGTAGGTGAAATCGCAAAAATGATTGCAAACAGAATACATATTGCGATGTTTTTGAAGTGCAACAGGTCCAATCTACACAAACGAGGTGTCTACGCAACGGGCTCGACGCGACTGTGTAATATAAAGTCGGTTAATATCAAGACAAAATATTTCACGGTGACCGAAAAAGTGTAAAATGCGACTTACTTTGTATGGGATGTATCTTTTAAAATATCGCAAAAGAGTATCAACTGAAAACAGCGGAGCGAGCGCAGAACCACTACGGTGAGCTAATATGATCGAAAAGTATGCTAAAAGATGATCGATTTAAATAGAAACGACAGACTAAACCATTTAAAACTGAGCATGAAAACGACAAATATTCAGTGTCTAAAGTAGGTAAAATCGCAAAAATGATTGCAAACAGAATCCATATTGCGATGTTTTTGAAGTGCAACAGGTCCGTTCTACACAATCGAGGTGTCTACGCAACGGGCTCGACGCGACTGTCAATATAAAGTCGGTTAATATCAAGACAAAATATTTCACGGTGACCGAAAAAGTGTAAAATGCGACTAACTTTGTATGGGATGTATCTTTAAAACTATAGCAGGAATATACCTTCTTGAACAGCGGAGCGAGCGCAGAACCACTACGGTGAACTGATATGATCGAAAAGTATGCTAAAAGATGATAGATTTGAACAGAAACGACAAACTAAAACATTTCAAACTGAGCATGAAAACGACAATTATTCAGTGTCTAAAGTAGGTGAAATCGCAAAAATGATTGCAAACAGAATCCATATTGTGAAGTTTTTGAAGTGCAACAGGTCAGATCTACACAAACGAGGTGTTTACGCAACGGGTTTTACGCGACGGTCAATATAAAGTCGGTTAATATCAAGACAAAATATTTCACGGTGACCGAAAAAGTGTAAAATGCGACTAACATTGTATGGGATGTATCATTAAAACTATAGCGGGAATATACCTTCTTGAACAGCGGAGCGAGCGCAGAACCACTACGGTGAACTGATATGATTGAAAAGTATGCTAAATGATGATCGATTTGAACAGAAACGACAAACTAAAAAAAAACAAACTAAGCTTTAAAACGACAAATATTCAGTGTCTAAAGTAGGTGAAATCGCAAAAATGATTGCAAACAGAATCCATATTGTGAATTTTTTGAAGTGCAACAGGTCTAATCTACACAAGCGAGGAGTCCACGCAACGATCTTTACGCGACGGTCAATATAAAGTCGGTTAATATCAAGACAAAATATTTCACGGTGACCGAAAAGTGTAAAATGCGACTAACTTTGTATGGGATGTATCTTTAAAACTATAGCAGGAATATACTTTCTTGAACAGCGGAGCGAGCGCAGAACCACTACGGTGAACTGATATGATCGAAAAATATGCTAAAAGATGATCGATTTTAACAGAAACGACAATCTAAAAAAATTCAAACTAAGCTTTAAAACGACAAATATTCAGTGTCTAAAGTAGGTGAAATCGCAAAAATGATTGCAAACAGAATCCATATTGCGATGTTTTTGAAGTGCAACAGGTCCGATCTCCACAAACGAGGTGTCTTCGCAACGGGCTCGACGCGACTGTCAATATAAAGTCGGTTAATATCAAGACAAAATATTTCACGGTGACCGAAAAAGTGTAAAATGCGACTAACTTTGTATGGGATGTATCTTTTAAAATATCGCAAAAGAGTATCAACTGAAAACAGCGGAGCGAGCGCAGAACCACTACGGTGAGCTAATATGATCGAAAAGTAGGTATGCTAAAAGATGATCGATTTGAACAGAAACGACAGACTAAAACAATTCAAACTGAGCATAAAAACGACAAATATTCAGTGTCTAAAGTAGGTAAAATCGCAAAAATGATTGCAAACAGAATCCATATTGCGATGTTTTTGAAGTGCAACAGGTCCGATCTACACAAACGAGGTGTCTACGCAACGGGCTCTACGCGACGGTCAATATAAAGTCGGTTAATATCAAGACAAAATATTTCACGGTGACCGAAAAAGTGTAAAATGCGACTAACTTTGTATGGGATGTATCTTTTAAAATATCGCAAAAAAGTACCGAAAAGAACAGCGGAGCGAGCGCAAAACCACTACGGTGAGCTAATATTATCGAAAAGTATGCTAAAATATGATCGATTTGAACAGAAACGACAAACTAAAACATTTAAAACTGAGCATGAAAACGACAAATATTCAGTGTCTAAAGTAGGTAAAATCGCAAAAATGATTGCAAACAGAATCCACATTGCGATGTTTTTGAAGTGCAACAGGTCCGTTCTACACAATCGAGGTGTCTACGCAACGGGCTCGACGCGACTGTCAATATAAAGTCGGTTAATATCAAGACAAAATATTTCACGGTGACCGAAAAAGTGTAAAATGCGACTTACTTTGTATGGGATGTATCTTTAAAACTATAGCAGGAATATACCTTCTTGAACAGAGGAGCGAGCGCAGAACCACTACGGTGAACTGATATGATCGAAAAGTATGCTAAAAGATGATCGATTTGAACAGAAACGACAAACTAAAACATTTCAAACTGAGCATGAAAACGACAATTATTCAGTGTCTAAAGTAGGTGAAAACGCAAAAATGATTGCAAACAGAATCCATATTGCGAAGTTTTTGAAGTGAAACAGGTCCGATCTACACAAACGAGGTGTCTACGCAACGGGTTTTACGCGACGGTCAATATAAAGTCGGTTAATATCAAGACAAAATATTTCACGGTGACCGAAAAAGTGTAAAATGCGACTAACTTTGTATGGAATGTATCTTTAAAACTATAGCAGGAATATACTTTCTTGAACAGCGGAGCGATCGCAGAACCACTACGGTGAACTGATATGATCGAAAAGTATGCTAAAAGATGATCGATTTGAACAGAAACGACAAACTAAAACATTTCAAACTGAGCATGAAAACGACAATTATTCAGTGTTTAAAGTAGGTGAAATCGCAAAAATGATTGCAAACAGAATCCATATTGCGAAGTTATTGAAGTGCAACAGGTCCGATCTACACAAACGAGGTGTCTACGCAACGGGCTTTACGCGACGGTCAATATAAAGTCGGTTAATATCAAGACAAAATATTTTACGGTGACCGAAAAAGTGTAAAATGCGACTAACTTTGTATGGGATGTATCTTTTAAAATATCGCAAAAGTGTACATACTAGAACAGCGAAGCGAGCTCAGAAACACTACGGTGAGCAAATATGATCGAAAAGTATGCTAAAAGATGATCGATTTGAGCAGAAACGACAATCTAAAAAATTTCAAACTAAGCTTTAAAACGACAAATATTCAGTGTCTAAAGTAGGTGAAATCGCACAAATGATTGCAAACAGAATACATATTGCGATGTTTTTAAGTGCAACAGGTCCAATCTACACAAACGAGGTGTCTACGCAACGGGCTCGACGCGACTGTCAATATAAAGTCGGTTAATATCAAGACAAAATATTTCACGGTGACCGAAAAAGTGTAAAATGCGACTAACTTTGTATGGGATGTATCTTTTAAAATATCGCAAAAGAGTATCAACTGAAAACAGCGGAGCGAGCGCAGAACCACTACGGTGAGCTAATATAATCGAAAAGTAGGTATGCTAAAAGATGATCGATTTGAATAGAAACGACAGACTAAAACAATTCAAACTGAGCATGAAAACGACAAATATTCAGTGTCTAAAGTAGGTGAAATCGCAAAAATGATTGCAAACAGAATCCACATTGTGATGTTTTTGAAGTGCAACAGGTCCGATCTACACAAACGAGGTGTCTACGCAACGGGCTTTACGCGACGGTCAATATAAAGTCGGTTAATATCAAGTAAAAATATTTCACGGTGACCGAAAATGTGTAAAATGCGACTAACTTTGTATGGTATGTATCTTTTAAAATATCGCAAAAGAGTATCAATTGAAAACAGCAGAGCGAGCGCAGAACCACTACGGTGAGCTAGTATGATCGAAAAGTATGCTAAAAGATGATCGATTTAAACAGAAACGACAAACTAAAACATTTCAAACTGAGCTTGAAAATGACAAATATTCAATGTCTAAAGTAGGTGAAAACGCAAAAATTATTGCAAACAGAATCCACATTGCGATGTTTTTGAAGTGCAACAGGTCCGATTTACACAAACGAGGTGTCTACGCAACGGGTTCTACGCGACGGTCAATATAAAGTCGGTTAATATCAAGACAAAATATTTCATGGTGACCGAAAAAGTGTAAAATGCGACTAACTTTTTATGGGATGTTTCTCTTAAAATTTCGCAAAAAAGTATCAACTGAAAACAGCGAAGCGAGCGCAGAAACACTACGGTGAGCTAATATGATCGAAAAGTATGCTAAAAGATGATCGATTTGAACAGAAACGACAAACTAAAACATTTCAAACTAAGCATGAAAACGACAATTATTCAGTGTTTAAAGTAGGTGAAATCGCAAAAATGATTGCAAACAGAATCCATATTGCGAAGTTATTGAAGTGCAACAGGTCCGATCTACACAAACGAGGTGTCTACGTAACGGGCTTTACGCGACGGTCAATATAAAGTCGGTTAATATCAAGACAAAATATTTCACGGTGACCGAAAAAGTGTAAAATGCGACTAACTTTGTATGGGATGTATCTTTTAAAATATCGCAAAAGAGTATCAACTGAAAACAGCGGAGCGAGCGCAGAACCACTACTGTGAGCTAATATGATCGAAAAGTATGCTAAAAGATGATCGATTTAAATAGAAACGACAGACTAAACCATTTAAAACTGAGCATGAAAACGACAAATATTCAGTGTCTAAAGTAGGTAAAATCGCAAAAATGATTGCAAACAGAATCCATATTGCGATGTTTTTGAATTGCAACAGGTCCGTTCTACACAATCGAGGTGTCTACGCAACGGGCTCGACGCGACTGTCAATATAAAGTCGGTTAATATCAAGACAAAATATTTCACGGTGACCGAAAAAGTGTAAAATGCGACTAACTTTGTATGGGATGTATCTTTAAAACTATAGCAGGAATATACCTTCTTGAACAGCGGAGCGAGCGCAGAACCACTACGGTGAACTGATATGATCGAAAAGTATGCTAAAAGATGATAGATTTGAACAGAAACGACAAACTAAAACATTTCAAACTGAGCTTGAAAACGACAATTATTCAGTGTCTAAAGTAGGTGAAATCGCAAAAATGATTGCAAACAGAATCCATATTGTGAAGTTTTTGAAGTGCAACAGGTCCGATCTACACAAACGAGGTGTCTACGCAACGGGTTTTACGCGACGGTCAATATAAAGTCGGTTAATATCAAGACAAAATATTTCACGGTGACCGAAAAAGTGTAAAATGCGACTAACATTGTATGGGATGTATCTTTAAAACTATAGCAGGAATATACCTTCTTGAACAGCGGAGCGAGCGCAGAACCACTACGGTGAACTGATATGATCGAAAAGTATGCTAAATGATGATCGATTTGAACAGAAACAACAAACTAAAAAAAAACAAACTAAGCTTTAAAACGACAAATATTCAGTGTCTAAAGTAGGTGAAATCGCAAAAAGGATTGCAAACAGAATCCATATTGCGATGTTTTTGAAGTGCGACAGGTCCGTTCTACACAAAAGAGGTGTCTACGCAACGGGCTCGACGCGACTGTCAATATAAAGTCGGTTAATATCAAGACAAAATATTTCACGGTGACCGAAAAAGTGTAAAATGCGACTTACTTTGTATGGAATGTATCTTTAAAACTATAGCAGGAATATACCTTCTTGAACAGCGGAGCGATCGCAGAACCACTACGGTGAACTGATATGATCGAAAAGTATGCTAAAAGATGATCGATTTGAACAGAAACGACAAACTAAAACATTTCAAACTGAGCATGAAAATGACAATTATTCAGTGTCTAAAGTAGGTGAAATCGCAAAAATGATTGCAAACATAATCCACATTGCGATGTTTTTTAAGTGCAACAGGTCCGATCTACACAAGCGAGGTGTCTACGCAACGGGCTCTACGCGACGGTCAATATAAAGTCGGTTAATATCAAGACAAAATATTTCACGGTGACCGAAAAAGTGTAAAATGCGACTACCTTTGTATGGGATGTATCTTTTAAAATATCGCAAAAAAGTACCTTCTAGTACAGCGGAGCGAGCGCAGAACCACTACGGTGAGCTAATATGATCGAAAAGTATGCTAAAAGATGATCGATTTAAATAGAAACGACAGACTAAAACAATTCAAACTGAGCATGAAAACGACAAATATTCAGTGTCTAAAGTAGGTAAAATCGCAAAAATTATTGCAAACAGAATCCATATTGCGATGTTTTTGAAGTGCAACAGGTCCGTTCTACACAATCGAGGTGTCTACGCAACGGGCTCGACGCGACTGTCAATATGAAGTCGGTTAATATCAAGACAAAATATTTCACGGTGACCGAAAAAGTGTAAAATGCGACTAACTTTGTATGGGATGTATCTTTAAAACTATAGCAGGAATATACCTTCTTGAACAGCGGAGCGAGCGCAGAACCACAACGGTGAACTGATATGATCGAAAAGTATGCTAAAAGATGATCGATTTGAACAGAAACGACAAACTAAAACATTTCAAACTGAGCATGAAAACGACAATTATTCAGTGTCTAAAGTAGGTGAAATCGCAAAAATGATTGCAAACAGAATCCATATTGCGAAGTTTTTGAAGTGCAACAGGTCCGATCTACACAAACGAGGTGTCTACGCAACGGGCTTTACGCGACGGTCAATATAAAGTCAGTTAATATCAAGACAAAATATTTCACGGTGACCGAAAAAGTGTAAAATGCGACTAACATTGTATGGGATGTATCTTTAAAACTATAGCGGGAATATACCTTCTTGAACAGCGGAGCGAGCGAAGAACCACTACGGTGAACTGATATGATCGAAAAGTATGCTAAATGATGATCGATTTGAACAGAAACGACAAACTAAAAAAATTCAAACTAAGCTTTAAAACGACAAATATTCAGTGTCTAAAGTAGGTGAAATCGCAAAAAGGATTGCAAACAGAATCCATATTGCGATGTTTTTGAAGTGCGACAGGTCCGTTCTACACAAAAGAGGTGTCTACGCAACGGGTTCGACGCGACTGTCAATATAAAGTCGGTTAATATCAAGACAAAATATTTCACGGTGACCGAAAAAGTGTAAAATGCGACTTACTTTGTATGGAATGTATCTATAAAACTATAGCAGGAATATACCTTCTTGAACAGCGGAGCGATCGCAGAACCACTACGGTGAACTGATATGATCGAAAAGTATGCTAAAAGATGATCGATTTGAACAGAAACGACAAACTAAAAAAATTCAAACTAAGCTTTAAAACGACAAATATTCAGTGTCTAAAGTAGGTGAAATCGCAAAAAGATTGCAAACAGAATCCATATTGCGATGTTTTTGAAGTGCAACAGGTCCGATCTACACAAACGAGGTGTCTACGCAACGGGCTTTACGCGACGGTCAATATAAAGTCGGTTAATATCAAGACAAAATTTTTCACGGTGACCGAAAAAGTGTAAAATGCGACAAACTTTGTATGGGATGTATCTTTAAAACTATAGCAGGAATATACCTTCTTGAACAGCGGAGCGAGCGAAGAACCACTACGGTGAACTGATATGATCGAAAAGTATGCTAAATGATGATCGATTTGAACAGAAACGACAAACTAAAAAAATTCAAACTAAGCTTTAAAACGACAAATATTCAGTGTCTAAAGTAGGTGAAATCGCAAAAAGGATTGCAAACAGAATCCATATTGCGATGTTTTTGAAGTGCGACAGGTCCGTTCTACACAAAAGAGGTGTCTACGCAACGGGCTCGACGCGACTGTCAATATAAAGTCGGTTAATATCAAGACAAAATATTTCACGGTGACCGAAAAAGTGTAAAATGCGACTTACTTTGTATGGAATGTATCTATAAAACTATAGCAGGAATATACCTTCTTGAACAGCGGAGCGATCGCAGAACCACTACGGTGAACTGATATGATCGAAAAGTATGCTAAAAGATGATCGATTTGAACAGAAACGATAAACTAAAAAATTTCAAACTAAGCTTTAAAACGACAAATATTCAGTGTCTAAAGTAGGTGAAATCGCAAAAAGATTGCAAACAGAATCCATATTGCGATGTTTTTGAAGTGCATCCGGTCCGTTCTACACAAACGAGGTGTCTACGCAACGGGCTCGACGCGACTGTCAATATAAAGTCGGTTAATATCAAGACAAAATTTTTCACGGTGACCGAAAAAGTGTAAAATGCGACAAACTTTGTATAGGATGTATCTTTTAAAATATCGCAAAAAAGTACCTACTAGAACAGCGGAGCGAGCGCAGAACCACTTTTGTGAGCTCATATGATCGAAAAGTATGCTAAAAGATGATCGATTTGAACAGAAACGACAAACTAAAACATTTCAAACTGAGCATGAAAAACACAATTATTCAGTGTCTAAAGTAGGTGAAATCGCAAAAATGATTGCAAACAGAATCCATATTGCGAAGTTTTTGAAGTGCAACAGGTCCGATCTACACAAACGAGGTGTCTACGCAACGGGCTTTACGCGACGGTCAATATAAAGTCGGTTAATATCAAGACAAAATATTTCACGGTGACCGAAAAAGTGTAAAATGCGACTAACATTGTATGGGATGTATCTTTAAAACTATAGCGGGAATATACCTTCTTGAACAGCGGAGCGAGCGCAGAACCACTACGGTGAACTGATATGATCGAAAAGTATGCTAAATGATGATCGATTTGAACAGAAACGACAAACTAAAAAAATTCAAACTAAGCTTTAAAACGACAAATATTCAGTGTCTAAAGTAGGTGAAATCGCAAAAAGGATTGCAAACAGAATCCATATTGCGATGCTTTTGAAGTGCGACAGGTCCGTTTTACACAAAAGAGGTGTCTACGCAACGGGCTCGACGCGACTGTCAATATAAAGTCGGTTAATATCAAGACAAAATATTTCAGGGTGACCGAAAAAGTGTAAAATGCGACTTACTTTGTATGGAATGTATCTTTAAAACTATAGCAGGAATATACCTTCTTGAACAGCGGAGCGATCGCAGAACCACTACGGTGAACTGATATGATCGAAAAGTATGCTAAAAGATGATCGATTTGAACAGAAACGACAAACTAAAACATTTCAAACTGAGCATGAAAACGACAATTATTCAGTGTCTAAAGTAGGTGAAATCGCAAAAATGATTGCAAACAGAATCCATATTGCGAAGTTTTTGAAGTGCAACAGGTCCGATCTACACAAACGAGGTGTCTACGCAACGGGCTTTACGCGACGGTCAATATAAAGTCGGTTAATATCAAGACAAAATATTTCACGGTGACCGAAAAAGTGTAAAATGCGACTAACATTGTATGGGATGTATCTTTAAAACTATAGCGGGAATATACCTTCTTGAACAGCGGAGCGAGCGAAGAACCACTACGGTGAACTGATATGATCGAAAAGTATGCTAAATGATGATCGATTTGAACAGAAACGACAAACTAAAAAAATTCAAACTAAGCTTTAAAACGACAAATATTCAGTGTCTAAAGTAGGTGAAATCGCAAAAAGGATTGCAAACAGAATCCATATTGCGATGTTTTTGAAGTGCGACAGGTCCGTTCTACACAAAAGAGGTGTCTACGCAACGGGTTCGACGCGACTGTCAATATAAAGTCGGTTAATATCAAGACAAAATATTTCACGGTGACCGAAAAAGTGTAAAATGCGACTTACTTTGTATGGAATGTATCTATAAAACTATAGCAGGAATATACCTTCTTGAACAGCGGAGCGATCGCAGAACCACTACGGTGAACTGATATGATCGAAAAGTATGCTAAAAGATGATCGATTTGAACAGAAACGACAAACTAAAAAATTTCAAACTAAGCTTTAAAACGACAAATATTCAGTGTCTAAAGTAGGTGAAATCGCAAAAAGATTGCAAACAGAATCCATATTGCGATGTTTTTGAAGTGCAACCGGTCCGTTCTACACAAACGAGGTGTCTACGCAACGGGCTCGACGCGACTGTCAATATAAAGTCGGTTAATATCAAGACAAAATTTTTCACGGTGACCGAAAAAGTGTAAAATGCGACAAACTTTGTATAGGATGTATCTTTTAAAATATCGCAAAAAAGTACCTACTAGAACAGCGGAGCGAGCGCAGAACCACTTTTGTGAGCTCATATGATCGAAAAGTATGCTAAAAGATGATCGATTTGAACAGAAACGACAAACTAAAACATTTCAAACTGAGCATGAAAACGACAATTATTCAGTGTCTAAAGTAGGTGAAATCGCAAAAATGATTGCAAACAGAATCCATATTGCGAAGTTTTTGAAGTGCAACAGGTCCGATCTACACAAACGAGGTGTCTACGCAACGGGCTTTACGCGACGGTCAATATAAAGTCGGTTAATATCAAGACAAAATATTTCACGGTGACCGAAAAAGTGTAAAATGCGACTAACATTGTATGGGATGTATCTTTAAAACTATAGCGGGAATATACCTTCTTGAACAGCGGAGCGAGCGAAGAACCACTACGGTGAACTGATATGATCGAAAAGTATGCTAAAAGATGATCGATTTGAACAGAAACGACAAACTAAAACATTTCAAACTGAGCATGAAAACGACAATTATTCAGTGTCTAAAGTAGGTGAAATCGCAAAAATGATTGCAAACAGAATCCATATTGCGATGTTTTTGAAGTCCAACAGGTCCGTTCTACACAATCGAGGTGTCTACGCAACGGGCTCGACGCGACTGTCAATATAAAGTCGGTTAATATCAAGACAAAATATTTCACGGTGACCGAAAAAGTGTAAAATGCGACTAACTTTGTATGGGATGTATCTTTAAAACTATAGCAGGAATATACCTTCTTGAACAGCGGAGCGAGCGCAGAACCACTACAGTGAACTGATATGATCGAAAAGTATGCTAAAAGATGATCGATTTGAACAGAAACGACAAACTAAAACATTTCAAACTGAGCATGAAAACGACAATTATTCAGTGTCTAAAGTAGGTGAAATCGCAAAAATGATTGCAAACAGAATCCATATTGCGAAGTTTTTGAAGTGCAACAGGTCCGATCTACACAAACGAGGTGTCTACGCAACGGACTCTACGCGACGGTCAATATAAAGTCGGTTGATATCAAGACAAATAATTTTATGGTGACCGAAAAAGTGTAAAATGCGACTAACTTTGTATGGGATGTATCTTTAAAACTATAGCAGGAATATACTTTCTTGAACAGCGGAAAGAGCGTAGAACCACTACGGTGAACTGATATGATCGAAAAGTATGCTAAAAGATGATCGATTTGAACAGAAACGACAAACTAAAACATTTCAAACTGAGCATGAAAACGACAATTATTCAGTGTCTAAAGTAGGTGAAATCGCAAAAATGATTGCAAACAGAATCCATATTGCGAAGTTTTGGAAGTGCAACAGGTCCGATCTACACAAACGAGGTGTCGACGCAACGGGCTTTACGCGACGGTCAATATAAAGTCGGTTAATATCAAGACAAAATATTTCACGGTGACCGAAAAAGTGTAAAATGCGACTACCTTTGTATGGGATGTATCTTTTAAAATATCGCAAAAAAGTACCTTCTAGTACAGCGGAGCGAGCGCAGAACCACTACGGTGAGCTAATATGATCGAAAAGTATGCTAAAAGATGATCGATTTAAATAGAAACGACAGACTAAAACAATTCAAACTGAGCATGAAAACGACAAATATTCAGTGTCTAAAGTAGGTAAAATCGCAAAAATGATTGCAAACAGAATCCATATTGCGATGTTTTTGACGTGCAACAGGTCCGTTTTACACAATCTAGGTGTCTACGCAACGGGCTCTACGCGACGGTCAATATAAAGTCGGTTAATATAAAGACAAAATATTTCACGGTGACCGACAAAGTGTAAAATGCGACTAACTTTGGATGGGATGTATCTTTTGAAATATCGCAAAAAAGTACCTACGAGAACAGCGGAGCGAGCGCAGAACCACTACGGTGAACTGATATGATCGAAAAGTATGCTAAAAGATGATCGATTTGAACAGAAACGACAAACTTAAACATTTAAAACTGAGCATGAAAACGACAAATATTCAGTGTCTAAAGTAGGTAAAATCGCAAAAATGATTGCAAACAGAATCCATATTGCGATGTTTTTGAAGTGCAACCGGTCCGTTCTACACAAACGAGGTGTCTACGCAACGGGCTCGACGCGACTGTCAATATAAAGTCGGTTAATATCAAGACAAAATTTTTCACGGTGACCGAAAAAGTGTAATATGCGACTAACTTTGTATGGGATGTATCTTTAAAACTATAGCAGGAATATACCTTCTTGAACAGCGGAGCGAGCGCAGAACCACTACAGTGAACTGATATGATCGAAAAGTATGCTAAAAGATGATCGATTTGAACAGAAACGACAAACTAAAACATTTCAAACTGAGCATGAAAACGACAATTATTCAGTGTCTAAAGTAGGTGAAATCGCAAAAATGATTGCAAACAGAATCCATATTGCGAAGTTTTTGAATTGCAACAGGTCCGATCTACACAAACGAGGTGTCTACGCAACAGGCTTTACGCGACGGTCAATATAAAGTCGGTTAATATCAAGACAAAATATTTCACGGTGACCGAAAAAGTGTAAAATGCGACTAACATTGTATGGGATGTATCTTTAAAACTATAGCGGGAATATACCTTCTTGAACAGCGGAGCGAGCGAAGAACCACTACGGTGAACTGATATGATCGAAAAGTATGCTAAAAGATGATCGATTTGAACAGAAACGACAAACTAAAACATTTCAAACTGAGCATGAAAACGACAATTATTCAGTGTCTAAAGTAGGTGAAATCGCAAAAATGATTGCAAACATAATCCATATTGCGATGTTTTTGAAGTGCGACAGGTCCGTTCTACACAAAAGAGGTGTCTACGCAACGGGTTCGACGCGACTGTCAATATAAAGTCGGTTTATATCAAGACAAAATATTTCACGGTGACCGAAAAAGTGTAAAATGCGACTTACTTTGTATAGAATGTATCTATAAAACTATAGCAGGAATATACCTTCTTGAACAGCGGAGCGATCGCAGAACCACTACGGTGAACTGATATGATCGAAAAGTATGCTAAAAGATGATCGATTTGAACAGAAACGACAAACTAAAACATTTCAAACTGAGCATGAAAACGACAATTATTCAGTGTCTAAAGTAGGTGAAATCGCAAAAATGATTGCAAACAGAATCCATATTGTGAAGTTTTTGAAGTGCAACAGGTCCGATCTACACAAACGAGGTGTCTACGCAACGGACTCTACGCGACGGTCAATATAAAGTCGGTTAATATCAAGACAAATAATTTTATGGTGACCGAAAAAGTGTAAAATGCGACTAACTTTGTATGGAATGTATCTTTAAAACTATAGCAGGAATATACCTTCTTGAACAGCGGAAAGAGCGTAGAACCACTACGGTGAACTGATATGATCGAAAAGTATGCTAAAAGATGATCGATTTGAACAGAAACGACAAACTAAAACATTTCAAACTGAGCATGAAAACGACAATTATTCAGTGTCTAAAGTAGGTGAAATCGCAAAAATAATTGCAAACAGAATCCATATTGCGAAGTTTTGGAAGTGCAACAGGTCCGATCTACACAAACGAGGTGTCGACGCAACGGGCTTTACGCGACGGTCAATATAAAGTCGGTTAATATCAAGACAAAATATTTCACGGTGACCGAAAAAGTGTAAAATGCGACTACCTTTGTATGGGATGTATCTTTTAAAATATCGCAAAAAAGTACCTTCTAGTACAGCGGAGCGAGCGCAGAACCACTACGGTGAGCTAATATGATCGAAAAGTATGCTAAAAGATGATCGATTTAAATAGAAACGACAGACTAAAACAATTCAAACTGAGCATGAAAACGACAAATATTCAGTGTCTAAAGTAGGTAAAATCGCAAAAATGATTGCAAACAGAATCCATATTGCGATGTTTTTGACGTGCAACAGGTCCGTTTTACACAATCTAGGTGTCTACGCAACGGGCTCTACGCGACGGTCAATATAAAGTCGGTTAATATAAAGACAAAATATTTCACGGTGACCGACAAAGTGTAAAATTCGACTAACTTTGGATGGGATGTATCTTTTGAAATATCGCAAAAAAGTACCTACGAGAACAGCGGAGCGAGCGCAGAACCACTACAGTGAGCTAATATGATCGAAAAGTATGCTAAAAGATGATCGATTTGAACAGAAACGACAAACTAAAACATTTAAAACTGAGCATGAAAACGACAAATATTCAGTGTCTAAAGTAGGTAAAATCGCAAAAATGATTGCAAACAGAATCCATATTGCGATGTTTTTGAAGTGCAACCGGTCCGTTCTACACAAACGAGGTGTCTACGCAACGGGCTCGACGCGACTGTCAATATAAAGTCGGTTAATATCAAGACAAAATTTTTCACGGTGACCGAAAAAGTGTAATATGCGACTAACTTTGTATGGGATGTATCTTTAAAACTATAGCAGGAATATACCTTCTTGAACAGCGGAGCGAGCGCAGAACCACTACAGTGAACTGATATGATCGAAAAGTATGCTAAAAGATGATCGATTTGAACAGAAACGACAAACTAAAACATTTCAAACTGAGCATGAAAACGACAATTATTCAGTGTCTAAAGTAGGTGAAATCGCAAAAATGATTGCAAACAGAATCCATATTGCGAAGTTTTTGAAGTGCAACAGGTCCGATCTACACAAACGAGGTGTCTACGCAACAGGCTTTACGCGACGGTCAATATAAAGTCGGTTAATATCAAGACAAAATATTTCACGGTGACCGAAAAAGTGTAAAATGCGACTAACATTGTATGGGATGTATCTTTAAAACTATAGCAGGAATATACCTTCTTGAACAGCGGAGCGAGCGAAGAACCACTACGGTGAACTGATATGATCGAAAAGTATGCTAAAAGATGATCGATTTGAACAGAAACGACAAACTAAAACATTTCAATCTGAGCATGAAAACGACAATTATTCAGTGTCTAAAGTAGGTGAAATCGCAAAAATGATTGCAAACATAATCCATATTGCGATGTTTTTGAAGTGCGACAGGTCCGTTCTACACAAAAGAGGTGTCTACGCAACGGGTTCGACGCGACTGTCAATATAAAGTCGGTTAATAGCAAGACAAAATATTTCACGGTGACCGAAAAAGTGTAAAATGCGACTTACTTTGTATAGAATGTATCTATAAAACTATAGCAGGAATATACCTTCTTGAACAGCGGAGCGATCGCAGAACCACTACGGTGTACTGATATGATCGAAAAGTATGCTAAAAGATGATCGATTTGAACAGAAACGACAAACTAAAACATTTCAAACTGAGCATGAAAACGACAATTATTCAGTGTCTAAAGTAGGTGAAATCGCAAAAATGATTGCAAACAGAATCCATATTGCGAAGTTTTTGAAGTGCAACAGGTCCGATCTACACAAACGAGGTGTCTACGCAACGGACTCTACGCGACGGTCAATATAAAGTCGGTTAATATCAAGACAAATAATTTTATGGTGACCGAAAAAGTGTAAAATGCGACTAACTTTGTATGGAATGTATCTTTTAAAATATCGCAAAAGAGTATCAACTGAAAACAGCAGAGCGAGCGCAGAACCACTACGGTGAGCTAGTATAATCGAAAAGTATGCTAAAAGATGATCGATTTGAACAGAAACGACAAACTAAAACATTTCAAACTGAGCATAAAAACGACAATTATTCAGTGTCTAAAGTAGGTGAAATCGCAAAAATGATTGCAAACAGAATCCATATTGCGAAGTTTTGGAAGTGCAACAGGTCCGATCTACACAAACGAGGTGTCTACGCAACGGGCTTTACGCGACGGTCAATATAAAGTCGGTTAATATTAAGACAAAATATTTCACGGTGACCGAAAAAGTGTAAAATGCGACTAACTTTGTATGGGATGTATCTTTTAAAATATCGCAAAAGAGTATCAACTGAAAACAGCAGAGCGAGCGCAGAACCACTACGGTGAGCTAGTATAATCGAAAAGTATGCTAAAAGATGATCGATTTAAACAGAAACGACAAACTAAAACATTTCAAACTGAGCTTGAAAATGACAAATATTCAATGTCTAAAGTAGGTAAAAACGCAAAAATTATTGCAAACAGAATCCACATTGCGATGTTTTTGAAGTGCAACAGGTCTGATCTACACAAGCGAGGAGTCCACGCAACGAGCTCGACGCGACGGTCAATATAAAGTCGGTTAATATCAAGACAAAATATTTCACGGTGACCGAAAAAGTGTAAAATGCGACTAACTTTGTATGGGATGTATCTTTAAAACTATAGCAGGAATATACCTTCTTGAACAGCAAAGCGAGCGCAGAAACACTACGGTGAACTGATATGATCGAAAAGTATGCTAAAAGATGATCGATTTGAACAGAAACGACAAACTAAAAAATTTCAAACTAAGCTTTAAAACGACAAATATTCAGTGTCTAAAGTAGGTGAAATCGCAAAAAGATTGCAAACAGAATCCATATTGCGATGTTTTTGAAGTGCAACCGGTCCGTTCTACACAAACGAGGTGTCTACGCAACGGGCTCGACGCGACTGTCAATATAAAGTCGGTTAATATCAAGACAAAATATTTCACGGTGACCGAAAAAGTGTAAAATGCGACAAACTTTGTATAGGATATATCTTTTAAAATATCGCAAAAAAGTACCTACTAGAACAGCGGAGCGAGCGCAGAACCACTTTTGTGAGCTCATATGATCGAAAAGTATGCTAAAAGATGATCGATTTGAACAGAAACGACAAACTAAAACATTTCAAACTGAGCATGAAAACGACAATTATTCAGTGTCTAAAGTAGGTGAAATCGCAAAAATGATTGCAAACAGAATCCATATTGCGATGTTTTGGAAGTGCAACAGGTCCGATCTACACAAACGAGGTGTCTACGCAACGGGCTTTACGCGACGGTCAATATAAAGTCGGTTAATATTAAGACAAAATATTTCACGGTGACCGAAAAAGTGTAAAATGCGACTAACTTTGTATGGGATGTATCTTTTAAAATATCGCAAAAGAGTATCAACTGAAAACAGCAGAGCGAGCGCAGAACCACTACGGTGAGCTAGTATAATCGAAAAGTATGCTAAAAGATGATCGATTTAAACAGAAACGACAAACTAAAACATTTCAAACTGAGCTTGAAAATGACAAATATTCAATGTCTAAAGTAGGTAAAAACGCAAAAATTATTGCAAACAGAATCCACATTGCGATGTTTTTAAAGTGCAACAGGTCCGATTTACACAAACGAGGTGTCTACGCAACGGGTTCTACGCGACGGTCAATATAAAGTCGGTTAATATCAAGACAAAATATTTCACGGTGACCGAAAAAGTGTAAAATGCGACTAACTTTGTATGGGATGTATCTTTAAAACTATAGCAGGAATATACCTTCTTGAACAGCAAAGCGAGCGCAGAAACACTACAGTGAACTGATATGATCGAAAAGTATGCTAAAAGATGATCGATTTGAACAGAAACGACAAACTAAAAAAATTCAAACTAAGCTTTAAAACGACAAATATTCAGTGTCTAAAGTAGGTGAAATCGCAAAAAGGATTGCAAACAGAATCCATATTGCGATGTTTTAGAAGTGCAACCGGTCCGTTCTACACAAAAGAGGTGTCTACGCAACGGGCTCGACGCGACTGTCAATATAAAGTCGGTTAATATCAAGACAAAATATTTCACGGTGACGGAAAAAGTGTAAAATGCGACAAACTTTGTATAGGATGTATCTTTTAAAATATTGCAAAAAAGTACCTACTAGAACAGCGGAGCGAGCGCAGAACCACTTTTGTGAGCTCATATGATCGAAAAGTATGCTAAAAGATGATCGATTTGAACAGAAACGACAAACTAAAACATTTCAAACTGAGCATGAAAACGACAATTATTCAGTGTTTAAAGTAGGTGAAATCGCAAAAATGATTGCAAACAGAATGCATATTGCGAAGTTTTTGAAGTGCAACAGGTCCGATCTACACAAACGAGGTGTCTACGCAACGGGCTTTACGCGACGGTCAATATAAAGTCGGTTAATATCAAGACAAAATATTTCACGGTGACCGAAAAAGTGTAAAATGCGACTAACTTTGTATGGTATGTATCTTTTGAAATATCGCAAAAGTGTACATACTAGAACAGCGAAGTGAGCTCAGAAACACTACGGTGAGCAAATATGATCGAAAAGTATGCTAAAAGATGATCGATTTGAACAGAAACGACAAACTAAAACATTTCAAACTGAGCATGAAAACGACAAGTATTCAGTGTCCAAAATAGGTGAAAACGCAAAAAAAATTGCAAACATAATCTACATTGCGATGTTTTTGAAGTGCAACAGGTCCGATCTACACAAGCGAGGTGTCTACGCAACGGGCTCGACGCGACTGTCAATATTAAGTCGGTTAATATCAAGACAATATATTTCACGGTGACCGAAAAAGTGTAAATTGCGACTACCTTTGTATGGGATGTATCTTTTAAAATATCGCAGGAATATACCTTCTTGAACAACGGAGCGAGCGCAGAACCACAACGGAGAGCTAAAATGATCAAAAATTATGCTAAAAGATGATCGATTTGAACAGAAACGACAAACTAAAACATTTCAAACTGAGCTTGAAAACGACAAATATTCAGTGTCTAAAGTAGGTGAAATCGAAAAAATGATTGCAAACAGAATCCATATTGCGTTGTTTTTGAACTGTAACAGGTCCGATCTACACAAACGAGATGTCTACGCAACGGGCTCTACGCGACGGTCAATATAAAGTCGGTTAATATCAAGACAAAATATTTCACGGTGACCGAAAAAGTGTAAAATGCGACTAACATTGTATGGGATGTATCATTAAAACTATAGCGGGAATATACCTTCTTGAACAGCGGAGCGAGCGCAGAACCACTACGGTGAACTGATATGATTGAAAAGTATGCTAAATGATGATCGATTTGAACAGAAACGACAAACTAAAAAAAAAACAAACTAAGCTTTAAAACGACAAATATTCAGTGTCTAAAGTAGGTGAAATCGCAAAAATGATTGCAAACAGAATCCATATTGTGAATTTTTTGAAGTGCAACAGGTCTAATCTACACAAGCGAGGAGTCCACGCAACGATCTTTACGCGACGGTCAATATAAAGTCGGTTAATATCAAGACAAAATATTTCACGGTGACCGAAAAGTGTAAAATGCGACTAACTTTGTATGGGATGTATCTTTAAAACTATAGCAGGAATATACTTTCTTGAACAGCGGAGCGAGCGCAGAACCACTACGGTGAACTGATATGATCGAAAAATATGCTAAAAGATGATCGATTTTAACAGAAACGACAATCTAAAAAATTTCAAACTAAGCTTTAAAACGACAAATTAATATTCAGTGTCTAAAGTAGGTGAAATCGCAAAAATGATTGCAAACAGAATCCATATTGCGATGTTTTTGAAGTGCAACAGGTCCGATCTCCACAAACGAGGTGTCTTCGCAACGGGCTCGACGCGACTGTCAATATAAAGTCGGTTAATATCAAGACAAAATATTTCACGGTGACCGAAAAAGTGTAAAATGCGACTAACTTTGTATGGGATGTATCTTTTAAAATATCGCAAAAGAGTATCAACTGAAAACAGCGGAGCGAGCGCAGAACCACTACGGTGAGCTAATATGATCGAAAAGTAGGTATGCTAAAAGATGATCGATTTGAACAGAAACGACAGACTAAAACAATTCAAACTGAGCATAAAAACGACAAATATTCAGTGTCTAAAGTAGGTAAAATCGCAAAAATGATTGCAAACAGAATCCATATTGCGATGTCTTTGAAGTGCAACAGGTCCGATCTACACAAACGAGGTGTCTACGCAACGGGCTCTACGCGACGGTCAATATAAAGTCGGTTAATATCAAGACAAAATATTTCACGGTGACCGAAAAAGTGTAAAATGCGACTAACTTTGTATGGGATGTATCTTTTAAAATATCGCAAAAAAGTACCGAAAAGAACAGCGGAGCGAGCGCAAAACCACTACGGTGAGCTAATATTATCGAAAAGTATGCTAAAATATGATCGATTTGAACAGAAACGACAAACTAAAACATTTAAAACTGAGCATGAAAACGACAAATATTCAGTGTCTAAAGTAGGTAAAATCGCAAAAATGATTGCAAACAGAATCCACATTGCGATGTTTTTGAAGTGCAACAGGTCCGTTCTACACAATCGAGGTGTCTACGCAACGGGCTCGACGCGACTGTCAATATAAAGTCGGTTAATATCAAGACAAAATATTTCACGGTGACCGAAAAAGTGTAAAATGCGACTTACTTTGTATGGGATGTATCTTTAAAACTATAGCAGGAATATACCTTCTTGAACAGAGGAGCGAGCGCAGAACCACTACGGTGAACTGATATGATCGAAAAGTATGCTAAAAGATGATCGATTTGAACAGAAACGACAAACTAAAACATTTCAAACTGAGCATGAAAACGACAATTATTCAGTGTCTAAAGTAGGTGAAAACGCAAAAATGATTGCAAACAGAATCCATATTGCGAAGTTTTTGAAGTGAAACAGGTCCGATCTACACAAACGAGGTGTCTACGCATCGGGTTTTACGCGACGGTCAATATAAAGTCGGTTAATATCAAGACAAAATATTTCACGGTGACCGAAAAAGTGTAAAATGCGACTAACTTTGTATGGAATGTATCTTTAAAACTATAGCAGGAATATACTTTCTTGAACAGCGGAGCGATCGCAGAACCACTACGGTGAACTGATATGATCGAAAAGTATGCTAAAAGATGATCGATTTGAACAGAAACGACAAACTAAAACATTTCAAACTGAGCATGAAAACGACAATTATTCAGTGTTTAAAGTAGGTGAAATCGCAAAAATGATTGCAAACAGAATCCATATTGCGAAGTTTTTGAAGTGCAACAAGTCCGATCTACACAAACGAGGTGTCTACGCAACGGGCTTTACGCGACGGTCAATATAAAGTCGGTTAATATCAAGACAAAATATTTCACGGTGACCGAAAAAGTGTAAAATGCGACTAACTTTGTATGGGATGTATCTTTTAAAATATCGCAAAAGTGTACATACTAGAACAGCGAAGCGAGCTCAGAAACACTACGGTGAGCAAATATGATCGAAAAGTATGCTAAAAGATGATCGATTTGAGCAGAAACGACAATCTAAAAAATTTCAAACTAAGCTTTAAAACGACAAATATTCAGTGTCTAAAGTAGGTGAAATCGCACAAATGATTGCAAACAGAATACATATTGCGATGTTTTTGAAGTGCAACAGGTCCAATCTACACAAACGAGGTGTCTACGCAACGGGCTCGACGCGACTGTCAATATAAAGTCGGTTAATATCAAGACAAAATATTTCACGGTGACCGAAAAAGTGTAAAATGCGACTAACTTTGTATGGGATGTATCTTTTAAAATATCGCAAAAAAGTACCTTCTAGTACAGCGGAGCGAGCGCAGAACCACTACGGTGAGCTAATATGATCGAAAAGTATGCTAAAAGATGATCGATTTAAATAGAAACGACAGACTAAAACAATTCAAACTGAGCATGAAAACGACAAATAATTAGTGTCTAAAGTAGGTGAAATCGCAAAAATGATTGCAAACAGAATCCACATTGTGATGTTTTTGAAGTGCAACAGGTCCGATCTACACAAACGAGGTGTCTACGCAACGGGCTTTACGCGACGGTCAATATAAAGTCGGTTAATATCAAGTAAAAATATTTCACGGTGACCGAAAATGTGTAAAATGCGACTAACTTTGTATGGTATGTATCTTTTAAAATATCGCAAAAGAGTATCAATTGAAAACAGCAGAGCGAGCGCAGAACCACTACGGTGAGCTAGTATGATCGAAAAGTATGCTAAAAGATGATCGATTTAAACAGAAACGACAAACTAAAACATTTCAAACTGAGCTTGAAAATGACAAATATTCAATGTCTAAAGTAGGTGAAAACGCAAAAATTATTGCAAACAGAATCCACATTGCGATGTTTTTGAAGTGCAACAGGTCCGATTTACACAAACGAGGTGTCTACGCAACGGGTTCTACGCGACGGTCAATATAAAGTCGGTTAATATCAAGACAAAATATTTCATGGTGACCGAAAAAGTGTAAAATGCGACTAACTTTTTATGGGATGTTTCTCTTTAAATTTCGCAAAAAAGTATCAACTGAAAACAGCGAAGCGAGCGCAGAAACACTACGGTGAGCTAATATGATCGAAAAGTATGCTAAAAGATGATCGATTTGAACAGAAACGACAAACTAAAACATTTCAAACTAAGCATGAAAACGACAATTATTCAGTGTTTAAAGTAGGTGAAATCGCAAAAATGATTGCAAACAGAATCCATATTGCGAAGTTATTGAAGTGCAACAGGTCCGATCTACACAAACGAGGTGTCTACGCAACGGGCTTTACGCGACGGTCAATATAAAGTCGGTTAATATCAAGACAAAATATTTCACGGTGACCGAAAAAGTGTAAAATGCGACTAACTTTGTATGGGATGTATCTTTTAAAATATCGCAAAAGAGTATCAACTGAAAACAGCGGAGCGAGCGCAGAACCACTACGGTGAGCTAATATGATCGAAAAGTATGCTAAAAGATGATCGATTTAAATAGAAACGACAGACTAAACCATTTAAAACTGAGCATGAAAACGACAAATATTCAGTGTCTAAAGTAGGTAAAATCGCAAAAATGATTGCAAACAGAATCCATATTGCGATGTTTTTGAATTGCAACAGGTCCGTTCTACACAATCGAGGTGTCTACGCAACGGGCTCGACGCGACTGTCAATATAAAGTCGGTTAATATCAAGACAAAATATTTCACGGTGACCGAAAAAGTGTAAAATGCGACTAACTTTGTATGGGATGTATCTTTAAAACTATAGCAGGAATATACCTTCTTGAACAGCGGAGCGAGCGCAGAACCACTACGGTGAACTGATATGATCGAAAAGTATGCTAAAAGATGATAGATTTGAACAGAAACGACAAACTAAAACATTTCAAACTGAGCATGAAAACGACAATTATTCAGTGTCTAAAGTAGGTGAAATCGCAAAAATGATTGCAAACAGAATCCATATTGTGAAGTTTTTGAAGTGCAACAGGTCCGATCTACACAAACGAGGTGTCTACGCAACGGGTTTTACGCGACGGTCAATATAAAGTCGGTTAATATCAAGACAAAATATTTCACGGTGACCGAAAAAGTGTAAAATGCGACTAACATTGTATGGGATGTATCTTTAAAACTATAGCAGGAATATACCTTCTTGAACAGCGGAGCGAGCGCAGAACCACTACGGTGAACTGATATGATCGAAAAGTATGCTAAATGATGATCGATTTGAACAGAAACAACAAACTAAAAAAAAACAAACTAAGCTTTAAAACGACAAATATTCAGTGTCTAAAGTAGGTGAAATCGCAAAAAGGATTGCAAACAGAATCCATATTGCGATGTTTTTGAAGTGCGACAGGTCCGTTCTACACAAAAGAGGTGTCTACGCAACGGGCTCGACGCGACTGTCAATATAAAGTCGGTTAATATCAAGACAAAATATTTCACGGTGACCGAAAAAGTGTAAAATGCGACTTACTTTGTATGGAATGTATCTTTAAAACTATAGCAGGAATATACCTTCTTGAACAGCGGAGCGATCGCAGAACCACTACGGTGAACTGATATGATCGAAAAGTATGCTAAAAGATGATCGATTTGAACAGAAACGACAAACTAAAACATTTCAAACTGAGCATGAAAATGACAATTATTCAGTGTCTAAAGTAGGTGAAATCGCAAAAATGATTGCAAACATAATCCACATTGCGATGTTTTTTAAGTGCAACAGGTCCGATCTACACAAGCGAGGTGTCTACGCAACGGGCTCTACGCGACGGTCAATATAAAGTCGGTTAATATCAAGACAAAATATTTCACGGTGACCGAAAAAGTGTAAAATGCGACTACCTTTGTATGGGATGTATCTTTTAAAATATCGCAAAAAAGTACCTTCTAGTACAGCGGAGCGAGCGCAGAACCACTACGGTGAGCTAATATGATCGAAAAGTATGCTAAAAGATGATCGATTTAAATAGAAACGACAGACTAAAACAATTCAAACTGAGCATGAAAACGACAAATATTCAGTGTCTAAAGTAGGTAAAATCGCAAAAATTATTGCAAACAGAATCCATATTGCGATGTTTTTGAAGTGCAACAGGTCCGTTCTACACAATCGAGGTGTCTACGCAACGGGCTCGACGCGACTGTCAATATGAAGTCGGTTAATATCAAGACAAAATATTTCACGGTGACCGAAAAAGTGTAAAATGCGACTAACTTTGTATGGGATGTATCTTTAAAACTATAGCAGGAATATACCTTCTTGAACAGCGGAGCGAGCGCAGAACCACAACGGTGAACTGATATGATCGAAAAGTATGCTAAAAGATGATCGATTTGAACAGAAACGACAAACTAAAACATTTCAAACTGAGCATGAAAACGACAATTATTCAGTGTCTAAAGTAGGTGAAATCGCAAAAATGATTGCAAACAGAATCCATATTGCGAAGTTTTTGAAGTGCAACAGGTCCGATCTACACAAACGAGGTGTCTACGCAACGGGCTTTACGCGACGGTCAATATAAAGTCAGTTAATATCAAGACAAAATATTTCACGGTGACCGAAAAAGTGTAAAATGCGACTAACATTGTATGGGATGTATCTTTAAAACTATAGCGGGAATATACCTTCTTGAACAGCGGAGCGAGCGAAGAACCACTACGGTGAACTGATATGATCGAAAAGTATGCTAAATGATGATCGATTTGAACAGAAACGACAAACTAAAAAAATTCAAACTAAGCTTTAAAACGACAAATATTCAGTGTCTAAAGTAGGTGAAATCGCAAAAAGGATTGCAAACAGAATCCATATTGCGATGTCTTTGAAGTGCGACAGGTCCGTTCTACACAAAAGAGGTGTCTACGCAACGGGTTCGACGCGACTGTCAATATAAAGTCGGTTAATATCAAGACAAAATATTTCACGGTGACCGAAAAAGTGTAAAATGCGACTTACTTTGTATGGAATGTATCTATAAAACTATAGCAGGAATATACCTTCTTGAACAGCGGAGCGATCGCAGAACCACTACGGTGAACTGATATGATCGAAAAGTATGCTAAATGATGATCGATTTGAACAGAAACGACAAACTAAAAAAATTCAAACTAAGCTTTAAAACGACAAATATTCAGTGTCTAAAGTAGGTGAAATCGCAAAAAGGATTGCAAACAGAATCCATATTGCGATGTTTTTGAAGTGCGACAGGTCCGTTCTACACAAAAGAGGTGTCTACGCAACGGGTTCGACGCGACTGTCAATATAAAGTCGGTTAATATCAAGACAAAATATTTCACGGTGACCGAAAAAGTGTAAAATGCGACTTACTTTGTATGGAATGTATCTATAAAACTATAGCAGGAATATACCTTCTTGAACAGCGGAGCGATCGCAGAACCACTACGGTGAACTGATATGATCGAAAAGTATGCTAAAAGATGATCGATTTGAACAGAAACGACAAACTAAAAAATTTCAAACTAAGCTTTAAAACGACAAATATTCAGTGTCTAAAGTAGGTGAAATCGCAAAAAGATTGCAAACAGAATCCATATTGCGATGTTTTTGAAGTGCAACCGGTCCGTTCTACACAAACGAGGTGTCTACGCAACGGGCTCGACGCGACTGTCAATATAAAGTCGGTTAATATCAAGACAAAATTTTTCACGGTGACCGAAAAAGTGTAAAATGCGACAAACTTTGTATAGGATGTATCTTTTAAAATATCGCAAAAAAGTACCTACTAGAACAGCGGAGCGAGCGCAGAACCACTTTTGTGAGCTCATATGATCGAAAAGTATGCTAAAAGATGATCGATTTGAACAGAAACGACAAACTAAAACATTTCAAACTGAGCATGAAAAACACAATTATTCAGTGTCTAAAGTAGGTGAAATCGCAAAAATGATTGCAAACAGAATCCATATTGCGAAGTTTTTGAAGTGCAACAGGTCCGATCTACACAAACGAGGTGTCTACGCAACGGGCTTTACGCGACGGTCAATATAAAGTCGGTTAATATCAAGACAAAATATTTCACGGTGACCGAAAAAGTGTAAAATGCGACTAACATTGTATGGGATGTATCTTTAAAACTATAGCGGGAATATACCTTCTTGAACAGCGGAGCGAGCGCAGAACCACTACGGTGAACTGATATGATCGAAAAGTATGCTAAATGATGATCGATTTGAACAGAAACGACAAACTAAAAAAATTCAAACTAAGCTTTAAAACGACAAATATTCAGTGTCTAAAGTAGGTGAAATCGCAAAAAGGATTGCAAACAGAATCCATATTGCGATGTTTTTGAAGTGCGACAGGTCCGTTCTACACAAAAGAGGTGTCTACGCAACGGGCTCGACGCGACTGTCAATATAAAGTCGGTTAATATCAAGACAAAATATTTCACGGTGACCGAAAAAGTGTAAAATGCGACTTACTTTGTATGGAATGTATCTTTAAAACTATAGCAGGAATATACCTTCTTGAACAGCGGAGCGATCGCAGAACCACTACGGTGAACTGATATGATCGAAAAGTATGCTAAAAGATGATCGATTTGAACAGAAACGACAAACTAAAACATTTCAAACTGAGCATGAAAATGACAATTATTCAGTGTCTAAAGTAGGTGAAATCGCAAAAATGATTGCAAACATAATCCACATTGCGATGTTTTTTAAGTGCAACAGGTCCGATCTACACAAGCGAGGTGTCTACGCAACGGGCTCTACGCGACGGTCAATATAAAGTCGGTTAATATCAAGACAAAATATTTCACGGTGACCGAAAAAGTGTAAAATGCGACTACCTTTGTATGGGATGTATCTTTTAAAATATCGCAAAAAAGTACCTTCTAGTACAGCGGAGCGAGCGCAGAACCACTACGGTGAGCTAATATGATCGAAAAGTATGCTAAAAGATGATCGATTTAAATAGAAACGACAGACTAAAACAATTCAAACTGAGCATGAAAACGACAAATATTCAGTGTCTAAAGTAGGTAAAATCGCAAAAATTATTGCAAACAGAATCCATATTGCGATGTTTTTGAAGTGCAACAGGTCCGTTCTACACAATCGAGGTGTCTACGCAACGGGCTCGACGCGACTGTCAATATGAAGTCGGTTAATATCAAGACAAAATATTTCACGGTGACCGAAAAAGTGTAAAATGCGACTAACTTTGTATGGGATGTATCTTTAAAACTATAGCAGGAATATACCTTCTTGAACAGCGGAGCGAGCGCAGAACCACAACGGTGAACTGATATGATCGAAAAGTATGCTAAAAGATGATCGATTTGAACAGAAACGACAAACTAAAACATTTCAAACTGAGCATGAAAACGACAATTATTCAGTGTCTAAAGTAGGTGAAATCGCAAAAATGATTGCAAACAGAATCCATATTGCGAAGTTTTTGAAGTGCAACAGGTCCGATCTACACAAACGAGGTGTCTACGCAACGGGCTTTACGCGACGGTCAATATAAAGTCAGTTAATATCAAGACAAAATATTTCACGGTGACCGAAAAAGTGTAAAATGCGACTAACATTGTATGGGATGTATCTTTAAAACTATAGCGGGAATATACCTTCTTGAACAGCGGAGCGAGCGAAGAACCACTACGGTGAACTGATATGATCGAAAAGTATGCTAAATGATGATCGATTTGAACAGAAACGACAAACTAAAAAAATTCAAACTAAGCTTTAAAACGACAAATATTCAGTGTCTAAAGTAGGTGAAATCGCAAAAAGGATTGCAAACAGAATCCATATTGCGATGTCTTTGAAGTGCGACAGGTCCGTTCTACACAAAAGAGGTGTCTACGCAACGGGTTCGACGCGACTGTCAATATAAAGTCGGTTAATATCAAGACAAAATATTTCACGGTGACCGAAAAAGTGTAAAATGCGACTTACTTTGTATGGAATGTATCTATAAAACTATAGCAGGAATATACCTTCTTGAACAGCGGAGCGATCGCAGAACCACTACGGTGAACTGATATGATCGAAAAGTATGCTAAATGATGATCGATTTGAACAGAAACGACAAACTAAAAAAATTCAAACTAAGCTTTAAAACGACAAATATTCAGTGTCTAAAGTAGGTGAAATCGCAAAAAGGATTGCAAACAGAATCCATATTGCGATGTTTTTGAAGTGCGACAGGTCCGTTCTACACAAAAGAGGTGTCTACGCAACGGGTTCGACGCGACTGTCAATATAAAGTCGGTTAATATCAAGACAAAATATTTCACGGTGACCGAAAAAGTGTAAAATGCGACTTACTTTGTATGGAATGTATCTATAAAACTATAGCAGGAATATACCTTCTTGAACAGCGGAGCGATCGCAGAACCACTACGGTGAACTGATATGATCGAAAAGTATGCTAAAAGATGATCGATTTGAACAGAAACGACAAACTAAAAAATTTCAAACTAAGCTTTAAAACGACAAATATTCAGTGTCTAAAGTAGGTGAAATCGCAAAAAGATTGCAAACAGAATCCATATTGCGATGTTTTTGAAGTGCAACCGGTCCGTTCTACACAAACGAGGTGTCTACGCAACGGGCTCGACGCGACTGTCAATATAAAGTCGGTTAATATCAAGACAAAATTTTTCACGGTGACCGAAAAAGTGTAAAATGCGACAAACTTTGTATAGGATGTATCTTTTAAAATATCGCAAAAAAGTACCTACTAGAACAGCGGAGCGAGCGCAGAACCACTTTTGTGAGCTCATATGATCGAAAAGTATGCTAAAAGATGATCGATTTGAACAGAAACGACAAACTAAAACATTTCAAACTGAGCATGAAAAACACAATTATTCAGTGTCTAAAGTAGGTGAAATCGCAAAAATGATTGCAAACAGAATCCATATTGCGAAGTTTTTGAAGTGCAACAGGTCCGATCTACACAAACGAGGTGTCTACGCAACGGGCTTTACGCGACGGTCAATATAAAGTCGGTTAATATCAAGACAAAATATTTCACGGTGACCGAAAAAGTGTAAAATGCGACTAACATTGTATGGGATGTATCTTTAAAACTATAGCGGGAATATACCTTCTTGAACAGCGGAGCGAGCGCAGAACCACTACGGTGAACTGATATGATCGAAAAGTATGCTAAATGATGATCGATTTGAACAGAAACGACAAACTAAAAAAATTCAAACTAAGCTTTAAAACGACAAATATTCAGTGTCTAAAGTAGGTGAAATCGCAAAAAGGATTGCAAACAGAATCCATATTGCGATGCTTTTGAAGTGCGACAGGTCCGTTTTACACAAAAGAGGTGTCTACGCAACGGGCTCGACGCGACTGTCAATATAAAGTCGGTTAATATCAAGACAAAATATTTCAGGGTGACCGAAAAAGTGTAAAATGCGACTTACTTTGTATGGAATGTATCTTTAAAACTATAGCAGGAATATACCTTCTTGAACAGCGGAGCGATCGCAGAACCACTACGGTGAACTGATATGATCGAAAAGTATGCTAAAAGATGATCGATTTGAACAGAAACGACAAACTAAAACATTTCAAACTGAGCATGAAAACGACAATTATTCAGTGTCTAAAGTAGGTGAAATCGCAAAAATGATTGCAAACAGAATCCATATTGCGAAGTTTTTGAAGTGCAACAGGTCCGATCTACACAAACGAGGTGTCTACGCAACGGGCTTTACGCGACGGTCAATATAAAGTCGGTTAATATCAAGACAAAATATTTCACGGTGACCGAAAAAGTGTAAAATGCGACTAACATTGTATGGGATGTATCTTTAAAACTATAGCGGGAATATACCTTCTTGAACAGCGGAGCGAGCGAAGAACCACTACGGTGAACTGATATGATCGAAAAGTATGCTAAATGATGATCGATTCGAACAGAAACGACAAACTAAAAAAATTCAAACTAAGCTTTAAAACGACAAATATTCAGTGTCTAAAGTAGGTGAAATCGCAAAAAGGATTGCAAACAGAATCCATATTGCGATGTTTTTGAAGTGCGACAGGTCCGTTCTACACAAAAGAGGTGTCTACGCAACGGGTTCGACGCGACTGTCAATATAAAGTCGGTTAATATCAAGACAAAATATTTCACGGTGACCGAAAAAGTGTAAAATGCGACTTACTTTGTATGGAATGTATCTATAAAACTATAGCAGGAATATACCTTCTTGAACAGCGGAGCGATCGCAGAACCACTACGGTGAACTGATATGATCGAAAAGTATGCTAAAAGATGATCGATTTAAACAGAAACGACAAACTAAAAAATTTCAAACTAAGCTTTAAAACGACAAATATTCAGTGTCTAAAGTAGGTGAAATCGCAAAAAGATTGCAAACAGAATCCATATTGCGATGTTTTTGAAGTGCAACCGGTCCGTTCTACACAAACGAGGTGTCTACGCAACGGGCTCGACGCGACTGTCAATATAAAGTCGGTTAATATCAAGACAAAATTTTTCACGGTGACCGAAAAAGTGTAAAATGCGACAAACTTTGTATAGGATGTATCTTTTAAAATATCGCAAAAAAGTACCTACTAGAACAGCGGAGCGAGCGCAGAACCACTTTTGTGAGCTCATATGATCGAAAAGTATGCTAAAAGATGATCGATTTGAACAGAAACGACAAACTAAAACATTTAAAACTGAGCATGAAAACGACAAATATTCAGTGTCTAAAGTAGGTAAAATCGCAAAAATGATTGCAAACAGAATCCATATTGCGATGTTTTTGAAGTCCAACAGGTCCGTTCTACACAATCGAGGTGTCTACGCAACGGGCTCGACGCGACTGTCAATATAAAGTCGGTTAATATCAAGACAAAATATTTCACGGTGACCGAAAAAGTGTAAAATGCGACTAACTTTGTATGGGATGTATCTTTAAAACTATAGCAGGAATATACCTTCTTGAACAGCGGAGCGAGCGCAGAACTACTACAGTGAACTGATATGATCGAAAAGTATGCTAAAAGATGATCGATTTGAACAGAAACGACAAACTAAAACATTTCAAACTGAGCATGAAAACGACAATTATTCAGTGTCTAAAGTAGGTGAAATCGCAAAAATGATTGCAAACAGAATCCATATTGCGAAGTTTTTGAAGTGCAACAGGTCCGATCTACACAAACCAGGTGTCTACGCAACGGGCTTTACGCGACGGTCAATATAAAGTCGGTTAATATCAAGACAAAATATTTCACGGTGACCGAAAAAGTGTAAAATGCGACTAACATTGTATGGGATGTATCTTTAAAACTATAGCGGGAATATACCTTCTTGAACAGCGGAGCGAGCGAAGAACCACTACGGTGAACTGATATGATCGAAAAGTATGCTAAAAGATGATCGATTTGAACAGAAACGACAAACTAAAACATTTCAAACTGAGCATGAAAACGACAATTATTCAGTGTCTAAAGTAGGTGAAATCGCAAAAATGATTGCAAACAGAATCCATATTGCGATGTTTTTGAAGTCCAACAGGTCCGTTCTACACAATCGAGGTGTCTACGCAACGGGCTCGACGCGACTGTCAATATAAAGTCGGTTAATATCAAGACAAAATATTTCACGGTGACCGAAAAAGTGTAAAATGCGACTAACTTTGTATGGGATGTATCTTTAAAACTATAGCAGGAATATACCTTCTTGAACAGCGGAGCGAGCGCAGAACCACTACAGTGAACTGATATGATCGAAAAGTATGCTAAAAGATGATCGATTTGAACAGAAACGACAAACTAAAACATTTCAAACTGAGCATGAAAACGACAATTATTCAGTGTCTAAAGTAGGTGAAATCGCAAAAATGATTGCAAACAGAATCCATATTGCGAAGTTTTTGAAGTGCAACAGGTCCGATCTACACAAACGAGGTGTCTACGCAACGGACTCTACGCGACGGTCAATATAAAGTCGGTTGATATCAAGACAAATAATTTTATGGTGACCGAAAAAGTGTAAAATGCGACTAACTTTGTATGGGATGTATCTTTAAAACTATAGCAGGAATATACTTTCTTGAACAGCGGAAAGAGCGTAGAACCACTACGGTGAACTGATATGATCGAAAAGTATGCTAAAAGATGATCGATTTGAACAGAAACGACAAACTAAAACATTTCAAACTGAGCATGAAAACGACAATTATTCAGTGTCTAAAGTAGGTGAAATCGCAAAAATGATTGCAAACAGAATCCATATTGCGAAGTTTTGGAAGTGCAACAGGTCCGATCTACACAAACGAGGTGTCGACGCAACGGGCTTTACGCGACGGTCAATATAAAGTCGGTTAATATCAAGACAAAATATTTCACGGTGACCGAAAAAGTGTAAAATGCGACTACCTTTGTATGGGATGTATCTTTTAAAATATCGCAAAAAAGTACCTTCTAGTACAGCGGAGCGAGCGCAGAACCACTACGGTGAGCTAATATGATCGAAAAGTATGCTAAAAGATGATCGATTTAAATAGAAACGACAGACTAAAACAATTCAAACTGAGCATGAAAACGACAAATATTCAGTGTCTAAAGTAGGTAAAATCGCAAAAATGATTGCAAACAGAATCCATATTGCGATGTTTTTGACGTGCAACAGGTCCGTTTTACACAATCTAGGTGTCTACGCAACGGGCTCTACGCGACGGTCAATATAAAGTCGGTTAATATAAAGACAAAATATTTCACGGTGACCGACAAAGTGTAAAATGCGACTAACTTTGGATGGGATGTATCTTTTGAAATATCGCAAAAAAGTACCTACGAGAACAGCGGAGCGAGCGCAGAACCACTACGGTGAACTGATATGATCGAAAAGTATGCTAAAAGATGATCGATTTGAACAGAAACGACAAACTTAAACATTTAAAACTGAGCATGAAAACGACAAATATTCAGTGTCTAAAGTAGGTAAAATCGCAAAAATGATTGCAAACAGAATCCATATTGCGATGTTTTTGAAGTGCAACCGGTCCGTTCTACACAAACGAGGTGTCTACGCAACGGGCTCGACGCGACTGTCAATATAAAGTCGGTTAATATCAAGACAAAATTTTTCACGGTGACCGAAAAAGTGTAATATGCGACTAACTTTGTATGGGATGTATCTTTAAAACTATAGCAGGAATATACCTTCTTGAACAGCGGAGCGAGCGCAGAACCACTACAGTGAACTGATATGATCGAAAAGTATGCTAAAAGATGATCGATTTGAACAGAAACGACAAACTAAAACATTTCAAACTGAGCATGAAAACGACAATTATTCAGTGTCTAAAGTAGGTGAAATCGCAAAAATGATTGCAAACAGAATCCATATTGCGAAGTTTTTGAATTGCAACAGGTCCGATCTACACAAACGAGGTGTCTACGCAACAGGCTTTACGCGACGGTCAATATAAAGTCGGTTAATATCAAGACAAAATATTTCACGGTGACCGAAAAAGTGTAAAATGCGACTAACATTGTATGGGATGTATCTTTAAAACTATAGCGGGAATATACCTTCTTGAACAGCGGAGCGAGCGAAGAACCACTACGGTGAACTGATATGATCGAAAAGTATGCTAAAAGATGATCGATTTGAACAGAAACGACAAACTAAAACATTTCAAACTGAGCATGAAAACGACAATTATTCAGTGTCTAAAGTAGGTGAAATCGCAAAAATGATTGCAAACATAATCCATATTGCGATGTTTTTGAAGTGCGACAGGTCCGTTCTACACAAAAGAGGTGTCTACGCAACGGGTTCGACGCGACTGTCAATATAAAGTCGGTTAATATCAAGACAAAATATTTCACGGTGACCGAAAAAGTGTAAAATGCGACTTACTTTGTATAGAATGTATCTATAAAACTATAGCAGGAATATACCTTCTTGAACAGCGGAGCGATCGCAGAACCACTACGGTGAACTGATATGATCGAAAAGTATGCTAAAAGATGATCGATTTGAACAGAAACGACAAACTAAAACATTTCAAACTGAGCATGAAAACGACAATTATTCAGTGTCTAAAGTAGGTGAAATCGCAAAAATGATTGCAAACAGAATCCATATTGTGAAGTTTTTGAAGTGCAACAGGTCCGATCTACACAAACGAGGTGTCTACGCAACGGACTCTACGCGACGGTCAATATAAAGTCGGTTAATATCAAGACAAATAATTTTATGGTGACCGAAAAAGTGTAAAATGCGACTAACTTTGTATGGAATGTATCTTTAAAACTATAGCAGGAATATACCTTCTTGAACAGCGGAAAGAGCGTAGAACCACTACGGTGAACTGATATGATCGAAAAGTATGCTAAAAGATGATCGATTTGAACAGAAACGACAAACTAAAACATTTCAAACTGAGCATGAAAACGACAATTATTCAGTGTCTAAAGTAGGTGAAATCGCAAAAATGATTGCAAACAGAATCCATATTGCGAAGTTTTGGAAGTGCAACAGGTCCGATCTACACAAACGAGGTGTCGACGCAACGGGCTTTACGCGACGGTCAATATAAAGTCGGTTAATATCAAGACAAAATATTTCACGGTGACCGAAAAAGTGTAAAATGCGACTACCTTTGTATGGGATGTATCTTTTAAAATATCGCAAAAAAGTACCTTCTAGTACAGCGGAGCGAGCGCAGAACCACTACGGTGAGCTAATATGATCGAAAAGTATGCTAAAAGATGATCGATTTAAATAGAAACGACAGACTAAAACAATTCAAACTGAGCATGAAAACGACAAATATTCAGTGTCTAAAGTAGGTAAAATCGCAAAAATGATTGCAAACAGAATCCATATTGCGATGTTTTTGACGTGCAACAGGTCCGTTTTACACAATCTAGGTGTCTACGCAACGGGCTCTACGCGACGGTCAATATAAAGTCGGTTAATATAAAGACAAAATATTTCACGGTGACCGACAAAGTGTAAAATTCGACTAACTTTGGATGGGATGTATCTTTTGAAATATCGCAAAAAAGTACCTACGAGAACAGCGGAGCGAGCGCAGAACCACTACAGTGAGCTAATATGATCGAAAAGTATGCTAAAAGATGATCGATTTGAACAGAAACGACAAACTAAAACATTTAAAACTGAGCATGAAAACGACAAATATTCAGTGTCTAAAGTAGGTAAAATCGCAAAAATGATTGCAAACAGAATCCATATTGCGATGTTTTTGAAGTGCAACCGGTCCGTTCTACACAAACGAGGTGTCTACGCAACGGGCTCGACGCGACTGTCAATATAAAGTCGGTTAATATCAAGACAAAATTTTTCACGGTGACCGAAAAAGTGTAATATGCGACTAACTTTGTATGGGATGTATCTTTAAAACTATAGCAGGAATATACCTTCTTGAACAGCGGAGCGAGTGCAGAACCACTACAGTGAACTGATATGATCGAAAAGTATGCTAAAAGATGATCGATTTGAACAGAAACGACAAACTAAAACATTTCAACCTGAGCATGAAAACGACAATTATTCAGTGTCTAAAGTAGGTGAAATCGCAAAAATGATTGCAAACAGAATCCATATTGCGAAGTTTTTGAAGTGCAACAGGTCCGATCTACACAAACGAGGTGTCTACGCAACAGGCTTTACGCGACGGTCAATATAAAGTCGGTTAATATCAAGACAAAATATTTCACGGTGACCGAAAAAGTGTAAAATGCGACTAACATTGTATGGGATGTATCTTTAAAACTATAGCAGGAATATACCTTCTTGAACAGCGGAGCGAGCGAAGAACCACTACGGTGAACTGATATGATCGAAAAGTATGCTAAAAGATGATCGATTTGAACAGAAACGACAAACTAAAACATTTCAATCTGAGCATGAAAACGACAATTATTCAGTGACTAAAGTAGGTGAAATCGCAAAAATGATTGCAAACATAATCCATATTGCGATGTTTTTGAAGTGCGACAGGTCCGTTCTACACAAAAGAGGTGTCTACGCAACGGGTTCGACGCGACTGTCAATATAAAGTCGGTTAATAGCAAGACAAAATATTTCACGGTGACCGAAAAAGTGTAAAATGCGACTTACTTTGTATAGAATGTATCTATAAAACTATAGCAGGAATATACCTTCTTGAACAGCGGAGCGATCGCAGAACCACTACGGTGTACTGATATGATCGAAAAGTATGCTAAAAGATGATCGATTTGAACAGAAACGACAAACTAAAACATTTCAAACTGAGCATGAAAACGACAATTATTCAGTGTCTAAAGTAGGTGAAATCGCAAAAATGATTGCAAACAGAATCCATATTGCGAAGTTTTTGAAGTGCAACAGGTCCGATCTACACAAACGAGGTGTCTACGCAACGGACTCTACGCGACGGTCAATATAAAGTCGGTTAATATCAAGACAAATAATTTTATGGTGACCGAAAAAGTGTAAAATGCGACTAACTTTGTATGGAATGTATCTTTAAAACTATAGCAGGAATATACCTTCTTGAACAGCGGAAAGAGCGTAGAACCACTACGGTGAACTGATATGATCGAAAAGTATGCTAAAAGATGATCGATTTGAACAGAAACGACAAACTAAAACATTTCAAACTGAGCATGAAAACGACAATTATTCAGTGTCTAAAGTAGGTGAAATCGCAAAAATAATTGCAAACAGAATCCATATTGCGAAGTTTTGGAAGTGCAACAGGTCCGATCTACACAAACGAGGTGTCGACGCAACGGGCTTTACGCGACGGTCAATATAAAGTCGGTTAATATCAAGACAAAATATTTCACGGTGACCGAAAAAGTGTAAAATGCGACTAACTCTGTATGGTATGTATCTTTTAAAATATCGCAAAAGAGTATCAACTGAAAACAGCAGAGCGAGCGCAGAACCACTACGGTGAGCTAGTATAATCGAAAAGTATGCTAAAAGATGATCGATTTGAACAGAAACGACAAACTAAAACATTTCAAACTGAGCATGAAAACGACAATTATTCAGTGTCTAAAGTAGGTGAAATCGCAAAAATGATTGCAAACAGAATCCATATTGCGAAGTTTTGGAAGTGCAACAGGTCCGATCTACACAAACGAGGTGTCTACGCAACGGGCTTTACGCGACGGTCAATATAAAGTCGGTTAATATTAAGACAAAATATTTCACGGTGACCGAAAAAGTGTAAAATGCGACTAACTTTGTATGGGATGTATCTTTTAAAATATCGCAAAAGAGTATCAACTGAAAACAGCAGAGCGAGCGCAGAACCACTACGGTGAGCTAGTATAATCGAAAAGTATGCTAAAAGATGATCGATTTAAACAGAAACGACAAACTAAAACATTTCAAACTGAGCTTGAAAATGACAAATATTCAATGTCTAAAGTAGGTAAAAACGCAAAAATTATTGCAAACAGAATCCACATTGCGATGTTTTTGAAGTGCAACAGGTCTGATCTACACAAGCGAGGAGTCCACGCAACGAGCTCGACGCGACGGTCAATATAAAGTCGGTTAATATCAAGACAAAATATTTCACGGTGACCGAAAAAGTGTAAAATGCGACTAACTTTGTATGGGATGTATCTTTAAAACTATAGCAGGAATATACCTTCTTGAACAGCAAAGCGAGCGCAGAAACACTACGGTGAACTGATATGATCGAAAAGTATGCTAAAAGATGATCGATTTGAACAGAAACGACAAACTAAAAAATTTCAAACTAAGCTTTAAAACGACAAATATTCAGTGTCTAAAGTAGGTGAAATCGCAAAAAGATTGCAAACAGAATCCATATTGCGATGTTTTTGAAGTGCAACCGGTCCGTTCTACACAAACGAGGTGTCTACGCAACGGGCTCGACGCGACTGTCAATATAAAGTCGGTTAATATCAAGACAAAATATTTCACGGTGACCGAAAAAGTGTAAAATGCGACAAACTTTGTATAGGATATATCTTTTAAAATATCGCAAAAAAGTACCTACTAGAACAGCGGAGCGAGCGCAGAACCACTTTTGTGAGCTCATATGATCGAAAAGTATGCTAAAAGATGATCGATTTGAACAGAAACGACAAACTAAAACATTTCAAACTGAGCATGAAAACGACAATTATTCAGTGTCTAAAGTAGGTGAAATCGCAAAAATGATTGCAAACAGAATCCATATTGCGATGTTTTGGAAGTGCAACAGGTCCGATCTACACAAACGAGGTGTCTACGCAACGGGCTTTACGCGACGGTCAATATAAAGTCGGTTAATATTAAGACAAAATATTTCACGGTGACCGAAAAAGTGTAAAATGCGACTAACTTTGTATGGGATGTATCTTTTAAAATATCGCAAAAGAGTATCAACTGAAAACAGCAGAGCGAGCGCAGAACCACTACGGTGAGCTAGTATAATCGAAAAGTATGCTAAAAGATGATCGATTTAAACAGAAACGACAAACTAAAACATTTCAAACTGAGCTTGAAAATGACAAATATTCAATGTCTAAAGTAGGTAAAAACGCAAAAATTATTGCAAACAGAATCCACATTGCGATGTTTTTAAAGTGCAACAGGTCCGATTTACACAAACGAGGTGTCTACGCAACGGGTTCTACGCGACGGTCAATATAAAGTCGGTTAATATCAAGACAAAATATTCACGGTGACCGAAAAAGTGTAAAATGCGACTAACTTTGTATGGGATGTATCTTTAAAACTATAGCAGGAATATACCTTCTTGAACAGCAAAGCGAGCGCAGAAACACTACAGTGAACTGATATGATCGAAAAGTATGCTAAAAGATGATCGATTTGAACAGAAACGACAAACTAAAAAAATTCAAACTAAGCTTTAAAACGACAAATATTCAGTGTCTAAAGTAGGTGAAATCGCAAAAAGGATTGCAAACAGAATCCATATTGCGATGTTTTAGAAGTGCAACCGGTCCGTTCTACACAAAAGAGGTGTCTACGCAACGGGCTCGACGCGACTGTCAATATAAAGTCGGTTAATATCAAGACAAAATATTTCACGGTGACGGAAAAAGTGTAAAATGCGACAAACTTTGTATAGGATGTATCTTTTAAAATATTGCAAAAAAGTACCTACTAGAACAGCGGAGCGAGCGCAGAACCACTTTTGTGAGCTCATATGATCGAAAAGTATGCTAAAAGATGATCGATTTGAACAGAAACGACAAACTAAAACATTTCAAACTGAGCATGAAAACGACAATTATTCAGTGTTTAAAGTAGGTGAAATCGCAAAAATGATTGCAAACAGAATGCATATTGCGAAGTTTTTGAAGTGCAACAGGTCCGATCTACACAAACGAGGTGTCTACGCAACGGGCTTTACGCGACGGTCAATATAAAGTCGGTTAATATCAAGACAAAATATTTCACGGTGACCGAAAAAGTGTAAAATGCGACTAACTTTGTATGGTATGTATCTTTTGAAATATCGCAAAAGTGTACATACTAGAACAGCGAAGTGAGCTCAGAAACACTACGGTGAGCAAATATGATCGAAAAGTATGCTAAAAGATGATCGATTTGAACAGAAACGACAAACTAAAACATTTCAAACTGAGCATGAAAACGACAAGTATTCAGTGTCCAAAATAGGTGAAAACGCAAAAAAAATTGCAAACATAATCTACATTGCGATGTTTTTGAAGTGCAACAGGTCCGATCTACACAAGCGAGGTGTCTACGCAACGGGCTCGACGCGACTGTCAATATTAAGTCGGTTAATATCAAGACAATATATTTCACGGTGACCGAAAAAGTGTAAATTGCGACTACCTTTGTATGGGATGTATCTTTTAAAATATCGCAGGAATATACCTTCTTGAACAACGGAGCGAGCGCAGAACCACAACGGAGAGCTAAAATGATCAAAAATTATGCTAAAAGATGATCGATTTGAACAGAAACGACAAACTAAAACATTTCAAACTGAGCTTGAAAACGACAAATATTCAGTGTCTAAAGTAGGTGAAATCGAAAAAATGATTGCAAACAGAATCCATATTGCGTTGTTTTTGAACTGTAACAGGTCCGATCTACACAAACGAGATGTCTACGCAACGGGCTCTACGCGACGGTCAATATAAAGTCGGTTAATATCAAGACAAAATATTTCACGGTGACCGAAAAAGTGTAAAATGCGACTAACTTTGTATGGGATGTATCTTTTAAAATATCGCAAAAGAGTATTAAATGAAAACAGCGGAACGAGTGCAGATCCACTACGGTGTGCTAATATGATTGAAAAGTATGCTAAAAGATGATCGATTTGAATAGAAACGACAAACTAAAACATTTCAAACTGAGCATGAAAACGACAATTATTCAGTTTCTAAAGTAGGTGAAATCGCAAAAATGATTGCAAACAGAATCCATATTGCGAAGTTTTTGAAGTGCAACAGGTCCGATTTACACAAACTAGGTGTCTACGCAACCGGCTTTACGCGACGGTTAATATAAAGTCGGTTAATATCAAGACAAAATATTTCACGGTGACCGAAAAAGTGTAAAATGCGACTAACTTTGTTTGGTATGTATCTTTTAAAATATCGCAAAAGAGTATCAACTGAAAACAGCAGAGCGAGCGCAGAACCACTACGGTGAGCTAATATAATCGAAAAGTATGCTAAAAGATGATCGATTTAAACAGAAACGACAAACTAAAACATTTCAAACTGAGCTTAAAAATGACAAATATTCAATGTCTAAAGTAGGTGAAAACGCAAAAATTATTGCAAACAGAATCCACATTGCGATGTTTTTGAAGTGCAACAAGTCCGATTTACACAAACGAGGTGTCCACGCAACGGGTTCTACGCGACGGTCAATATAAAGTCGGTTAATATCAAGACAAAATATTTCACGGTGACCGAAAAAGTGTAAAATGCGACTAACTTTGTATGGGATGTATCTTTAAAACTATAGCAGGAATATACCTTCTTAAACAGCGGAGCGAGCGAAGAACCACTACGGTGAACTGATATGATCGAAAAGTATGCTAAAAGATGATCGATTTAAACAGAAACGACAAACTAAAAAATTTCAAACTAAGCTTTAAAACGACAAATATTCAGTGTCTAAAGTAGGTGAAATCGCAAAAAGGATTGCAAACAGAATCCATATTGCGATGTTTTTGAAGTGCAACAGGTCCGTTCTACACAAAAGAGGTGTCTACGCAACGGGCTCGACGCGACTGTCAATATGAAGTCGGTTAATATCAAGACAAAATATTTCACGGTGACCGAAAAAGTGTAAAATGCGACTAACTTTGTATGGAATGTTTCTTTAAAACTATAGCAGGAATATACCTTCTTGAACAGCGGAGCGATCGCAGAACCACTACGGTGAACTGATATGATCGAAAAGTATGCTAAAGATGATCGATTTGAACAGAAACGACAAACTAAAACATTTCAAACTGAGCATGAAAACGACAATTATTCAGTGTCTAAAGTAGGTGAAATCGCAAAAATGATTGCAAACAGAATCCATATTGCGAAGTTTTTGAAGTGCAACAGGTCCGATCTACACAAACGAGGTGTCTTCGCAACGGGCTCGACGCGACTGTCAATATAAAGTCGGTTAATATCAAGACAAAATATTTCACGGTGACCGAAAAAGTGTAAAATGCGACTAACTTTGTATGGGATGTATCTTTAAAACCATAGCAGGAATATACCTTCTTGAACAGCGGAGCGAGCGCAGAACCACTACGGTGAACTGATATGATCGAAAAGTATGCTAAAAGATGATCGATTTGAACAGAAACGACAAACTAAAACATTTCAAACTGAGCATGAAAACGACAAATATTCAGTGTCCAAAATAGGTGATAACCCAAAAAAAATTGCAAACATAATCCACATTGCGATGTTTTTAAAGTGCAACAGGTCCGATCTACACAAACGATGTGTCTACGCAACGGGCTCTACGCGACAGTCAATATAAAGTCAGTAAATATCAAGACAAAATATTTCATGGTGACCGAAAAAGTGTAAAATGCGACTAACTTTGTATGGGATGTATCTTTTAAAATATCGCAAAAGAGTACCTACAAGAACAGCGGAGCGAGCGCAGAACCACTACGGTGAGCTAATATGATCGAAAAGTATGCTAAAAGATGATCGATTTGAACAGAAACGACAAACTAAAACATTTCAAACTGAGCTTGAAAACGACAAATATTCAGTGTCTAAAGTAGGTGAAATCGAAAAAACGATTGCAACCAGAATCCATATTGCGATGTTTTTGAAGTGTAACAGGTCCGATCTACACAAACGAGGTGTCTACGCAACGGGCTCTACGCGACGGTCAATATAAAGTCGGTTAATATCAAGACAAAATATTTCACGGTGACCGAAAAAGTGTAAAATGCGACTAACTTTGTATGGGATGTATCTTTTAAAATATCGCAAAAAGTATCTACTTGAACAGCGGAGCGAGCGTATAACCACTACGGTGAGCTAATATGATCGAAAAGTATGCTAAAAGATGATCGATTTGAGAAGAAACGACAAACTAAAACATTTCAAACTGAGCTTGAAAACGACAAATATTCAGTGTCTAAAGTAGGTGAAATCGCAAAAATTATTGCAAACAGAATCCATATTGCGAAGTTTTTGAAGTGCAACAGGTCCGATCTACACAAGCGAGGTGTCTACGCAACGGGTTCGACGCGACTGTCAATATAAAGTCGGTTAATATCAAGACAATATATTTCACGGTGACCGAAAAAGTGTAAAATGCGACTACCTTTGTATGGGATGTATCTTTTAAAATATCGCAAAAAAGTACCTACTAGTACAGCGGAGCGAGCGCAGAACCACTACGGTGAGCTAATATGATCGAAAAGTATGCTAAAAGATGATTGGTTTGAACAGAAACGACAAACTAAAAAATTTAAAACTTAGCATGAAAACGACAAATATTCAGTGTCTAAAGTTTGTAAAAACGGAAAAAAATGCAAACAGAATCCACATTGCGATGTTAATGAAGTGCAACAGGTCCGATCTACACAAACGAGGTGTCTACGCAACGGGCTCTACGCGACGGTCAATATAAAGTCGGTTAATATCAAGACAAAATATTTCATGGTGACCGAAAAAGTGTAAAATGCGACTAACTTTTTATGGGATGTATCTTTTAAAATATCGCAAAAAAGTACCTACTGGAACAGCGGAGCGAGCGCAGAACTACTACGGTGAGCTAATATGATCGAAAAGTATGCTAAAAGATGATCGATTTGAATAGAAACGACAAACTAAAACATTTCAAACTGAGCACGAAAACGACAAATATTCAGTGTCTAAAGTAGGTCAAATCGCAAAAATGATTGCAAACAGAATCCATATTGCGATGTTTTTGAAGTGCAACAGGTCCGATCTCCACAAACGAGGTGTCTACGCAACGGGCTCGACGCGACTGACAATATAAAGTCGGTTAATATCAAGACAAAAAATTTCACGGTGACCGAAAAAGTGTAAAATGCGACTAATTTTGTATGGGATGTATTTTAAAATATCGCAAAAAAGTATCAACTGAAAACAGCGAAGCGAGCGCAGAACCACTACGGTGAGCTAATATGATCGAAAAGTATGCTAAAAGATGATCGATTTGAACAGAAACGACAAACTAAAACATTGTTAGGATGCCTGTCTACGGGAGAACTCAATAAAATCCCTTAACTACGTCTGCGGCCACCTTTCTAGAGGCGCCGACTTGAAAATGTCCCCTAATGGTCACAGTCCTAACCGAAACGGGTAGCTGCTGAGGTGACCTACTCTGCAATAAAAAAATAACAACACACTGGCCCTGCAGCATTCACCTCAACAGCGCCCAACATCAGTGTCCAATTTGGCCAACTTACTCTAATCATTAGGTATGATATTGATTATGTAAATTGATACTCTACTATGTATTTGCAATAAATAAATATAAATAAATAAATATAAATAAATAAATTTAATCTATCCTAAAACGTACGGGTAACTTAAGTGCCCGTCCACTACGTGTTACTGACTTCGTACCTATTGTGATCGACGCTTTGCTCGCTATGTTGCTTGGCAATTTTTCTGTTGCTATCGGCGTATTATTGCTCGTGTTTTCGTGTTCTTTTAATAAGAACGCTAGTTTAAGCCTTTCAATAGAAATTTGTACATCTCTATTAGGTAGTCGAACAGTATAATATTTACTTTCTCTTTTCACAACTTCATAAGGACCGTCTTACGGTGGCTGTAAAGGCTTCCGTACCGCGTCGTTTCTAATAAACACATGACTAACTTTTTCTAAATCAGGATGAATAAATATCTTTCTCGAATTAGAATGTATCTCTGTAGTTGGATGTAAATCTTTAAGTGTGCGCCGCAACTGCTCTAGGTATACGTGTTCACTCGGTGCTCCTTCCGACTTTTGTTCGTAAAAATCGCCTGGCAACCTGATACCCTGTCCGTAAACTAACTGTGCTGCACTTAAACCCGAATCACTACGCCTTGCAGCCCTTACTCCTAGTAGTACCGTATGCAGTTCCTCACTCCACGAATTATGCCCTAATCAAGCCATTAGCGCCGCTTTCATACTGCGGTGCCAACGCTCAACCATCCCATTACTCTGTGGATGATATGGGGTAGTTCTAGTTTTCTTTACTGCTAGTATTTTCATTAAACTATTGAAAAGATCGCTTTCAAACTGACGGCCTTGATCGCTCGTAATGATTTTGGGACTACCGAAACGACAAATCCATCCTTCAAAGATTACTTTGGCCACCACGTCAGCTGTGATCGTGTGAACAGGAAAAGCCTTTGGCCATCTACTGAATCTATCAATTACTGTCACTAAATACTTGAATCCCTCCTGAGTGGTCGGGAGTGGCCCTACTATGTCCACATGTATGTGTTCGAATTTTTCACGCGGTTCAAACTGTCCCACATCAGACACCGTGTGACGCGATACTTTTGCGCGTTGGCACGCTATACAGGTTTTGGCCCAAGTCCCTATATCTTTATTTAGTCCAGGCCAAAAGTACCTATGTGATACGAGTTTTCTAGTAGTCCGGACCCCGGGATGACTGATACCATGGACTGTTTCAAACGCTTTCTTTCTGAAATCCTTAGGAATGTAAGGTCTCACTTTGTCAGTAGAGACTTCACAGCAGATCGTTTTATTCGAACCTGGCACTAAGCATTCTTTTAATTGTATTCGTGAGGTATCGCTTGGTTCGTTTCGCAACATTGTAAGTTGATCGTCAACTTCCTGTTCGTCGGCTATTTCTGCGAAGTCTAGCGTTGTTGGGCAAGCGATCGCCTCGACGCGCGATAGCGCGTCTGCTACAATGTTTTCGCTACCTACTACATTGTCGCAGTCACTCCCGGCTAGTGTGGACAAAGGGTGTTTAAAAGGCACTAATACTCGAATGAAATAAAGAAATCCGGGTATAGCATTTGGCAACAAAAGTTTATTCAAATTTGCTATTTCACAATTACCTTTTAACACCTTCAAAAAAATCAAATACAAAACTTAGTAGCTCAGAATACAGTAGAGACTAGGTTAGGTTCTAATTTAGTTATCAATATCTATACTATTACAAATCTTAATGTTCACAAATTTCTAATTAAATAAAGATAAACCACCAATTTAAGAGTTTAATTACCTAAATAAATTCCAAAATTTATCCTCAAAGGGATTCCTAAATTATGCCTAAATTGTTAGCTAAATTATCCCACTTTTCACCAAAGCCAAAGTAATACAAGGAAACCAACCTTTGATTTCAACGGAGGTTACTATTTCAAATCTTTGTTGCATCAAACTACAAACAATTCTGCAACATTACCCCAAAATTTCACCGATACCGATCCATCCTCAAAACAGCAGACAAGAAGCAAATCAATCCATAAGGAAGTTCTGACTTCAAAAATTAATCCAAATGAGGTCTTAGTAAGGTCTAAGTAAGGTCTAAGTAAGGTCACTGAGGTTACAACATGATCACCAAATTGTGACTGTTCAACTTACAGACACATATCAAAAGCGAAACCTGCAAAAGCTGGCTCGCCATATAATTTCTGAATTAATTACTAAACATTTATGCTAATTTTTCTATTTGAGACCATTTTCCAGTCATTTATATCAAATCATTTTTGAAATTAATTCATCCAAATTGACATGTTGGCGGCGTCAGGAATAACTATCAAACTACAAAATAATTTGGGGCGTGCCCCATTATAATTTTCACTTCTAATACATTATTATAACAAACGTTCCACTCCGACGCACGACCAACAGTGCGGAACCGGAAAAAAGCAGCTGTCACACTTGACACATGTCAGTGTCACCATCCATCTTATCTATGCCAAAATATGGACTGAAGTCCTACATCCATTTAGCTTTTCGTTTCACGCGAACTTAGACAAAAATATACAACGTTACAATACCCCCCTCCCAAAGAAAAGAGGTTCACTACAGTGAACCGAAAGCTGACCCCAGCTTCCGTAACTGTAAAAATATGTACTGTTACCAAATGCCAAAATAAAATCAAAAATAATTTCCTTCCACTATCCAACAAGTTCAAACTAACCTAAGAAGACATTCTATTTACTATATCACTAGTTGATATTATTTGAAGGATCCAAAAGTATAAACCAAAAAACTACATCTAAGAGGCCTCAAAATAAAACTCCTAACCATAAATAAGTACAAAGCTTCGAAGCTCAAAAAAATAAAAATAAACCCGCAATCCATACAGCCATTTCATGCATTATGACTATATAATATCCTTATATTTTCTTACCGTGAAAGAAAACACAGTAACAAACATCCTCAACCTTTTTTATTATTATAATTTACTCATAATCATTAAGTAAATTATGTTAAAATCCTGAAAAAAAAAAAACATCGCCAAACCAATCTGGAATGACCTAAAGCTAGACAACAATTCAAAGTCATAAGTTACAAGAGACTCTCCTTAAAGGTTTCAGCTAAAACCAATCCCCAACCAACACCAATAGGGCAACCAATTTCACAAGAACGATTCAAACTGTTACTGTAGATCCAAAAGTTTATACCAAAAGAATATGCCCCAAAGAACCTCAAAAAAGCTAACCTTATGTTATTTAAGGGTGCTCTGCTAAAATTATTCAAAAGACCTTCAAAAGAAACTCAAAATCAACGCTATTTAAGAATATTCTATTCCAAAATATCGATAATACCACAAAAAATTCTTAACTCAAAGCTATTTAAGATTTTCTGTTCAAAATATCCAAAATCCTTAAAAAAAACTCAAAAACGCCGTTTAAAATTATTCCAACTAAAAACATCTCAAAATACCTAAAGATCCCAACGTCAACGCCATTAAAGATTGTTCTGTTCAAAATAATCCAAAAACTCAAAAAAAAAACAAATCAACTACATTGAATGTTCTGTTCAAAATTATCCAAAAGCCCTCATAATAAATTCTCAATAACAAAATATATTTCTTTTCAATTTACTCATAAAGTTAATTAAGTCAAAAATCGGGCAACAAACACATTCAAATAATTCCAAAACGACCTCATGCTAGACAACAATTCAAAATCATAAGTTTCAAGCGACTTAACTTAAGGGTTTCCGCTAAAACATACCCACAAACAAATTAATTTCATTCTTCCACAAACAAACATCTTATCAACCTCGCCTTTCATACTTCATCATACAAAAACTAAACAGTTTTATTTCTCAATCTAAATAAAACTGAACCCTTTCACTTTTGTGTTTAGAATTTTCATCAATTTAAACACAACCAAAGAAACTCTAGTCGAATCAAAACTTATGTCTCAATATCCTTAAATGCCACGAACCGAGTGAACGACCATCCATAGCCTCCAACTCGTAAACAAAATGGTGAAAAATACCTCAGTGATCCCACACCAAACAAAAAACAAACAAACTGGTGCCAAATTGGGCATCACTTGAGTGTAGCTGGACTCCCAAACTACATCACCAACCAAAAATCAAAACGCATTTCTGCGCCCTAAAACAACAAAATTTGTGGCATGTCTAGCACGGACACTAAAAACTTCCAAAAAAAAATCCTTTAAACAACCGAACTCACCGACATAATACTCCTTAGGCATAGTTACTGCGTACTCCGTCGCGGTATCCCTGTAAAATTATGTTTAAGGAATGTTGTAACAAACCAGTGCCTCCCTGAATCACGATCCCATAATATGTGTCCAATTAACCACAATCACGGTTTCATTAACTCATGAATCACTATAAATGGTTTCTAAAATTTTTGGCAACATCCGTACCAGTAGCCGCCTAATAGGAAACAAAAGAGTCGATTTACCAAAACAATGCGTTACAAGAGAAAATTGTAACTGATTTCTAGGTTTATATACAAAACAGACGCAAGTAACAATTTTAATTCGTTTTCAGAACAACTCCAATAACGCTGACACGTAACCACAATGACCCTACATTTACTTCATAACTCATTTATCAATGTACCCACAACAAAAGCAATAATTAAAATCCAAAATTATTTCAACTAATTCTCAACGCAAACTCATATAAATTACACTGTAATATCACTGTTAAGTCAAATTATTTACTATTTCTTTTGGTGGTTTATATTTTTACAAGTTGTGACCTAGGCAAATGTTTTCTTTTTACAACAAAGTTATAATGGTTAAAATAGGTGTGAAAATATCACAATCAAAACAAATACAAAATATACCTCAATACATATACAGGTTTAGAGAATTTCATTAATGCTAGGTAAAAGCAAACAAAAGGTTTTGGGATTTCACAAAATAAGGTTTACACCATAACAATAACTTTTATTTGGTTAGTAAATACAAATTGTTTGATGCAACACTAAACTTGTGGGATAATTCCTAACCAGTTAGTAACACAGGCAAAATAAACCTAAGCTAAATAATATGGTGGTTAATTAGCATTCCAAAAAAATTCTAACAACAAAGTGCTCAAAATTGTACTAATAACTAATTCTAAAGTTGGGCGCCATTTGTCTCAGTCACTCCCGGCTAGTGTGGACAAAGGGTGTTTAAAAGGCACTAATACTCGAATGAAATAAAGAAATCCGGGTATAGCATTTGGCAACAAAAGTTTATTCAAATTTGCTATTTCACAATTACCTTTTAACACCTTCAAAAAAATCAAATACAAAACTTAGTAGCTCAGAATACAGTAGAGACTAGGTTAGGTTCTAATTTAGTTATCAATATCTATACTATTACAAATCTTAATGTTCACAAATTTCTAATTAAATAAAGATAAACCACCAATTTAAGAGTTTAATTACCTAAATAAATTCCAAAATTTATCCTCAAAGGGATTCCTAAATTATGCCTAAATTGTTAGCTAAATTATCCCACTTTTCACCAAAGCCAAAGTAATACAAGGAAACCAACCTTTGATTTCAACGGAGGTTACTATTTCAAATCTTTGTTGCATCAAACTACAAACAATTCTGCAACATTACCCCAAAATTTCACCGATACCGATCCATCCTCAAAACAGCAGACAAGAAGCAAATCAATCCATAAGGAAGTTCTGACTTCAAAAATTAATCCAAATGAGGTCTTAGTAAGGTCTAAGTAAGGTCTAAGTAAGGTCACTGAGGTTACAACATGATCACCAAATTGTGACTGTTCAACTTACAGACACATATCAAAAGCGAAACCTGCAAAAGCTGGCTCGCCATATAATTTCTGAATTAATTACTAAACATTTATGCTAATTTTTCTATTTGAGACCATTTTCCAGTCATTTATATCAAATCATTTTTGAAATTAATTCATCCAAATTGACATGTTGGCGGCGTCAGGAATAACTATCAAACTACAAAATAATTTGGGGCGTGCCCCATTATAATTTTCACTTCTAATACATTATTATAACAAACGTTCCACTCCGACGCACGACCAACAGTGCGGAACCGGAAAAAAGCAGCTGTCACACTTGACACATGTCAGTGTCACCATCCATCTTATCTATGCCAAAATATGGACTGAAGTCCTACATCCATTTAGCTTTTCGTTTCACGCGAACTTAGACAAAAATATACAACGTTACAACATGGCGTATTTCTGTCGTGTATTCACTAATATAGGCTAACTGTCGTATCCGCCTAGGTATGTCCCTGTCTGAATTTACTTTACTAAATGCGAATGTTAGCGGCTTATGGTCTGTATAAATTACTAATTCGCGACCTTCGATCATGTTCCTGAAATAGTGCACTGACATATACATGGCTAAAAGTTCCCTATCGTAGGTACTATATTTAGTTTGTGTATCCGAGAGTTTCTTTGAGAAAAAACCTAAGGGTGTCCAAGTTTTACCGTTCCATTGCTGTAATACTGCACCAATACATGTATCTGACGCATCTGTCATAAGCGAAAGCGGGGTTCTTTCTAACGGGTGAGCTAAAAAGAGTAACGGCGCTTTTTAGGCTTACCTTACATTGCTCAAACGCACTCACCGCAGCTTCCGTCCACTCGATCTTAGTTTTGTCGTTCTTTTTTGAGTTGTGCAGGTACTTGTTGAGCTCGCTCTGCTGCTCCGCGGCCTTCGGCAGGTGCAACCTGTAAAAGTTAATCATACCGAGGAAGCGTCTCAGTTGCTCGACATTTTCTGGTCGTTTGTAATCTAGCACGGCCTTAACTTTTTCGTCTAATGTCCCAATTCCTTGTGATGACACATGATACCCTAAAAATTCAACGCTACTTTGCAGGAAGTCGCATGTTGACATATTTAAAGTTAGTCCGTAGTCCTCGAATCGTTGAAAAATCAATTTCAGGTGTTTTAATTGCAGTTCTTGTGATGTGCTTGCACAGACTACGTCATCAATGTAACAGAATATGTGTGAACTCTCGTCTTCTCCTTCTCCTCCAGTGATGTGTTCGATACCTTTTAAAACTACATTATCCATGAACCGTTGAAACGTTTGAGCTGCGTCACAGAGGCCAAACGTCATTCGGGGAAATTCGAACAGCCCAAACGGTGTTATTATCGCTGTTTTCTCTATATCGTCTGGATGGACTGGTATATTGTGAAATGCTCTTTTTACATCAATTCTTGAAAATAATTGCTTACCCGCTAGTCCATACGTAAAGTCTTGCATTCGGGGAATGGGGTACCGATCCGGCTTTGTAATTGCATTGAGCCGTCTGAAGTCACCGCAGGCACGTAGTGTCCCGTCCTTCTTAGGCACCACGTGGAGCGGACTCGCCCATTCGCTCTTGGATGGCCTGCAGATGCCCATGTCTTGCATTTCCTGAAATTCTTTATTAAAAAGGTTATACCTATCTGGCGGCAACGGCCTTGCCTTTGAAAATACCGGTTTACCAAATGTTTCTATATAGTGGAACACGTTGTGTTTCTGTTCGGTTTTGAAATTCATCGGTTTCGTAATATTTGGAAACTCCTTAAGGAGGTCCAGACACACGTGGTCCTTCCCGTACGTATACACGGATGGTTCTAAACAATTCGACAATGACCCCACGGTTGACAAGTTAGTAATTTTGTCCACTAATTTCTTTGCGCTTAGGTCTACTACTAACCCAAAATGTTTTAAAAAATCAGCCCCTATTATCGGTTGACTGACCTTGGCTATTACAAAGTTCCATTTAAAAGCCCTTCTTAACCTTAAATTTAATTCTAAACTTACAGTCCCAAACGTCCTTATTTCTGAGCCGTTAGCCGCGTATAACTTGTACGTTTCACTTTCACTTACAAGCCTTTTGTCCACTTGACTTAACGGTATCACTGATATATTCGCGCCTGTATCAACTAAAAAGTTTATCCTATTTTTTACGCACAACACACAGAGACGATTGTTCTCGATGGCGGCTACGTCACCTCCCGTCTCCTGGGAGCCCGCCGCGTTTAGTTTCCCGACGTAGGTTTCCAATTACACGGCTGCTCACATTTGATCGCCTGTGGGCCGTATCTGTAATGAAATCGGCTCAACCAATCCGGGCTCGTTGGTGTTTTGCTCGGCGATCTGGCTCTGAACTGCCTGCCCCGGTTCTGAGGTCTGCTGTTTCTGTGGTTTGGTTGTCCTCCACTGCTAACTTGCTGCCTCAATGATGCAACCTCCAGGCCCAGCTTATTCACCTGCGACAGCAACTCCGTCATTGTGTCGTTTACTGTGGTGTTGGCTTTCTGCTTACCTGCAGCCGCGATTTCTGCCGTGCTTTGATTATTATTTAAGCTCTCCAAAACCTTGTCTGCTATTCCCGCTAGATTCTCCAATTTTTGATCTTGGCTGGCTGCAAGCACTGCCCTGACCGCTTTAGGTAAACGTGCTATCCATAGGTTCTGCACCGTGTTTTCGCTAGCCTTGCAGTTACGCGCTAGATCACGCATTCGCCGCAGTAACTGTGATGGCTTCTGAGTACCCAGGTCTAATTCTCCCACTAACCTTTGAAATTGACGTTCCGGCGATTCTTCATAAATTTGTTTCAGCTTCTTCTTCAATTTAGTGTAGCTGTTTTCTTCTGGCGGGTTATAAACCAAATCCGCCACCTGCTGCATGACGTCACGGCCTAATTTCGCTATGACGAGTTGGAACTTCGCTTCCTCACTTTGTTTCTGTTGTTTCACCGCCGCTTCGAATTGGGCAAACCAGAGTCTGGGTAGCTCTACCCAAAATTCCGGTATATGCGCCGCGACTGAAATCACTGCTAAATTCGCTTGTTCCGCCATCTTTAACCTGTTGCGTACAGGGAGCCGCCGCCGGTCCGTTCACCTTTGCACTTCATTTATGCAATAGGTATTCTAAGAGGCAGACCCTACGGTGGAGTGGCGTTATTGTGGCGTAAAGGTCTTTTCCGCTCGGTATCGGTGCTACAGTGTATATCAAACCGGTTATGTGCTATTAGTGCGTCCTTGGGTGAGCGTTCAGTTGTATTTTGTTGTGTTTATATGCCGACAGACTCGGATGATAATCTACTAGAATTTACGGAGTGTATGGCGGAACTAAGTGCTATTGTGGAAAGTTGTGATTCGGAGTCAGTATATCTGCTAGGGGACTTTAATGCGGACCCTAGTAAACTTTTCGGTAAGGAACTTATAAAATTTTGTACTGAACAGAAGTGGCGTTGTGCAGACTTTGATATGTTAGGTTTAAATTCGGACAGTTACACTTATGTTAGTGAAGCGCATGGCTCAAGGAGCTGGCTGGACCACTGTTTGGTAACATTAGCGTCATGGTTGACTGTTAAAAATTTATATGTTATGCAGGACGTACTATGGTCTGACCATTTTCCTCTTATAATAGAATGTGATCTAAATATTGTTTCGTCTAAATTAATTGCACCAGAACAACCATATAATAAGGTGAACTGGGGTACGAGGCAAGAAAAAGAAATTAAATTATATTCAGAGTTATGTCATAAAGGTTTGAGAAATATTGATTTCCCAAAGGAATTTACATTCTGTTGTAATAGTATATGTAAAGATAGTGATCATAAGTTAGTGTTAAGTGACATGTATGATAAAATAATTAAGGTCTTGCGTGAGGCAGCTAAAGAAAGCCATGGTCAGAGGCAGCATCGGGGTAGGAAGCAATGTATAAAGGGATGGAACATGTATGTTAGTCAGGCTCATAGAGAGGCAAAGTTGAAGTTTTCTTTATGGTGTCTTCATGGTAAGCCAAAAACTGGTAGTGTTTATGACGAAATGTGCCTTAGTCGTAGGTTATTTAAGGGGAAACTTAAATGGTGTCAAAACCATGAACAACAAATAACCTTGGATATGATGGCATCATTGCATAAACAGAAAAACTTTAGCAAGTTTTGGAAGTGTTCAAATAAATTAAATCTTAGACCCGGTAGACCAACGAGAGTAGGAGACCTAAGTGACCCTCTGTCCATTGCAAATAAGTTTAGGGATCAGTTTATAGTAAGGTCACCAATACAAACTACCAGTGCTATCAGGAATACAAATGGTAACAAGGGGGAGGTGATTCTATTCACCGCCAAGCAGGTTGAAAAAGCCATTAAACAAATGACGAGGGGTAAGTCGCCCGGTCATGATGGACTAAGTGTAGAACATTTACGATATGCGGGGAGACATGTTTATAGAGTGCTGGCCATGTTCTATTCTTTGTGCTTAAGCCATTCTTATCTGCCGTCTAAAATGTTAGACACGATCGTTGTGCCGATAATCAAGAACAGGACCGGGGATATAGCTGATAGTAGCAACTATAGACCAATTTCACTGGCAACCATACTATCGAAGGTCTTGGACAGATTATTGGACGAGCATTTAAGCCATTATGTAAAGTTACAGGACGCGCAGTTCGGTTTTCAGCGTGGCTTATCGACGGAGACTGCGATTCTAGGTCTTAAGTCCATAGTAAGGTATTATACCGACAGAAAAACTCCTGTAATTGCATGTTTCCTGGATCTGTCTAGGGCTTTTGATCTGGTGCGCTATGACTTCTTGTGGAAAAAGTTATTGGATGCTAATGTTCCGGGTGAACTGGTCTCAGTTCTTGAGTATTGGTACAAAAATCAAGTTAATCGTGTCAAATGGAACAATGTACTTTCTGACCCGTACAGGTTGGAGTGTGGGGTGAGACAGGGGGGGTTGTCCTCTCCTAGGCTCTTTAATCTGTACTTAAATGAACTGATTGGTGACCTCAGTAGAGAACATGTTGGATGCTACATTGACGGTGTATGTATGAATAACTTGTGCTATGCTGATGACATGGTTCTGATGGCGCCGTCAATCAGTTCCATGCGCAAGTTGTTGAAGGTTTGTGAAAAATATGCCCTGGATCATGGACTTGTCTATAACGCAAAAAAGAGCGAGTATGTAGTATTTCAGTCGAAAAATAAAATGTCAGATAATCTGCCACCAATTACGTTATGTGGGAAACCGCTTCTTAGACAACGGCAGTTTAAATATCTTGGGCATATTGTTTGCGAAGATATGTCTGATGATAAGGACATAGAAAGGGAACGTAGGGCGTTGGCGGTGAGAGGTAATATGTTGGCCCGCAGGTTTGCTCGCTGCTCACAGGACCCTAAGGTCACACTATTCAAGGCATATTGCCAGTCTTTTTACGCGAGCAGCCTGTGGATTAAATACACTCAAAAATCGTACAGCGCCCTCCGTATCCAATATAATAACATTTTCAGGGTGCTTCTGGGGATGCCTCGCTTTTGCAGCGCGTCCGGCATGTTTGCTCAAGAACGCACTGATGATTTTTACGCCATTATGCGCAAAAAAGCAGCATCTCTGCTCACAAGGTTACGTGGCAGTTCCAATAGCATCCTGAAAGTGATTGCAGAGAGGTTTGACTCTCCCTTTTTGCGACACTGGGTTAGGTTGTTAAAATGAGCAGCACTACTTAGTTGTTGCCTCATAATTAATCGTAATTCGTATCAAGCATATCTACTAACATAGTATAAGATTATATTGTTACTAACAAATTGGATCTAGTTGTCTGAATAAACAAATATTTTATTTTTTTATTTTTATTTTATTAAAAACATGCGATATTATTACCATCTAAGTTACGCGTGTCCGTCTAGGTTCCCGGCGATCAACTGGCGTTAGGACGCGGTCGCCCGTGACTTATCGCTGCGTATGCACAACGTGATCCCTACAACATTTCAAACTGAGCTTGAAAACGACAAATATTTAGTGTCTAAAGTAGGTGAAATCGCAAAAATGATTGCAAACAGAATCCATATTGCGATGTTTTTGAAGTGCAACAGGTCCGATCTACACAAACGAGGTGTCTCCGCAACGGGCTCGACGCGACTGTCAATATAAAGCCGGTTAATATCAAGACAAGATATTTCACGGTGACCGAAAAAGTATAAAATGCGACTAACTTTGTATGGGATGTATCTTTAAAATATCGCAAAAAAATATCAACTGAAAACAGCGAAGCGAGCGCAGAACCACTACGGTGAGCTAATATGATCGAAAAGTATGCTAAAAGATGATCGATCTGAACAGAAACGACAAACTAAAACATTTAAAACTGAGCTTGAAAACGACAAATATTTAGTGTCTAAAGTAGGTGAAATCGCAAAAATGATTGCAAACAGAATCCATATTGCGAATTTTTTGAAGTGCATCAGGTCTGATCTACACAAGCAAGGAGTCCACGCAACGGTCTCGACGCGACTGTCAATATAAAGTCGGTTAATATCAAGACAAAATATTTCACGGTGACCGAAAAAGTGTAAAATGCGACTAACTTTGTATAGGATGTATCTTTTAAAATATCGCAAAAAAGTACCTACAAGAACAGCGGAGCGAGCGCAGAACCACTACGGTGAACTAATTTGATCGAAAAGTATGCTAAAAGATGATCAATTTGAACAGAAACGACAAACTAAAACATTTCAAACTGAGCTTGAAAACGACAAATATTGAGTGTCTAAAGTAGGTGAAATCGCAAAAATGATTGCAAACAGAATCCATATTGCGATGTTTTTGAAGTGCAACAGGTCCGATCTACACAAACGAGGTGTCTACGCAACGGGCTCGACGCGACTGTCAATATAAAGTCGGTTAATATCAAGACAATATATTTCACGGTGATCGAAAAAGTGTAAAATGCGACTAACTTTGTATGGGATGTTTCTCTTAAAATATCGCAAAAAAGTACCTACTAGAACAGCGGAGCGAGCGCAGAAACACTACGGTGAGCTAATATGATCGAAAAGTATGCTAAAAGATGATCGATTTGAACAGAAACGACAAACTAAAACATTTCAAACTGAGCTTGAAAACGACAAATATTTAGTGTCTAAAGTAGGTGCAATCGCAAAAATGATTGCAAACAGAATCCATATTGCGATGTTTTTGAAGTGCAACAGGTCCGATCTACACAAACGAGGTGTCTACGCAACAGGCTCTACGCGACGGTGTATATAAAGTCGGTTAATATCAAGACAAAATATTTTACGGTGACCGAAAAAGTGTAAAATGCGACTAACTTTGTATGGGATGTATCTTTTAAAATATCGCAAAAGAGTATCAACTGAAAACAGCGAAGCGAGCGCAGAACCACTACGGTGAGCTAATATGATCGAAAAGTATGCTAAAAGATGATCGATTTGAACAGAAACGACAAACTAAAACATTTCAAACTGAGCTTGAAAACGACAAATATTTTGTGTCTAAAGTAGGTGAAAACGCAAAAAAAAATGCAAACAGAATCCACATTGCGATGTTTTTGAAGTGCAACAGGTCCGATATACTCAAACGAGGTGTCTACGCAACGGGCTTTACGCGACGGTCAATATAAAGTCGGTTAATATCAAGACAAAATATTTCACGGTGACCGAAAAAGTGTAAAATGTGACTAACTTTGTATGGGATGTATCTTTTAAAATATCGCAAAAGTGTACCTTTGAGAACAGCGGAGCGAGCGCAGAACCACTACGGTGAGCTAATATGATCGAAAAGTATGCTAAAAGATGATCGATTTGAACAGAAACGACAAACTAAAACATTTAAAACTGAGCATGAAAACGACAAATATTCAGAGTCTAAAGTAGGTGAAATTGCAAAAATGATTGCAAACAGAATCCATATTGCAAATTTTTTAAGTGCCACAGGTCCGATCTACACAAACGAGGTGTCTACGCAACGGGCTCGACGCGACTGTCAATATAAAGTCGGTTAATATCATGACAAAATATTTCACGGTGACCGAAAAAGTGTAAAATGCGACTAACTTTGTATGGGATGTATCTTTAAAATTTCGCCAAAAAGTATCAACTGAAAACAGCGAAGCGAGCGCAGAACCACTACGGTGAGCTAAAATGATCGAAAAGTATGCTAAAAGATGATCGATTTGAACAGAAACGACAAACTAAAACATTTCAAACTGAGCTTGAAAACGACAAATATTCAGTGTCTAAAGTAGATGAAATCGCAAAAATGATTGCAAACAGAATCCATATTGCGAAGTTTTTGAAGTGCAACAGGTCCGATCTACACAATCTAGGTGTCTACGCAACGGGCTCGACGCGACTGCCAATATAAAGTCGGTTAATATCAAGACAATATATTTCACGGTGACCGAAAAAGTGTAAAATGCGACTATTTTTGTATGGGATGTATCTTTTAAAATATCGCAAAAAAGTACCTACTAGAACAGCGGAGCGAGCTCAGAACCACTTTTGTGAGCTAATATGATCGAAAAGTATGCTAAAAGATGATCGATTTGAACAGAAACGACAAACTAAAACATTTCAAACTGAGCTTGAAAACGACAAATATTAAGTGTCTAAAGTAGGTGAAATCGCAAAAATGATTGCAAACAGAATCCATATTGCGATGTTTTTGAAGTGCAACAGGTCCGATCTACACAAACGAGGTGTCTACGCAACAGGCTCTACGCGACGGTGTATATAAAGTCGGTTAATATCAAGACAAAATATTTCACGGTGACCGAAAAAGTGTAAAATGCGACTAACTTTGTATGGGATGTTTCTCTTAAAATATCGCAAAAAAGTATCAACTGAAAACAGCGAAGCGAGCGCAGAAACACTACGGTGAGCTAATATGATCGAAAAGTATGCTAAAAGATGATCAATTTGAACAGAAACGACAAACTAAAACATTTCAAACTGAGCTTGAAAACGACAAATATTCAGTTTTTAAAGTAGATGAAATCGCAAAAATGATTGCAAACAGAATCCACATTGCGAAGTTTTTGAAGTGCAACAGGTCCGATCTACACAAACGAGGTGTCTCCGCAACGGACTCTACGCGACGGTCAATATAAAGTCGGTTAATATCAAGACAAAATATTTCACGGTGACCGAAAAAGTGTAAAATGCGACTAACTTTGTATGGGATGTATTATTTAAAATATCGCAAAACAGTACCTACTAGTACAGCGAAGCGTGCGCAGAACCACAACGGTGAGCTGATATGATCGAAAAGTATGCTAAAAGATGATCGATTTGACCAGAAACGACAAACTAAAACATTTCAAACTGAGCTTGAAAACGACAAATATTTAGTGTCTAAAGTAGGTGAAATCGCAAAAATGATTGCAAACAGAATCCATATTGCGATGTTTTTGAAGTGCAACAGGTCCGATCTACACAAACTAGGACAAATATTGAGTGTCTAAAGTAGGTGAAATCGCAAAAATGATTGCAAACAGAATCCATATTGCGATGTTTTTGAAGTGCAACAGGTCCGATCTACACAAACGAGGTGTCTACGCAACGGGCTCGACGCGACTGTCAATATAAAGTCGGTTAATATCAAGACAATATATTTCACGGTGATCGAAAAAGTGTAAAATGCGACTAACTTTGTATGGGATGTTTCTCTTAAAATATCGCAAAAAAGTACCTACTAGAACAGCGGAGCGAGCGCAGAAACACTACGGTGAGCTAATATGATCGAAAAGTATGCTAAAAGATGATCGATTTGAACAGAAACGACAAACTAAAACATTTCAAACTGAGCTTGAAAACGACAAATATTTAGTGTCTAAAGTAGGTGCAATCGCAAAAATGATTGCAAACAGAATCCATATTGCGATGTTTTTGAAGTGCAACAGGTCCGATCTACACAAACGAGGTGTCTACGCAACAGGCTCTACGCGACGGTGTATATAAAGTCGGTTAATATCAAGACAAAATATTTTACGGTGACCGAAAAAGTGTAAAATGCGACTAACTTTGTATGGGATGTATCTTTTAAAATATCGCAAAAGAGTATCAACTGAAAACAGCGAAGCGAGCGCAGAACCACTACGGTGAGCTAATATGATCGAAAAGTATGCTAAAAGATGATCGATTTGAACAGAAACGACAAACTAAAACATTTCAAACTGAGCTTGAAAACGACAAATATTTTGTGTCTAAAGTAGGTGAAAACGCAAAAAAAAATGCAAACAGAATCCACATTGCGATGTTTTTGAAGTGCAACAGGTCCGATATACTCAAACGAGGTGTCTACGCAACGGGCTTTACGCGACGGTCAATATAAAGTCGGTTAATATCAAGACAAAATATTTCACGGTGACCGAAAAAGTGTAAAATGTGACTAACTTTGTATGGGATGTATCTTTTAAAATATCGCAAAAGTGTACCTTTGAGAACAGCGGAGCGAGCGCAGAACCACTACGGTGAGCTAATATGATCGAAAAGTATGCTAAAAGATGATCGATTTGAACAGAAACGACAAACTAAAACATTTAAAACTGAGCATGAAAACGACAAATATTCAGTGTCTAAAGTAGGTGAAATTGCAAAAATGATTGCAAACAGAATCCATATTGCAAATTTTTTAAGTGCCACAGGTCCGATCTACACAAACGAGGTGTCTACGCAACGGGCTCGACGCGACTGTCAATATAAAGTCGGTTAATATCATGACAAAATATTTCACGGTGACCGAAAAAGTGTAAAATGCGACTAACTTTGTATGGGATGTATCTTTAAAATATCGCCAAAAAGTATCAACTGAAAACAGCGAAGCGAGCGCAGAACCACTACGGTGAGCTAAAATGATCGAAAAGTATGCTAAAAGATGATCGATTTGAACAGAAACGACAAACTAAAACATTTCAAACTGAGCTTGAAAACGACAAATATTCAGTGTCTAAAGTAGATGAAATCGCAAAAATGATTGCAAACAGAATCCATATTGCGAAGTTTTTGAAGTGCAACAGGTCCGATCTACACAATCGAGGTGTCTACGCAACGGGCTCGACGCGACTGCCAATATAAAGTCGGTTAATATCAAGACAATATATTTCACGGTGACCGAAAAAGTGTAAAATGCGACTATTTTTGTATGGGATGTATCTTTTAAAATATCGCAAAAAAGTACCTACTAGAACAGCGGAGCGAGCTCAGAACCACTTTTGTGAGCTAATATGATCGAAAAGTATGCTAAAAGATGATCGATTTGAACAGAAACGACAAACTAAAACATTTCAAACTGAGCTTGAAAACGACAAATATTAAGTGTCTAAAGTAGGTGAAATCGCAAAAATGATTGCAAACAGAATCCATATTGCGATGTTTTTGAAGTGCAACAGGTCCGATCTACACAAACGAGGTGTCTACGCAACAGGCTCTACGCGACGGTGTATATAAAGTCGGTTAATATCAAGACAAAATATTTCACGGTGACCGAAAAAGTGTAAAATGCGACTAACTTTGTATGGGATGTTTCTCTTAAAATATCGCAAAAAAGTATCAACTGAAAACAGCGAAGCGAGCGCAGAAACACTACGGTGAGCTAATATGATCGAAAAGTATGCTAAAAGATGATCAATTTGAACAGAAACGACAAACTAAAACATTTCAAACTGAGCTTGAAAACGACAAATATTCAGTTTTTAAAGTAGATGAAATCGCAAAAATGATTGCAAACAGAATCCACATTGCGAAGTTTTTGAAGTGCAACAGGTCCGATCTACACAAACGAGGTGTCTCCGCAACGGACTCTACGCGACGGTCAATATAAAGTCGGTTAATATCAAGACAAAATATTTCACGGTGACCGAAAAAGTGTAAAATGCGACTAACTTTGTATGGGATGTATTATTTAAAATATCGCAAAAGAGTATTAAATGAAAACAGCGGAACGAGTGCAGATCCACTACGGTGTGCTAATATGATTGAAAAGTATGCTAAAAGATGATCGATTTGAATAGAAACGACAAACTAAAACATTTCAAACTGAGCTTGAAAACGACAAATATTTAGTGTCTAAAGTAGGTGAAATCGCAAAAATGATTGCAAACAGAATCCATATTGCGATGTTTTTGAAGTGCAACAGGTCCGCTCTACACAAACTAGGTGTCTACGCAACGGGCTCGACGCGACTGTCAATATAAAGTCGGTTAATATCAAGACAAAATATTTTACGGTGACCGAAAAAGTGTTAAATGCGACTAACTTTGTATGGGATGTATCTTTTAAAACATCGCAAAAGAGTATCAACTGAAAACAGCGAAGCGAGCGCAGAAACACTACGGTGAGCTAATATGATCGAAAAGTATGCTAAAAGATGATCGATTTGAACAGAAACGACAAACTAAAACATTTCAAACTGAGGTTGAAAACGACAAATATTTAGTGTCTAAAGTAGGTGAAATCGTAAAAATGATTGCAAACAGAATCCATATTGCGAATTTTTTTAGTGCAACAGGTCTGATCTACACAAGCGAGGAGTCCACGCAACGGGCTCGACGCGACTGTCAATATAAAGTCGGTTAATATCAAGACAAAATATTTCACGGTGACCGAAAAAGTGTAAAATGCGACTTACTTTGTATGGGATGTATCATTTAAAATATCGCAAAAAAGTATCTACTAGAACAGCGGAGCGAGCGCAGAACCACTACGGTGAGCTAATATGATCGAAAAGTATGCTTAAAGATGATCGATTTGAACAGAAACGATAAACTAAAAAAATTCAAACTGAGCTTTAAAACGACAAATATTCAGTGTCTTAAGTAGGTGAAATCGTAAAAATTATTGCAAACAGAATCCATATTGCGAATTTTTCGAAGTGCAACAGGTCTGATCTACACAAGCAAGGAGTCCACGCAACGGGCTCGACGCGACTGTTAATATAAAGTCGGTTAAGGGCATTTCTACAGAAGCGACTGATTGACCGACTGGAGCAAAAAAACCTACCTTTAAAATTGATTAACCTGTCTGAAAAAAATCACACGTATTTATACAACTCTTGGCCTGATGTAGAGCATATCAAGAAGACCACCAGGTTGTACATACGGTCTAAAAAAATTGGTTGCCTGTAAAGTCGGTATACGGGCGAAAGTTTTACGTGACAACGACTTTTTATGTCTGTCTCTCTCTTTCTTACGCGTGCCTCTCACTCGCTCTCAGTGCTGCGCGCGCGGCACACCGATCATAGTTGAGTGGGAGAGAGACGCAAGGCATTCGGCGGGCCTCTCTCTCGTTCGGTGACTCATCGTAACGTTACCGAGCGTTACACTTTTTCATAAGTGACTCCCAGCCGCAACCTAATTTAAGACGTTGTCACGTCAAAAAATCGGAAAGTTCAAAAACGGGCAGAATTTGGCCTAAAATGGAGTGTCCGGTTTCCAGAATTTACTCGTTTTCGTTTCATAACTTTTAAAATAATAAGTTGCTGATTATTATTCCTACATTCTTATAGCAAGGAATAAATAATGAAGCCATATACGTGCTTACATATATCGTGAATCCTTTAATTTGAATACAGTGACACATTTAAATTTTGTCCGAGGCTTGTGCCTCAATTCGGTGAAATTTACTTTTATGTACCTGTAGCACTAACTGTGCATAATAGGAACGCGCACTACTTGTTCCCGTTATCTGACAGTTGCCCCCGAGCGGACGAACAGTGTAAACGGGAGATCTGTAACACTCAGGAGCAATTTTCAAAGGTACGAAATCGTTCGGTGTTTTTGGTACAGGGTAATTTCTCAAATCGGTGTGCCACCTCGATTATCCATCTAAAGTATTTTATGAGATTTGTGCTAAAACTATTGAGTGTTTAACAGCTTTCTATCGTTAGGTTTAGTAGAAATTACTGTAACTCATAACATTTTTGGGTAATTTGATGTATTGTGTTATTTTCTCAATTCCATGGATCTCAATTCCGTGGAAAATGGTGCACAGAATTGAGAAAACTTACACCGAATTGAGGTTTTACTTTTATGTTATTAATTTAGCTAATTGTTGTTGTTGATTATTGTTGTTTATCGAGAAAATCAACAGCACATTCATTGCTATAACTCACGTTTTAATACATTGGGTATGGCCAATTACAGATCTCCCTATAAATTATCAGTAAGTTAGTACAAAAATACTAACAAGTGTCTTAAAATTGACAAATTAACAATTCAACAATATTATATTACGAACGTATCTAACATATTCAATTTCCTATTTTATTTGATTAATTGTATTTAAATATTAAATTATTATAAAATATTTTATGTGATTAATTGAATTTAAATATTAAATGTAACAAAATATTATGAAGACATAATTTACTAACAAACATGCTGCACCAAGTAGCTAGTTATGGAACCCCCTCGCCCTTCTGTCTTAGATTAGGGTTGCCTCAACATATTTAAGGGCAAGCTCATGTATTTTATTATCGACTTAGCCGTTTCAGCCTCAACGGCCCGTGCCTGTATTTAGAATTAGTTAGCCAGTAATAAATCATCTTCGAATCGGTGCAGACATTACTCGCATTTTAATTTTAATTAATTTAGTTAGTTTTTAAAAACTCCCCACCCGGCTCCCGATACGTAACTGGCGCAGCCGGATTTGCAAATCTTATGTATTTACCTAACGAGGTATTAAATTAGAGGTTTTTTTTTAAATTAGAGGAAACAAGGTATGTCAAATCATACGTTAAGAAAGACAAGATAACATTTATAATGGAGATACCAATAACTGATAATCATACTTATAGTTATTATAAGATTTATTCCTTACCAATACTCCACGAGTCACAAAACATCACAATATCAATCTTTCCTGAATTTCCCTACCTATTGGCGAGAAAGTCTAATTACTTACCAATTTCCAAGCCATGCCGCGCGTTCGCTGCTGGTGACCACTTCTTATGTACGACAGACAACCAAGCTGTCTACCATGAACCTACCTGTGCGGAGCAGCTTATGGAGTTTGACAATACTCTCACACATTGTCACCAGCATCAAATTCAAATCGAAGAAGTAAGAATCCAGAGGGTTAATACCAACAATTGGATCTTGTATAGTCGAAGACCAACAACGATAACTAGTCTGTGTGATAACCACGACCAGAACAGTAAGCAGCCTATTTTTGGGACTGACCTCGTTACTATTGATGAACCCTGCAACCTAGAAGTCCTTGGACTCAAAATCAATCACCATATCTACGAGTCGCTAGATACCGCGAAACCGATCCTGATCATAAACTTACCTGTGATGCACGGTCATACGAATCTATCAAGCACACACGCAATAAACATGGTTGGAGTTAACCTGGATGAAATAAAATATATGTCATATGCTCTAACGCACAGTGCGGAAGTGGAAAGTGTTTTCAGTGATAAAAAGACATTAACTTCAGTGTTAATTTAGGTTATTTTGTCATATTATGTTTAGTTATAATATGTTTAATTGTATTCCCTTTATGTGTTGCGTAAAAGGTTATTAAAAATTTTGCGAAATGATCGGAAAGATTTTGAAAATGATCGTTCTGATAGTTTCACTCTTAGGGAGGGAGGAGTTATGGAACCCCCTCTCCCTTCTGTCTTAGATTAGGGTTGCCTCAGCATATTTAAGGGCAAGCTCATGTATTTTATTATCGACTTAGCCGTTTCAGCCTCAACGGCCCGTGCCTGTATTTAGAATTAGTTAGCCAGTAATAAATCATCTTCGAATCGGTGCAGACATTACTCGCATTTTAATTTTAATTAATTTAGTTAATTTTTAAAAACTCCCCACCCGGCTCCCGATACGTAACCAGCTACTATCATGTGGTGAATTTGAACTTTCGTTCAGTTAGCAGAACGATTCCTTTAGCGCTTCAATCAAGTAAAGCAATAAAGAATAAGGATGAGAATAAGATATAAATATATACAATAAAGATAAAAAGACAAAATAAATATATAAAACAATAAAGATATAAATATATCGATGATAAATAGTATTGTGTTATCCTCTTTGAAAATTGTAATGTTTGAATTGTTTGAGTTTTAAAAAAAAGACTGATTATTAGTTATATCGAATAATAAACATGTTGATAAGTTTTTTTTTTATTATTAATATTACAAAAAAATATTGATATAGACTTTCACATAAACTATTAAACCGATAGGCCAGCAGTCAGTTAACATAACGCTTTAGGTATTTTTTTATTTTGATCATTCAAATACATTATATATACACAATAGAATGCAATACAATACAATGCATTGGATAATGTTGCATCTATTCTCAATTCGGTGATTCATTTTCTCAATTCGGTGCATCGTTTCCTCAATTCGGTGCTTTCTCAATTCGGAGCCTAACAATTCTCATAGATCAATCAACAAAATTTAGGCAAATCGTTATTTTATGTTTCAGGATGAAGTAAACTTCATTTTTTATTATTAAAACTAATAGAAAATCCAAATTAAAAATCAACCACCGAATTGAGAAAAAAAGTGCCCTTCTGTAGAAATGTCCTTAATATCAAGACAAAATATTTCACGGTGACCGAAAAAGTGTAAAATGCGACTAACATTGTATGGGATGTATCTTTTAAAACATCGCAAAAGTGTACCTACTAGAACAGCGGAGCGAGCGCAGAAACAATACGGTGAGCTAATATGATCGAAAAGTATGCTAAAAGATGATTGATTTGAACAGAAACGACAAACTAAAACATTTCAAACTGAGCTTGAAAACGACAAATATTCAGTGTCTAAAGTAGATGAAATCGCAAAAATGATTGCAAACAGAATCCATATTGCGATGTTTTTGAAGTGCAACAGGTCCGATCTACACAAACGAGGTGTCTACGCAACGGGCTCGACGCGACTGTCAATATAAAGTCGGTTAATACCAAGACAAAATATTTCACGGTGACCGAAAAAGTGTAAAATGCGACTAACTTTGTATAGGATGTATCTTTAAAAATATCGCAGGAATATACCTTCTTGAACAACGGAGCGAGCGCAGAACCACTACGGTGAACTAATATGATCGAAAAGTATGCTAAAAGATGATCGATTTGAACAGAAACGACAAACTAAAACATTTCAAACTGAGCTTGAAAACGACAAATATTTAGTGTCTAAAGTAGGTGAAATCGCAAAAATGATTGCACACAGAATCCACATTGCGATGTTTTAGAAGTGCAACAGGTCCGATCTACACAAACGAGGTGTCTACGCAACGGGCTCGACGCGACTGTCAATATAAAGTCGGTTAATATCAAGACAAAATATTTCACGGTGACCGAAAAAGTGTAAAATGCGACTAACTTTGTATGGGATGTATCTTTAAAATATCGCCAAAAAGTAATAACTGAAAACAGCGAAGCGAGCGCAGAACCACTACGGTGAGCTAAAATGATCGAAAAGTATGCTAAAAGATGATCGATTTGAACAGAAACGACAAACTAAAAAATTTCAAACTGAGCTATAAAACGACAAATATTCAGTGTCTAAAGTAGGTGAAAACGCAAAAAAAAATGCAAACAGAATCCACATTGCGATGTTTTTGAAGTGCAACAGGTCCGATCTACTCAAACGAGGTGTCTACGCAACGGGCTTTACGCGACGGTCAATATAAAGTCGGTTAATATCAAGACAAAATATTTCACGGTGACCGAAAAAGTGTAAAATGTGACTAACTTTGTATGGGATGTATCTTTTAAAATATCGCAAAAGTGTACCTTTGAGAACAGCGGAGCGAGCGCAGAACCACTACGGTGAGCTAATATGATCGAAAAGTATGCTAAAAGATGATCGATTTGAACAGAAACGACAAACTAAAAAATTTCAAACTGAGCTTTATAACGACAAATATTCAGTGTCTAAAGTAGGTGAAATTGCAAAAATGATTGCAAACAGAATCCATATTGCGAATTTTTTGAAGTGCCACAGGTCCGATCTACACAAACGAGGTGTCTACGCAACGGGCTCGACGCGACTGTCAATATAAAGTCGGTTAATATCATGACAAAATATTTCACGGTGAACGAAAAAGTGTAAAATGCGACTAACTTTGTATGGGATGTATCTTTAAAATATCGCCAAAAAGTATCAACTGAAAACAGCGAAGCGAGCGCAGAACCACTACGGTGAGCTAAAATGATCGAAAAGTATGCTAAAAGATGATCGATTTGAACAGAAACGACAAACTAAAACATTTCAAACTGAGCTTGAAAACGACAAATATTCAGTGTCTAAAGTAGATGAAATCGCAAAAATGATTGCAAACAGAATCCATATTGCGAAGTTTTTGAAGTGCAACAGGTCCGATCTACACAAACGAGGTGTCTACGCAACGGGCTTTACGCGACGGTCAATATAAAGTCGGTTCATATCAAGACAAAATATTTCACGGTGACCGAAAAAGTGTAAAATGCGACTAACTTTGTATGGGATGTATCTTTTAAAATATCGCAAAAAAGTACCTACTAGAACAGCGGAGCGAGCTCAGAACCACTTTTGTGAGCTCATATGATCGAAAAGTATGCTAAAAGATTATCGATTTGAACAGAAACGACAAACTAAATCATTTCAAACTGAGCATGAAAACGACAAATATTCAGTGTCTAAAGTAGGTGAAAACGCAAAAAAAAAATGGAAACAGAATCCATATTGCGATTTTTTTGAAGTGCAACAGGTCTAATCTACACAAGCGAGGAGTCCACGCAACGGGCTCGACGCGACTGTCAATATAAAGTCGGTTAATATCAAGACAAAATATTTCACGGTGACCGAAAAAGTGTAAAATGCGACAAACTTTGTATGGGATGTATCTTTTAAAATATCGCAAAAAAGTACCTACTAGAACAGCGGAGCGAGCTTAGAACCACTTTTGTGAGCTCATATGATCGAAAAGTATGCTAAAAGATGATCGATTTGAACAGAAACGACAAACTAAATCATTTCAAACTGAGCATGAAAATGACAAATGTTTAGTGTCTAAAGTGGGTGAAAACGCAAAAAAAAATGCAAACAGAATCCACATTGCGATGTTTTTGAAGTGCAACAGGTCCGATCTACACAAACGAGGTGTCTACGCAACGGGCTCGACGCGACTGTCAATATAAAGTCGGTTAATATCAAGACAAAGTATTTCACGGTAACCGAAAAAGTGTAAAATGCGATAAACTTTGTATGGGATGTATCTTTAAAATATTGCAAAAAAGTATCAACTGAAAACAGCGAAGCGAGCGCAGAACCACAACGGTGAGCTACAATGATCGAAAAGTATGCTAAAAGATGATCGATTTGAACAGAAACGACAAACTAAAACATTTCAAACTGAGCTTTAAAATGACAAATATTCAGTGTCTAAAGTAGGTGAAATCGCAAAAATGATTGCAAACAGAATCCATATTGCGATGTTTTTGAAGTGCAACAGGTCCGATCTCCACAAACGAGGTGTCTACGCAACGGGCTCGACGCGACTGTCAATATAAAGTCGGTTAATATCAAGACAAAATATTTCACGGTGACCGAAAAAGTGTAAAATGCGACAAACTTTGTATGGGATGTATCTTTTAAAATATCGCAAAAAAGTACCTACTAGAACAGCGGAGCGAGCTTAGAACCACTTTTGTGAGCTCATATGATCGAAAAGTATGCTAAAAGATGATCGATTTGAACAGAAACGACAAACTAAATCATTTCAAACTGAGCATGAAAATGACAAATGTTTAGTGTCTAAAGTGGGTGAAAACGCAAAAAAAAATGCAAACAGAATCCACATTGCGATGTTTTTGAAGTGCAACAGGTCCGATCTACACAAACGAGGTGTCTACGCAACGGGCTCGACGCGACTGTCAATATAAAGTCGGTTAATATCAAGACAAAGTATTTCACGGTAACCGAAAAAGTGTAAAATGCGACTAACTTTGTATGGGATGTATCTTTAAAATATTGCAAAAAAGTATCAACTGAAAACAGCGAAGCGAGCGCAGAACCACAACGGTGAGCTACAATGATCGAAAAGTATGCTAAAAGATGATCGATTTGAACAGAAACGACAAACTAAAACATTTCAAACTGAGCTTTAAAATGACAAATATTCAGTGTCTAAAGTAGGTGAAATCGCAAAAATGATTGCAAACAGAATCCATATTGCGATGTTTTTGAAGTGCAACAGGTCCGATCTCCACAAACGAGGTGTCTACGCAACGGGCTCGACGCGACTGTCAATATAAAGTCGGTTAATATCAAGACAAAATATTTCACGGTGACCGAAAAAGTGTAAAATGCGACAAACTTTGTATGGGATGTATCTTTTAAAATATCGCAAAAAAGTACCTACTAGAACAGCGGAGCGAGCGCAAAACCACTACGGTGAGCTAATATGATCGAAAAGTATGCTAAAAGATGATCGATTTGAACAGAAACGACAAACTAAAACATTTCAAACTGAGCTTTAAAACGACAAATATTCAGTGTCTAAAGTAGGTGAACTCGCAAAAATTATTGCAAACAGAATCCATATTGCGATGTTTTTGAAGTGCAACAGGTCCGATCTCCACAAACGAGGTGTCTACGCAACGGGCTCGACGCGACTGTCAATATAAAGTCGGTTAATATCAAGACAAAATATTTCACGTTGACCGAAAAAGTGTAAAATGCGACTAACTTTGTATGGGATGTATCTTTAAAATATTGCAAAAAAGTATCAACTGAAAACAGCGAAGCGAGCGCAGAACCACAACGGTGAGCTACAATGATCGAAAAAAATGCTAAAAGATGATCGATTTGAACAGAAACGACAAACTAAAAAATTTCAAACTGAGCTATAAAACGACAAATATTCAGTGTCTAAAGTAGGTGAAAACGCAAAAAAAATTGCAAACAGAATCCACATTGCGAAGTTTTTGAAGTGTAACAGGTCCGATCTACACAAACGAGGTGTCTACGCAACGGGCTCTACGCGACGGTCAATATAAAGTCGGTTAATATCAAGACAAAATATTTCACGGTGACCGAAAAAGTGTAAAATGCGACTAACTTTGTATGGGATGTATCTTTTAAAATATCTTTAAAAAAGTACCTTAACGAAAGGCGGAGCGAGCGCAGAACCACTACGGTGAACTGATATGATCGAAAAGTATGATAAAAGATGATTGATTTGAACAGAAACGACAAACTAAAACATTTCAAACTGAGCTTGAAAACGACAAATATTCAGTGTCTAAAGTAGATGAAATCGCAAAAATGATTGCAAACAGAATCCATATTGCGATGTTTTTGAAGTGCAACAGGTCCGATCTCCACAAACGAGGTGTCTACGCAACGGGCTCGACGCAACTGTCAATATAAAGTCGGTTAATATCAAGACAAAATATTTCACGGTGACCGAAAAAGTGTTTAGTGCGACTAACTTTGTATGGGATGTATCTTTTAAAATATTGCAAAAAAGTAATAACTGAAAACAGCGAAGCGAGCGCAGAACCACAACGGTGAGCTACAATGATCGAAAAGTATGCTAAAAGATGATCGATTTGAACAGAAACGACAAACAAAAAATTTCAAACTGACCTATAAGACGACAAATATTCAGTGTCTAAAGTAGGTGAAAACGCAAAAATGATTGCAAACAGAATCCACATTGCGAAGTTTTTAAAGTGCAACAGGTCCGATATACACAAACGAGGTGTCTACGCAACGGGCTCTACGCGACGGTCAATATAAAGTCGGTTAATATCAAGACAAAATATTTCACGGTGACCGAAAAAGTGTAAAATGCGACTAACTTTGTATGGGATATATCTTTTAAAATATCTTAAAAAAGTACCTACTCGAACAGCGGAGCGAGCGCAGAAACACTACGGTGAACTAATATGATCGAAAAGTATGCTAAAAGATGATTGATTTGAACAGAAACGACAAACTAAAACATTTCAAACTGAGCTTGAAAACGACAAATATTCAGTGTCTAAAGTAGATGAAATCGCAAAAATGATTGCAAACAGAATCCATATTGCGAATTTTTTGAACTGCAACAGTTCTGATCTACACAAGCGAGGAGTCCACGCAACGGGCTCGACGCGACTGTCAATATAAAGTCGGTTAATATCAAGACAAAATATTTCATGGTGACCGTAAAAGTGTCAAATGCGACTAACTTTGTATGGGATGTATCTTTTAAAATATCGCAAAAGTGTACCTTTGAAAACAGCGGAGCGAGCGCAGAACCACTACGGTGAGCTAATATGATCGAAAAGTATGCTAAAAGATGATCGATTTGAACAGAAACGACAAACTAAAACATTTCAAACTGAGCTTGAAAACGACAAATATTCAGTGTCTAAAGTAGGTAAAAACGCAAAAATTATTTCAAACAGTATCCATATTGCGATGTTTTTGAAGTGCAACAAGTCCGATCTACACAAACGAGTTGTCTACGCAACGGGCTCGACGCGACTGTCAATATAAAGTCGGTCAATATCAAGACAAAATATTTTACGGTGACCGAAAAAGTGTAAAATGCGACTAACATTGTATGGGATGTATCTTTTAAAATATCGCAAAAGAGTATGAACTGAAAACAGCGGAGCGAGCGCAGAACCACTACGGTGAGCTAATATGATCGAAAAGTATGCTAAAAGATGATCAATTTGAACAGAAACGACAAACTAAAACATTTCAAACTGAGCTTGAAAACGACAAATATTTAGTGTCTAAAGTAGGTGAAATCGCAAAAATGATTGCAAACAGAATCCATATTGCGAAGTTTTTGAAGTGCAACAGGTCCGATCTACACAAACGAGGTGTCTACGCAACAGGCTCTACACGACGGTCAATATAAAGTCGGTTAATATCAAGACAAAATATTTCACGGTGACCGAAAAAGTGTAAAATGCGACTAACTTTGTATGGGATGTTTCTCTTAAAATATCGCAAAAAAGTATCAACTGAAAACAGCGAAGCGAGCGCAGAAACACTACGGTGAGCTACAATGATCGAAAAGTATGCTAAAAGATGATCGATTTGAACAGAAACGACAAACTAAAACATTGCAAACTGAGCTTGAAAACGACAAATATTTAGTGTCTAAAGTAGGTGAAATCGCAAAAATGATTGCAAACAGAATCCATATTGCGATGTTTTTGAAGTGCAACAGGTCCGATCTACACAAACGAGGTGTCTTCGCAACGGGCTCGACGCGACTGTCAATATAAAGTCGGTTAATATCAAGACAAAATATTTTACGGTGACCGAAAAAGTGTAAAATGCGACTAACTTTGTATGGAATGTATCTTTTAAAATATCGCAAAAGAGTATCATTTGAAAACAGCGAAGCGAGCGCAGAACCACTACGGTGAGCTAATATGATCGAAAAGTATGCTTAAAGATGATCGATTTGAACAGAAACGACAAACTAAAACATTTCAAACTGAGCTTGAAAACGACAAATATTTAGTGTCTAAAGTAGGTGAAATCGCAAAAATGATTGCAAACAGAATCCATATTGCGATGGTTTTGAAGTGCAACAGGTCTGATCTACACAAGCGAGGAGTCCACGCAACGGGCTCGACGCGACTGTCAATATAAAGTCGGTTAATATCAAGACAAAATATTTCACGGTGACCGAAAAAGTGTAAAATGCGACTAACTTTGTATGGGATGTATCTTTTAAAATATCAGAAAAATGTACCTACACGAACAGCGGAGTGAGCGCAAAACCACTACAGTGAACTAATATGATCGAAAAGTATGCTAAAAGATGATCAATTTGAACAGAAACGACAAACTAAAACATTTAAAACTGAGCTTGAAAACGACAAATATTTAGTGTCTAAAGTAGGTGAAATCGCAAAAATGATTGCAAACAGAATCCATATTGCGATGTTTTTGAAGTGCAACAGGTCCGATCTACACAATCGAGGTGTCTACGCAACGGGCTCGACGCGACTGTCAATATAAAGTCGGTTAATATCAAGACAATATATTTCATGGTGACCGAAAAAGTGTAAAATGCGACTAACTTTGTATGGGATGTATCTTTTAAAATATCGCAAAAAAGTACCTACTAGAACAGCGGAGCGAGCGCAGAACGACTATGGTGAGCTAATATGATCGAAAAGTATGCTAAAAGATGATCAATTTGAACAGAAACGACAAACTACAACATTTCAAACTGAGCTTGAAAACGACAAATATTTAGTGTCTAAAGTAGGTGAAATCGCAAAAATGATTGCAAACAGAATCCATATTGCGATGTTTTTGAAGTGCAACAGGTCCAATCTACACAAACGAGGTGTCTACGCAACAGGCTCTACGCGACTGTCAATATAAAGTCGGTTAATATCAAGACAAAATATTTCACGGTGACCGAAAAAGTGTTAAATGCGACTAACTTTGTATGGGATGTATCTTTTAAAATATCGCAAAAAAGTACCTACTAGTACAGCGGAGCGAGCGCGGAACCGCAACGGTGAGCTGATATGATCGAAAAGTATGCTAAAAGATGATCGATTTGACCAGAAACGACAAACTAAAACATTTCAAACTGAGCTTGAAAACGACAAATATTTAGTGTCTAAAGTAGGTGAAATCGCAAAAATGATTGCAAACAGAATCCATATTGCGATGTTTTTGAAGTGCAACAGGTCCGATCTACACAAACGAGGTGTCTACGCAACGGGCTCGACGCGACTGTCAATATAAAGTCGGTTAATATCAAGACAAAATATTTTACGGTGACCGAAAAAGTGTAAAATGCGACTAACTTTGTATGGGATGTATCTTTTAAAACATCGCAAAAGAGTATCAACTGAAAACAGCGAAGCGAGCGCAGAACCACTACGGTGAGCTAATATGATCGAAAAGTATGCTAAAAGATGATCGATTTGAACAGAAACGACAAACTAAAACATTTCAAACTGAGCTTGAAAACGACAAATATTTAGTGTCTAAAGTAGGTGAAATCGTAAAAATGATTGCAAACAGAATCCATATTGCGAATTTTTTTAGTGCAACAGGTCTGATCTACACAAGCGAGGAGTCCACGCAACGGGCTCGACGCGACTGTCAATATAAAGTCGGTTAATATCAAGACAAAATATTTCACGGTGACCGAAAAAGTGTAAAATGCGACTTACTTTGTATGGGATGTATCATTTAAAATATCGCAAAAAAGTATCTACTAGAACAGCGGAGCGAGCGCAGAACCACTACGGTGAGCTAATATGATCGAAAAGTATGCTTAAAGATGATCGATTTGAACAGAAACGATAAACTAAAAAAATTCAAACTGAGCTTTAAAACGACAAATATTCAGTGTCTTAAGTAGGTGAAATCGTAAAAATTATTGCAAACAGAATCCATATTGCGAATTTTTTGAAGTGCAACAGGTCTGATCTACACAAGCAAGGAGTCCACGCAACGGGCTCGACGCGACTGTTAATATAAAGTCGGTTAAGGGCATTTCTACAGAAGCGACTGATTGACCGACTGGAGCAAAAAACCTACCTTTAAAATTGATTAACGTGTCTGAAAAAAATCACACGTATTTATACAACTCTTGGCCTGATGTAGAGCATATCAAGAAGACCACCAGGTTGTACATACGGTCTAAAAAAATTGGTTGCCTGTAAAGTCGGTATACGGGCGAAAGTTTTACGTGACAACGACTTTTTATGTCTGTCTCTCTCGTTCTTACGCGTGCCTCTCACTCGCTCTCAGTGCTGCGCGCGCGGCAGACCGATCATAGTTGAGTGGGAGAGAGACGCAAGGCATTTGGCGGGCCTCTCTCTCGTTCGGTGACTCATCGTAACGTTACCGAGCGTTACACTTTTTCATAAGTGACTCCCAGCCGCAACCTAATTTAAGACGTTGTCACGTCAAAAACTCGGAAAGTTCAAAAACGGGCAGAATTTGGCCTAAAATGGAGTGTCCAGTTTCCAGAATTTACTCGTTTTCGTTTCATAACTTTTAAAATAATAAGTTGCTGATTATTATTCCTACATTCTTATAGCAAGGAATAAATAATGAAGCCATATACGTGCTTACATATATCGTGAATCCTTTAATTTGAATACAGTGACACATTTAAATTTTGTCCGAGGCTTGTGCCTCAATTCGGTGAAATTTACTTTTATGTACCTGTAGCACTAACTGTGCATAATAGGAACGCGCACTACTTGTTCCCGTTATCTGACAGTTGCCCCCGAGCGGACGAACAGTGTAAACGGGAGATCTGTAACACTCAGGAGCAATTTTCAAAGGTACGAAATCGTTCGGTGTTTTTGGTACAGGGTAATTTCTCAAATCGGTGTGCCACCTCGATTATCCATCTAAAGTATTTTATGAGATTTGTGCTAAAACTATTGAGTGTTTAACAGCTTTCTATCGTTAGGTTTAGTAGAAATTACTGTAACTCATAACATTTTTGGGTAATTTGATGTATTGTGTTATTTTCTCAATTCCATGGATCTCAATTCCGTGGAAAATGGTGCACAGAATTGAGAAAACTTACACCGAATTGAGGTTTTACTTTTATGTTATTAATTTAGCTAATTGTTGTTGTTGATTATTGTTGTTTATCGAGAAAATCAACAGCACATTCATTGCTATAACTCACGTTTTAATACATTGGGTATGGCCAATTACAGATCTCCCTATAAATTATCAGTAAGTTAGTACAAAAATACTAACAAGTGTCTTAAAATTGACAAATTAACAATTCAACAATATTATATTACGAACGTATCTAACATATTCAATTTCCTATTTTATTTGATTAATTGTATTTAAATATTAAATTATTATAAAATATTTTATGTGATTAATTGAATTTAAATATTAAATGTAACAAAATATTATGAAGACATAATTTACTAACAAACATGCTGCACCAAGTAGCTAGTTATGGAACCCCCTCGCCCTTCTGTCTTAGATTAGGGTTGCCTCAACATATTTAAGGGCAAGCTCATGTATTTTATTATCGACTTAGCCGTTTCAGCCTCAACGGCCCGTGCCTGTATTTAGAATTAGTTAGCCAGTAATAAATCATCTTCGAATCGGTGCAGACATTACTCGCATTTTAATTTTAATTAATTTAGTTAGTTTTTAAAAACTCCCCACCCGGCTCCCGATACGTAACTGGCGCAGCCGGATTTGCAAATCTTATGTATTTACCTAACGAGGTATTAAATTAGAGGTTTTTTTTTAAATTAGAGGAAACAAGGTATGTCAAATCATACGTTAAGAAAGACAAGATAACATTTATAATGGAGATACCAATAACTGATAATCATACTTATAGTTATTATAAGATTTATTCCTTACCAATACTCCACGAGTCACAAAACATCACAATATCAATCTTTCCTGAATTTCCCTACCTATTGGCGAGAAAGTCTAATTACTTACCAATTTCCAAGCCATGCCGCGCGTTCGCTGCTGGTGACCACTTCTTATGTACGACAGACAACCAAGCTGTCTACCATGAACCTACCTGTGCGGAGCAGCTTATGGAGTTTGACAATACTCTCACACATTGTCACCAGCATCAAATTCAAATCGAAGAAGTAAGAATCCAGAGGGTTAATACCAACAATTGGATCTTGTATAGTCGAAGACCAACAACGATAACTAGTCTGTGTGATAACCACGACCAGAACAGTAAGCAGCCTATTTTTGGGACTGACCTCGTTACTATTGATGAACCCTGCAACCTAGAAGTCCTTGGACTCAAAATCAATCACCATATCTACGAGTCGCTAGATACCGCGAAACCGATCCTGATCATAAACTTACCTGTGATGCACGGTCATACGAATCTATCAAGCACACACGCAATAAACATGGTTGGAGTTAACCTGGATGAAATAAAATATATGTCATATGCTCTAACGCACAGTGCGGAAGTGGAAAGTGTTTTCAGTGATAAAAAGACATTAACTTCAGTGTTAATTTAGGTTATTTTGTCATATTATGTTTAGTTATAATATGTTTAATTGTATTCCCTTTATGTGTTGCGTAAAAGGTTATTAAAAATTTTGCGAAATGATCGGAAAGATTTTGAAAATGATCGTTCTGATAGTTTCACTCTTAGGGAGGGAGGAGTTATGGAACCCCCTCTCCCTTCTGTCTTAGATTAGGGTTGCCTCAACATATTTAAGGGCAAGCTCATGTATTTTATTATCGACTTAGCCGTTTCAGCCTCAACGGCCCGTGCCTGTATTTAGAATTAGTTAGCCAGTAATAAATCATCTTCGAATCGGTGCAGACATTACTTGCATTTTAATTTTAATTAATTTAGTTAATTTTTAAAAACTCCCCACCCGGCTCCCGATACGTAACCAGCTACTATCATGTGGTGAATTTGAACTTTCGTTCAGTTAGCAGAACGATTCCTTTAGCGCTTCAATCAAGTAAAGCAATAAAGAATAAGGATGAGAATAAGATATAAATATATACAATAAAGATAAAAAGACAAAATAAATATATAAAACAATAAAGATATAAATATATCGATGATAAATAGTATTGTGTTATCCTCTTTGAAAATTGTAATGTTTGAATTGTTTGAGTTTTAAAAAAAAGACTGATTATTAGTTATATCGAATAATAAACATGTTGATAAGTTTTTTTTTTATTATTAATATTACAAAAAAATATTGATATAGACTTTCACATAAACTATTAAACCGATAGGCCAGCAGTCAGTTAACATAACGCTTTAGGTATTTTTTTATTTTGATCATTCAAATACATTATATATACACAATAGAATGCAATACAATACAATGCATTGGATAATGTTGCATCTATTCTCAATTCGGTGATTCATTTTCTCAATTCGGTGCATCGTTTCCTCAATTCGGTGCTTTCTCAATTCGGAGCCTAACAATTCTCATAGATCAATCAACAAAATTTAGGCAAATCGTTATTTTATGTTTCAGGATGAAGTAAACTTCATTTTTTATTATTAAAACTAATAGAAAATCCAAATTAAAAATCAACCACCGAATTGAGAAAAAAAGTGCCCTTCTGTAGAAATGTCCTTAATATCAAGACAAAATATTTCACGGTGACCGAAAAAGTGTAAAATGCGACTAACATTGTATGGGATGTATCTTTAAAATATTGCAAAAAAGTATCAACTGAAAACAGCGAAGCGAGCGCAGAACCACAACGGTGAGCTACAATGATCGAAAAGTATGCTAAAAGATGATCGATTTGAACAGAAACGACAAACTAAAACATTTCAAACTGAGCTTTAAAATGACAAATATTCAGTGTCTAAAGTAGGTGAAATCGCAAAAATGATTGCAAACAGAATCCATATTGCGATGTTTTTGAAGTGCAACAGGTCCGATCTCCACAAACGAGGTGTCTACGCAACGGGCTCGACGCGACTGTCAATATAAAGTCGGTTAATATCAAGACAAAATATTTCACGGTGACCGAAAAAGTGTAAAATGCGACAAACTTTGTATGGGATGTATCTTTTAAAATATCGCAAAAAAGTACCTACTAGAACAGCGGAGCGAGCGCAAAACCACTACGGTGAGCTAATATGATCGAAAAGTATGCTAAAAGATGATCGATTTGAACAGAAACGACAAACTAAAACATTTCAAACTGAGCTTTAAAACGACAAATATTCAGTGTCTAAAGTAGGTGAACTCGCAAAAATTATTGCAAACAGAATCCATATTGCGATGTTTTTGAAGTGCAACAGGTCCGATCTCCACAAACGAGGTGTCTACGCAACGGGCTCGACGCGACTGTCAATATAAAGTCGGTTAATATCAAGACAAAATATTTCACGTTGACCGAAAAAGTGTAAAATGCGACTAACTTTGTATGGGATGTATCTTTAAAATATTGCAAAAAAGTATCAACTGAAAACAGCGAAGCGAGCGCAGAACCACAACGGTGAGCTACAATGATCGAAAAAAATGCTAAAAGATGATCGATTTGAACAGAAACGACAAACTAAAAAATTTCAAACTGAGCTATAAAACGACAAATATTCAGTGTCTAAAGTAGGTGAAAACGCAAAAAAAATTGCAAACAGAATCCACATTGCGAAGTTTTTGAAGTGTAACAGGTCCGATCTACACAAACGAGGTGTCTACGCAACGGGCTCTACGCGACGGTCAATATAAAGTCGGTTAATATCAAGACAAAATATTTCACGGTGACCGAAAAAGTGTAAAATGCGACTAACTTTGTATGGGATGTATCTTTTAAAATATCTTTAAAAAAGTACCTTAACGAAAGGCGGAGCGAGCGCAGAACCACTACGGTGAACTGATATGATCGAAAAGTATGATAAAAGATGATTGATTTGAACAGAAACGACAAACTTAAACATTTCAAACTGAGCTTGAAAACGACAAATATTCAGTGTCTAAAGTAGATGAAATCGCAAAAATGATTGCAAACAGAATCCATATTGCGATGTTTTTGAAGTGCAACAGGTCCGATCTCCACAAACGAGGTGTCTACGCAACGGGCTCGACGCAACTGTCAATATAAAGTCGGTTAATATCAAGACAAAATATTTCACGGTGACCGAAAAAGTGTTTAGTGCGACTAACTTTGTATGGGATGTATCTTTTAAAATATTGCAAAAAAGTAATAACTGAAAACAGCGAAGCGAGCGCAGAACCACAACGGTGAGCTACAATGATCGAAAAGTATGCTAAAAGATGATCGATTTGAACAGAAACGACAAACAAAAAATTTCAAACTGACCTATAAGACGACAAATATTCAGTGTCTAAAGTAGGTGAAAACGCAAAAATGATTGCAAACAGAATCCACATTGCGAAGTTTTTAAAGTGCAACAGGTCCGATATACACAAACGAGGTGTCTACGCAACGGGCTCTACGCGACGGTCAATATAAAGTCGGTTAATATCAAGACAAAATATTTCACGGTGACCGAAAAAGTGTAAAATGCGACTAACTTTGTATGGGATATATCTTTTAAAATATCTTAAAAAAGTACCTACTCGAACAGCGGAGCGAGCGCAGAAACACTACGGTGAACTAATATGATCGAAAAGTATGCTAAAAGATGATTGATTTGAACAGAAACGACAAACTAAAACATTTCAAACTGAGCTTGAAAACGACAAATATTCAGTGTCTAAAGTAGATGAAATCGCAAAAATGATTGCAAACAGAATCCATATTGCGAATTTTTTGAACTGCAACAGTTCTGATCTACACAAGCGAGGAGTCCACGCAACGGGCTCGACGCGACTGTCAATATAAAGTCGGTTAATATCAAGACAAAATATTTCATGGTGACCGTAAAAGTGTCAAATGCGACTAACTTTGTATGGGATGTATCTTTTAAAATATCGCAAAAGTGTACCTTTGAAAACAGCGGAGCGAGCGCAGAACCACTACGGTGAGCTAATATGATCGAAAAGTATGCTAAAAGATGATCGATTTGAACAGAAACGACAAACTAAAACATTTCAAACTGAGCTTGAAAACGACAAATATTCAGTGTCTAAAGTAGGTAAAAACGCAAAAATTATTTCAAACAGTATCCATATTGCGATGTTTTTGAAGTGCAACAAGTCCGATCTACACAAACGAGTTGTCTACGCAACGGGCTCGACGCGACTGTCAATATAAAGTCGGTCAATATCAAGACAAAATATTTTACGGTGACCGAAAAAGTGTAAAATGCGACTAACATTGTATGGGATGTATCTTTTAAAATATCGCAAAAGAGTATCAACTGAAAACAGCGAAACGAGCGCAGAACCACTACGGTGAGCTAATATGATCGAAAAGTATGCTAAAAGATGATCGATTTGAACAGAAACGACAAACTAAAACATTGCAAACTGAGCTTGAAAACGACAAATATTTAGTGTCTAAAGTAGGTGAAATCGCAAAAATGATTGCAAACAGAATCCATATTGCGAATTTTTTGAAGTGCAACAGGTCCGATCTACACAAACGAGGTGTCTACGCAACGGGCTCTACGCGACGGTCAATATAAAGTCGGTTAATATCAAGACAAAATATTTCACGGTGACCGAAAAAGTGTAAAATGCGACTAAGTTTGTATGGGATGTATCTTTTAAAATATCGCAAAAAAGTATCAACTGAAAACAGCGAAACGAGCGCAGAACCACTACGGTGAGCTAATATGATCGAAAAGTATGCTAAAAGATGATCAATTTGAACAGAAACGACAAACTAAAACATTTCAAACTGAGCTTTAAAACGACAAATATTCAGTGTCTAAAGTAGGTAAAAACGCAAAAATTATTTCAAACAGAATCCATATTGCGAAGTTTTTGAAGTGCAACAGGTCCGATCTACACAAACGAGGTGTCTACGCAACGGGCTCGACGCGACTGTCAATATAAAGTCGGTTAATATCAAGACAAAATATTTCATGGTGACCGTAAAAGTGTCAAATGCGACTAACTTTGTATGGGATGTATCTTTTAAAATATCGCAAAAGTGTACCTATGAGAACAGCGGAGCGAGCGCAGAACCACTACGGTGAGCTAATATGATCGAAAAGTATGCTAAAAGATGATCGATTTGAACAGAAACGACAAACTAAAACATTGCAAACTGAGCTTGAAAACGACAAATATTTAGTGTCTAAAGTAGGTGAAATCGCAAAAATGATTGCAAACAGAATCCATATTGCGAATTTTTTGAAGTGCAACAGGTCCGATCTACACAAACGAGGTGTCTACGCAACGGGCTCTACGCGACGGTCAATATAAAGTCGGTTAATATCAAGACAAAATATTTCACGGTGACCGAAAAAGTGTAAATGCGACTAAGTTTGTATGGGATGTATCTTTTAAAATATCGCAAAAAAGTACCTACTCGAACAGCGGAGCGAGCGCAGAACGACTACGGTGAGCTAATATGATCGAAAAGTATGCTAAAAGATGATCAATTTGAACAGAAACGACAAACTAAAACATTTCAAACTGAGCTTTAAAACGACAAATATTCAGTGTCTAAAGTAGGTAAAAACGCAAAAATTATTTCAAACAGAATCCATATTGCGAAGTTTTTGAAGTGCAACAGGTCCGATCTACACAAACGAGGTGTCTACGCAACAGGCTCTACGCGACGGTCAATATAAAGTCGGTTAATATCAAGACAAAATATTTCACGGTGACCGAAAAAGTGTAAAATTCGACTAACTTTGTATGGGATGTTTCTCTTAAAATATCGCAAAAAAGTATCAACTGAAAACAGCGAAGCGAGCGCAGAAACACTACGGTGAGCTAATATGATCGAAAAGTATGCTAAAAGATGATTGATTTGAACAGAAACGACAAACTAAAACATTTCAAACTGAGCTTGAAAACGACAAATATTTAGTGTCTAAAGTAGGTGAAATCGCAAAAATGATTGCAAACAGAATCCATATTGCGATGTTTTTGAAGTGCAACAGGTCCGATCTACACAAACGAGGTGTCTACGCAACGGGCTCGACGCGACTGTCAATATAAAGTCGGTTAATATCAAGACAAAATATTTCACGGTGACCGAAAAAGTGTAAAATGCGACTAACTTTGTATAGGATGTATCTTTTAAAATATCAGAAAAAAGTACCTACACGAACAGGGGAGTAAGCGCAAAACCACTACAGTGAACTAATATGATCGAAAAGTATGCTAAAAGATGATCAATTTGAACAGAAACGACAAACTAAAACATTTAAAACTGAGCTTGAAAACGACAAATATTTAGTGTCTAAAGTAGGTGAAATCGCAAAAATGATTGCAAACAGAATCCATATTGCGATGTTTTTGAAGTGCAACAGGTCCGATCTACACAAACGAGGTGTCTACGCAACGGGCTCGACGCGACTGTCAATATAAAGTCGGTTAATATCAAGACAATATATTTCACGGTGACCGAAAAAGTGTAAAATGCGACTAACTTTGTACGGGATGTATCTTTTAATATATCGCAAAAAAGTACCTACTAGAACAGCGGAGCGAGCGCAGAACGACTATGGTGAGCTAATATGATCGAAAAGTATGCTAAAAGATGATCATTTTGAACAGAAACGACAAACTAAAACATTTAAAACTGAGCTTGAAAACGACAAATATTCAGTGTCTAAAGTAGATGAAATCGCAAAAATGATTGCAAACAGAATCCATATTGCGATGTTTTTGAAGTGCAACAGGTCCGATCTCCACAAACGAGGTGTCTACGCAACGGGCTCGACGCAACTGTCAATATAAAGTCGGTTAATATCAAGACAAAATATTTCACGGTGACCGAAAAAGTGTTTAGTGCGACTAACTTTGTATGGGATGTATCTTTTAAAATATTGCAAAAAAGTAATAACTGAAAACAGCGAAGCGAGCGCAGAACCACAACGGTGAGCTACAATGATCGAAAAGTATGCTAAAAGATGATCGATTTGAACAGAAACGACAAACAAAAAATTTCAAACTGACCTATAAGACGACAAATATTCAGTGTCTAAAGTAGGTGAAAACGCAAAAATGATTGCAAACAGAATCCACATTGCGAAGTTTTTAAAGTGCAACAGGTCCGATATACACAAACGAGGTGTCTACGCAACGGGCTCTACGCGACGGTCAATATAAAGTCGGTTAATATCAAGACAAAATATTTCACGGTGACCGAAAAAGTGTAAAATGCGACTAACTTTGTATGGGATATATCTTTTAAAATATCTTAAAAAAGTACCTACTCGAACAGCGGAGCGAGCGCAGAAACACTACGGTGAACTAATATGATCGAAAAGTATGCTAAAAGATGATTGATTTGAACAGAAACGACAAACTAAAACATTTCAAACTGAGCTTGAAAACGACAAATATTCAGTGTCTAAAGTAGGTGAAAACGCAAAAAAAATTGCAAACAGAATCCACATTGCGAAGTTTTTGAAGTGTAACAGGTCCGATCTACACAAACGAGGTGTCTACGCAACGGGCTCTACGCGACGGTCAATATAAAGTCGGTTAATATCAAGACAAAATATTTCACGGTGACCGAAAAAGTGTAAAATGCGACTAACTTTGTATGGGATGTATCTTTTAAAATATCTTTAAAAAAGTACCTTAACGAAAGGCGGAGCGAGCGCAGAACCACTACGGTGAACTGATATGATCGAAAAGTATGATAAAAGATGATTGATTTGAACAGAAACGACAAACTAAAACATTTCAAACTGAGCTTGAAAACGACAAATATTCAGTGTCTAAAGTAGATGAAATCGCAAAAATGATTGCAAACAGAATCCATATTGCGATGTTTTTGAAGTGCAACAGGTCCGATCTCCACAAACGAGGTGTCTACGCAACGGGCTCGACGCAACTGTCAATATAAAGTCGGTTAATATCAAGACAAAATATTTCACGGTGACCGAAAAAGTGTTTAGTGCGACTAACTTTGTATGGGATGTATCTTTTAAAATATTGCAAAAAAGTAATAACTGAAAACAGCGAAGCGAGCGCAGAACCACAACGGTGAGCTACAATGATCGAAAAGTATGCTAAAAGATGATCGATTTGAACAGAAACGACAAACAAAAAATTTCAAACTGACCTATAAGACGACAAATATTCAGTGTCTAAAGTAGGTGAAAACGCAAAAATGATTGCAAACAGAATCCACATTGCGAAGTTTTTAAAGTGCAACAGGTCCGATATACACAAACGAGGTGTCTACGCAACGGGCTCTACGCGACGGTCAATATAAAGTCGGTTAATATCAAGACAAAATATTTCACGGTGACCGAAAAAGTGTAAAATGCGACTAACTTTGTATGGGATATATCTTTTAAAATATCTTAAAAAAGTACCTACTCGAACAGCGGAGCGAGCGCAGAAACACTACGGTGAACTAATATGATCGAAAAGTATGCTAAAAGATGATTGATTTGAACAGAAACGACAAACTAAAACATTTCAAACTGAGCTTGAAAACGACAAATATTCAGTGTCTAAAGTAGATGAAATCGCAAAAATGATTGCAAACAGAATCCATATTGCGAATTTTTTGAACTGCAACAGTTCTGATCTACACAAGCGAGGAGTCCACGCAACGGGCTCGACGCGACTGTCAATATAAAGTCGGTTAATATCAAGACAAAATATTTCATGGTGACCGTAAAAGTGTCAAATGCGACTAACTTTGTATGGGATGTATCTTTTAAAATATCGCAAAAGTGTACCTTTGAAAACAGCGGAGCGAGCGCAGAACCACTACGGTGAGCTAATATGATCGAAAAGTATGCTAAAAGATGATCGATTTGAACAGAAACGACAAACTAAAACATTTCAAACTGAGCTTGAAAACGACAAATATTCAGTGTCTAAAGTAGGTAAAAACGCAAAAATTATTTCAAACAGTATCCATATTGCGATGTTTTTGAAGTGCAACAAGTCCGATCTACACAAACGAGTTGTCTACGCAACGGGCTCGACGCGACTGTCAATATAAAGTCGGTCAATATCAAGACAAAATATTTTACGGTGACCGAAAAAGTGTAAAATGCGACTAACATTGTATGGGATGTATCTTTTAAAATATCGCAAAAGAGTATCAACTGAAAACAGCGAAACGAGCGCAGAACCACTACGGTGAGCTAATATGATCGAAAAGTATGCTAAAAGATGATCGATTTGAACAGAAACGACAAACTAAAACATTGCAAACTGAGCTTGAAAACGACAAATATTGAGTGTCTAAAGTAGGTGAAATCGCAAAAATGATTGCAAACAGAATCCATATTGCGAATTTTTTGAAGTGCAACAGGTCCGATCTACACAAACGAGGTGTCTACGCAACGGGCTCTACGCGACGGTCAATATAAAGTCGGTTAATATCAAGACAAAATATTTCACGGTGACCGAAAAAGTGTAAAATGCGACTAAGTTTGTATGGGATGTATCTTTTAAAATATCGCAAAAAAGTATCAACTGAAAACAGCGAAACGAGCGCAGAACCACTACGGTGAGCTAATATGATCGAAAAGTATGCTAAAAGATGATCAATTTGAACAGAAACGACAAACTAAAACATTTCAAACTGAGCTTTAAAACGACAAATATTCAGTGTCTAAAGTAGGTAAAAACGCAAAAATTATTTCAAACAGAATCCATATTGCGAAGTTTTTGAAGTGCAACAGGTCCGATCTACACAAACGAGGTGTCTACGCAACGGGCTCGACGCGACTGTCAATATAAAGTCGGTTAATATCAAGACAAAATATTTCATGGTGACCGTAAAAGTGTCAAATGCGACTAACTTTGTATGGGATGTATCTTTTAAAATATCGCAAAAGTGTACCTATGAGAACAGCGGAGCGAGCGCAGAACCACTACGGTGAGCTAATATGATCGAAAAGTATGCTAAAAGATGATCGATTTGAACAGAAACGACAAACTAAAACATTGCAAACTGAGCTTGAAAACGACAAATATTTAGTGTCTAAAGTAGGTGAAATCGCAAAAATGATTGCAAACAGAATCCATATTGCGAATTTTTTGAAGTGCAACAGGTCCGATCTACACAAACGAGGTGTCTACGCAACGGGCTCTACGCGACGGTCAATATAAAGTCGGTTAATATCAAGACAAAATATTTCACGGTGACCGAAAAAGTGTAAATGCGACTAAGTTTGTATGGGATGTATCTTTTAAAATATCGCAAAAAAGTACCTACTCGAACAGCGGAGCGAGCGCAGAACGACTACGGTGAGCTAATATGATCGAAAAGTATGCTAAAAGATGATCAATTTGAACAGAAACGACAAACTAAAACATTTCAAACTGAGCTTTAAAACGACAAATATTCAGTGTCTAAAGTAGGTAAAAACGCAAAAATTATTTCAAACAGAATCCATATTGCGAAGTTTTTGAAGTGCAACAGGTCCGATCTACACAAACGAGGTGTCTACGCAACAGGCTCTACGCGACGGTCAATATAAAGTCGGTTAATATCAAGACAAAATATTTCACGGTGACCGAAAAAGTGTAAAATTCGACTAACTTTGTATGGGATGTTTCTCTTAAAATATCGCAAAAAAGTATCAACTGAAAACAGCGAAGCGAGCGCAGAAACACTACGGTGAGCTAATATGATCGAAAAGTATGCTAAAAGATGATTGATTTGAACAGAAACGACAAACTAAAACATTTCAAACTGAGCTTGAAAACGACAAATATTTAGTGTCTAAAGTAGGTGAAATCGCAAAAATGATTGCAAACAGAATCCATATTGCGATGTTTTTGAAGTGCAACAGGTCCGATCTACACAAACGAGGTGTCTACGCAACGGGCTCGACGCGACTGTCAATATAAAGTCGGTTAATATCAAGACAAAATATTTCACGGTGACCGAAAAAGTGTAAAATGCGACTAACTTTGTATAGGATGTATCTTTTAAAATATCAGAAAAAAGTACCTACACGAACAGCGGAGTAAGCGCAAAACCACTACAGTGAACTAATATGATCGAAAAGTATGCTAAAAGATGATCAATTTGAACAGAAACGACAAACTAAAACATTTAAAACTGAGCTTGAAAACGACAAATATTTAGTGTCTAAAGTAGGTGAAATCGCAAAAATGATTGCAAACAGAATCCATATTGCGATGTTTTTGAAGTGCAACAGGTCCGATCTACACAAACGAGGTGTCTACGCAACGGGCTCGACGCGACTGTCAATATAAAGTCGGTTAATATCAAGACAATATATTTCACGGTGACCGAAAAAGTGTAAAATGCGACTAACTTTGTACGGGATGTATCTTTTAATATATCGCAAAAAAGTACCTACTAGAACAGCGGAGCGAGCGCAGAACGACTATGGTGAGCTAATATGATCGAAAAGTATGCTAAAAGATGATCATTTTGAACAGAAACGACAAACTACAACATTTCAAACTGAGCTTGAAAACGACAAATATTTAGTGTCTAAAGTAGGTGAAATCGCAAAAATGATTGCAAACAGAATCCATATTGCGAAGTTTTTGAAGTGCAACAGGTCCGATCTACACAAACGAGGTGTCTACGCAACGGGCTCTACGCGACGGTCAATATAAAGTCGGTTAATATCAAGACAAAATATTTCACGGTGACCGAAAAAGTGTAAAATGCGACTAACTTTGTATGGGATGTATCTTTTAAAATATCGCAGGAATATACCTTTTTGAACAACGAAGCGAGCGCAGAACCACTACGGTGAACTAATATGATCAAAAAGTATGCTAAAAGATGATCGATTTGAAGAGAAACGACAAACTAAAACATTTCAAACTGAGCTATAAAACGACAAATATTCAGTGTCTAAAGTAGGTGAAAACGCAAAAAAAAATGCAAACAGAATCCACATTGCGATGTTTTTGAAGTGCAACAGGTCCGATCTACTCAAACGAGGTGTCTACGCAACGGGCTTTACGCGACGGTCAATATAAAGTCGGTTAATATCAAGACAAAATATTTCACGGTGACCGAAAAAGTGTAAAATGTGACTAACTTTGTATGGGATGTATCTTTTAAAATATCGCAAAAGTGTACCTTTGAGAACAGCGGAGCGAGCGCAGAACCACTACGGTGAGCTAATATGATCGAAAAGTATGCTAAAAGATGATCGATTTGAACAGAAACGACAAACTAAAAAATTTCAAACTGAGCTTTATAACGACAAATATTCAGTGTCTAAAGTAGGTGAAATTGCAAAAATGATTGCAAACAGAATCCATATTGCGAATTTTTTGAAGTGCCACAGGTCCGATCTACACAAACGAGGTGTCTACGCAACGGGCTCGACGCGACTGTCAATATAAAGTCGGTTAATATCATGACAAAATATTTCACGGTGAACGAAAAAGTGTAAAATGCGACTAACTTTGTATGGGATGTATCTTTAAAATATCGCCAAAAAGTATCAACTGAAAACAGCGAAGCGAGCGCAGAACCACTACGGTGAGCTAAAATGATCGAAAAGTATGCTAAAAGATGATCGATTTGAACAGAAACGCAAACTAAAACATTTCAAACTGAGCTTGAAAACGACAAATATTCAGTGTCTAAAGTAGATGAAATCGCAAAAATGATTGCAAACAGAATCCATATTGCGAAGTTTTTGAAGTGCAACAGGTCCGATCTACACAAACGAGGTGTCTACGCAACGGGCTTTACGCGACGGTCAATATAAAGTCGGTTCATATCAAGACAAAATATTTCACGGTGACCGAAAAAGTGTAAAATGCGACTAACTTTGTATGGGATGTATCTTTTAAAATATCGCAAAAAAGTACCTACTAGAACAGCGGAGCGAGCTCAGAACCACTTTTGTGAGCTCATATGATCGAAAAGTATGCTAAAAGATGATCGATTTGAACAGAAACGACAAACTAAATCATTTCAAACTGAGCATGAAAACGACAAATATTCAGTGTCTAAAGTAAGTGAAAACGCAAAAAAAAAAATGGAAACAGAATCCATATTGCGAATTTTTTGAAGTGCAACAGGTCTGATCTACGCAAGCGAGGAGTCCACGCAACGGGCTCGACGCGACTGTCAATATAAAGTCGGTTAATATCAAGACAAAATATTTCACGGTGACCGAAAAAGTGTAAAATGCGACTAACTTTGTATGGGATGTATCTTTTAAAATATCGCAAAAAAGTACCTACTAGAACAGCGGAGCGAGCGCAGAACCACTACGGTGAGCTAATATGATCGAAAAGTATGCTTAAAGATGATCGATTTGAACAGAAACGACAAACTAAATCATTTCAAACTGAGCATGAAAACGACAAATATTCAGTGTCTAAAGTAGGTAAAAACGCAAAAAATATTTCAAACAGAATCCATATTGCGATGTTTTGGAAGTGCAACAGGTCCGATCTACACAAACGAGGTGTCGACGCAACAAGCTTTTCGCGACGGTCAATATAAAATGGGGAAATATCAAGACAAAATATTTCACGGTGACCGAAAAAGTGTAAAATGCGACTAACTTTGTATGGGATGTATCTTTAAAATATCGCAAAAAAGTATCAACTGAAAACAGCGAAGCGAGCGCAGAACCACAACGGTGAGCTAATATGATCGAAAAGTATGCTAAAAGATGATCGATTTGAACAGAAACGACAAACTAAAACATTTCAAACTGAGCTTGAAAACGACAAATATTCAGTGTCTAAAGTAGATGAAATCGCAAAAATGATTGCAAACAGAATCCATATTGCGAAGTTTTTGAAGTGCAACAGGTCCGATCTACACAAACGAGGTGTCTACGCAACGGGCTTTACGCGACGGTCAATATAAAGTCGGTTCATATCAAGACAAAATATTTCACGGTGACCGAAAAAGTATAAAATGCGACTAACTTTGTATGGGATGTATCTTTTAAAATATCGCAAAAAAGTACCTACTAGAACAGCGGAGCGAGCTCAGAACCACTTTTGTGAGCTCATATGATCGAAAAGTATGCTAAAAGATGATCGATTTGAACAGAAACGACAAACTAAATCATTTCAAACTGAGCATGAAAACGACAAATATTCAGTGTCTAAAGTAAGTGAAAACGCAAAAAAAAAATGGAAACAGAATCCATATTGCGAATTTTTTGAAGTGCAACAGGTCTGATCTACACAAGCGAGGAGTCCACGCAACGGGCTCGACGCGACTGTCAATATAAAGTCGGTTAATATCAAGACAAAATATTTCACGGTGACCGAAAAAGTGTAAAATGCGACTAACTTTGTATGGGATGTATCTTTTAAAATATCGCAAAAAAGTACCTACTAGAACAGCGGAGCGAGCGCAGAACCACTACGGTGAGCTAATATGATCGAAAAGAATGCTAAAAGATGATTGATTTGAACAGAAACGACAAACTAAAACATTTCAAACTAAGCTTGAAAACGACAAATATATTAAGTGTCTAAAGTAGGTGAAATCGCAAAAATGATTGCAAACAGAATCCATATTGCGATGTTTTTGAAGTGCAACAGGTCCGATCTCCACAAACGAGGTGTCTACGCAACGGACTCGACGCGACTGTCAATATAAAGTCGGTTAATATCAAGACAAAATATTTCACGGTGACCGAAAAAGTGTAAAATGCGACTAACTTTGTATGGGATGTATCTTAAAATATCGCAAAAAAGTATCAACTGAAAACAGCGAAGCGAGCGCAGAACCACAACGGTGAGCTAATATGATCGAAAAGTATGCTAAAAGATGATCGATTTGAACAGAAACGACAAACTAAAACATTTCAAACTGAGCTTGAAAACGACAAATATTAAGTGTCTAAAGTAGGTGAAATCGCAAAAATGATTGCAAACAGAATCCATATTGCGATGTTTTTGAAGTGCAACAGGTCCGATCTCCACAAACGAGGTGTCTACGCAACGGGCTCGACGCGACTGACAATATAAAGTCGGTTAATATCAAGACAAAAAATTTCACGGTGACCGAAAAAGTGTAAAATGCGACTAATTTTGTATGGGATGTATTTTAAAATATCGCAAAAAAGTATCAACTGAAAACAGCGAAGCGAGCGCAGAACCACTACGGTGAGCTAATATGATCGAAAAGTATGCTAAAAGATGATCGATTTGAACAGAAACGACAAACTAAATCATTTCAAACTGAGCATGAAAACGACAAATATTCAGTGTCTAAAGTAAGTGAAAACGCAAAAAAAAAAATGGAAACAGAATCCATATTGCGAATTTTTTGAAGTGCAACAGGTCTGATCTACACAAGCGAGGAGTCCACGCAACGGGCTCGACGCGACTGTCAATATAAAGTCGGTTAATATCAAGACAAAATATTTCACGGTGACCGAAAAAGTGTAAAATGCGACTAACTTTGTATGGGATGTATCTTTTAAAATATCGCAAAAAAGTACCTACTAGAACAGCGGAGCGAGCGCAGAACCACTACGGTGAGCTAATATGATCGAAAAGAATGCTAAAAGATGATTGATTTGAACAGAAACGACAAACTAAAACATTTCAAACTAAGCTTGAAAACGACAAATATATTAAGTGTCTAAAGTAGGTGAAATCGCAAAAATGATTGCAAACAGAATCCATATTGCGATGTTTTTGAAGTGCAACAGGTCCGATCTCCACAAACGAGGTGTCTACGCAACGGACTCGACGCGACTGTCAATATAAAGTCGGTTAATATCAAGACAAAATATTTCACGGTGACCGAAAAAGTGTAAAATGCGACTAACTTTGTATGGGATGTATCTTAAAATATCGCAAAAAAGTATCAACTGAAAACAGCGAAGCGAGCGCAGAACCACAACGGTGAGCTAATATGATCGAAAAGTATGCTAAAAGATGATCGATTTGAACAGAAACGACAAACTAAAACATTTCAAACTGAGCTTGAAAACGACAAATATTAAGTGTCTAAAGTAGGTGAAATCGCAAAAATGATTGCAAACAGAATCCATATTGCGATGTTTTTGAAGTGCAACAGGTCCGATCTCCACAAACGAGGTGTCTACGCAACGGGCTCGACGCGACTGACAATATAAAGTCGGTTAATATCAAGACAAAAAATTTCACGGTGACCGAAAAAGTGTAAAATGCGACTAATTTTGTATGGGATGTATTTTAAAATATCGCAAAAAAGTATCAACTGAAAACAGCGAAGCGAGCGCAGAACCACTACGGTGAGCTAATATGATCGAAAAGTATGCTAAAAGATGATCGATTTGAACAGAAACGACAAACTAAATCATTTCAAACTGAGCATGAAAATGACAAATATTCAGTGTCTAAAGTAGGTGAAAACGCAAAAAAAAATGGAAACAGAATCCATATTGCGAATTTTTTGAAGTGCAACAGGTCTGATCTACACAAGCGAGGAGTCCACGCAACGGGCTCGACGCGACTGTCAATATAAAGTCGGTTAATATCAAGACAAAATATTTCACGGTGACCGAAAAAGTGTAAAATGCGACTAACTTTGTATGGGATGTTTCTCTTAAAATATCGCAAAAAAGTATCAACTGAAAACAGCGAAGCGAGCGCAGAAAACCTACGGTGAGCTAATATGATCGAAAAGTATGCTAAAAGATGATCGATTTGAACAGAAACGACAAACTAAAACATTTCAAACTGAGCTTGAAAACGACAAATATTTAGTGTCTAAAGTAGGTGAAATCGCAAAAATGATTGCAAACAGAATCCATATTGCGATGTTTTTGAAGTGCAACAGGTCCGATCTACACAAACGAGGTGTCTACGCAACAGGCTCTACGCGACGGTCAATATAAAGTCGGTTAATATCAAGACAAAATATTTCACGGTGACCGAAAAAGTGTAAAACGCGACTAACTTTGTATGGGATGTTTCACTTAAAATATCGCAAAAAAGTATCAACTGAAAACAGCGAAGCGAGCGCAGAAACACTGCGGTGAGCTAATATGATCGAAAAGTATGCTAAAAGATGATCAATTTGAACAGAAACGACAAACTAAAAAATTTCAAACTGAGCTTTATAACGACAAATATTCAGTGTCTAAAGTAGGTGAAATTGCAAAAATGATTGCAAACAGAATCCATATTGCGAATTTTTTGAAGTGCAACAGGTCTGATCTACACAAGCGAGGAGTCCACGCAACGGGCTCGACGCGACTGTCAATATAAAGTCGGTTAATATCAAGACAAAATATTTCACGGTGACCGAAAAAGTGTAAAATGCGACTAACTTTGTATGGGATGTATCTTTTAAAATATCGCAAAAAAGTACCTACTAGAACAGCGGAGCGAGCGCAGAACCACTACGGTGAGCTAATATGATCGAAAAGTATGCTTAAAGATGATCGATTTGAACAGAAACGACAAACTAAAACATTTCAAACTGAGCATGAAAACGACAAATATTCAGTGTCTAAAGTAGGTGAAATCGCAAAAATGATTGCAAACAGAATCCAAATTGAGAAGTTTTTGAAGTGCAACAGGTCCGATCTCCACAAACGAGGTGTCTACGCAACGGGCTCGACGCGACTGTCAATATAAAATCGGTTAATATCAAGACAAAATATTTCACGGTGACCGAAAAAGTGTAAAATGCGACTAACTTTGTATGGGATGTATCTTTAAAATATCGCAAAAAAGTATCAACTGAAAACAGCGAAGCGAGCGCAGAACCACAACGGTGAGCTAATATGATCGAAAAGTATGCTAAAAGATGATCGATTTGAACAGAAACGACAAACTAAAACATTTCAAACTGAGCTTGAAAACGACAAATATTCAGTGTCTAAAGTAGATGAAATCGCAAAAATGATTGCAAACAGAATCCATATTGCGAAGTTTTTGAAGTGCAACAGGTCCGATCTACACAAACGAGGTGTCTACGCAACGGGCTTTACGCGACGGTCAATATAAAGTCGGTTCATATCAAGACAAAATATTTCACGGTGACCGAAAAAGTGTAAAATGCGACTAACTTTGTATGGGATGTATCTTTTAAAATATCGCAAAAAAGTACCTACTAGAACAGCGGAGCGAGCTCAGAACCACTTTTGTGAGCTCATTTGATCGAAAAGTATGCTAAAAGATGATCGATTTGAACAGAAACGACAAACTAAATCATTTCAAACTGAGCATGAAAACGACAAATATTCAGTGTCTAAAGTAAGTGAAAACGCAAAAAAAAAAATGGAAACAGAATCCATATTGCGAATTTTTTGAAGTGCAACAGGTCTGATCTACACAAGCGAGGAGTCCACGCAACGGGCTCGACGCGACTGTCAATATAAAGTCGGTTAATATCAAGACAAAATATTTCACGGTGACCGAAAAAGTGTAAAATGCGACTAACTTTGTATGGGATGTATCTTTTAAAATATCGCAAAAAAGTACCTACTAGAACAGCGGAGCGAGCGCAGAGCCACTACGGTGAGCTAATATGATCGAAAAGAATGCTAAAAAATGATTGATTTGAACAGAAACGACAAACTAAAACATTTCAAACTGAGCTTGAAAACGACAAATATATTAAGTGTCTAAAGTAGGTGAAATCGCAAAAATGATTGCAAACAGAATCCATATTGCGATGTTTTTGAAGATCAACAGGTCCGATCTCCACAAACGAGGTGTCTACGCAACGGGCTCGACGCGACTGTCAATATAAAGTAAGTTAATATCAAGACAAAATATTTCACGGTGACCGAAAAAGTGTAAAATGCGACTAACTTTGTATGGGATGTATCTTTAAAATATCGCAAAAAAGTATCAACTGAAAACAGCGAAGCGAGCGCAGAACCACAACGGTGAGCTAATATGATCGAAAAGTATGCTAAAAGATGATCGATTTGAACAGAAACGACAAACTAAAACATTTCAAACTGAGCTTGAAAACGACAAATATTAAGTGTCTAAAGTAGGTGAAATCGCAAAAATGATTGCAAACAGAATCCATATTGCGATGTTTTTGAAGTGCAACAGGTCCGATCTCCACAAACGAGGTGTCTACGCAACGGGCTCGACGCGACTGTCAATATAAAGTCGGTTAATATCAAGACAAAATATTTCATGGTGACCGAAAAAGTGTAAAATGCGACAAACTTTGTATGGGATGTATCTTTTAAAATATCGCAAAAAATTACCTACTAGAACAGCGGAGCGAGCGCAGAACCACTTTTGTGAGCTCATATGATCGAAAAGTATGCTAAAAGATGATCGATTTGAACAGAAACGACAAACTAAATCATTTCAAACTGAGCATGAAAATGACAAATATTCAGTGTCTAAAGTAGGTGAAAACGCAAAAAAAAATGGAAACAGAATCCATATTGCGAATTTTTTGAAGTGCAACAGGTCTGATCTACACAAGCGAGGAGTCCACGCAACGGGCTCGACGCGACTGTCAATATAAAGTCGGTTAATATCAAGACAAAATATTTCACGGTGACCGAAAAAGTGTAAAATGCGACTAACTTTGTATGGGATGTTTCTCTTAAAATATCGCAAAAAAGTATCAACTGAAAACAGCGAAGCGAGCGCAGAAAACCTACGGTGAGCTAATATGATCGAAAAGTATGCTAAAAGATGATCGATTTGAACAGAAACGACAAACTAAAACATTTCAAACTGAGCTTGAAAACGACAAATATTTAGTGTCTAAAGTAGGTGAAATCGCAAAAATGATTGCAAACAGAATCCATATTGCGATGTTTTTGAAGTGCAACAGGTCCGATCTACACAAACGAGGTGTCTACGCAACAGGCTCTACGCGACGGTCAATATAAAGTCGGTTAATATCAAGACAAAATATTTCACGGTGACCGAAAAAGTGTAAAACGCGACTAACTTTGTATGGGATGTTTCACTTAAAATATCGCAAAAAAGTATCAACTGAAAACAGCGAAGCGAGCGCAGAAACACTGCGGTGAGCTAATATGATCGAAAAGTATGCTAAAAGATGATCAATTTGAACAGAAACGACAAACTAAAAAATTTCAAACTGAGCTTTATAACGACAAATATTCAGTGTCTAAAGTAGGTGAAATTGCAAAAATGATTGCAAACAGAATCCATATTGCGAATTTTTTGAAGTGCCACAGGTCCGATCTACACAAACGAGGTGTCTACGCAACGGGCTCGACGCGACTGTCAATATAAAGTCGGTTAATATCAAGACAAAATATTTCACGGTGACCGAAAAAGTGTAAAATGCGACTACCTTTGTATGGGATGTATTATTTAAAATATCGCAAAAAAGTACCTACTAGTACAGCGGAGCGAGCGCAGAACCACAACGGTGAGCTGATATGATCGAAAAGTATGCTAAAAGATGATCGATTTGACCAGAAACGACAAACTAAAACATTTCAAACTGAGCTTGAAAACGACAAATATTTAGTGTCTAAAGTAGGTGAAATCGCAAAAATGATTGCAAACAGAATCCATATTGCGATGTTTTTGAAGTGCAACAGGTCCGATCTACACAAACTAGGTGTCTACGCAACGGGCTCGACGCGACTGTCAATATAAAGTCGGTTAATATCAAGACAAAATATTTTACGGTGACCGAAAAAGTGTAAAATGCGACTAACTTTGTATGGGATGTATCTTTTAAAATATCGCAAAAGAGTATCAACTGAAAACAGCGAAGCGAGCGCAGAAACACTACGGTGAGCTAATATGATCGAAAAGTATGCTAAAAGATGATCGATTTGAACAGAAACGGCAAACTAAAACATTTCAAACTGAGCTTGAAAACGACAAATATTTAGTGTCTAAAGTAGGTGAAATCGCAAAAATGATTGCAAACAGAATCCATATTGCGATGTTTTTGAAGTGCAACAGGTCCGATCTACACAAACGAGGTGTCTACGCAACAGGCTCTACGCGACGGTCAATATAAAGTCGGTTAATATCAAGACAAAATATTTCACGGTTACCGAAAAAGTGTAAAATGCGACTAACTTTGTATGGGATGTTTCTCTTAAAATATCGCAAAAAAGTATCAACTGAAAACAGCGAAGCGAGCGCAGAAACACTGCGGTGAGCTAATATGATCGAAAAGTATGCTAAAAGATGATCAATTTGAACAGAAACGACAAACTAAAACATTTCAAACTGAGCTTGAAAACGACAAATATTTAGTGTCTAAAGTAGGTGAAATCGCAAAAATGATTGCAAACAGAATCCACATTGCGAAGTTTTTGAAGTGCAACAGGTCCGATCTACACAAACGAGGTGTCTACGCAACGGGCTCGACGCGACTGTCAATATAAAGTCGGTTAATATCAATACAAAATATTTCACGGTGACCGAAAAAGTGTAAAATGCGACAAACTTTGTATGGGATGTATTATTTAAAATATCGCAAAAAAGTACCTACTAGTACAGCGGAGCGAGCGCAGAACCACTACGGTGAGCTAATATGATCGAAAAGTATGCTAAAAGATGATCGATTTGAACAGAAACGACAAACTAAAACATTTCAAACTGAGCTTGAAAACGACAAATATTTAGTGTCTAAAGTAGGTGAAATCGTAAAAATGATTGCAAACAGAATCCATATTGCGAATTTTTTTAGTGCAACAGGTCTGATCTACACAAGCGAGGAGTCCACGCAACGGGCTCGACGCGACTGTCAATATAAAGTCGGTTAATATCAAGACAAAATATTTCACGGTGACCGAAAAAGTGTAAAATGCGACTTACTTTGTATGGGATGTATCTTTTAAAATATCGCAAAAAAGTACCTACTAGAACAGCGGAGCGAGCGCAGAACCACTACGGTGAGCTGATATGATCGAAAAGTATGCTAAAAGATGATCGATTTGACCAGAAACGACAAACTAAAACATTTCAAACTGAGCTTGAAAACGACAAATATTTAGTGTCTAAAGTAGGTGAAATCGCAAAAATGATTGCAAACAGAATCCATATTGCGAATTTTTTTAGTGCAACAGGTCTGATCTACACAAGCGAGGAGTCCACGCAACGGGCTCGACGCGACTGTCAATATAAAGTCGGTTAATATCAAGACAAAATATTTCACGGTGACCGAAAAAGTGTAAAATGCGACTTACTTTGTATGGGATGTATCTTTTAAAATATCGCAAAAAAGTACCTACTAGAACAGCGGAGCGAGCGCAGAACCACTACGGTGAGCTAATATGATCGAAAAGTATGCTTAAAGATGATCGATTTGAACAGAAACGATAAACTAAAAAAATTCAAACTGAGCTTTAAAACGACAAATATTCAGTGTCTTAAGTAGGTGAAATCGTAAAAATTATTGCAAACAGAATCCATATTGCGATGTTTTTGAAGTGCAACAGGTCTGATCTACACAAGCAAGGAGTCCACGCAACGGGCTCGACGCGACTGTTAATATAAAGTCGGTTAAGGGCATTTCTACAGAAGCGACTGATTGACCGACTGGAGCAAAAAACCTACCTTTAAAATTGATTAACGTGTCTGAAAAAAATCACACGTATTTATACAACTCTTGGCCGGATGTAGAGCATATCAAGAAGACCACCAGGTTGTACATACGGTCTAAAAAAATTGGTTGCCTGTATAGTCGGTATACGGGCGAAAGTTTTACGTGACAACGACTTTTTATGTCTGTCTCTCTCGTTCTTACGCGTGCCTCTCACTCGCTCTCAGTGCTGCGCGCGCGGCAGACCGATCATAGTTGAGTGGGAGAGAGACGCAAGGCATTCGGCGGGCCTCTCTCTCGTTCGGTGACTCATCGTAACGTTACCGAGCGTTACACTTTTTCATAAGTGACTCCCAGCCGCAACCTAATTTAAGACGTTGTCACGTCAAAAAATCGGAAAGTTCAAAAACGGGCAGAATTTGGCCTAAAATGGAGTGTCCGGTTTCCAGAATTTACTCGTTTTCGTTTCATAACTTTTAAAATAATAAGTTGCTGATTATTATTCCTACATTCTTATAGCAAGGAATAAATAATGAAGCCATATACGTGCTTACATATATCGTGAATCCTTTAATTTGAATACAGTGACACATTTAAATTTTGTCCGAGGCTTGTGCCTCAATTCGGTGAAATTTACTTTTATGTACCTGTAGCACTTACTGTGCATAATAGGAACGCGCACTACTTGTTCCCGTTATCTGACAGTTGCCCCCGAGCGGACGAACAGTGTAAACGGGAGATCTGTAACACTCAGGAGCAATTTTCAAAGGTACGAAATCGTTCGGTGTTTTTGGTACAGGGTAATTTCTCAAATCGGTGTGCCACCTCGATTATCCATCTAAAGTATTTTATGAGATTTGTGCTAAAACTATTGAGTGTTTAACAGCTTTCTATCGTTAGGTTTAGTAGAAATTACTGTAACTCATAACATTTTTGGGTAATTTGATGTATTGTGTTATTTTCTCAATTCCATGGATCTCAATTCCGTGGAAAATGGTGCACAGAATTGAGAAAACTTACACCGAATTGAGCTTTTACTTTTATGTTATTAATTTAGCTAATTGTTGTTGTTGATTATTGTTGTTTATCGAGAAAATCAACAGCACATTCATTGCTATAACTCACGTTTTAATACATTGGGTATGGCCAATTACAGATCTCCCTATAAATTATCAGTAAGTTAGTACAAAAATACTAACAAGTGTCTTAAAATTGACAAATTAACAATTCAACAATATTATATTACGAACGTATCTAACATATTCAATTTCCTATTTTATTTGATTAATTGTATTTAAATATTAAATTATTATAAAATATTTTATGTGATTAATTGAATTTAAATATTAAATGTAACAAAATATTATGAAGACATAATTTACCATCAAACATGCTGCACCAAGTAGCTAGTTATGGAACCCCCTCGCCCTTCTGTCTTAGATTAGGGTTGCCTCAACATATTTAAGGGCAAGCTCATGTATTTTATTATCGACAGCCATTTCAGCCTCAACGGCCCGTGCCTGTATTTAGAATTAGTTAGCCAGTAATAAATCATCTTCGAATCGGTGCAGACATTACTCGCATTTTAATTTTAATTAATTTAGTTAGTTTTTAAAAACTCCCCACCCGGCTCCCGATACGTAACTGGCGCAGCCGGATTTGCAAATCTTATGTATTTACCTAACGAGGTATTAAATTAGAGGTTTTTTTTTAAATTAGAGGAAACAAGGTATGTCAAATCATACGTTAAGAAAGACAAGATAACATTTATAATGGAGATACCAATAACTGATAATCATACTTATAGTTATTATAAGATTTATTCCTTACCAATACTCCACGAGTCACAAAACATCACAATATCAATCTTTCCTGAATTTCCCTACCTATTGGCGAGAAAGTCTAATTACTTACCAATTTCCAAGCCATGCCGCGCGTTCGCTGCTGGTGACCACTTCTTATGTACGACAGACAACCAAGCTGTCTACCATGAACCTACCTGTGCGGAGCAGCTTATGGAGTTTGACAATACTCTCACACATTGTCACCAGCATCAAATTCAAATCGAAGAAGTAAGAATCCAGAGGGTTAATACCAACAATTGGATCTTGTATAGTCGAAGACCAACAACGATAACTAGTCTGTGTGATAACCACGACCAGAACAGTAAGCAGCCTATTTTTGGGACTGACCTCGTTACTATTGATGAACCCTGCAACCTAGAAGTCCTTGGACTCAAAATCAATCACCATATCTACGAGTCGCTAGATACCGCGAAACCGATCCTGATCATAAACTTACCTGTGATGCACGGTCATACGAATCTATCAAGCACACACGCAATAAACATGGTTGGAGTTAACCTGGATGAAATAAAATATATGTCATATGCTCTAAAGCACAGTGCGGAAGTGGAAAGTGTTTTCAGTGATAAAAAGACATTAACTTCAGTGTTAATTTAGGTTATTTTGTCATATTATGTTTAGTTATAATATGTTTAATTGTATTCCCTTTATGTGTTGCGTAAAAGGTTATTAAAAATTTTGCGAAATGATCGGAAAGATTTTGAAAATGATCGTTCTGATAGTTTCACTCTTAGGGAGGGAGGAGTTATGGAACCCCCTCTCCCTTCTGTCTTAGATTAGGGTTGCCTCAGCATATTTAAGGGCAAGCTCATGTATTTTATTATCGACTTAGCCGTTTCAGCCTCAACGGCCCGTGCCTGTATTTAGAATTAGTTAGCCAGTAATAAATCATCTTCGAATCGGTGCAGACATTACTTGCATTTTAATTTTAATTAATTTAGTTAATTTTTAAAAACTCCCCACCCGGCTCCCGATACGTAACCAGCTACTATCATGTGGTGAATTTGAACTTTCGTTCAGTTAGCAGAACGATTCCTTTAGCGCTTCAATCAAGTAAAGCAATAAAGAATAAGGATGAGAATAAGATATAAATATATACAATAAAGATAAAAAGACAAAATAAATATATAAAACAATAAAGATATAAATATATCGATGATAAATAGTATTGTGTTATCCTCTTTGAAAATTGTAATGTTTGAATTGTTTGAGTTTTAAAAAAAAGACTGATTATTAGTTATATCGAATAATAAACATGTTGATAAGTTTTTTTTTTATTATTAATATTACAAAAAAATATTGATATAGACTTTCACATAAACTATTAAACCGATAGGCCAGCAGTCAGTTAACATAACGCTTTAGGTATTTTTTTATTTTGATCATTCAAATACATTATATATACACAATAGAATGCAATACAATACAATGCATTGGATAATGTTGCATCTATTCTCAATTCGGTGATTCATTTTCTCAATTCGGTGCATCGTTTCCTCAATTCGGTGCTTTCTCAATTCGGAGCCTAACAATTCTCATAGATCAATCAACAAAATTTAGGCAAATCGTTATTTTATGTTTCAGGATGAAGTAAACTTCATTTTTTATTATTAAAACTAATAGAAAATCCAAATTAAAAATCAACCACCGAATTGAGAAAAAAAGTGCCCTTCTGTAGAAATGTCCTTAATATCAAGACAAAATATTTCACGGTGACCGAAAAAGTGTAAAATGCGACTAACATTGTATGGGATGTATCTTTTAAAACATCGCAAAAGTGTACCTACTAGAACAGCGGAGCGAGCGCAGAAACAATACGGTGAGCTAATATGATCGAAAAGTATGCTAAAAGATGATTGATTTGAACAGAAACGACAAACTAAAACATTTCAAACTGAGCTTGAAAACGACAAATATTTAGTGTCTAAAGTAGATGAAATCGCAAAAATGATTGCAAACAGAATCCATATTGCGATGTTTTTGAAGTGCAACAGGTCCGATCTACACAAACGAGGTGTCTACGCAACGGGCTCGACGCGACTGTCAATATAAAGTCGGTTAATACCAAGACAAAATATTTCACGGTGACCGAAAAAGTGTAAAATGCGACTAACTTTGTATAGGATGTATCTTTAAAAATATCGCAGGAATATACCTTCTTGAACAACGGAGCGAGCGCAGAACCACTACGGTGAACTAATATGATCGAAAAGTATGCTAAAAGATGATCGATTTGAACAGAAACGACAAACTAAAACATTTCAAACTGAGCTTGAAAACGACAAATATTTAGTGTCTAAAGTAGGTGAAATCCCAAAAATGATTGCAAACAGAATCCACATTGCGATGTTTTAGAAGTGCAACAGGTCCGATCTACTCAAACGAGGTGTCTACGCAACGGGCTCGACGCGACTGTCAATATAAAGTCGGTTAATATCAAGACAAAATATTTCACGGTGACCGAAAAAGTGTAAAATGCGACTAACTTTGTATGGGATGTATCTTTAAAATATCGCCAAAAAGTAATAACTGAAAACAGCGAAGCGAGCGCAGAACCACTACGGTGAGCTAAAATGATCGAAAAGTATGCTAAAAGATGATCGATTTGAACAGAAACGACAAACTAAAAAAATTAAAACTGAGCTATAAAACGACAAATATTCAGTGTCTAAAGTAGGTGAAAACGCAAAAAAAAATGCAAACAGAATCCACATTGCGATGTTTTTGAAGTGCAACAGGTCCGATCTACTCAAACGAGGTGTCTACGCAACGGGCTTTACGCGACGGTCAATATAAAGTCGGTTAATATCAAGACAAAATATTTCACGGTGACCGAAAAAGTGTAAAATGCGACTAACTTTGTATGGGATGTATCTTTTAAAATATCGCAAAAGTGTACCTTTGAGAACAGCGGGGCGAGCGCAGAACCACTACGTTGAGCTAATATGATCGAAAAGTATGCTAAAAGATGATCGATTTGAACAGAAACGACAAACTAAAAAATTTCAAACTGAGCTTTATAACGACAAATATTCAGTGTCTAAAGTAGGTGGAATTGCAAAAATGATTGCAAACAGAATCCATATTGCGAATTTTTTGAAGTGCCACAGGTCCGATCTACACAAACAAGGTGTCTACGCAACGGGCTCGACGCGACTGTCAATATAAAGTCGGTTAATATCATGACAAAATATTTCACGGTGAACGAAAAAGTGTAAAATGCGACTAACTTTGTATGGGATGTATCTTTAAAATATCGCCAAAAAGTATCAACTGAAAACAGCGAAGCGAGCGCAGAACCACTACGGTGAGCTAAAATGATCGAAAAGAATGCTAAAAGATGATCGATTTGAACAGAAACGACAAACTAAAACATTTCAAACTGAGCTTGAAAACGACAAATATTCAGTGTCTAAAGTAGATGAAATCGCAAAAATGATTGCAAACAGAATCCATATTGCGAAGTTTTTGAAGTGCAACAGGTCCGATCTACACAAAAGAGGTGTCTACGCAACGGGTTCTACGCGACGGTCAATATAAAGTCGGTTCATATCAAGACAAAATATTTCACGGTGACCGAAAAAGTGTAAAATGCGACTAACTTTGTATGGGATGTATCTTTTAAAATATCGCAAAAAAGTACCTACTAGAACAGCGGAGCGAGCGCAGAACCACTTTTGTGAGCTCATATGATCGAAAAGTATGCTAAAAGATGATCGATTTGAACAGAAACGACAGACTAAATCATTTCAAACTGAGCATGAAAACGACAAATATTCAGTGTCTAAAGTAGGTGAAATCGCAAAAATGATTGCAAACAGAATCCATATTGCGATGTTTTTGAAGTGCAACAGGTCTGATCTACACAAGCGAGGAGTCCACGCAACGGGCTCGACGCGACTGTCAATATAAAGTCGGTTAATATCAAGACAAAATATTTCACGGTGACCGAAAAAGTGTAAAATGCGACTAACTTTGTATGGGATGTATCTTTTAAAATATCGCAAAAAAGTACCTACTAGAACAGCGGAGCGAGCGCAGAACCACTACGGTGAGCTAATATGATCGAAAAGTATGCTAAAAGATGATCGATTTAAACAGAAACGACAAACTAAAACATTTCAAACTGATCTTGAAAACGACAAATATATTAAGTGTCTAAAGTAGGTGATAAAAAGACATTAACTTCAGTGTTAATTTAGGTAATTTTGTCATATTATGTTTAGTTATAATATGTTTAATTGTATTCCCTTTATGTGTTGCGTAAAAGGTTATTAAAAATTTTGCGAAATGATCGGAAAGATTTTGAAAATGATCGTTCTGATAGTTTCACTCTTAGGGAGGGAGGAGTTATGGAACCCCCTCTCCCTTCTGTCTTAGATTAGGGTTGCCTCAGCATATTTAAGGGCAAGCTCATGTATTTTATTATCGACTTAGCCGTTTCAGCCTCAACGGCCCGTGCCTGTATTTAGAATTAGTTAGCCAGTAATAAATCATCTTCGAATCGGTGCAGACATTACTTGCATTTTAATTTTAATTAATTTAGTTAATTTTTAAAAACTCCCCACCCGGCTCCCGATACGTAACCAGCTACTATCATGTGGTGAATTTGAACTTTCGTTCAGTTAGCAGAACGATTCCTTTAGCGCTTCAATCAAGTAAAGCAATAAAGAATAAGGATGAGAATAAGATATAAATATATACAATAAAGATAAAAAGACAAAATAAATATATAAAACAATAAAGATATAAATATATCGATGATAAATAGTATTGTGTTATCCTCTTTGAAAATTGTAATGTTTGAATTGTTTGAGTTTTAAAAAAAAGACTGATTATTAGTTATATCGAATAATAAACATGTTGATAAGTTTTTTTTTTATTATTAATATTACAAAAAAATATTGATATAGACTTTCACATAAACTATTAAACCGATAGGCCAGCAGTCAGTTAACATAACGCTTTAGGTATTTTTTTATTTTGATCATTCAAATACATTATATATACACAATAGAATGCAATACAATACAATGCATTGGATAATGTTGCATCTATTCTCAATTCGGTGATTCATTTTCTCAATTCGGTGCATCGTTTCCTCAATTCGGTGCTTTCTCAATTCGGAGCCTAACAATTCTCATAGATCAATCAACAAAATTTAGGCAAATCGTTATTTTATGTTTCAGGATGAAGTAAACTTCATTTTTTATTATTAAAACTAATAGAAAATCCAAATTAAAAATCAACCACCGAATTGAGAAAAAAAGTGCCCTTCTGTAGAAATGTCCTTAATATCAAGACAAAATATTTCACGGTGACCGAAAAAGTGTAAAATGCGACTAACATTGTATGGGATGTATCTTTTAAAACATCGCAAAAGTGTACCTACTAGAACAGCGGAGCGAGCGCAGAAACAATACGGTGAGCTAATATGATCGAAAAGTATGCTAAAAGATGATTGATTTGAACAGAAACGACAAACTAAAACATTTCAAACTGAGCTTGAAAACGACAAATATTCAGTGTCTAAAGTAGATGAAATCGCAAAAATGATTGCAAACAGAATCCATATTGCGATGTTTTTGAAGTGCAACAGGTCCGATCTACACAAACGAGGTGTCTACGCAACGGGCTCGACGCGACTGTCAATATAAAGTCGGTTAATACCAAGACAAAATATTTCACGGTGACCGAAAAAGTGTAAAATGCGACTAACTTTGTATAGGATGTATCTTTAAAAATATCGCAGGAATATACCTTCTTGAACAACGGAGCGAGCGCAGAACCACTACGGTGAACTAATATGATCGAAAAGTATGCTAAAAGATGATCGATTTGAACAGAAACGACAAACTAAAACATTTCAAACTGAGCTTGAAAACGACAAATATTTAGTGTCTAAAGTAGGTGAAATCCCAAAAATGATTGCAAACAGAATCCACATTGCGATGTTTTAGAAGTGCAACAGGTCCGATCTACTCAAACGAGGTGTCTACGCAACGGGCTCGACGCGACTGTCAATATAAAGTCGGTTAATATCAAGACAAAATATTTCACGGTGACCGAAAAAGTGTAAAATGCGACTAACTTTGTATGGGATGTATCTTTAAAATATCGCCAAAAAGTAATAACTGAAAACAGCGAAGCGAGCGCAGAACCACTACGGTGAGCTAAAATGATCGAAAAGTATGCTAAAAGATGATCGATTTGAACAGAAACGACAAACTAAAAAAATTAAAACTGAGCTATAAAACGACAAATATTCAGTGTCTAAAGTAGGTGAAAACGCAAAAAAAAATGCAAACAGAATCCACATTGCGATGTTTTTGAAGTGCAACAGGTCCGATCTACTCAAACGAGGTGTCTACGCAACGGGCTCGACGCGACTGTCAATATAAAGTCGGTTAATATCATGACAAAATATTTCACGGTGAACGAAAAAGTGTAAAATGCGACTAACTTTGTATGGGATGTATCTTTAAAATATCGCCAAAAAGTATCAACTGAAAACAGCGAAGCGAGCGCAGAACCACTACGGTGAGCTAAAATGATCGAAAAGAATGCTAAAAGATGATCGATTTAAACAGAAACGACAAACTAAAACATTTCAAACTGAGCTTGAAAACGACAAATATTCAGTGTCTAAAGTAGATGAAATCGCAAAAATGATTGCAAACAGAATCCATATTGCGAAGTTTTTGAAGTGCAACAGGTCCGATCTACACAAAAGAGGTGTCTATGCAACGGGTTCTACGCGACGGTCAATATAAAGTCGGTTCATATCAAGACAAAATATTTCACGGTGACCGAAAAAGTGTAAAATGCGACAAACTTTGTATGGGATGTATCTTTTAAAATATCGCAAAAAAGTACCTACTAGAACAGAAGAGCGAGCGCAAAACCACAACGGTGAGCTACAATGATCGAAAAGTATGCTAAAAGATGATCGATTTGAACAGAAACGACAAACTAAAAAATTTCAAACTGAGCTATAAAACGACAAATATTCAGTGTCTAAAGTAGGTGAAAACGCAAAAAAAATTGCAAACAGAATCCACATTGCGAAGTTTTTGAAGTGCAACAGGTCCGATCTACACAAACGAGGTGTCTACGCAACGGGCTCTACGCGACGGTCAATATAAAGTCGGTTAATATCAAGACAAAATATTTCACGGTGACCGAAAAAGTGTAAAATGCGACTAACTTTGTATGGGATGTATCTTTTAAAATATCGCAAAAAAGTACCTACTAGAACAGCGGAGCGAGCGCAGAACCACTACGGTGAGCTAATATGATCGAAAAGTATGCTAAAAGATGATCGATTTAAACAGAAACGACAAACTAAAACATTTCAAACTGATCTTGAAAACGACAAATATATTAAGTGTCTAAAGTAGGTGAAATCGCAAAAATGATTGCAAACAGAATCCATATTGCGATGTTTTTGAAGTGCAACAGGTCCGATCTCCACAAACGAGGTGTCTACGCAACGGGCTCGACGCGACTGTCAATATAAAGTCGGCTAATATCAAGACAAAATATTTCACGGTGACCGAAAAAGTGTAAAATGCGACTAACTTTGTATGGGATGTATCTTTAAAATATCGCAAAAAAGTACCTACTAGAACAGCGGAGCGAGCGCAGAACCACTTTTGTGAGCTCATATGATCGAAAAGTATGCTAAAAGATGATCGATTTGAACAGAAACGACAAACTAAAACATTTCAAACTGAGCTTGAAAACGACAAATATTAAGTGTCTAAAGTAGGTGAAATCGCAAAAATGATTGCAAACAGAATCCATATTGCGATGTTTTTGAAGTGCAACAGGTCCGATCTCCACAAACGAGGTGTCTACGCATCGGGCTCGAAGCGACTGTCAATATAAAGTCGGTTAATATCAAGACAAAATATTTCACGGTGACCGAAAAAGTGTAAAATGCGACTAACTTTGTATGGGATGTATCTTTTAAAATATCGCAAAAAAGTACCTACTAGAACAGCGGAGCGAGCGCAAAACCACTACGGTGAGCTAATATGATCGAAAAGTATGCTAAAAGATGATCGATTTGAACAGAAACGACAAACTAAAACATTTCAAACTGAGCTTTAAAACGACAAATATTCAGTGTCTAAAGTAGGTGAAATCGCAAAAATGATTGCAAACATAATCCATATTGCAATGTTTTTGAAGTGCAACAGGTCCGATCTACACAAACGAGGTGTCTACGCAACGGGCTCGACGCGACTGTCAATATAAAGTCGATTAATATCAAGACAAAATATTTCACGGTGACCGAAAAAGTGTAAAATGCGACTAACTTTGTATGGGATGTATCTTTAAAATATCTTAAAAAAGTACCTACTCGAACAGCGAAGCGAGCGCAGAAACACTACGGTGAACTAATATGATCGAAAAGTATGCTAAAAGATGATTGATTTGAACAGAAACGACAAACTAAAACATTTCAAACTGAGCTTGAAAACGACAAATATTCAGTGTCTAAAGTAGGTGAAATCGCAAAAATGATTGCAAACAGAATCCATATTGCGATGTTTTTGAAGTGCAAAAGGTCCGATCTCCACAAACGAGGTGTCTACGCAACGGGCTCGACGCGACTGACAATATAAAGTCGGTTAATATCAAGACAAAAAATTTCACGGTGACCGAAAAAGTGTAAAATGCGACTAACTTTGTATGGGATGTATCTTTAAAATATTGCAAAAAAGTATCAACTTAAAACAGCGAAGCGAGCGCAGAACCACTACGGTGAGCTACAATGATCGAAAAGTATGCTAAAAGATGATCGATTTGAACAGAAACGACAAACTAAAAAATTTCAAACTAAGCTATAAAACGACAACTATTCAGTGTCTAAAGTAAGTGAAAACGCAAAAAAAAATGCAAACAGAATCCACATTGCGATGTTTTTGAAGTGCAACAGGTCCGATCTACTCAAACGAGGTGTCTACGCAACGGGCTTTACGCGACGGTCAAGATAAAGTCGCTTAATAGCAAGACAAAATATTTCATGGTGACCGTAAAAGTGTAAAATGCGACTAACTTTGTATGGGATGTATCTTTTAAAATATCGCAAAAGTGTATCTTTGAGAACAGCGGAGCGAGCGCAGAACCACTACGGTGAGCTAATATGATCAAAAAGTATGCTAAAAGATGATCGATTTGAACAGAAACGACAAACTAAAACATTTCAAACTGAGCTTGAAAACGACAAATATTCAGTGTCTAAAGTAGGTGAAATCGCAAAAATGATTGCAAACAGAATCCATATTGCGATGTTTTTGAAGTGCAACAGGTCCGATCTCCACAAACGAGGTGTCTACGCAACGGGCTCGACGCGACTGTCAATATAAAGTCGGTTAATATCAAGACAAAATATTTCACGGTGACCGAAAAAGTGTAAAATGCGACTACCTTTGTATGGGATGTATCTTTTAAAATATCGCAGGAATATACCTTCTTGAACAACGAAGCGAGCGCAGAACAACTACGGTGAACTAATATGATCAAAAAGTATGCTAAAAGATGATCGATTTGAAGAGAAACGACAAACTAAAACATTTCAAACTGAGCTTGAAAACGACAAATATTTAGTGTCTAAAGAAGGTAAAATCGCAAAAATGATTGTTTGAAGTGCAACAGGTCCGATCTACACAAACGAGGTGTCTACGCAACGAGCTCGACGCGACTGTCAATATAAAGTCGGTTAATATCAAGACAAAATATTTCACGGTGACCGAAAAAGTGTAAAATGCGACTAACTTTGTATGGGATGTAACTTTAAAATATTGCAAAAAAGTATCAACTGAAAACAGCGAAGCGAGCGCAGAACCACAACGGTGAGCTACAATGATCGAAAAGTATGCTAAAAGATGATCGATTTGAACAGAAACGACAAACTAAAAAATTTCAAACTGAGCTATAAAACGACAAATATTCAGTGTCTAAAGTAGGTGAAAACGCAAAAAAAATTGCAAACAGAATCCACATTGCGAAGTTTTTGATGTGCAACAGGTCCGATCTACACAAACGAGGTGTCTACGCAACGGGCTCTACGCGACGGTCAATATAAAGTCGGTTAATATCAAGACAAAATATTTCACGGTGACCGAAAAAGTGTAAAATGCGACTAACTTTGTATGGGATGTATCTTTTAAAATATCTTAAAAAAGTACCTACTCGAACAGCGGAGCGAGCGCAGAAACACAACGGTGAACTAATATGATCGAAAAGTATGCTAAAAGATGATTGATTTGAACAGAAACGACAAACTAAAACATTTCAAACTGAGCTTGAAAACGACAAATATTCAGTGTCTAAAGTAGATGAAATCGCAAAAATGATTGCAAACAGAATCCATATTGCGATGTTTTTGAAGTGCAACAGGTCCGATCTCCACAAAAGAGGTGTCTACGCAACGGGCTCGACGCGACTGTCAATATAAAGTCGGTTTATATCAAGACAAAATATTTCACGGTGACCGAAAAAGTGTAAAATGCGACAAACTTTGTATGGGATGTATCTTTTAAAATATCGCAAAAAAATACCTACTAGAACAGCGGAGCGAGCGCAAAACCACAACGGTGAGCTAATATGATCGAAAAGTATGCTAAAAGATGATCGATTTGAACAGAAACGACAAACTAAAACATTTCAAACTGAGCTTTAAAACGACAAATATTCAGTGTCTAAAGTAGGTGAAATCGCAAAAACGATTGCAAACAGAATCCATATTGCGATGTTTTTGAAGTGCAACAGGTCCGATCTCCACAAACGAGGTGTCTACGCAACGGGCTCGACGCGACTGTCAATATAAAGTCGGTTAATATCAAGACAAAATATTTCACGGTGACCGAAAAAGTGTAAAATGCGACTAACTTTGTATGGGATGTATCTTTGAAAATATACTTGGAATATACCTTTTTCAACAACAAAGCGAGCGCAGAACCACTACGGTGAACTAATATGATCGAAAAGTATGCTAAAAGATGATCGATTTGAAGAGAAACGACAAACTAAAACATTTCAAACTGAGCTTGAAAACGACAAATATTTAGTGTCTAAAGAAGGTGAAATCGCAAAAATGATTGCAAACAGAATCCACATTGCGATGTTTTTTAAAGTGCAACAGGTCCGATCTACACAAACGAGGTGTCTACGCAACGGGCTCGACGCGACTGTCAATATAAAGTAGGTTAATATCAAGACAAAATATTTCACGGTGACCGAAAAAGTGTAAAATGCGACTAACTTTGTATGGGATGTATCTTTAAAATATTGCAAAAAAGTATCAACTGAAAACAGCGAAGCGAGCGCAGAACCACTACGGTGAGCTACAATGATCGAAAAGTATGCTAAAAGATGATCGATTTGAACAGAAACGACAAACTAAAAAAATTCAAACTGAGCTATAAAACGACAACTATTCAGTGTCTAAAGTAGGTGAAAACGCAAAAATAATTGCAAACAGAATCCACGTTGCGATGTTTTTGAAGTGCAACAGGTCCGATTTACTCAAACGAGGTGTCTACGCAACGGGCTTTACGCGACGGTCAATATAAAGTCGCTTAATAGCAAGACAATATATTTCATGGTGACCGTAAAAGTGTAATATGCGACTAACTTTGTATGGGATGTATCTTTTAAAATATCGCAAAAGTGTATCTTTGAGAACAGCGGAGCGAGCGCAAAACCACTACGGTGAGCTAATATGATCAAAAAATATGCTAAAAGATGATAGATTTGAACAGAAACGACAAACTAAAAAATTTCAAACTGAGCTTTATAACGACAAATATTCAGTGTCTAAAGTAGGTGAAATTGCATAAATGATTGCAAACAGAATCCATATTGCGATGTTTTTGAAGTGCCACAGGTCCGATCTACACAAACGAGGTGTCTACGCAACGGGCTCGACGCGACTGTCAATATAAAGTCGGTTAATATCAAGACAAAATATTTCACGGTGACCGAAAAAGTGTAAAATGCGACTAACTTTGTATGGGATGTATCTTTAAAATATCGCCAAAAAGTATCAACTGAAAACAGCGAAGCGAGCGCAGAACCACTACGGTGAGCTAAAATGATCGAAAAGTATGCTAAAAGATGATCGATTTGAACAGAAACGACAAACTAAAACATTTCAAACTGAGCTTGAAAACGACAAATATTCAGTTTTTAAAGTAGATGAAATCGCAAAAATGATTGCAAACAGAATCCACATTGCGAAGTTTTTGAAGTTCAACAGGTCCGATCTACACAAACGAGGTGTCTACGCAACGGGCTTTACGCGACGGTCAATATAAAGTCGGTTAATATCAAGACAAAATATTTCACGGTGACCGAAAAAGTGTAAAATGCGACTAACTTTGTATGGGATGTATCTTTTAAAATATCGCAAAAGAGTACCTACTAGAACAGCGGAGCGAGCGCAGAACCACTACTGTGAGCTAAAATGATCGAAAAGTATGCTAAAAGATGATCGATTTGAACAGAAACGACAAACTAAAAAAATTAAAACTGAGCTATAAAACGACAAATATTCAGTGTCTAAAGTAGGTGAAAACGCAAAAAAAAATGCAAACAGAATCCACATTGCGATGTTTTTGAAGTGCAACAGGTCCGATCTACTCAAACGAGGTGTCTACGCAACGGGCTTTACGTGACGGTCAATATAAAGTCGGTTAATATCAAGACAAAATATTTCACGGTGACCGAAAAAGTGTAAAATGCGACTAACTTTGTATGGGATGTATCTTTTAAAATATCGCAAAAAAGTACCTACTAGAACAGCGGAGCGAGCTCAGAACCACTTTTGTGAGCTCATATGATCGAAAAGTATGCTAAAAGATGATCGATTTGAACAGAAACGACAAACTAAATCATTTCAAACTGAGCATGAAAACGACAAATATTCAGTGTCTAAAGTAAGTGAAAACGCAAAAAAAAAATGGAAACAGAATCCATATTGCGAATTTTTTGAAGTGCAACAGGTCTGATCTACACAAGCGAGGAGTCCACGCAACGGGCTCGACGCGACTGTCAATATAAAGTCGGTTAATATCAAGACAAAATATTTCACGGTGACCGAAAAAGTGTAAAATGCGACTAACTTTGTATGGGATGTATCTTTTAAAATATCGCAAAAAAGTACCTACTAGAACAGCGGAGCGAGCGCAGAACCACTACGGTGAGCTAATATGATCGAAAAGAATGCTAAAAGATGATTGATTTGAACAGAAACGACAAACTAAAACATTTCAAACTAAGCTTGAAAACGACAAATATATTAAGTGTCTAAAGTAGGTGAAATCGCAAAAATGATTGCAAACAGAATCCATATTGCGATGTTTTTGAAGTGCCACAGGTCCGATCTCCACAAACGAGGTGTCTACGCAACGGACTCGACGCGACTGTCAATATAAAGTCGGTTAATATCAAGACAAAATATTTCACGGTGACCGAAAAAGTGTAAAATGCGACTAACGTTGTATGGGATGTATCTTAAAATATCGCAAAAAAGTATCAACTGAAAACAGCGAAGCGAGCGCAGAACCACAACGGTGAGCTAATATGATCGAAAAGTATGCTAAAAGATGATCGATTTGAACAGAAACGACAAACTAAAACATTTCAAACTGAGCTTGAAAACGACAAATATTAAGTGTCTAAAGTAGGTGAAATCGCAAAAATGATTGCAAACAGAATCCATATTGCGATGTTTTTGAAGTGCAACAGGTCCGATCTCCACAAACGAGGTGTCTACGCAACGGGCTCGACGCGACTGACAATATAAAGTCGGTTAATATCAAGACAAAAAATTTCACGGTGACCGAAAAAGTGTAAAATGCGACTAATTTTGTATGGGATGTATTTTAAAATATCGCAAAAAAGTATCAACTGAAAACAGCGAAGCGAGCGCAGAACCACTACGGTGAGCTAATATGATCGAAAAGTATGCTAAAAGATGATCGATTTGAACAGAAACGACAAACTAAATCATTTCAAACTGAGCATGAAAACGACAAATATTCAGTGTCTAAAGTAAGTGAAAACGCAAAAAAAAAAATGGAAACAGAATCCATATTGCGAATTTTTTGAAGTGCAACAGGTCTGATCTACACAAGCGAGGAGTCCACGCAACGGGCTCGACGCGACTGTCAATATAAAGTCGGTTAATATCAAGACAAAATATTTCACGGTGACCGAAAAAGTGTAAAATGCGACTAACTTTGTATGGGATGTATCTTTTAAAATATCGCAAAAAAGTACCTACTAGAACAGCGGAGCGAGCGCAGAACCACTACGGTGAGCTAATATGATCGAAAAGTATGCTTAAAGATGATCGATTTGAACAGAAACGACAAACTAAAACATTTCAAACTGAGCATGAAAACGACAAATATTCAGTGTCTAAAGTAGGTGAAATCGCAAAAATGATTGCAAACAGAATCCAAATTGAGAAGTTTTTGAAGTGCAACAGGTCCGATCTCCACAAACGAGGTGTCTACGCAACGGGCTCGACGCGACTGTCAATATAAAATCGGTTAATATCAAGACAAAATATTTCACGGTGACCGAAAAAGTGTAAAATGCGACTAACTTTGTATGGGATGTATCTTTAAAATATCGCAAAAAAGTATCAACTGAAAACAGCGAAGCGAGCGCAGAACCACAACGGTGAGCTAATATGATCGAAAAGTATGCTAAAAGATGATCGATTTGAACAGAAACGACAAACTAAAACATTTCAAACTGAGCTTGAAAACGACAAATATTCAGTGTCTAAAGTAGATGAAATCGCAAAAATGATTGCAAACAGAATCCATATTGCGAAGTTTTTGAAGTGCAACAGGTCCGATCTACACAAACGAGGTGTCTACGCAACGGGCTTTACGCGACGGTCAATATAAAGTCGGTTCATATCAAGACAAAATATTTCACGGTGACCGAAAAAGTGTAAAATGCGACTAACATTGTATGGGATGTATCTTTTAAAATATCGCAAAAAAGTACCTACTAGAACAGCGGAGCGAGCTCAGAACCACTTTTGTGAGCTCATTTGATCGAAAAGTATGCTAAAAGATGATCGATTTGAACAGAAACGACAAACTAAATCATTTCAAACTGAGCATGAAAACGACAAATATTCAGTGTCTAAAGTAAGTGAAAACGCAAAAAAAAAAATGGAAACAGAATCCATATTGCGAATTTTTTGAAGTGCAACAGGTCTGATCTACACAAGCGAGGAGTCCACGCAACGGGCTCGACGCGACTGTCAATATAAAGTCGGTTAATATCAAGACAAAATATTTCACGGTGACCGAAAAAGTGTAAAATGCGACTAACTTTGTATGGGATGTATCTTTTAAAATATCGCAAAAAAGTACCTACTAGAACAGCGGAGCGAGCGCAGAGCCACTACGGTGAGCTAATATGATCGAAAAGAATGCTAAAAAATGATTGATTTGAACAGAAACGACAAACTAAAACATTTCAAACTGAGCTTGAAAACGACAAATATATTAAGTGTCTAAAGTAGGTGAAATCGCAAAAATGATTGCAAACAGAATCCATATTGCGATGTTTTTGAAGATCAACAGGTCCGATCTCCACAAACGAGGTGTCTACGCAACGGGCTCGACGCGACTGTCAATATAAAGTAAGTTAATATCAAGACAAAATATTTCACGGTGACCGAAAAAGTGTAAAATGCGACTAACTTTGTATGGGATGTATCTTTAAAATATCGCAAAAAAGTATCAACTGAAAACAGCGAAGCGAGCGCAGAACCACAACGGTGAGCTAATATGATCGAAAAGTATGCTAAAAGATGATCGATTTGAACAGAAACGACAAACTAAAACATTTCAAACTGAGCTTGAAAACGACAAATATTAAGTGTCTAAAGTAGGTGAAATCGCAAAAATGATTGCAAACAGAATCCATATTGCGATGTTTTTGAAGTGCAACAGGTCCGATCTCCACAAACGAGGTGTCTACGCAACGGGCTCGACGCGACTGTCAATATAAAGTCGGTTAATATCAAGACAAAATATTTCATGGTGACCGAAAAAGTGTAAAATGCGACAAACTTTGTATGGGATGTATCTTTTAAAATATCGCAAAAAATTACCTACTAGAACAGCGGAGCGAGCGCAGAACCACTTTTGTGAGCTCATATGATCGAAAAGTATGCTAAAAGATGATCGATTTGAACAGAAACGACAAACTAAATCATTTCAAACTGAGCATGAAAATGACAAATATTCAGTGTCTAAAGTAGGTGAAAACGCAAAAAAAAATGGAAACAGAATCCATATTGCGAATTTTTTGAAGTGCAACAGGTCTGATCTACACAAGCGAGGAGTCCACGCAACGGGCTCGACGCGACTGTCAATATAAAGTCGGTTAATATCAAGACAAAATATTTCACGGTGACCGAAAAAGTGTAAAATGCGACTAACTTTGTATGGGATGTTTCTCTTAAAATATCGCAAAAAAGTATCAACTGAAAACAGCGAAGCGAGCGCAGAAAACCTACGGTGAGCTAATATGATCGAAAAGTATGCTAAAAGATGATCGATTTGAACAGAAACGACAAACTAAAACATTTCAAACTGAGCTTGAAAACGACAAATATTTAGTGTCTAAAGTAGGTGAAATCGCAAAAATGATTGCAAACAGAATCCATATTGCGATGTTTTTGAAGTGCAACAGGTCCGATCTACACAAACGAGGTGTCTACGCAACAGGCTCTACGCGACGGTCAATATAAAGTCGGTTAATATCAAGACAAAATATTTCACGGTGACCGAAAAAGTGTAAAACGCGACTAACTTTGTATGGGATGTTTCACTTAAAATATCGCAAAAAAGTATCAACTGAAAACAGCGAAGCGAGCGCAGAAACACTGCGGTGAGCTAATATGATCGAAAAGTATGCTAAAAGATGATCAATTTGAACAGAAACGACAAACTAAAAAATTTCAAACTGAGCTTTATAACGACAAATATTCAGTGTCTAAAGTAGGTGAAATTGCAAAAATGATTGCAAACAGAATCCATATTGCGAATTTTTTGAAGTGCCACAGGTCCGATCTACACAAACGAGGTGTCTACGCAACGGGCTCGACGCGACTGTCAATATAAAGTCGGTTAATATCAAGACAAAATATTTCACGGTGACCGAAAAAGTGTAAAATGCGACTACCTTTGTATGGGATGTATTATTTAAAATATCGCAAAAAAGTACCTACTAGTACAGCGGAGCGAGCGCAGAACCACAACGGTGAGCTGATATGATCGAAAAGTATGCTAAAAGATGATCGATTTGACCAGAAACGACAAACTAAAACATTTCAAACTGAGCTTGAAAACGACAAATATTTAGTGTCTAAAGTAGGTGAAATCGCAAAAATGATTGCAAACAGAATCCATATTGCGATGTTTTTGAAGTGCAACAGGTCCGATCTACACAAACTAGGTGTCTACGCAACGGGCTCGACGCGACTGTCAATATAAAGTCGGTTAATATCAAGACAAAATATTTTACGGTGACCGAAAAAGTGTAAAATGCGACTAACTTTGTATGGGATGTATCTTTTAAAATATCGCAAAAGAGTATCAACTGAAAACAGCGAAGCGAGCGCAGAAACACTACGGTGAGCTAATATGATCGAAAAGTATGCTAAAAGATGATCGATTTGAACAGAAACGGCAAACTAAAACATTTCAAACTGAGCTTGAAAACGACAAATATTTAGTGTCTAAAGTAGGTGAAATCGCAAAAATGATTGCAAACAGAATCCATATTGCGATGTTTTTGAAGTGCAACAGGTCCGATCTACACAAACGAGGTGTCTACGCAACAGGCTCTACGCGACGGTCAATATAAAGTCGGTTAATATCAAGACAAAATATTTCACGGTTACCGAAAAAGTGTAAAATGCGACTAACTTTGTATGGGATGTTTCTCTTAAAATATCGCAAAAAAGTATCAACTGAAAACAGCGAAGCGAGCGCAGAAACACTGCGGTGAGCTAATATGATCGAAAAGTATGCTAAAAGATGATCAATTTGAACAGAAACGACAAACTAAAACATTTCAAACTGAGCTTGAAAACGACAAATATTTAGTGTCTAAAGTAGGTGAAATCGCAAAAATGATTGCAAACAGAATCCACATTGCGAAGTTTTTGAAGTGCAACAGGTCCGATCTACACAAACGAGGTGTCTACGCAACGGGCTCGACGCGACTGTCAATATAAAGTCGGTTAATATCAATACAAAATATTTCACGGTGACCGAAAAAGTGTAAAATGCGACAAACTTTGTATGGGATGTATTATTTAAAATATCGCAAAAAAGTACCTACTAGTACAGCGGAGCGAGCGCAGAACCACTACGGTGAGCTAATATGATCGAAAAGTATGCTAAAAGATGATCGATTTGAACAGAAACGACAAACTAAAACATTTCAAACTGAGCTTGAAAACGACAAATATTTAGTGTCTAAAGTAGGTGAAATCGTAAAAATGATTGCAAACAGAATCCATATTGCGAATTTTTTTAGTGCAACAGGTCTGATCTACACAAGCGAGGAGTCCACGCAACGGGCTCGACGCGACTGTCAATATAAAGTCGGTTAATATCAAGACAAAATATTTCACGGTGACCGAAAAAGTGTAAAATGCGACTTACTTTGTATGGGATGTATCTTTTAAAATATCGCAAAAAAGTACCTACTAGAACAGCGGAGCGAGCGCAGAACCACTACGGTGAGCTGATATGATCGAAAAGTATGCTAAAAGATGATCGATTTGACCAGAAACGACAAACTAAAACATTTCAAACTGAGCTTGAAAACGACAAATATTTAGTGTCTAAAGTAGGTGAAATCGCAAAAATGATTGCAAACAGAATCCATATTGCGAATTTTTTTAGTGCAACAGGTCTGATCTACACAAGCGAGGAGTCCACGCAACGGGCTCGACGCGACTGTCAATATAAAGTCGGTTAATATCAAGACAAAATATTTCACGGTGACCGAAAAAGTGTAAAATGCGACTTACTTTGTATGGGATGTATCTTTTAAAATATCGCAAAAAAGTACCTACTAGAACAGCGGAGCGAGCGCAGAACCACTACGGTGAGCTAATATGATCGAAAAATATGCTTAAAGATGATCGATTTGAACAGAAACGATAAACTAAAAAAAATCAAACTGAGCTTTAAAACGACAAATATTCAGTGTCTTAAGTAGGTGAAATCGTAAAAATTATTGCAAACAGAATCCATATTGCGATGTTTTTGAAGTGCAACAGGTCTGATCTACACAAGCAAGGAGTCCACGCAACGGGCTCGACGCGACTGTTAATATAAAGTCGGTTAAGGGCATTTCTACAGAAGCGACTGATTGACCGACTGGAGCAAAAAACCTACCTTTAAAATTGATTAACGTGTCTGAAAAAAATCACACGTATTTATACAACTCTTGGCCGGATGTAGAGCATATCAAGAAGACCACCAGGTTGTACATACGGTCTAAAAAAATTGGTTGCCTGTATAGTCGGTATACGGGCGAAAGTTTTACGTGACAACGACTTTTTATGTCTGTCTCTCTCGTTCTTACGCGTGCCTCTCACTCGCTCTCAGTGCTGCGCGCGCGGCAGACCGATCATAGTTGAGTGGGAGAGAGACGCAAGGCATTCGGCGGGCCTCTCTCTCGTTCGGTGACTCATCGTAACGTTACCGAGCGTTACACTTTTTCATAAGTGACTCCCAGCCGCAACCTAATTTAAGACGTTGTCACGTCAAAAAATCGGAAAGTTCAAAAACGGGCAGAATTTGGCCTAAAATGGAGTGTCCGGTTTCCAGAATTTACTCGTTTTCGTTTCATAACTTTTAAAATAATAAGTTGCTGATTATTATTCCTACATTCTTATAGCAAGGAATAAATAATGAAGCCATATACGTGCTTACATATATCGTGAATCCTTTAATTTGAATACAGTGACACATTTAAATTTTGTCCGAGGCTTGTGCCTCAATTCGGTGAAATTTACTTTTATGTACCTGTAGCACTTACTGTGCATAATAGGAACGCGCACTACTTGTTCCCGTTATCTGACAGTTGCCCCCGAGCGGACGAACAGTGTAAACGGGAGATCTGTAACACTCAGGAGCAATTTTCAAAGGTACGAAATCGTTCGGTGTTTTTGGTACAGGGTAATTTCTCAAATCGGTGTGCCACCTCGATTATCCATCTAAAGTATTTTATGAGATTTGTGCTAAAACTATTGAGTGTTTAACAGCTTTCTATCGTTAGGTTTAGTAGAAATTACTGTAACTCATAACATTTTTGGGTAATTTGATGTATTGTGTTATTTTCTCAATTCCATGGATCTCAATTCCGTGGAAAATGGTGCACAGAATTGAGAAAACTTACACCGAATTGAGGTTTTACTTTTATGTTATTAATTTAGCTAATTGTTGTTGTTGATTATTGTTGTTTATCGAGAAAATCAACAGCACATTCATTGCTATAACTCACGTTTTAATACATTGGGTATGGCCAATTACAGATCTCCCTATAAATTATCAGTAAGTTAGTACAACAATACTAACAAGTGTCTTAAAATTGACAAATTAACAATTCAACAATATTATATTACGAACGTATCTAACATATTCAATTTCCTATTTTATTTGATTAATTGTATTTAAATATTAAATTATTATAAAATATTTTATGTGATTAATTGAATTTAAATATTAAATGTAACAAAATATTATGAAGACATAATTTACCATCAAACATGCTGCACCAAGTAGCTAGTTATGGAACCCCCTCGCCCTTCTGTCTTAGATTAGGGTTGCCTCAACATATTTAAGGGCAAGCTCATGTATTTTATTATCGACAGCCATTTCAGCCTCAACGGCCCGTGCCTGTATTTAGAATTAGTTAGCCAGTAATAAATCATCTTCGAATCGGTGCAGACATTACTCGCATTTTAATTTTAATTAATTTAGTTAGTTTTTAAAAACTCCCCACCCGGCTCCCGATACGTAACTGGCGCAGCCGGATTTGCAAATCTTATGTATTTACCTAACGAGGTATTAAATTAGAGGTTTTTTTTTAAATTAGAGGAAACAAGGTATGTCAAATCATACGTTAAGAAAGACAAGATAACATTTATAATGGAGATACCAATAACTGATAATCATACTTATAGTTATTATAAGATTTATTCCTTACCAATACTCCACGAGTCACAAAACATCACAATATCAATCTTTCCTGAATTTCCCTACCTATTGGCGAGAAAGTCTAATTACTTACCAATTTCCAAGCCATGCCGCGCGTTCGCTGCTGGTGACCACTTCTTATGTACGACAGACAACCAAGCTGTCTACCATGAACCTACCTGTGCGGAGCAGCTTATGGAGTTTGACAATACTCTCACACATTGTCACCAGCATCAAATTCAAATCGAAGAAGTAAGAATCCAGAGGGTTAATACCAACAATTGGATCTTGTATAGTCGAAGACCAACAACGATAACTAGTCTGTGTGATAACCACGACCAGAACAGTAAGCAGCCTATTTTTGGGACTGACCTCGTTACTATTGATGAACCCTGCAACCTAGAAGTCCTTGGACTCAAAATCAATCACCATATCTACGAGTCGCTAGATACCGCGAAACCGATCCTGATCATAAACTTACCTGTGATGCACGGTCATACGAATCTATCAAGCACACACGCAATAAACATGGTTGGAGTTAACCTGGATGAAATAAAATATATGTCATATGCTCTAAAGCACAGTGCGGAAGTGGAAAGTGTTTTCAGTGATAAAAAGACATTAACTTCAGTGTTAATTTAGGTAATTTTGTCATATTATGTTTAGTTATAATATGTTTAATTGTATTCCCTTTATGTGTTGCGTAAAAGGTTATTAAAAATTTTGCGAAATGATCGGAAAGATTTTGAAAATGATCGTTCTGATAGTTTCACTCTTAGGGAGGGAGGAGTTATGGAACCCCCTCTCCCTTCTGTCTTAGATTAGGGTTGCCTCAGCATATTTAAGGGCAAGCTCATGTATTTTATTATCGACTTAGCCGTTTCAGCCTCAACGGCCCGTGCCTGTATTTAGAATTAGTTAGCCAGTAATAAATCATCTTCGAATCGGTGCAGACATTACTTGCATTTTAATTTTAATTAATTTAGTTAATTTTTAAAAACTCCCCACCCGGCTCCCGATACGTAACCAGCTACTATCATGTGGTGAATTTGAACTTTCGTTCAGTTAGCAGAACGATTCCTTTAGCGCTTCAATCAAGTAAAGCAATAAAGAATAAGGATGAGAATAAGATATAAATATATACAATAAAGATAAAAAGACAAAATAAATATATAAAACAATAAAGATATAAATATATCGATGATAAATAGTATTGTGTTATCCTCTTTGAAAATTGTAATGTTTGAATTGTTTGAGTTTTAAAAAAAAGACTGATTATTAGTTATATCGAATAATAAACATGTTGATAAGTTTTTTTTTTATTATTAATATTACAAAAAAATATTGATATAGACTTTCACATAAACTATTAAACCGATAGGCCAGCAGTCAGTTAACATAACGCTTTAGGTATTTTTTTATTTTGATCATTCAAATACATTATATATACACAATAGAATGCAATACAATACAATGCATTGGATAATGTTGCATCTATTCTCAATTCGGTGATTCATTTTCTCAATTCGGTGCATCGTTTCCTCAATTCGGTGCTTTCTCAATTCGGAGCCTAACAATTCTCATAGATCAATCAACAAAATTTAGGCAAATCGTTATTTTATGTTTCAGGATGAAGTAAACTTCATTTTTTATTATTAAAACTAATAGAAAATCCAAATTAAAAATCAACCACCGAATTGAGAAAAAAAGTGCCCTTCTGTAGAAATGTCCTTAATATCAAGACAAAATATTTCACGGTGACCGAAAAAGTGTAAAATGCGACTAACATTGTATGGGATGTATCTTTTAAAACATCGCAAAAGTGTACCTACTAGAACAGCGGAGCGAGCGCAGAAACAATACGGTGAGCTAATATGATCGAAAAGTATGCTAAAAGATGATTGATTTGAACAGAAACGACAAACTAAAACATTTCAAACTGAGCTTGAAAACGACAAATATTCAGTGTCTAAAGTAGATGAAATCGCAAAAATGATTGCAAACAGAATCCATATTGCGATGTTTTTGAAGTGCAACAGGTCCGATCTACACAAACGAGGTGTCTACGCAACGGGCTCGACGCGACTGTCAATATAAAGTCGGTTAATACCAAGACAAAATATTTCACGGTGACCGAAAAAGTGTAAAATGCGACTAACTTTGTATAGGATGTATCTTTAAAAATATCGCAGGAATATACCTTCTTGAACAACGGAGCGAGCGCAGAACCACTACGGTGAACTAATATGATCGAAAAGTATGCTAAAAGATGATCGATTTGAACAGAAACGACAAACTAAAACATTTCAAACTGAGCTTGAAAACGACAAATATTTAGTGTCTAAAGTAGGTGAAATCCCAAAAATGATTGCAAACAGAATCCACATTGCGATGTTTTAGAAGTGCAACAGGTCCGATCTACTCAAACGAGGTGTCTACGCAACGGGCTCGACGCGACTGTCAATATAAAGTCGGTTAATATCAAGACAAAATATTTCACGGTGACCGAAAAAGTGTAAAATGCGACTAACTTTGTATGGGATGTATCTTTAAAATATCGCCAAAAAGTAATAACTGAAAACAGCGAAGCGAGCGCAGAACCACTACGGTGAGCTAAAATGATCGAAAAGTATGCTAAAAGATGATCGATTTGAACAGAAACGACAAACTAAAAAAATTAAAACTGAGCTATAAAACGACAAATATTCAGTGTCTAAAGTAGGTGAAAACGCAAAAAAAAATGCAAACAGAATCCACATTGCGATGTTTTTGAAGTGCAACAGGTCCGATCTACTCAAACGAGGTGTCTACGCAACGGGCTCGACGCGACTGTCAATATAAAGTCGGTTAATATCATGACAAAATATTTCACGGTGAACGAAAAAGTGTAAAATGCGACTAACTTTGTATGGGATGTATCTTTAAAATATCGCCAAAAAGTATCAACTGAAAACAGCGAAGCGAGCGCAGAACCACTACGGTGAGCTAAAATGATCGAAAAGAATGCTAAAAGATGATCGATTTGAACAGAAACGACAAACTAAAACATTTCAAACTGAGCTTGAAAACGACAAATATTCAGTGTCTAAAGTAGATGAAATCGCAAAAATGATTGCAAACAGAATCCATATTGCGAAGTTTTTGAAGTGCAACAGGTCCGATCTACACAAAAGAGGTGTCTACGCAACGGGTTCTACGCGACGGTCAATATAAAGTCGGTTCATATCAAGACAAAATATTTCACGGTGACCGAAAAAGTGTAAAATGCGACAAACTTTGTATGGGATGTATCTTTTAAAATATCGCAAAAAAGTACCTACTAGAACAGAAGAGCGAGCGCAAAACCACAACGGTGAGCTACAATGATCGAAAAGTATGCTAAAAGATGATCGATTTGAACAGAAACGACAAACTAAAAAATTTCAAACTGAGCTATAAAACGACAAATATTCAGTGTCTAAAGTAGGTGAAAACGCAAAAAAAATTGCAAACAGAATCCACATTGCGAAGTTTTTGAAGTGCAACAGGTCCGATCTACACAAACGAGGTGTCTACGCAACGGGCTCTACGCGACGGTCAATATAAAGTCGGTTAATATCAAGACAAAATATTTCACGGTGACCGAAAAAGTGTAAAATGCGACTAACTTTGTATGGGATGTATCTTTTAAAATATCGCAAAAAAGTACCTACTAGAACAGCGGAGCGAGCGCAGAACCACTACGGTGAGCTAATATGATCGAAAAGTATGCTAAAAGATGATCGATTTAAACAGAAACGACAAACTAAAACATTTCAAACTGATCTTGAAAACGACAAATATATTAAGTGTCTAAAGTAGGTGAAATCGCAAAAATGATTGCAAACAGAATCCATATTGCGATGTTTTTGAAGTGCAACAGGTCCGATCTCCACAAACGAGGTGTCTACGCAACGGGCTCGACGCGACTGTCAATATAAAGTCGGCTAATATCAAGACAAAATATTTCACGGTGACCGAAAAAGTGTAAAATGCGACTAACTTTGTATGGGATGTATCTTTAAAATATCGCAAAAAAGTACCTACTAGAACAGCGGAGCGAGCGCAGAACCACTTTTGTGAGCTCATATGATCGAAAAGTATGCTAAAAGATGATCGATTTGAACAGAAACGACAAACTAAAACATTTCAAACTGAGCTTTAAAACGACAAATATTCAGTGTCTAAAGTAGGTGAAATCGCAAAAATGATTGCAAACATAATCCATATTGCAATGTTTTTGAAGTGCAACAGGTCCGATCTACACAAACGAGGTGTCTACGCAACGGGCTCGACGCGACTGTCAATATAAAGTCGATTAATATCAAGACAAAATATTTCACGGTGACCGAAAAAGTGTAAAATGCGACTAACTTTGTATGGGATGTATCTTTAAAATATCTTAAAAAAGTACCTACTCGAACAGCGAAGCGAGCGCAGAAACACTACGGTGAACTAATATGATCGAAAAGTATGCTAAAAGATGATTGATTTGAACAGAAACGACAAACTAAAACATTTCAAACTGAGCTTGAAAACGACAAATATTCAGTGTCTAAAGTAGGTGAAATCGCAAAAATGATTGCAAACAGAATCCATATTGCGATGTTTTTGAAGTGCAAAAGGTCCGATCTCCACAAACGAGGTGTCTACGCAACGGGCTCGACGCGACTGACAATATAAAGTCGGTTAATATCAAGACAAAAAATTTCACGGTGACCGAAAAAGTGTAAAATGCGACTAACTTTGTATGGGATGTATCTTTAAAATATTGCAAAAAAGTATCAACTTAAAACAGCGAAGCGAGCGCAGAACCACTACGGTGAGCTACAATGATCGAAAAGTATGCTAAAAGATGATCGATTTGAACAGAAACGACAAACTAAAAAATTTCAAACTAAGCTATAAAACGACAACTATTCAGTGTCTAAAGTAAGTGAAAACGCAAAAAAAAATGCAAACAGAATCCACATTGCGATGTTTTTGAAGTGCAACAGGTCCGATCTACTCAAACGAGGTGTCTACGCAACGGGCTTTACGCGACGGTCAAGATAAAGTCGCTTAATAGCAAGACAAAATATTTCATGGTGACCGTAAAAGTGTAAAATGCGACTAACTTTGTATGGGATGTATCTTTTAAAATATCGCAAAAGTGTATCTTTGAGAACAGCGGAGCGAGCGCAGAACCACTACGGTGAGCTAATATGATCAAAAAGTATGCTAAAAGATGATCGATTTGAACAGAAACGACAAACTAAAACATTTCAAACTGAGCTTGAAAACGACAAATATTCAGTGTCTAAAGTAGGTGAAATCGCAAAAATGATTGCAAACAGAATCCATATTGCGATGTTTTTGAAGTGCAACAGGTCCGATCTCCACAAACGAGGTGTCTACGCAACGGGCTCGACGCGACTGTCAATATAAAGTCGGTTAATATCAAGACAAAATATTTCACGGTGACCGAAAAAGTGTAAAATGCGACTACCTTTGTATGGGATGTATCTTTTAAAATATCGCAGGAATATACCTTCTTGAACAACGAAGCGAGCGCAGAACAACTACGGTGAACTAATATGATCAAAAAGTATGCTAAAAGATGATCGATTTGAAGAGAAACGACAAACTAAAACATTTCAAACTGAGCTTGAAAACGACAAATATTTAGTGTCTAAAGAAGGTAAAATCGCAAAAATGATTGTTTGAAGTGCAACAGGTCCGATCTACACAAACGAGGTGTCTACGCAACGAGCTCGACGCGACTGTCAATATAAAGTCGGTTAATATCAAGACAAAATATTTCACGGTGACCGAAAAAGTGTAAAATGCGACTAACTTTGTATGGGATGTAACTTTAAAATATTGCAAAAAAGTATCAACTGAAAACAGCGAAGCGAGCGCAGAACCACAACGGTGAGCTACAATGATCGAAAAGTATGCTAAAAGATGATCGATTTGAACAGAAACGACAAACTAAAAAATTTCAAACTGAGCTATAAAACGACAAATATTCAGTGTCTAAAGTAGGTGAAAACGCAAAAAAAATTGCAAACAGAATCCACATTGCGAAGTTTTTGATGTGCAACAGGTCCGATCTACACAAACGAGGTGTCTACGCAACGGGCTCTACGCGACGGTCAATATAAAGTCGGTTAATATCAAGACAAAATATTTCACGGTGACCGAAAAAGTGTAAAATGCGACTAACTTTGTATGGGATGTATCTTTTAAAATATCTTAAAAAAGTACCTACTCGAACAGCGGAGCGAGCGCAGAAACACAACGGTGAACTAATATGATCGAAAAGTATGCTAAAAGATGATTGATTTGAACAGAAACGACAAACTAAAACATTTCAAACTGAGCTTGAAAACGACAAATATTCAGTGTCTAAAGTAGATGAAATCGCAAAAATGATTGCAAACAGAATCCATATTGCGATGTTTTTGAAGTGCAACAGGTCCGATCTCCACAAAAGAGGTGTCTACGCAACGGGCTCGACGCGACTGTCAATATAAAGTCGGTTTATATCAAGACAAAATATTTCACGGTGACCGAAAAAGTGTAAAATGCGACAAACTTTGTATGGGATGTATCTTTTAAAATATCGCAAAAAAATACCTACTAGAACAGCGGAGCGAGCGCAAAACCACAACGGTGAGCTAATATGATCGAAAAGTATGCTAAAAGATGATCGATTTGAACAGAAACGACAAACTAAAACATTTCAAACTGAGCTTTAAAACGACAAATATTCAGTGTCTAAAGTAGGTGAAATCGCAAAAATGATTGCAAACAGAATCCATATTGCGATGTTTTTGAAGTGCAACAGGTCCGATCTCCACAAACGAGGTGTCTACGCAACGGGCTCGACGCGACTGTCAATATAAAGTCGGTTAATATCAAGACAAAATATTTCACGGTGACCGAAAAAGTGTAAAATGCGACTAACTTTGTATGGGATGTATCTTTGAAAATATACTTGGAATATACCTTTTTCAACAACAAAGCGAGCGCAGAACCACTACGGTGAACTAATATGATCGAAAAGTATGCTAAAAGATGATCGATTTGAAGAGAAACGACAAACTAAAACATTTCAAACTGAGCTTGAAAACGACAAATATTTAGTGTCTAAAGAAGGTGAAATCGCAAAAATGATTGCAAACAGAATCCACATTGCGATGTTTTTTAAAGTGCAACAGGTCCGATCTACACAAACGAGGTGTCTACGCAACGGGCTCGACGCGACTGTCAATATAAAGTAGGTTAATATCAAGACAAAATATTTCACGGTGACCGAAAAAGTGTAAAATGCGACTAACTTTGTATGGGATGTATCTTTAAAATATTGCAAAAAAGTATCAACTGAAAACAGCGAAGCGAGCGCAGAACCACTACGGTGAGCTACAATGATCGAAAAGTATGCTAAAAGATGATCGATTTGAACAGAAACGACAAACTAAAAAAATTCAAACTGAGCTATAAAACGACAACTATTCAGTGTCTAAAGTAGGTGAAAACGCAAAAATAATTGCAAACAGAATCCACGTTGCGATGTTTTTGAAGTGCAACAGGTCCGATTTACTCAAACGAGGTGTCTACGCAACGGGCTTTACGCGACGGTCAATATAAAGTCGCTTAATAGCAAGACAATATATTTCATGGTGACCGTAAAAGTGTAATATGCGACTAACTTTGTATGGGATGTATCTTTTAAAATATCGCAAAAGTGTATCTTTGAGAACAGCGGAGCGAGCGCAGAACCACTACGGTGAGCTAATATGATCAAAAAATATGCTAAAAGATGATCGATTTGAACAGAAACGACAAACTAAAAAATTTCAAACTGAGCTTTATAACGACAAATATTCAGTGTCTAAAGTAGGTGAAATTGCATAAATGATTGCAAACAGAATCCATATTGCGATGTTTTTGAAGTGCCACAGGTCCGATCTACACAAACGAGGTGTCTACGCAACGGGCTCGACGCGACTGTCAATATAAAGTCGGTTAATATCAAGACAAAATATTTCACGGTGACCGAAAAAGTGTAAAATGCGACTAACTTTGTATGGGATGTATCTTTAAAATATCGCCAAAAAGTATCAACTGAAAACAGCGAAGCGAGCGCAGAACCACTACGGTGAGCTAAAATGATCGAAAAGTATGCTAAAAGATGATCGATTTGAACAGAAACGACAAACTAAAACATTTCAAACTGAGCTTGAAAACGACAAATATTCAGTTTTTAAAGTAGATGAAATCGCAAAAATGATTGCAAACAGAATCCACATTGCGAAGTTTTTGAAGTTCAACAGGTCCGATCTACACAAACGAGGTGTCTACGCAACGGGCTTTACGCGACGGTCAATATAAAGTCGGTTAATATCAAGACAAAATATTTCACGGTGACCGAAAAAGTGTAAAATGCGACTAACTTTGTATGGGATGTATCTTTTAAAATATCGCAAAAGAGTACCTACTAGAACAGCGGAGCGAGCGCAGAACCACTTTTGTGAGCTCATATGATCGAAAAGTATGCTAAAAGATGATCGATTTGAACAGAAACGACAGACTAAATCATTTCAAACTGAGCATGAAAACGACAAATATTCAAAGTCTAAAGTAGGTGAAAACGCAAAAAAAAATGGAAACAGAATCCATATTGCGAATTTTTTGAAGTGCAATAGGTCTGAATTACACAAGCGAGGAGTCCACGCAACGGGCTCGACGCGACTGTCAATATAAAGTCGGTTAATATCAAGACAAAATATTTCACGGTGACCGAAAAAGTGTAAAATGCGACTAACTTTGTATGGGATGTATCTTTTAAAATATCGCAAAAAAGTACCTACTAGAACAGCGGAGCGAGCGCAGAACCACTACGGTGAGCTAATATGATCGATAAGTATGCTTAAAGATGATCGATTTGAAGAGAAAGGACAAACTAAAACATTTCAAACTGAGCTTGAAAACGACAAATATTTAGTGTCTAAAGAAGGTGAAATCGCAAAAATGATTGCAAACAGAATCCACATTGCGATGTTTTTTAAAGTGCAACAGGTCCGATCTACACAAACGAGGTGTCAACGCAACGGGCTCGACGCGACTGTCAATATAAAGTCGGTTAATATCAAGACAAAATATTTCACGGTGACCGAAAAAGTGTAAAATGCGACTAACTTTGTATGGGATGTATCTTTAAAAATATACTTGGAATATACCTTTTTGAACAACGAAGCGAGCGCAGAACCACTACGGTGAACTAATATGATCGAAAAGTATGCTAAAAGATGATCGATTTGAAGAGAAACGACAAACTAAAACATTTCAAACTGAGCTTGAAAACGACAAATATTTAGTGTCTAAAGAAGGTGAAATCGCAAAAATGATTGCAAACAGAATCCACATTGCGATGTTTTTAAAGTGCAACAGGTCAGATCTACACAAACGAGGAGTCTACGCAACGGGCTCGACGCGACTGTCAATATAAAGTCGGTTAATATCAAGACAAAATATTTCACGGTGACCGAAAAAGTGTAAAATGCGACTAACTTTGTATGGGATGTATCTTTATAAATATCGCAGAAATATACCTTCTTGAACAACGGAGCGAGCGCAGAACCACTACGGTGAACTAATATGATCGAAAAGTATGCTAAAAGATGATCGATTTGAACAGAAACGACAAACTAAAACATTTTAAAACTGAGCTTTAAAACGACAAATATTCAGTGTCTAAAGTAGGTGAAATCGCAAAAATGATTGCAAACATAATCCATATTGCGATGTTTTTGAAGTGCAACAGGTCCGATCTCCACAAACGAGGAGTCTACGCAACGGGCTCGACGCGACTGTCAATATAAAGTCGGTTAATATCAAGACAAAATATTTCACGGTGACCGAAAAAGTGTAAAATGCGACAAACTTTGTATGGGATGTATCTTTTAAAATATCGCAAAAAAGTACCTACTAGAACAGAAGAGCGAGCGCAAAACCACAACGGTGAGCTACAATGATCGAAAAGTATGCTAAAAGATGATCGATTTGAACAGAAACGACAAACTAAAAAATTTCAAACTGAGCTATAAAACGACAAATATTCAGTGTCTAAAGTAGGTGAAAACGCAAAAAAAATTGCAAACAGAATCCACATTGCGAAGTTTTTGAAGTGCAACAGGTCCGATCTACACAAACGAGGTGTCTACGCAACGGGCTCTACGCGACGGTCAATATAAAGTCGGTTAATATCAAGACAAAATATTTCACGGTGACCCAAAAAGTGTAAAATGCGACTAACTTTGTATGGGATGTATCTTTTAAAATATCTTAAAAAAGTACCTAAACGAACAGCGGAGCGAGCGCAGAACCACAACGGTGAACTGATATGATCGAAAAGTATGCTAAAAGATGATTGATTTGAACAGAAACGACAAACTAAAACATTTCAAACTGAGCTTGAAAACGACAAATATTCAGTGTCTAAAGTAGGTAAAATCGCAAAAATGATTGCAAACAGAATCCATATTGCGATGTTTTTGAAGTGCAACAGGTCCGATCTCCACAAACGAGGTGTCTACGCAACGGGCTCGACGCGACTGACAATATAAAGTCGGTTAATATCAAGACAAAAAATTTCACGGTGACCGAAAAAGTGAAAATGCGACTAACTTTGTATGGGATGTATCTTTAAAAATATACTTGGAATATACCTTTTTGAACAACGAAGCGAGCGCAGAACCACTACGGTGAACTAATATGATCGAAAAGTATGCTAAAAGATGATCGATTTGAACAGAAACGACAAACTAAAACATTTCAAACTGAGCATGAAAACGACAAATATTCTGTGTCTAAAGTAGGTGAAAGCGCAAAAAAAATTGCAAACAGAATCCACATTGCGAAGTTTTTGAAGTGCAACAGGTCCGATCTACACAAACGAGGTGTCTACGCAACGGGCTCGACGCGACTGTCAATATAAAGTCGGTTAATATCAAGACAAAATATTTCACGGTGACCGAAAAAGTGTAAAATGCGACTAACTTTGTATGGGATGTATCTTTAAAATATTGCAAAAAAGTATCAACTGAAAACAGCGAAGCGAGCGCAGAACCACAACGGTGAGCTACAATGATCGAAAAAAATGCTAAAAGATGATCGATTTGAACAGAAACGACAAACTAAAAAATTTCAAACTGAGCTATAAAACGACAAATATTCAGTGTCTAAAGTAGGTGAAAACGCGAAAATGATTGCAAACAGAATCCACATTGCGAAGTTTTTGAAGTGCAACAGGTCCGATCTACACAAACGAGGTGTCTACGCAACGGGCTCTACGCGACGGTCAATATAAAGTCGGTTAAAATCAAGACAAAATATTTCACGGTGACCGAAAAAGTGTAAAATGCGACTAACTTTGTATGGGATGTATCTTTTAAAATATCTTAAAAAAGTACCTACTCGAACAGCGGAGCGAGCGCAGAAACACAACGGTGAACTAATATGATCGAAAAGTATGCTAAAAGATGATTGATTTGAACAGAAACGACAAACTAAAACATTTCAAACTGAGCTTGAAAACGACAAATATTCAGTGTCTAAAGAAGGTGAAAACGCAAAAATGATTGCAAACAGAATCCACATTGCGATGTTTTTGAAGTGCCACAGGTCCGATCTACACAAACGAGGTGTCTACGCAACTGGCTCGACGCGACTGTCAATATAAAGTCGGTTAATATCAAGACAAAATATTTCACGGTGACCGAAAAAGTGTAAAATGCGACTAACTTTGTATGGGATGTATCTTTTAAAATATCGCAGGAATATACCTTCTTGAACAACGGAGCGAGCGCAGAACCACTACGGTGAACTAATATGATCGAAAAGTATGCTAAAAGATGATCGATTTGAACAGAAACGACAAACTAAAACATTTCAAACTGAGCTTGAAAACGACAAATGTTTAGTGTCTAAAGTGGGTGAAATCGCAAAAAAAAATGCAAACAGAATCCATATTGCGAATTTTTTGAAGTGCAACAGTTCTGATCTACACAAGCGAGGAGTCCACGCAACGGGCTCGACGCGACTGTCAATATAAAGTCGGTTAATATCAAGACAAAATATTTCATGGTGACCGTAAAAGTGTAAAATGCGACTAACTTTGTATGGGATGTATCTTTTAAAATATCGCAAAAGTGTACCTTTGAGAACAGCGGAGCGAGCGCAGAACCACAACGGTGAGCTAATATGATCGAAAAGTATGCTAAAAGATGATCGATTTGAACAGAAACGACAAACTAAAACATTTCAAACTGAGCTTGAAAACGACAAATATTCAGTGTCTAAAGTAGGTGAAATTGCAAAAATGATTGCAAACAGAATCCATATTGCGAATTTTTTGAAGTGCAACAGGTCCGATCTACACAAACGAGGTGTCTACGCAACGGGCTCTACGCGACGGTCAATATAAAGTCGGTTAATATCAAGACAAAATATTTCACGGTGACCGAAAAAGTGTAAAATGCGACTAACTTTGTATGGGATGTATCTTTTAAAATATCGCAAAAAAAGTAACTACTCGAATAGCGGAGCGAGCGCAGAACCACTACGGTGAGCTAATATGATCGAAAAGTATGCTTAAAGATGATCGATTTGAACCGAAACGACAAACTAAAACATTTCAAACTGAGCTTGAAAACGACAAATATTCAGTGTCTAAAGTAGATGAAATCGCAAAAATGATTGCAAACAGAATCCACATTGCGATGTTTTTGAAGTGCAACAGGTCCGATCTACACAAACGAGGTGTCTACGCAACGGGCTCGACGCGACTGTCAATATAAAGTCGGTTAATATCAAGACAAAATATTTCACGGTGACCGAAAAACTGTAAAATGCGACTAAATTTGTATGGGATGTATCTTTAAAATATCGCAAAAAAGTATCAACTGAAAACAGCGAAGCGAGCGCAGAACCACTACGGTGAGCTAAAATGATCGAAAAGTATGCTAAAAGATGATCGATTTTAACAGAAACGACAAACTAAAACATTTCAAACTGAGCTTGAAAACGACAAATATTCAGTGTCTAAAGTAGGTGAAATTGCAAAAATGATTGCAAACAGAATCCATATTGCGAATTTTTTGAAGTGCAACAGGTCCGATCTACACAAACGAGGTGTCTACGCAACGGGCTCTACGCGACGGTCAATATAAAGTCGGTTAATATCAAGACAAAATATTTCACGGTGACCGAAAAAGTGTAAAATGCGACTAACTTTGTATGGGATGTATCTTTAAAATATCGCCAAAAAGTATCAACTGAAAACAGCGAAGCGAGCGCAGAACCACTACGGTGAGCTAAAATGATCGAAAAGTATGCTAAAAGATGATCGATTTGAACAGAAACGACAAACTAAAACATTTCAAACTGAGCTTGAAAACGACAAATATTCAGTTTTTAAAGTAGATGAAATCGCAAAAATGATTGCAAACAGAATCCACATTGCGAAGTTTTTGAAGTTCAACAGGTCCGATCTACACAAACGAGGTGTCTACGCAACGGGCTTTACGCGACGGTCAATATAAAGTCGGTTAATATCAAGACAAAATATTTCACGGTGACCGAAAAAGTGTAAAATGCGACTAACTTTGTATGGGATGTATCTTTTAAAATATCGCAAAAGAGTACCTACTAGAACAGCGGAGCGAGCGCAGAACCACTTTTGTGAGCTCATATGATCAAAAAGTATGCTAAAAGATGATCGATTTGAACAGAAACGACAGACTAAATCATTTCAAACTGAGCATGAAAACGACAAATATTCAGTGTCTAAAGTAGGTGAAAACGCAAAAAAAAATGGAAACAGAATCCATATTGCGAATTTTTTGAAGTGCAATAGGTCTGAATTACACAAGCGAGGAGTCCACGCAACGGGCTCGACGCGACTGTCAATATAAAGTCGGTTAATATCAAGACAAAATATTTCACGGTGACCGAAAAAGTGTAAAATGCGACTAACTTTGTATGGGATGTATCTTTTAAAATATCGCAAAAAAAGTAACTACTCGAATAGCGGAGCGAGCGCGGAACCACTACGGTGAGCTAATATGATCGAAAAGTATGCTTCAAGATGATCGATTAGAACCGAATCGACAAACTAAAACATTTCAAACTGAGCTTGAAAACGACAAATATTCAGTGCCTAAAGTAGATGAAATCGCAAAAATGATTGCAAACAGAATCCACATTGCGATGTTTTTGAAGTGCAACAGGTCCGATCTACACAAACGAGGTGTCTACGCAACTGGCTCGACGCGACTGTCAATATAAAGTCGGTTAATATCAAGACAAAATATTTCACGGTGACCGAAAAACTGTAAAATGCGACTAAATTTGTATGGGATGTATCTTTAAACTATCGCAAAAAAGTATCAACTGAAAACAGCGAAGCGAGCGCAGAACCACTACGGTGAGCTAAAATGATCGAAAAGTATGCTAAAAGATGATCGATTTGAACAGAAACGACAAACTAAAACATTTCAAACTGAGCTATAAAACGACAAACATTCAGTGTCTAAAGTAGGTGAAAACGCAAAAAAAATGCAAACAGAATTCACATTGCGATGTTTTTAAAGTGCAACAGGTCCGATCTACACAAACGAGGTGTCTACGCAACGGGCTCTACGCGACGGTCAATATAAAGTCGGTTAATATCAAGACAATATATTTCACGGTGACCGAAAAAGTGTAAAATGCGACTAACTTTGTATGGGATGTATCTTTTAAAATATCGCAAAAAAGTACCTACTAGAACAGCGGAGCGAGCGCAGAACCACTACGGTGAGCTAATATGATCGAAAAGTATGCTTAAAGATGATCGATTTGAACAGAAACGACAAACTAAATCATTTCAAACTGAGCTTGAAAACGACAAATATTCAGTGTCTAAAGTAGATGAAATCGCAAAAATGATTGCAAACAGAATCCATATTGCGAAGTTTTTGAAGTGCAACAGGTCCGATCTACACAAACGAGGTGTCTACGCAACGGGCTTTACGCGACGGTCAATATAAAGTCGGTTAATATCAAGACAAAATATTTCACGGTGACCGAAAAAGTGTAAAATGCGACTAACTTTGTATGGGATGTATCTTTTAAAATATCGCAAAAAAGTACCTACTAGAACAGCGGAGCGAGCGCAGAACCACTTTTGTGAGCTAATATGATCGAAAAGTATGCTAAAAGATGATCGATTTGAACAGAAACGACAGACTAAATCATTTCAAACTAAGCATGAAAACGACAAATATTCAGTGTCTAAAGTAGGTGAAAACGCAAAAAAAAATGGAAACAGAATCCATATTGCGAATTTTTTGAAGTGAAACAGGTCTGATTTACACAAGCGAGGAGTCCACGCAACGGGCTCGACGCGACTGTCAATATAAAGTCGGTTAATATCAAGACAAAATATTTCACGGTGACCGAAAAAGTGTAAAATGCGACTAACTTTGTATGGGATGTATCTTTTAAAATATCGCAGGAATATACCTTCTTGAACAACGGAGCGAGCGCAGAACCACTACGGTGAACTAATATGATCGAAAAGTATGCTAAAAGATGATCGATTTGAACAGAAACGACAAACTAAAACATTTCAAACTGAGCTTGAAAACGACAAATGTTTAGTGTCTAAAGTGGGTGAAATCGCAAAAAAAAATGCAAACAGAATCCATATTGCGAATTTTTTGAAGTGCAACAGTTCTGATCTACACAAGCGAGGAGTCCACGCAACGGGCTCGACGCGACTGTCAATATAAAGTCGGTTAATATCAAGACAAAATATTTCATGGTGACCGTAAAAGTGTAAAATGCGACTAACTTTGTATGGGATGTATCTTTTAAAATATCGCAAAAGTGTACCTTTGAGAACAGCGGAGCGAGCGCAGAACCACAACGGTGAGCTAATATGATCGAAAAGTATGCTAAAAGATGATCGATTTGAACAGAAACGACAAACTAAAACATTTCAAACTGAGCTTGAAAACGACAAATATTCAGTGTCTAAAGTAGGTGAAATTGCAAAAATGATTGCAAACAGAATCCATATTGCGAATTTTTTGAAGTGCAACAGGTCCGATCTACACAAACGAGGTGTCTACGCAACGGGCTCTACGCGACGGTCAATATAAAGTCGGTTAATATCAAGACAAAATATTTCACGGTGACCGAAAAAGTGTAAAATGCGACTAACTTTGTATGGGATGTATCTTTTAAAATATCGCAAAAAAAGTAACTACTCGAATAGCGGAGCGAGCGCAGAACCACTACGGTGAGCTAATATGATCGAAAAGTATGCTTAAAGATGATCGATTTGAACCGAAACGACAAACTAAAACATTTCAAACTGAGCTTGAAAACGACAAATATTCAGTGTCTAAAGTAGATGAAATCGCAAAAATGATTGCAAACAGAATCCACATTGCGATGTTTTTGAAGTGCAACAGGTCCGATCTACACAAACGAGGTGTCTACGCAACGGGCTCGACGCGACTGTCAATATAAAGTCGGTTAATATCAAGACAAAATATTTCACGGTGACCGAAAAACTGTAAAATGCGACTAAATTTGTATGGGATGTATCTTTAAAATATCGCAAAAAAGTATCAACTGAAAACAGCGAAGCGAGCGCAGAACCACTACGGTGAGCTAAAATGATCGAAAAGTATGCTAAAAGATGATCGATTTTAACAGAAACGACAAACTAAAACATTTCAAACTGAGCTTGAAAACGACAAATATTCAGTGTCTAAAGTAGGTGAAATTGCAAAAATGATTGCAAACAGAATCCATATTGCGAATTTTTTGAAGTGCAACAGGTCCGATCTACACAAACGAGGTGTCTACGCAACGGGCTCTACGCGACGGTCAATATAAAGTCGGTTAATATCAAGACAAAATATTTCACGGTGACCGAAAAAGTGTAAAATGCGACTAACTTTGTATGGGATGTATCTTTAAAATATCGCCAAAAAGTATCAACTGAAAACAGCGAAGCGAGCGCAGAACCACTACGGTGAGCTAAAATGATCGAAAAGTATGCTAAAAGATGATCGATTTGAACAGAAACGACAAACTAAAACATTTCAAACTGAGCTTGAAAACGACAAATATTCAGTTTTTAAAGTAGATGAAATCGCAAAAATGATTGCAAACAGAATCCACATTGCGAAGTTTTTGAAGTTCAACAGGTCCGATCTACACAAACGAGGTGTCTACGCAACGGGCTTTACGCGACGGTCAATATAAAGTCGGTTAATATCAAGACAAAATATTTCACGGTGACCGAAAAAGTGTAAAATGCGACTAACTTTGTATGGGATGTATCTTTTAAAATATCGCAAAAGAGTACCTACTAGAACAGCGGAGCGAGCGCAGAACCACTTTTGTGAGCTCATATGATCAAAAAGTATGCTAAAAGATGATCGATTTGAACAGAAACGACAGACTAAATCATTTCAAACTGAGCATGAAAACGACAAATATTCAGTGTCTAAAGTAGGTGAAAACGCAAAAAAAAATGGAAACAGAATCCATATTGCGAATTTTTTGAAGTGCAATAGGTCTGAATTACACAAGCGAGGAGTCCACGCAACGGGCTCGACGCGACTGTCAATATAAAGTCGGTTAATATCAAGACAAAATATTTCACGGTGACCGAAAAAGTGTAAAATGCGACTAACTTTGTATGGGATGTATCTTTTAAAATATCGCAAAAAAAGTAACTACTCGAATAGCGGAGCGAGCGCGGAACCACTACGGTGAGCTAATATGATCGAAAAGTATGCTTCAAGATGATCGATTAGAACCGAATCGACAAACTAAAACATTTCAAACTGAGCTTGAAAACGACAAATATTCAGTGTCTAAAGTAGATGAAATCGCAAAAATGATTGCAAACAGAATCCACATTGCGATGTTTTTGAAGTGCAACAGGTCCGATCTACACAAACCAGGTGTCTACGCAACTGGCTCGACGCGACTGTCAATATAAAGTCGGTTAATATCAAGACAAAATATTTCACGGTGACCGAAAAACTGTAAAATGCGACTAAATTTGTATGGGATGTATCTTTAAACTATCGCAAAAAAGTATCAACTGAAAACAGCGAAGCGAGCGCAGAACCACTACGGTGAGCTAAAATGATCGAAAAGTATGCTAAAAGATGATCGATTTGAACAGAAACGACAAACTAAAACATTTCAAACTGAGCTATAAAACGACAAACATTCAGTGTCTAAAGTAGGTGAAAACGCAAAAAAAATGCAAACAGAATTCACATTGCGATGTTTTTGAAGTGCAACAGGTCCGATCTACACAAACGAGGTGTCTACGCAACGGGCTCTACGCGACGGTCAATATAAAGTCGGTTAATATCAAGACAATATATTTCACGGTGACCGAAAAAGTGTAAAATGCGACTAACTTTGTATGGGATGTATCTTTTAAAATATCGCAAAAAAGTACCTACTAGAACAGCGGAGCGAGCGCAGAACCACTACGGTGAGCTAATATGATCGAAAAGTATGCTTAAAGATGATCGATTTGAACAGAAACGACAAACTAAATCATTTCAAACTGAGCTTGAAAACGACAAATATTCAGTGTCTAAAGTAGATGAAATCGCAAAAATGATTGCAAACAGAATCCATATTGCGAAGTTTTTGAAGTGCAACAGGTCCGATCTACACAAACGAGGTGTCTACGCAACGGGCTTTACGCGACGGTCAATATAAAGTCGGTTAATATCAAGACAAAATATTTCACGGTGACCGAAAAAGTGTAAAATGCGACTAACTTTGTATGGGATGTATCTTTTAAAATATCGCAAAAAAGTACCTACTAGAACAGCGGAGCGAGCGCAGAACCACTTTTGTGAGCTAATATGATCGAAAAGTATGCTAAAAGATGATCGATTTGAACAGAAACGACAGACTAAATCATTTCAAACTAAGCATGAAAACGACAAATATTCAGTGTCTAAAGTAGGTGAAAACGCAAAAAAAAATGGAAACAGAATCCATATTGCGAATTTTTTGAAGTGCAATAGGTCTGAATTACACAAGCGAGGAGTCCACGCAACGGGCTCGACGCGACTGTCAATATAAAGTCGGTTAATATCAAGACAAAATATTTCACGGTGACCGAAAAAGTGTAAAATGCGACTAACTTTGTATGGGATGTATCTTTTAAAATATCGCAAAAAAAGTAACTACTCGAATAGCGGAGCGAGCGCGAAACCACTACGGTGAGCTAATATGATCGAAAAGTATGCTTCAAGATGATCGATTAGAACCGAATCGACAAACTAAAACATTTCAAACTGAGCTTGAAAACGACAAATATTCAGTGTCTAAAGTAGATGAAATCGCAAAAATGATTGCAAACAGAATCCACATTGCGATGTTTTTGAAGTGCAACAGGTCCGATCTACACAAACGAGGTGTCTACGCAACTGGCTCGACGCGACTGTCAATATAAAGTCGGTTAATATCAAGACAAAATATTTCACGGTGACCGAAAAACTGTAAAATGCGACTAAATTTGTATGGGATGTATCTTTAAACTATCGCAAAAAAGTATCAACTGAAAACAGCGAAGCGAGCGCAGAACCACTACGGTGAGCTAAAATGATCGAAAAGTATGCTAAAAGATGATCGATTTGAACAGAAACGACAAACTAAAACATTTCAAACTGAGCTATAAAACGACAAATATTCAGTTTTTAAAGTAGATGAAATCGCAAAAATGATTGCAAACAGAATCCACATTGCGAAGTTTTTGAAGTGCAACAGGTCCGATCTACACAAACGAGGTGTCTACGCAACGGGCTTTACGCGACGGTCAATATAAAGTCGGTTAATATCAAGACAAAATATTTCACGGTGACCGAAAAAGTGTAAAATGCGACTAACTTTGTATGGGATGTATCTTTTAAAATATCGCAAAAAAAGTACCTACTAGAACAGCGGAGCGAGCGCAGAACCACTTTTGTGAGCTAATATGATCGAAAAGTATGCTAAAAGATGATCGATTTGAACAGAAACGACAGACTAAATCATTTCAAACTGAGCATGAAAACGACAAATATTCAGTGTCTAAAGTAGGTGAAAACGCAAAAAAAAATGGAAACAGAATCCATATTGCGAATTTTTTGAAGTGCAACAGGTCTGATCTACACAAGCGAGGAGTCCACGCAACGGGCTCGACGCGACTGTCAATATAAAGTCGGTTAATATCAAGACAAAATATTTCACGGTGACCGAAAAAGTGTAAAATGCGACAAACTTTGTATGGGATGTATCTTTTAAAATATCGCAAAAAAGTACCTACTAGAACAGAAGAGCGAGCGCAAAACCACTACGGTGAGCTGATATGATCGAAAAGTATGCTAAAAGATGATCGATTTGAACAGAAACGACAAACTAAAACATTTCAAACTGAGCTTTAAAACGACAAATATTCAGTGTCTAAAGTAGGTGAAATCGCAAAAATGATTGCAAACATAATCCATATTGCGATGTTTTTGAAGTGCAACAGGTCCGATCTCCACAAACGAGGTGTCTACGCAACGGGCTCGACGCGACTGTCAATATAAAGTCGGTTAATATCAAGACAAAATATTTCACGGTGACCGAAAAAGTGTAAAATGCGACTAACTTTGTATGGGATGTATCTTTTAAAATATACTTAGAATATACCTTTTTGAACAACGAAGCGAGCGCAGAACCACTACGGTGAACTAATATGATCAAAAAGTATGCTAAAAGATGATCGATTTGAAGAGAAACGACAAACTAAAACATTTCAAACTGAGCTTGAAAACGACAAATATTCAGTGTCTAAAGAAGGTGAAATCGCAAAAATGATTGCAAACAGAATCCACATTGCGATGTTTTTGAAGTGCAACAGGTCCGATCTACACAAACGAAGTGTCTACGCAACGGGCTCGACGCGACTGTCAATATAAAGTCGATTAATATCAAGACAAAATATTTCACGGTGACCGAAAAAGTGTAAAATGCGACTAACTTTGTATGGGATGTATCTTTAAAATATTGCAAAAAAGTATCAACTGAAAACAGCGAAGCGAGCGCAGAACCACAACGGTAAGCTACAATGATCGAAAAGTATGCTAAAAGATGATCGATTTGAACAGAAACGACAAACTAAAAAATTTCAAACTGAGCTATAAAACGACAAATATTCAGTGTCTAAAGTAGGTGAAAACGCAAAAAAAATTGCAAACAGAATCCACATTGCGAAGTTTTTGAAGTGCAACAGGTCCGATCTACACAAACGAGGTGTCTACGCAACGGGCTCTACGCGACGGTCAATATAAAGTCGGTTAATATCAAGACAAAATATTTCACGGTGACCGAAAAAGTGTAAAATGCGACTAACTTTGTATGGGATGTATCTTTTAAAATATCTTAAAAAAGTACCTACTCGAACAGCGGAGCGAGCGCAGAAACACAACGGTGAACTAATATGATCGAAAAGTATGCTAAAAGATGATTGATTTGAACAGAAACGACAAACTAAAACATTTCAAACTGAGCTTGAAAACGACAAATATATTAAGTGTCTAAAGTAGGTGAAATCGCAAAAATGATTGCAAACAGAATCCATATTGTGATGTTTTTGAAGTGCAACAGGTCCGATCTCCACAAACGAGGTGTCTACGCAACGGGCTCGACGCGACTGTCAATATAAAGTCGGTTAATATCAAGACAAAATATTTCACGGTGACCGAAAAAGTGTAAAATGCGACTAACTTTGTATGGGATGTATCTTTAAAATATCGCAAAAAAGTATCAACTGAAAACAGCGAAGCGAGCGCAGAACCACACAGTGAGCTAAAATGATCGAAAAGTATGCTAAAAGATGATCGATTTGAACAGAAACGACAAACTAAAAAATTTCAAACTGAGCTTGAAAACGACAAATATTCAGTGTCTAAAGTAGGTGAAATCGCAAAAATGATTGCAAACAGAATCCATATTGCGATGTTTTTGAAGTGCAACAGGTCCGATCTCCACAAACGAGGTGTCTACGCATCGGGTTCGACGCGACTGTCAATATAAAGTCGGTTAATATCAAGACAAAATATTTCACGGTGACCGAAAAAGTGTAAAATGCGACAAACTTTGTAAAGGATGTATCTTTTAAAATATCGCAAAAAAGTACCTACTAGAACAGCGGAGCGAGCGCAAAACCACTACGGTAAGCTAATATGATCGAAAAGTATGCTAAAAGATGATCGATTTGAACAGAAACGACAAACTAAAACATTTCAAACTGAGCATGAAAACGACAATTATTCAGTGTCTAAAGTAGGTGAAATCGCAAAAATGATTGCAAACAGAATCCATATTGCGATGTTTTTGAAGTGCAACAGGTCCGATCTACACAAACGAGGTGTCTACGCAACGGGCTCGACGCGACTGACAATATAAAGTCGGTTAATATCAAGACAAAATATTTCACGGTGACCGAAAAAGTGTAAAATGCGACTAACTTTGTATGGGATGTATCTTTAAAATATTGCAAAAAAGTACCTACTAGAACAGCGAAGCGAGCGCAGAACCATAACGGTGAGCTACAATGATCGAAAAAAATGCTAAAAGATGATCGATTTGAACAGAAACGACAAACTAAAAAATTTCAAATTGAGCTATAAAACGACAAATATTCAGTGTCTAAAGTAGGTGAAAACGCAAAAAAAATTGCAAACAGAATCCACATTGCGAAGTTTTTGAAGTGCAACAGGTCCGATCTACACAAACGAGGTGTCTACGCAACGGGCTCGACGCGACTGTCAATATAAAGTCGGTTAATATCAAGACAAAATATTTCACGGTGACCGAAAAAGTGTAAAATGCGACAAACTTTGTATGGGATGTATCTTTTAAAATATCGCAAAAAAGTACCTACTAGAACAGCGGAGCGAGCGCAAAACCACTACGGTGAGCTAATATGATCGAAAAGTATGCTAAAAGATGATTGATTTGAACAGAAACGACAAACTAAAACATTTCAAACTGAGCTTTAAAACGACAAATATTCAGTGTCTAAAGTAGGTGAAATCGCAAAAATGATTGCAAACAGAATCCATATTGCGATGTTTTTGAAGTGCAACAGGTCCGATCTACACAAACGAGGTGTCTACGCAACGGGCTCGACGCGACTGTCAATATAAAGTCGGTTAATATCAAGACAAAATATTTCACGGTGACCGAAAAAGTGTAAAATGCGACAAACTTTTTATGGGATGTATCTTTTAAAATATCGCAAAAAAGTACCTACTAGAACAGCGGAGCGAGCGCAAAACCACTACGGTGAGCTAATATGATCGAAAAGTATGCTAAAATATGATCGATTTGAACAGAAACGACAAACTAAAACATTTCAAACTGAGCTTTAAAACGACAAATATTCAGTGTCTAAAGTAGGTGAAATCGCAAAAATGATTGCAAACAGAATCCATATTGCGATGTTTTTGAAGTGCAACAGGTCCGATCTCCACAAACGAGGTGTCTACGCAACGGGCTCGACGCGACTGTCAATATAAAGTCGGTTAATATCAAGACAAAATATTTCACGATGACCGAAAAACTGTAAAATGCGACTAATTCTGTATGGGATGTATCTTTTAAAATATCGCAAAAGTGTATCTTTGAGAACAGCGGAGCGAGCGCAGAACCACTACGGTGAGCTAATATGATCAAAAAGTATGCTAAAAGATGATCGATTTGAACAGAAACGACAAACTAAAAAATTTCAAACTGAGCTTTATAACGACAAATATTCAGTGTCTAAAGTAGGTGAAATTGCAAAAATGATTGCAAACAGAATCCATATTGCGAATTTTTTGAAGTGCCACAGGTCCGATCTACACAAACGAGGTGTCTACGCAACGGGCTCGACGCGACTGTCAATATAAAGTCGGTTAATATCAAGACAAAATATTTCACGGTGACCGAAAAAGTGTAAAATGCGACTAACTTTGTATGGGATGTATCTTTAAAATATCGCCAAAAAGTATCAACTGAAAACAGCGAAGCGAGCGCAGAACCACTACGGTGAGCTAAAATGATCGAAAAGTATGCTAAAAGATGATCGATTTGAACAGAAACGACAAACTAAAACATTTCAAACTGAGCTTGAAAACGACAAATATATTAAGTGTCTAAAGTAGGTGAAATCGCAAAAATGATTGCAAACAGAATCCATATTGTGATGTTTTTGAAGTGCAACAGGTCCGATCTCCACAAACGAGGTGTCTACGCAACGGGCTCGACGCGACTGTCAATATAAAGTCGGTTAATATCAAGACAAAATATTTCACGGTGACCGAAAAAGTGTAAAATGCGACTAACTTTGTATGGGATGTATCTTTAAAATATCGCAAAAAAGTATCAACTGAAAACAGCGAAGCGAGCGCAGAACCACACAGTGAGCTAAAATGATCGAAAAGTATGCTAAAAGATGATCGATTTGAACAGAAACGACAGACTAAATCATTTCAAACTGAGCATGAAAACGACAAATATTCAGTGTCTAAAGTAGGTGAAAACGCAAAAAAAAATGGAAACAGAATCCATATTGCGAATTTTTTGAAGTGCAACAGGTCTGATCTACACAAGCGAGGAGTCCACGCAACGGGCTCGACGCGACTGTCAATATAAAGTCGGTTAATATCAAGACAAAATATTTCACGGTGACCGAAAAAGTGTAAAATGCGACAAACTTTGTATGGGATGTATCTTTTAAAATATCGCAAAAAAGTACCTACTAGAACAGAAGAGCGAGCGCAAAACCACTACGGTGAGCTGATATGATCGAAAAGTATGCTAAAAGATGATCGATTTGAACAGAAACGACAAACTAAAACATTTCAAACTGAGCTTTAAAACGACAAATATTCAGTGTCTAAAGTAGGTGAAATCGCAAAAATGATTGCAAACATAATCCATATTGCGATGTTTTTGAAGTGCAACAGGTCCGATCTCCACAAACGAGGTGTCTACGCAACGGGCTCGACGCGACTGTCAATATAAAGTCGGTTAATATCAAGACAAAATATTTCACGGTGATCGAAAAAGTGTAAAATGCGACTAACTTTGTATGGGATGTATCTTTTAAAATATACTTAGAATATACCTTTTTGAACAACGAAGCGAGCGCAGAACCACTACGGTGAACTAATATGATCAAAAAGTATGCTAAAAGATGATCGATTTGAAGAGAAACGACAAACTAAAACATTTCAAACTGAGCTTGAAAACGACAAATATTCAGTGTCTAAAGAAGGTGAAATCGCAAAAATGATTGCAAACATAATCCATATTGCGATGTTTTTGAAGTGCAACAGGTCCGATCTCCACAAACGAGGTGTCTACGCAACGGGCTCGACGCGACTGTCAATATAAAGTCGGTTAATATCAAGACAAAATATTTCACGGTGACCGAAAAAGTGTAAAATGCGACTAACTTTGTATGGGATGTATCTTTTAAAATATACTTAGAATATACCTTTTTGAACAACGAAGCGAGCGCAGAACCACTACGGTGAACTAATATGATCAAAAAGTATGCTAAAAGATGATCGATTTGAAGAGAAACGACAAACTAAAACATTTCAAACTGAGCTTGAAAACGACAAATATTCAGTGTCTAAAGAAGGTGAAATCGCAAAAATGATTGCAAACAGAATCCACATTGCGATGTTTTTGAAGTGCAACAGGTCCGATCTACACAAACGAAGTGTCTACGCAACGGGCTCGACGCGACTGTCAATATAAAGTCGATTAATATCAAGACAAAATATTTCACGGTGACCGAAAAAGTGTAAAATGCGACTAACTTTGTATGGGATGTATCTTTAAAATATTGCAAAAAAGTATCAACTGAAAACAGCGAAGCGAGCGCAGAACCACTACGGTGAGCTACAATGATCGAAAAGTATGCTAAAAGATGATCGATTTGAACAGAAACGACAAACTAAAAAATTTCAAACTGAGCTATAAAACGACAAATATTCAGTGTCTAAAGTAGGTGAAAACGCAAAAAAAATTGCAAACAGAATCCACATTGCGAAGTTTTTGAAGTGCAACAGGTCCGATCTACACAAACGAGGTGTCTACGCAACGGGCTCTACGCGACGGTCAATATAAAGTCGGTTAATATCAAGACAAAATATTTCACGGTGACCGAAAAAGTGTAAAATGCGACTAACTTTGTATGGGATGTATCTTTTAAAATATCTTAAAAAAGTACCTACTCGAACAGCGGAGCGAGCGCAGAAACACAACGGTGAACTAATATGATCGAAAAGTATGCTAAAAGATGATTGATTTGAACAGAAACGACAAACTAAAACATTTCAAACTGAGCTTGAAAACGACAAATATTCAGTGTCTAAAGTAGATGAAATCGCAAAAATGATTGCAAACAGAATCCATATTGTGATGTTTTTGAAGTGCAACAGGTCCGATCTCCACAAACGAGGTGTCTACGCAACGGGCTCGACGCGACTGTCAAAATAAAGTCGGTTAATATCAAGACAAAATATTTCACGGTGACCGAAAAAGTGTAAAATGCGACAAACTTTGTATGGGATGTATCTTTTAAAATATCGCAAAAAAGTACCTACTAGAACAGCGGAGCGAGCGCAAGACCACTACGGTGAGCTAATATGATCGAAAAGTATGCTAAAAGATGATTGATTTGAACAGAAACGACAAACTAAAACATTTCAAACTGAGCTTTAAAACGACAAATATTCAGTGTCTAAAGTAGGTAAAATCGCAAAAATGATTGCAAACAGAATCCATATTGCGATGTTTTTGAAGTGCAACAGGTCCGATCTCCACAAACGAGGTGTCTACGCAACGGGCTCGACGCGACTGACAATATAAAGTCGGTTAATATCAAGACAAAAAATTTCACGGTGACCGAAAAAGTGTAAAATGCGACTAACTTTGTATGGGATGTATCTTTAAAAATATACTTGGAATATACCTTTTTGAACAACGAAGCGAGCGCAGAACCACTACGGTGAACTAATATGATCGAAAAGTATGCTAAAAGATGATCAATTTGAAGAGAAACGACAAACTAAAACATTTCAAACTGAGCTTGAAAACGACAAATATTTAGTGTCTAAAGAAGGTGAAATCGCAAAAATGATTGCAAACAGAATCCACTTTGCGATGTTTTTTAAAGTGCAACAGGTCCGATTTACACAAACGAGGTGTCTACGCAACGGGCTCGACGCGACTGTCAATATAAAGTCGGTTAATATCAAGACAAAATATTTCACGGTGACCGAAAAAGTGTAAAATGCGACTAACTTTGTATGGGATGTATCTTTAAAATATTGCAAAAAAGTATCAACTGAAAACAGCGAAGCGAGCGCAGAACCACTACGGTGAGCTACAATGATCGAAAAAAATGCTAAAAGATGATCGATTTGAACAGAAACGACAAACTAAAAAATTTCAAACTGAGCTATAAAACGACAAATATTCTGTGTCTAAAGTAGGTGAAAACGCAGAAAAAATTGCAAACAGAATCAACATTGCGAAGTTTTTGAAGTGCAACAGGTCCGATCTACACAAACGAGGTGTCTACGCAACGGGCTCGACGCGACTGTCAATATAAAGTCGGTTAATATCAAGACAAAATATTTCACGGTGACCGAAAAAGTGTAAAATGCGACAAACTTTGTATGGGATGTATCTTTTAAAATATCGCAAAAAAGTACCTACTAGAACAGCGGAGCGAGCGCAAGACCACTACGGTGAGCTAATATGATCGAAAAGTATGCTAAAAGATGATTGATTTGAACAGAAACGACAAACTAAAACATTTCAAACTGAGCTTTAAAACGACAAATATTCAGTGTCTAAAGTAGGTGAAATCGCAAAATATGATTGCAAACAGAATCCATATTGCGATGTTTTTGAAGTGCAACAGGTCCGATCTCCACAAACGAGGTGTCTACGCAACGGGCTCGACGCGACTGACAATATAAAGTCGGTTAATATCAAGACAAAAAATTTCACGGTGACCGAAAAAGTGTAAAATGCGACTAACTTTGTATGGGATGTATCTTTAAAAATATACTTGGAATATACCTTTTTGAACAACGAAGCGAGCGCAGAACCACTACGGTGAACTAATATGATCGAAAAGTATGCTAAAATATGATCAATTTGAAGAGAAACGACAAACTAAAACATTTCAAACTGAGCTTGAAAACGACAAATATTTAGTGTCTTAAGAAGGTGAAATCGCAAAAATGATTGCAAACAGAATCCACTTTGCGATGTTTTTTAAAGTGCAACAGGTCCGATTTACACAAACGAGGTGTCTACGCAACGGGCTCGACGCGACTGTCAATATAAAGTCGGTTAATATCAAGACAAAATATTTCACGGTGACCGAAAAAGTGTAAAATGCGACTAACTTTGTATGGGATGTATCTTTAAAATATTGCAAAAAAGTATCAACTGAAAACAGCGAAGCGAGCGCAGAACCACTACGGTGAGCTACAATGATCGAAAAAAATGCTAAAAGATGATCGATTTGAACAGAAACGACAAACTAAAAAATTTCAAACTGAGCTATAAAACGACAAATATTCTGTGTCTAAAGTAGGTGAAAACGCAGAAAAAATTGCAAACAGAATCAACATTGCGAAGTTTTTGAAGTGCAACAGGTCCGATCTACACAAACGAGGTGTCTACGCAACGGGCTCGACGCGACTGTCAATATAAAGTCGGTTAATATCAAGACAAAATATTTCACGGTGACCGAAAAAGTGTAAAATGCGACTAACTTTGTATGGGATGTATCTTTAAAATATCGCCAAAAAGTATCAACTGAAAAAAGCGAAGCGAGCGCAGAACCACTACGGTGAGCTAATATGATCGAAAAGTATGCTTAAAGATGATCGATTTGAACAGAAACGACAAACTAAATCATTTCAAATTGAGCTTGAAAACGACAAATATTCAGTGTCTAAAGTAGATGAAATCGCAAAAATGATTGCAAACAGAATCCACATTGCGATGTTTTTGAAGTGCCACAGGTCCGATTTACACAAACGAGGTGTCTACGCAACGGGCTTTACGCGACGGTCAATATAAAGTCGGTTAATATCAAGACAAAATATTTCACGGTGACCGAAAAAGTGTAAAATGCGACTAACTTTGTATGGGATGTATCTTTTAAAATATCGCAAAAAGTACCTACTAGAACAGCGGAGCGAGCGCAGAACCACTTTTGTGAGCTAATATGATCGAAAAGTATGCTAAAAGATAGTCGATTTGAACAGAAACGACAGACTAAATCATTTCAAACTGAGCATGAAAACGACAAATATTCAGTGTGTAAAATAGGTGAAAACGCAAAAAAAAATGGAAACAGAATCCATATTGCGAATTTTTTGAAGTGAAACAGGTCTGATCTACACAAGCGAGGAGTCCACTCAACGGGCTCGACGCGACTGTAAATATAAAGTCGGTTAATATCAAGACAAAATATTTCACGGTGACCGAAAAAGTGTAAAATGCGACTAACTTTGTATGGGATGTATCTTTTAAAATATCGCAAAAAAGTACCTACTAGAACAGCGGAGCGAGCGCAGAACCACTACGGTGAGCTAATATGATCGAAAAGTATGCTTAAAGATGATCGATTTGAACAGAAACGACAAACTAAATCATTTCAAACTGAGCTTGAAAACGACAAATATTCAGTGTCTAAAGTAGATGAAATCGCAAAAATGATTGCAAACAGAATCCATATTGCGAAGTTTTTGAAGTGCAACAGGTCCGATCTACACAAACGAGGTGTCTACGCAACGGGCTTTACGCGACGGTCAATATAAAGTCGGTTAATATCAAGACAAAATATTTCACGGTGACCGAAAAAGTGTAAAATGCGACTAACTTTGTATGGGATGTATCTTTTAAAATATCGCAAAAAAGTACCTACTAGAACAGCGGAGCGAGCGCAGAACCACTTTTGTGAGCTAATATGATCGAAAAGTATGCTAAAAGATGATCGATTTGAACAGAAACGACAGACTAAATCATTTCAAACTGAGCATGAAAACGACAAATATTCAGTGTCTGAAGTAGGTGAAAACGCAAAAAAAAATGGAAACAGAATCCATATTGCGAATTTTTTTTTTGTATTTGTATTTGTATTTATTTATTTAACTTATACTATCATTACAGGATTTATCACCCAATGCGACAGTACAGCCATATGCTTATTTAATCACAAAGTATTACACAAAGTTTCTATTTAATTAATTATTATAACAAATTACCGCTAGTGCTACTCTGTTGAATTCACTCAGGGTACAAATAAACAGATCTAATCTATTGTTTATAATATTAAGAGTGCGGAGTGCGCGCGTCAAGGGCGACTCCTTGAGCAGGTTTGTTTTTGCCGACGGCACCTCCAGCAGCGGGGGGCGACGTCGGCGCCAAACGTATTTGTTAGGGACACAGAGCCCCAGCCGCTCCAACAAAGCTGCATTATGCAGCTTACCACGCAAAACTTTGTAAATATAAAGTGTAAGAGCAAATTCCCTTCGTTCTTTAAGCTCATTATATCCCACCATGCCTAGAATAAACAAGGTAGGATACATCAGAGGAAAGAACGGGTAGACACCGTACAGTTTTAAATAAAGATATCTGATAAATTTGTTTTGCACACGCTCCACCATAATACTATATTTAGCTTCATGTGGAGACCAGATTACTGCGTTGTGTTCCAACTGACTTCTAACTAAAGCATTATAAAGAGCTATAATTGCCTTAATGTTGAAAAAATTTTTCGCTCTACGTAGGACAAACCCTAAGTTTCGATAAGCTTTTTTACAAATTTTAATAACATGCTCCTTAAAAGTTAGTTCAACGTTAACTGTCACTCCTAGGTCTTTAACCTCAGCCACACGATCTAAGGGAATACTGTTAATGCTGTAAGCGTATTGCAGCGGAGTTCGAGAACGAGAGAAACTGATAACCACACATTTTGAGTTATTAAATTCTAAAAGGTTATCCTGACTCCATTTTGTCACCCTATCAATGTCGCCTTGCAATTTCATACAGTCATCTAAATTACTAACGGGGAGATAAAGCTTTAAATCGTCAGCGAATAGGAGGCATTTGGAATGCTGTACTACATTTGGCAAATCATTAATCATTAAAATGAATTCCAAAGGTCCGAGATTGCTTCCCTGACTCACCCCAGACAATGTCAGGTAGGGTTCCGAGCTATGATTGGCATATTCTACATATTGTCGTCTATCTCTCATGTAGCTACCAAAAAATCTCAGTAAATGCGGCGTAAAACCAAAGGCTGCTAATTTTCCGAGAAGAACGTCATTATCCACCAAATCGAAAGCTTTTTTAAAATCAAAATAAGCAGCATCAACCTGTCCCCCTGAATCTACTACGGGCAAGATGTCTGACACGTACGTAAGAAGATTACTGGTGGTACTTTTACCCGGGCGGAAACCATGTTGCGCATCCAATATTTGCGCACCTACTTGAGCAAGTATCGCTTTTTGGATGGTCGATTCAAATAATTTCGCTGGGGTAGATAGTACTGCTACCGGCCTGTATCCATCCACCGCCTGTCCGGCGTTACCTTTTGGAACAGGTACAACTCGCGTAATTTTCCATTTCTCTGGGAATACCGCCAAGCTTAAACTAAGGTTGAAAATATGTAACAGCGGGCTAGCTAGTACAGCTCGACAGTCCTTAAAGATGTAAGGTGGAATGCCGTCTGGCCCCATGGATTTTGTGGGCTTGAGTTTTCGAAGGGCATGTTGTACCTCATCTAGATGTAGTCGCTCTAGATGAACCCGTGCTCCTTCGTTTATGCCCCCCAACAGATCTACCGCTGTATTTACATTGAGTTCGGCCCTTTGTGTGCTGTAAACCGATTGAAAATATTCTGCAAACTCCTTCGCGCATTCATCATCAGCAAGTTCTTTCCCATCTTTCAATATTTTTCTTGGTGCACGGCTAGTTTTACTCGACTTTATATAATGCCAAAACGACTTAGGGTTTTCGAGAAACTGACATTGAAGACGCTCTTGAAACTGTTTATAAGCTTTTCCTATCTGCTTTTTAACATCTGACCTACATTTAGCAAATGCCGAATAGTCACTACTAGCCCCGCTCGATTTGTACCTCTTATGAAGAACTGATTTTAATTTAATGTCACGAATTATTTCCTTCGTATACCACTCAGGGTAATTGTACTTCGAGTTTACACAACTTCGTTTTTTCATTGGTACGCAGTCATCAATAATGCCGTTAATAACATCATAGAAAAAGTTTAAACTTCCATCTAAATCTAAATTATAAATTGGGGTCCAGTCAATGGCGCCTATTCTAGAGTAAAGTGTGAAAAAATCTGCCTTATTAAAATTCCATCGCAATTTTTCGTTCCTTTCTTTATTAGGTAGCGAGGTAAATGATAAAACTGGTTGTGTCGCCTTATCATAATGCATCAGCTGGCCTTCGCGTAGGCATATTGACACTTCCAGCGCAGGATGATTCCTATCCGCACTTACCAACGGTGAGTCAGCTGCGCGCACACTCACGCACTCGTCCCCAGATAACGCATATAAAACCAAATCAAGAGTACGATTTAAGTAGTTACCTATTTTATTACCCTGAGTAAATCCACAGTATGACATTAAGTATTCATAGTAATTAGTCACACATGAAGAACTAGAGTATAAATTAAAATCACCTATAACAATTATTTCACTGTAGCGGCTACAGAAATCCTCAATTATTTTAAATAATAACATGTATTCATTGTCGCTGCTACTTGGCGGAATGTAAACAACGCAACATAGAAACAAAAATCTATGACTGTGATAGACCGTCGCACAAACCAGTTCGAACACTCGCTCGTCAATGTTGACGTCACGCGGCACCGGTACTCGTCGCAGTTGCAGTCGCGGTGGGGCCACGAGACACGCGCCGCCTTGTTTACGCCCATCCATACGATCGCTCCTCAAAATAGTATAATTAGGTGGAACTAATTCTGCATCGTGTATAGATGGGTTGCAGCCTGTTTCTGTGATGGCAAGGAGATCTGATGATGATGACGCCACACTAGTGTAAAATTCTTCTAATTTAGTGCGGAGACCTGCTACGTTCTGGTAGGTGATTTCAATTTGTTTAGGGTAATTGTTTACTGGCTTGTTTGCGAAACCAAATCCATTCACAAAATTCTATATTTACTGCCCAGTTTTCCGGTTGACATAAGGTGTCATATTTGCTTTCTGGGACACCTATGATGAAAGATGAATAATCCCTTTCAGTTTTATGTTTTATTTTGTCCACCATAACAGAGATGTCATTACCACATACATTCCTAACATGTTTTTCTATACTTTCCGGCGTTGTTTCCTTTTGCAATCGCCAAACGTGTAAATACTTTTTCTTTTCCATTCCTCTTATATCAGACAGACTAGTGTTTCCTCCTTTTCTCACTTCACTATTCCGATTGCGATACTTATTCTTTCTAGTAACTACTTCTGACCACTCTTCTTTGTTTTCCTTGGCACTACTGCCTTGTGAAATTGTTACATTTTCAACGGTATTATTTAATTCTACAGTATTTGTTTCCTTAGACTTTCTACTACTCCCTGATGCACACGCCGGTTTCGTAGCCACACATTCATCATTCGAGGCGACTTCGATACTTTTTTGTTGATTTACTTGCACAGTCTTTGCGTAAGATACTGTTTGCCGTTCAGCTCTTTGGATAGGTTTCATCGTATCCTTTATCAAAACCTGATTTCTCTCTATCAAAGCCTTAACTTGTGATTCTAAGCTTTCAACTTTATCGGCTTTTTCTTTCACTACCTTCAATGTTTCCTTTAATTCATGCAGCTCAGTTTCAGTTTTATAAAATCTATTTAGAAGTAAAGAATATTCTCTTACTTGGTTATCCATTCTCATTTTCATCTCTGCACGTAACTCTTGAAGCTCCTGTAGAATTCTACTCTCGTTATCCAATATCGACACTTCATTAGGATTCTGTCGAGTGCCACGGTTAGTATTTACATAACTGCCCGGCGTGAATGTTTTGTTCATGATAGGGATTCCGCGAACAGGTGTATCCGAATTGTCCCGTTTGGGCATAATGCGCACACAGTCCGGGCATACCCATTTAATCCTATCCTCTGGGATCAGCTCCTCGAACTTTTCCACTGTCCAGCCAAGGCACTTCAGATGGTATAACTTCTTGCAAGGTTCAAGTGAGCACTCCATATACGAAATGTCGAAGATTCCTCCCTCGCATCCTCCACATTTTGTTCCCATAGTAATTTTTAGTATACTTTATTTTTATATAATAATTACGCGCACGTTATCAGTTTACGTCCGACCTTAACGACGTTCGGCGGGTAAAGTTTGAAGTGAAACAGGTCTGATCTACACAAGCGAGGAGTCCACGCAACGGGCTCGACGCGACTGTCAATATAAAGTCGGTTAATATCAAGACAAAATATTTCACGGTGACCGAAAAAGTGTAAAATGCGACTAACTTTGTATGGGATGTATCTTTAAAATATCGCCAAAAAGTATCAACTGAAAACAGCGAAGCGAGCGCAGAACCACTACGGTGAACTAATATGATCGAAAAGTATGCTAAAAGATGATCGATTTGAACAGAAACGACAAACTAAAACATTTCAAACTGAGCTTGAAAACGACAAATATTCAGTGTCTAAAGTAGATGAAATCGCAAAAATGATTGCAAACAGAATCCACATTGCGATGTTTTTGAAGTGCAACAGGTCCGATCTACACAAACGAGGTGTCTACGCAACGGGCTCGACGCGACTGTTAATATAAAGTCGGTTAATATCAAGACAAAATATTTCACGGTGACCAAAAAACTGTAAAATGCGACTAAATTTGTATGGGATGTATCTTTAAAATATCGCAAAAAAGTATCAACTGAAAACAGCGAAGCGAGCGCAGAACCACAACGGTGAGCTACAATGATCGAAAAAAATGCTAAAAGATGATCGATTTTAACAGAAACGACAAACTAAAAAATTTCAAACTGAGCTATAAAACGACAAATATTCAGTGTCTAAAGTAGATGAAAACGCAAAAATGATTGCAAACAGAATCCACATTGCGAAGTTTTTGAAGTGCAACAGGTCCGATCTCCACAAACGAGGTGTCTACGCAACGGGCTCGACGCGACTGTCAATATAAAGTCGGTTAATGTCAAGACAAAATATTTCACGGTGACCGAAAAAGTGTAAAATGCGACAAACTTTGTATGGGATGTATCTTTTAAAATATCGCAAAAAGTACCTACTAGAACAGCGGAGCGGGCGCAAAACCACTACGTTGAGCTAATACGATCGAAAAGTATGCTAAAAGATGATTGATTTGAACAGAAACGACAAACTAAAACATTTCAAACTGAGCTTTAAAACGACAAATATTCAGTGTCTAAAGTAGGTGAAATCGCAAAAATGATTGCAAACAGAGTCCATATTGCGATGTTTTTGAAGTGCAACAGGTCCGATCTCCACAAACGAGGTGTCTACGCAACGGGCTCGACGCGACTGTCAATATAAAGTCGGTTAATATCAAGACAAATTATTTCACGGTGACCGAAAAACTGTAAAATGCGACTAACTCTGTATGGGATGTATCTTTTAAAATATCGCAAAAGTGTATCTTTGAGAACAGCGGAGCGAGCGCAGAACCACTACGGTGAGCTAATATGATCAAAAAGTATGCTAAAAGATGATCGATTTGAACAGAAACGACAAACTAAAAAATTTCAAACTGAGCTTTATAACGAAAAATATTCAGTGTCTAAAGTAGGTGAAATTGCAAAAAAGATTGCAAACAGAATCCATATTGCGAATTTTTTTAAGTGCCACAGGTCCGATCTACACAAACGAGGTGTCTACGCAACGGGCTCGACGCGACTGTCAATATAAAGTCGGTTAATATCAAGACAAAATATTTCACGGTGACCGAAAAACTGTAAAATGCGACTAACTCTGTATGGGATGTATCTTTTAAAATATCGCAAAAGTGTATCTTTGAGAACAGCGGAGCGAGCGCAGAACCACTACGGTGAGCTAATATGATCAAAAAGTATGCTAAAAGATGATCGATTTGAACAGAAACGACAAACTAAAAAATTTCAAACTGAGCTTTATAACGACAAATATTCAGTGTCTAAAGTAGGTGAAATTGCAAAAAAGATTGCAAACAGAATCCATATTGCGAATTTTTTGAAGTGCCACAGGTCCGATCTACACAAACGAGGTGTCTACGCAACGGGCTCGACGCGACTGTCAATATAAAGTCGGTTAATATCAAGACAAAATATTTCACGGTGACCGAAAAAGTGTAAAATGCGACTAACTTTGTATGGGATGTATCTTTAAAATATTGCAAAAAAGTATCAACTGAAAACAGCGAAGCGAGCGCAGAACCACAACGGTGAGCTACAATGATCGAAAAGTATGCTAAAAGATGATCGATTTGAACAGAAACGACAAACTAAAAAATTTCAAACTGAGCTATAAAACGACAAATATTCAGTGTCTAAAGTAGGTGAAAACGCAAAAAAAATTGCAAACAGAATCCACATTGCGAAGTTTTTGGAGTGCAACAGGTCCGATCTACACAAACGAGGTGTCTACGCAACGGGATCTACGCGACGGTCAATATAAAGTCGGTTAATATCAAGACAAAATATTTCACGGTGACCGAAAAAGTGTAAAATGCGACTAACTTTGTATGGGATGTATCTTTTAAAATATCTTAAAAAAGTACCTACTCGAACAGCGAAGCGAGCGCAGAAACACTACGGTGAACTTATATGATCGAAAAGTATGCTAAAAGATGATTGATTTGAACAGAAACGACAAACTGAAACATTTCAAACTGAGCTTGAAAACGACAAATATTCAGTGTCTATAGTAGATAAAATCGCAAAAATGATTGCAAACAGAATCCATATTGCGATGTTTTTGAAGTGCAACAGGTCCGATCTCCACAAACGAGGTGTCTACGCAACGGGCTCGACGCGACTGTCAATATAAAGTCGGTTAATGTCAAGACAAAATATTTCACGGTGACCGAAAAAGTGTAAAATGCGACAAACTTTGTATGGGATGTATCTTTTAAAATATCGCAAAAAGTACCTACTAGAACAGCGGAGCGAGCGCAAAACCACTACGGTGAGCTAATATGATCGAAAAGTATGCTAAATGATGATCGATTTGAACAGGAACGACAAACTAAAACATTTCAAACTGAGCTTTAAAACGACAAATATTCAGTGTCTAAAGTAGGTGAAATCGCAAAAATGATTGCAAACAGAGTCCATATTGCGATGTTTTTGAAGTGCAACAGGTCCGATCTCCACAAACGAGGTGTCTACGCAACGGGCTCGACGCGACTGTCAATATAAAGTCGGTTAATATCAAGACAAATTATTTCACGGTGACCGAAAAACTGTAAAATGCGACTAACTCTGTATGGGATGTATCTTTTAAAATATCGCAAAAGTGTATCTTTGAGAACAGCGGAGCGAGCGCAGAACCACTACGGTGAGCTAATATGATCAAAAAGTATGCTAAAAGATGATCGATTTGAACAGAAACGACAAACTAAAAAATTTCAAACTGAGCTTTATAACGACAAATATTCAGTGTCTAAAGTAGGTGAAATTGCAAAAAAGATTGCAAACAGAATCCATATTGCGAATTTTTTGAAGTGCCACAGGTCCGATCTACACAAACGAGGTGTCTACGCAACGGGCTCGACGCGACTGTCAATATAAAGTCGGTTAATATCAAGACAAAATATTTCACGGTGACCGAAAAAGTGTAAAATGCGACTACCTTTGTATGGGATGTATCTTTAAAATATCGCCAAAAAGTATCAACTGAAAACAGCGAAGCGAGCGCAGAACCACTACGGTGAGCTAAAATGATCGAAAAGTATACTAAAAGATGATCGATTTGAACAGAAACGACAAACTAAAACATTTCAAACTGAGCTTGAAAACGACAAATATTCAGTGTCTAAAGTAGATGAAATCGCAAAAATGATTGCAAACAGAATCCATATTGCGAAGTTTTTAAAGTGCAACAGGTCCGATCTACACAAACGAGGTGTCTACGCAACGGGCTTTACGCGACGGTCAATATAAAGTCGGTTAATATCAAGACAAAATATTTCACGGTGACCGAAAAAGTGTAAAATGCGACTAACTTTGTATGGGATGTATCTTTTAAAATATCGCAAAAAGTACCTACTAGAACAGCGGAGCGAGCGCAGAACCACTTTTGTGAGCTAATATGATCGAAAAGTATGCTAAAAGATGATCGATTTGAACAGAAACGACAGACTAAATCATTTCAAACTGAGCATGAAAACGACAAATATTCAGTGTGTAAAATAGGTGAAAACGCAAAAAAAAATGGAAACAGAATCCATATTGCGAATTTTTTGAAGTGAAACAGGTCTGATCTACACAAGCGAGGAGTCCACTCAACGGGCTCGACGCGACTGTAAATATAAAGTCGGTTAATATCAAGACAAAATATTTCACGGTGACCGAAAAAGTGTAAAATGCGACTAACTTTGTATGGGATGTATCTTTTAAAATATCGCAAAAAAGTACCTACTAGAACAGCGGAGCGAGCGCAGAACCACTACGGTGAGCTAATATGATCGAAAAGTATGCTTAAAGATGATCGATTTGAACAGGAACGACAAATTAAAACATTTCAAACTGAGCTTTAAAACGACAAATATTCAGTGTCTAAAGTAGGTGAAATCGCAAAAATGATTGCAAACAGAGTCCATATTGCGATGTTTTTGAAGTGCAACAGGTCCGATCTCCACAAACGAGGTGTCTACGCAACGGGCTCGACGCGACTGTCAATATAAAGTCGGTTAATATCAAGACAAATTATTTCACGGTGACCGAAAAACTGTAAAATGCGACTAACTCTGTATGGGATGTATCTTTTAAAATATCGCAAAAGTGTATCTTTGAGAACAGCGGAGCGAGCGCAGAACCACTACGGTGAGCTAATATGATCAAAAAGTATGCTAAAAGATGATCGATTTGAACAGAAACGACAAACTAAAAAATTTCAAACTGAGCTTTATAACGACAAATATTCAGTGTCTAAAGTAGGTGAAATTGCAAAAAAGATTGCAAACAGAATCCATATTGCGAATTTTTTGAAGTGCCACAGGTCCGATCTACACAAACGAGGTGTCTACGCAACGGGCTCGACGCGACTGTCAATATAAAGTCGGTTAATATCAAGACAAAATATTTCACGGTGACCGAAAAAGTGTAAAATGCGACTACCTTTGTATGGGATGTATCTTTAAAATATCGCCAAAAAGTATCAACTGAAAACAGCGAAGCGAGCGCAGAACCACTACGGTGAGCTAAAATGATCGAAAAGTATACTAAAAGATGATCGATTTGAACAGAAACGACAAACTAAAACATTTCAAACTGAGCTTGAAAACGACAAATATTCAGTGTCTAAAGTAGATGAAAACGCAAAAATGATTGCAAGCAGAATCCATATTGCGATGTTTTTGAAGTGCAACAGGTCCGATCTCCACAAACGAGGTGTCTACGCAACGGGCTCGACGCGACTGTCAATATAAAGTCGGTTAATGTCAAGACAAAATATTTCACGGTGACCGAAAAAGTGTAAAATGCGACAAACTTTGTATGGGATGTATCTTTTAAAATATCGCAAAAAGTACCTACTAGAACAGCGGAGCGGGCGCAAAACCACTACGTTGAGCTAATATGATCGAAAAGTATGCTAAAAGATGATTGATTTGAACAGAAACGACAAACTAAAACATTTCAAACTGAGCTTTAAAACGACAAATATTCAGTGTCTAAAGTAGGTGAAATCGCAAAAATGATTGCAAACAGAGTCCATATTGCGATGTTTTTGAAGTGCAACAGGTCCGATCTCCACAAACGAGGTGTCTACGCAACGGGCTCGACGCGACTGTCAATATAAAAAAGGTTAATATCAAGACAAATTATTTCACGGTGACCGAAAAACTGTAAAATGCGACTAACTCTGTATGGGATGTATCTTTTAAAATATCGCAAAAGTGTATCTTTGAGAACAGCGGAGCGAGCGCAGAACCACTACGGTGAGCTAATATGATCAAAAAGTATGCTAAAAGATGATCGATTTGAACAGAAACGACAAACTAAAAAATTTCAAACTGAGCTTTATAACGACAAATATTCAGTGTCTAAAGTAGGTGAAATTGCAAAAAAGATTGCAAACAGAATCCATATTGCGAATTTTTTGAAGTGCCACAGGTCCGATCTACACAAACGAGGTGTCTACGCAACGGGCTCGACGCGACTGTCAATATAAAGTCGGTTAATATCAAGACAAAATATTTCACGGTGACCGAAAAACTGTAAAATGCGACTAACTCTGTATGGGATGTATCTTTTAAAATATCGCAAAAGTGTGTCTTTGAGAACAGCGGAGCGAGCGCAGAACCACTACGGTGAGCTAATATGATCAAAAAGTATGCTAAAAGATGATCGATTTGAACAGAAACGACAAACTAAAAAATTTCAAACTGAGCTTTATAACGACAAATATTCAGTGTCTAAAGTAGGTGAAATTGCAAAAAAGATTGCAAACAGAATCCATATTGCGAATTTTTTGAAGTGCCACAGGTCCGATCTACACAAACGAAGTGTCTACGCAACGGGCTCGACGCGACTGTCAATATAAAGTCGGTTAATATCAAGACAAAATATTTCACGGTGACCGAAAAAGTGTAAAATGCGACTAACTTTGTATGGGATGTATCTTTAAAATATTGCAAAAAAGTATCAACTGAAAACAGCGAAGCGAGCGCAGAACCACAACGGTGAGCTACAATGATCGAAAAGTATGCTAAAAGATGATCGATTTGAACAGAAACGACAAACTAAAAAATTTCAAACTGAGCTATAAAACGACAAATATTCAGTGTCTAAAGTAGGTGAAAACGCAAAAAAAATTGCAAACAGAATCCACATTGCGAAGTTTTTGGAGTGCAACAGGTCCGATCTACACAAACGAGGTGTCTACGCAACGGGCTCTACGCGACGGTCAATATAAAGTCGGTTAATATCAAGACAAAATATTTCACGGTGACCGAAAAAGTGTAAAATGCGACTAACTTTGTATGGGATGTATCTTTTAAAATATCTTAAAAAAGTACCTACTCGAAAAGCGAAGCGAGCGCAGAAACACTACGGTGAACTTATATGATCGAAAAGTATGCTAAAAGATGATTGATTTGAACAGAAACGACAAACTGAAACATTTCAAACTGAGCTTGAAAACGACAAATATTCAGTGTCTATAGTAGATAAAATCGCAAAAATGATTGCAAACAGAATCCATATTGCGAATTTTTTGAAGTGCCACAGGTCCGATCTACACAAACGAGGTGTCTACGCAACGGGCTCGACGCGACTGTCAATATAAAGTCGGTTAATATCAAGACAAAATATTTCACGGTGACCGAAAAAGTGTAAAATGCGACTACCTTTGTATGGGATGTATCTTTAAAATATCGCCAAAAAGTATCAACTGAAAACAGCGAAGCGAGCGCAGAACCACTACGGTGAGCTAAAATGATCGAAAAGTATACTAAAAGATGATCGATTTGAACAGAAACGACAAACTAAAACATTTCAAACTGAGCTTGAAAACGACAAATATTCAGTGTCTAAAGTAGATGAAATCGCAAAAATGATTGCAAACAGAATCCATATTGCGAAGTTTTTAAAGTGCAACAGGTCCGATCTACACAAACGAGGTGTCTACGCAACGGGCTTTACGCGACGGTCAATATAAAGTCGGTTAATATCAAGACAAAATATTTCACGGTGACCGAAAAAGTGTAAAATGCGACTAACTTTGTATGGGATGTATCTTTTAAAATATCGCAAAAAGTACCTACTAGAACAGCGGAGCGAGCGCAGAACCACTTTTGTGAGCTAATATGATCAAAAAGTATGCTAAAAGATAGTCGATTTGAACAGAAACGACAGACTAAATCATTTCAAACTGAGCATGAAAACGACAAATATTCAGTGTGTAAAATAGGTGAAAACGCAAAAAAAAATGGAAACAGAATCCATATTGCGAATTTTTTGAAGTGAAACAGGTCTGATCTACACAAGCGAGGAGTCCACTCAACGGGCTCGACGCGACTGTAAATATAAAGTCGGTTAATATCAAGACAAAATATTTCACGGTGACCGAAAAAGTGTAAAATGCGACTAACTTTGTATGGGATGTATCTTTTAAAATATCGCAAAAAAGTACCTATTAGAACAGCGGAGCGAGCGCAGAACCACTACGGTGAGCTAATATGATCAAAAAGTATGCTTAAAGATGATCGATTTGAACAGAAACGACAAACTAAAACATTTCAAACCGAGCTTGAAAACGACATCCGATCTCCACAAACGAGGTGTCTACGCAACGGGCTCGAAGCGACTGTCAATATAAAGTCGGTTAATATCAAGACAAAATATTTCACGGTGACCGAAAAAGTGTAAAATGCGACTAACTTTGTATGGGATGTATCTTTAAAATATTGCAAAAAAGTATCAACTGAAAACAGCGAAGCGAGCGCAGAACCACAACGGTGAGCTACAATGATCGAAAAGTATGCTAAAAGATGATCGATTTGAACAGAAACGACAAACTAAAAAATTTCAAACTGAGCTATAAAACGACAAATATTCAGTGTCTAAAGTAGGTGAAAACGCAAAAATGATTGCAAACAGAATCCACATAGCGATGTTTTTGAAGTGCAACAGGTCCGATCTACTCAAACGAGGTGTCTACGCAACGGGCTCGACGCGACTGTCAATATAAAGTCGGTTAATATCAAGACAAAATATTTCACGGTGACCGAAAAAGTGTAAAATGCGACTAACTTTGTATGGGATGTATCTTTTAAAATATCGCAAAAAAGTACCTACTAGAACAGCGGAGCGAGCGCAGAACCACTACGGTGAGCTAATATGATCGAAAAGTATGCTAAAAGATGATCGATTTGAACAGAAACGACAAACTAAAACATTTCAAACTGAGCTTTAAAACGACAAATATTCAGTGTCTATAGTAGGTGAAATCGCAAAAATGATTGCAAACAGAATCCATATTGCGATGTTTTTGAAGTGCAACAGGTCCGATCTCCACAAACGAGGTGTCTACGCAACGGGCTCGACGCGACTGTCAATATAAATTCGGTTAATATCAAGACAAAATATTTCACGGTGACCGAAAAAGTGTAAAATGCGACTAACTTTGTATGGGATGTATCTTTTAAAATATCGCAAAAGTGTACCTTTGAGAACAGCGGAGCGAGCGCAGAACCACTACGGTGAGCTAATATGATCGAAAAGTATGCTAAAAGATGATCGATTTGAACAGAAACGACAAACTAAAAAATTTCAATTTCAGCTTTATAACGACAAATATTCAGTGTCTAAAGTAGATGAAATCGCAAAAATGATTGCAAACAGAATCCATATTGCGATGTTTTTGAAGTGCAACAGGTCCGATCTACACAAACGAGGTGTCTACGCAACGGGCTCGACGCGACGGTCAATATAAAGTCGGTTAATATAAAGACAATATATTTCAAGGTGACCGTAAAAGTGTAAAATGCGACTAACTTTGTATGGGATGTATCTTTTAAAATATCGCAAAAAAAGTACCTACTAGAACAGCGCAGCGAGTGCAGAACCACTACGGTAAGCTAATATGATCGAAAAGTATGCTAAAAGATGATCGATTTGAACAAAAACGACAAACTAAATCATTTCAAACTGAGCATGAAAACGACAAATATTCAGTGTCTAAAGTAGGTGAAAACGCAAAAAAAATTAAAACAGAATCCATATTGCGAATTTTCTGAAGTGCAACAGGTCTGATCTACACAAGCGAGGAGTCCACGCAACGGGCTCGACGCGACTGTCAATATAAAGTCGGTTAATATCAAGACAAAATATTTCACGGTGACCGAAAAAGTGTTAAGTGCGACTAACTTTGTATGGGATGTATCTTTTAAAATATCGCAAAAAAGTACCTACTAGAACAGCGGAGCGAGCGCAGAACCACTACGGTGAACTAATATGATCGAAAAGTATGCTAAAAGATGATCGATTTGAACAGAAACGACAAACTAAAAAATTTCAAACTGAGCTATAAAACGACAAATAATCAGTGTCTAAAGTAGGTGAAAACGCAAAAAAAATGCAAACAGAATCCACATTGCGATGTTTAGAAAATGCAACAGGTCCGATCTACACAAACGAGGTGTCTACGCAACGGGCTCTACGCGACGGTCAATATAAAGTCGGTTAATATCAAGACAAAATATTTCACGGTGACCGAAAAAGTGTTAAATGCGACTAACTTTGTATGGGTTGTATCTTTAAAACTATAGCAGGAATATACCTTCTTGAACAGCGGAGCGATCGCAGAACCACTAAAGTGAACTGATATGATCGAAAAGTATGCTAAAAGATGATCGATTTGAACAGAAACGACAAACTAAAACATTTCAAACTGAGCATGAAAACGACAATTATTCAGTGTCTAAAGTAGGTGAAATCGCAAAAATGATTGCAAGCAGAATCCATATTGCGAAGTTTTTGAAGTGCAACAGGTCCGATCTACACAAATGAGGTGTCTACGCAACGGGCTCGACGCGACGGTCAATTTAAAGTCGGTTAATATCAAGACAAAATATTTCACGGTGACCGAAAAAGTGTAAAATGCGACTAACTTTGTATGGGATGTATCTTTAAAACTATAGCAGGAATATACCTTCTTGAACAGCGGAGCGAGCGCAGAACCACTACAGTGAACTGATATGATCGAAAAGTATGCTAAAAGATGATCGATTTGAACAGAAACGACAAACTAAAACATTTCAAACTGAGCATGAAAACGACAATTATTCAGTGTCTAAAGTAGGTGAAATCGCAAAAATGATTGCAAACAGAATCCATATTGCGAAGTTTTTGAAGTGCAACAGGTCCGATCTACACAAACGAGGTGTCTACGCAACGGACTCTACGCGACGGTCAATATAAAGTCGGTTAATATCAAGACAAATAATTTTATGGTGACCGAAAAAGTGTAAAATGCGACTAACTTTGTATGGGATGTATCTTTAAAACTATAGCAGGAATATACTTTCTTGAACAGCGGAAAGAGCGTAGAACCACTACGGTGAACTGATATGATCGAAAAGTATGCTAAAAGATGATCGATTTGAACAGAAACGACAAACTAAAACATTTCAAACTGAGCATGAAAACGACAATTATTCAGTGTCTAAAGTAGGTGAAATCGCAAAAATGATTGCAAACAGAATCCATATTGCGAAGTTTTGGAAGTGCAACAGGTCCGATCTACACAAACGAGGTGTCGACGCAACGGGCTTTACGCGACGGTCAATATAAAGTCGGTTAATATAAAGACAAAATATTTCACGGTGACCGAAAAAGTGTAAAATGCGACTACCTTTGTATGGGATGTATCTTTTAAAATATCGCAAAAAAGTACCTTCTAGTACAGCGGAGCGAGCGCAGAACCACTACGGTGAGCTAATATGATCGAAAAGTATGCTAAAAGATGATCGATTTAAATAGAAACGACAGACTAAAACAATTCAAACTGAGCATGAAAACGACAAATATTCAGTGTCTAAAGTAGGTAAAATCGCAAAAATGATTGCAAACAGAATCCATATTGCGATGTTTTTGACGTGCAACAGGTCCGTTTTACACAATCTAGGTGTCTACGCAACGGGCTCTACGCAACGGTCAATATAAAGTCGGTTAATATAAAGACAAAATATTTCACGGTGACCGACAAAGTGTAAAATGCGACTAACTTTGGATGGGATGTATCTTTTGAAATATCGCAAAAAAGTACCTACGAGAACAGCGGAGCGAGCGCAGAACCACTACGGTGAACTGATATGATCGAAAAGTATGCTAAAAGATGATCGATTTGAACAGAAACGACAAACTTAAACATTTAAAACTGAGCATGAAAACGACAAATATTCAGTGTCTAAAGTAGGTAAAATCGCAAAAATGATTGCAAACAGAATCCATATTGCGATGTTTTTGAAGTGCAACCGGTCCGTTCTACACAAACGAGGTGTCTACGCAACGGGCTCGACGCGACTGTCAATATAAAGTCGGTTAATATCAAGACAAAATTTTTCACGGTGACCGAAAAAGTGTAATATGCGACTAACTTTGTATGGGATGTATCTTTAAAACTATAGCAGGAATATACCTTCTTGAACAGCGGAGCGAGCGCAGAACCACTACAGTGAACTGATATGATCGAAAAGTATGCTAAAAGATGATCGATTTGAACAGAAACGACAAACTAAAACATTTCAAACTGAGCATGAAAACGACAATTATTCAGTGTCTAAAGTAGGTGAAATCGCAAAAATGATTGCAAACAGAATCCATATTGCGAAGTTTTTGAATTGCAACAGGTCCGATCTACACAAACGAGGTGTCTACGCAACAGGCTTTACGCGACGGTCAATATAAAGTCGGTTAATATCAAGACAAAATATTTCACGGTGACCGAAAAAGTGTAAAATGCGACTAACATTGTATGGGATGTATCTTTAAAACTATAGCGGGAATATACCTTCTTGAACAGCGGAGCGAGCGAAGAACCACTACGGTGAACTGATATGATCGAAAAGTATGCTAAAAGATGATCGATTTGAACAGAAACGACAAACTAAAACATTTCAAACTGAGCATGAAAACGACAATTATTCAGTGTCTAAAGTAGGTGAAATCGCAAAAATGATTGCAAACATAATCCATATTGCGATGTTTTTGAAGTGCGACAGGTCCGTTCTACACAAAAGAGGTGTCTACGCAACGGGTTCGACGCGACTGTCAATATAAAGTCGGTTAATATCAAGACAAAATATTTCACGGTGACCGAAAAAGTGTAAAATGCGACTTACTTTGTATAGAATGTATCTATAAAACTATAGCAGGAATATACCTTCTTGAACAGCGGAGCGATCGCAGAACCACTACGGTGAACTGATATGATCGAAAAGTATGCTAAAAGATGATCGATTTGAACAGAAACGACAAACTAAAACATTTCAAACTGAGCATGAAAACGACAATTATTCAGTGTCTAAAGTAGGTGAAATCGCAAAAATGATTGCAAACAGAATCCATATTGTGAAGTTTTTGAAGTGCAACAGGTCCGATCTACACAAACGAGGTGTCTACGCAACGGACTCTACGCGACGGTCAATATAAAGTCGGTTAATATCAAGACAAATAATTTTATGGTGACCGAAAAAGTGTAAAATGCGACTAACTTTGTATGGAATGTATCTTTAAAACTATAGCAGGAATATACCTTCTTGAACAGCGGAAAGAGCGTAGAACCACTACGGTGAACTGATATGATCGAAAAGTATGCTAAAAGATGATCGATTTGAACAGAAACGACAAACTAAAACATTTCAAACTGAGCATGAAAACGACAATTATTCAGTGTCTAAAGTAGGTGAAATCGCAAAAATAATTGCAAACAGAATCCATATTGCGAAGTTTTGGAAGTGCAACAGGTCCGATCTACACAAACGAGGTGTCGACGCAACGGGCTTTACGCGACGGTCAATATAAAGTCGGTTAATATCAAGACAAAATATTTCACGGTGACCGAAAAAGTGTAAAATGCGACTACCTTTGTATGGGATGTATCTTTTAAAATATCGCAAAAAAGTACCTTCTAGTACAGCGGAGCGAGCGCAGAACCACTACGGTGAGCTAATATGATCGAAAAGTATGCTAAAAGATGATCGATTTAAATAGAAACGACAGACTAAAACAATTCAAACTGAGCATGAAAACGACAAATATTCAGTGTCTAAAGTAGGTAAAATCGCAAAAATGATTGCAAACAGAATCCATATTGCGATGTTTTTGACGTGCAACAGGTCCGTTTTACACAATCTAGGTGTCTACGCAACGGGCTCTACGCGACGGTCAATATAAAGTCGGTTAATATAAAGACAAAATATTTCACGGTGACCGACAAAGTGTAAAATTCGACTAACTTTGGATGGGATGTATCTTTTGAAATATCGCAAAAAAGTACCTACGAGAACAGCGGAGCGAGCGCAGAACCACTACAGTGAGCTAATATGATCGAAAAGTATGCTAAAAGATGATCGATTTGAACAGAAACGACAAACTAAAACATTTAAAACTGAGCATGAAAACGACAAATATTCAGTGTCTAAAGTAGGTAAAATCGCAAAAATGATTGCAAACAGAATCCATATTGCGATGTTTTTGAAGTGCAACCGGTCCGTTCTACACAAACGAGGTGTCTACGCAACGGGCTCGACGCGACTGTCAATATAAAGTCGGTTAATATCAAGACAAAATTTTTCACGGTGACCGAAAAAGTGTAATATGCGACTAACTTTGTATGGGATGTATCTTTAAAACTATAGCAGGAATATACCTTCTTGAACAGCGGAGCGAGCGCAGAACCACTACAGTGAACTGATATGATCGAAAAGTATGCTAAAAGATGATCGATTTGAACAGAAACGACAAACTAAAACATTTCAAACTGAGCATGAAAACGACAATTATTCAGTGTCTAAAGTAGGTGAAATCGCAAAAATGATTGCAAACAGAATCCATATTGCGAAGTTTTTGAAGTGCAACAGGTCCGATCTACACAAACGAGGTGTCTACGCAACAGGCTTTACGCGACGGTCAATATAAAGTCGGTTAATATCAAGACAAAATATTTCACGGTGACCGAAAAAGTGTAAAATGCGACTAACATTGTATGGGATGTATCTTTAAAACTATAGCAGGAATATACCTTCTTGAACAGCGGAGCGAGCGAAGAACCACTACGGTGAACTGATATGATCGAAAAGTATGCTAAAAGATGATCGATTTGAACAGAAACGACAAACTAAAACATTTCAATCTGAGCATGAAAACGACAATTATTCAGTGTCTAAAGTAGGTGAAATCGCAAAAATGATTGCAAACATAATCCATATTGCGATGTTTTTGAAGTGCGACAGGTCCGTTCTACACAAAAGAGGTGTCTACGCAACGGGTTCGACGCGACTGTCAATATAAAGTCGGTTAATAGCAAGACAAAATATTTCACGGTGACCGAAAAAGTGTAAAATGCGACTTACTTTGTATAGAATGTATCTATAAAACTATAGCAGGAATATACCTTCTTGAACAGCGGAGCGATCGCAGAACCACTACGGTGTACTGATATGATCGAAAAGTATGCTAAAAGATGATCGATTTGAACAGAAACGACAAACTAAAACATTTCAAACTGAGCATGAAAACGACAATTATTCAGTGTCTAAAGTAGGTGAAATCGCAAAAATGATTGCAAACAGAATCCATATTGCGAAGTTTTTGAAGTGCAACAGGTCCGATCTACACAAACGAGGTGTCTACGCAACGGACTCTACGCGACGGTCAATATAAAGTCGGTTAATATCAAGACAAATAATTTTATGGTGACCGAAAAAGTGTAAAATGCGACTAACTTTGTATGGAATGTATCTTTAAAACTATAGCAGGAATATACCTTCTTGAACAGCGGAAAGAGCGTAGAACCACTACGGTGAACTGATATGATCGAAAAGTATGCTAAAAGATGATCGATTTGAACAGAAACGACAAACTAAAACATTTCAAACTGAGCATGAAAACGACAATTATTCAGTGTCTAAAGTAGGTGAAATCGCAAAAATAATTGCAAACAGAATCCATATTGCGAAGTTTTGGAAGTGCAACAGGTCCGATCTACACAAACGAGGTGTCGACGCAACGGGCTTTACGCGACGGTCAATATAAAGTCGGTTAATATCAAGACAAAATATTTCACGGTGACCGAAAAAGTGTAAAATGCGACTAACTCTGTATGGTATGTATCTTTTAAAATATCGCAAAAGAGTATCAACTGAAAACAGCAGAGCGAGCGCAGAACCACTACGGTGAGCTAGTATAATCGAAAAGTATGCTAAAAGATGATCGATTTGAACAGAAACGACAAACTAAAACATTTCAAACTGAGCATGAAAACGACAATTATTCAGTGTCTAAAGTAGGTGAAATCGCAAAAATGATTGCAAACAGAATCCATATTGCGAAGTTTTGGAAGTGCAACAGGTCCGATCTACACAAACGAGGTGTCTACGCAACGGGCTTTACGCGACGGTCAATATAAAGTCGGTTAATATTAAGACAAAATATTTCACGGTGACCGAAAAAGTGTAAAATGCGACTAACTTTGTATGGGATGTATCTTTTAAAATATCGCAAAAGAGTATCAACTGAAAACAGCAGAGCGAGCGCAGAACCACTACGGTGAGCTAGTATAATCGAAAAGTATGCTAAAAGATGATCGATTTAAACAGAAACGACAAACTAAAACATTTCAAACTGAGCTTGAAAATGACAAATATTCAATGTCTAAAGTAGGTAAAAACGCAAAAATTATTGCAAACAGAATCCACATCGCGATGTTTTTGAAGTGCAACAGGTCTGATCTACACAAGCGAGGAGTCCACGCAACGAGCTCGACGCGACGGTCAATATAAAGTCGGTTAATATCAAGACAAAATATTTCACGGTGACCGAAAAAGTGTAAAATGCGACTAACTTTGTATGGGATGTATCTTTAAAACTATAGCAGGAATATACCTTCTTGAACAGCAAAGCGAGCGCAGAAACACTACGGTGAACTGATATGATCGAAAAGTATGCTAAAAGATGATCGATTTGAACAGAAACGACAAACTAAAAAATTTCAAACTAAGCTTTAAAACGACAAATATTCAGTGTCTAAAGTAGGTGAAATCGCAAAAAGATTGCAAACAGAATCCATATTGCGATGTTTTTGAAGTGCAACCGGTCCGTTCTACACAAACGAGGTGTCTACGCAACGGGCTCGACGCGACTGTCAATATAAAGTCGGTTAATATCAAGACAAAATATTTCACGGTGACCGAAAAAGTGTAAAATGCGACAAACTTTGTATAGGATATATCTTTTAAAATATCGCAAAAAAGTACCTACTAGAACAGCGGAGCGAGCGCAGAACCACTTTTGTGAGCTCATATGATCGAAAAGTATGCTAAAAGATGATCGATTTGAACAGAAACGACAAACTAAAACATTTCAAACTGAGCATGAAAACGACAATTATTCAGTGTCTAAAGTAGGTGAAATCGCAAAAATGATTGCAAACAGAATCCATATTGCGATGTTTTGGAAGTGCAACAGGTCCGATCTACACAAACGAGGTGTCTACGCAACGGGCTTTACGCGACGGTCAATATAAAGTCGGTTAATATTAAGACAAAATATTTCACGGTGACCGAAAAAGTGTAAAATGCGACTAACTTTGTATGGGATGTATCTTTTAAAATATCGCAAAAGAGTATCAACTGAAAACAGCAGAGCGAGCGCAGAACCACTACGGTGAGCTAGTATAATCGAAAAGTATGCTAAAAGATGATCGATTTAAACAGAAACGACAAACTAAAACATTTCAAACTGAGCTTGAAAATGACAAATATTCAATGTCTAAAGTAGGTAAAAACGCAAAAATTATTGCAAACAGAATCCACATTGCGATGTTTTTAAAGTGCAACAGGTCCGATTTACACAAACGAGGTGTCTACGCAACGGGTTCTACGCGACGGTCAATATAAAGTCGGTTAATATCAAGACAAAATATTTCACGGTGACCGAAAAAGTGTAAAATGCGACTAACTTTGTATGGGATGTATCTTTAAAACTATAGCAGGAATATACCTTCTTGAACAGCAAAGCGAGCGCAGAAACACTACAGTGAACTGATATGATCGAAAAGTATGCTAAAAGATGATCGATTTGAACAGAAACGACAAACTAAAAAAATTCAAACTAAGCTTTAAAACGACAAATATTCAGTGTCTAAAGTAGGTCAAATCGCAAAAAGGATTGCAAACAGAATCCATATTGCGATGTTTTAGAAGTGCAACCGGTCCGTTCTACACAAAAGAGGTGTCTACGCAACGGGCTCGACGCGACTGTCAATATAAAGTCGGTTAATATCAAGACAAAATATTTCACGGTGACGGAAAAAGTGTAAAATGCGACAAACTTTGTATAGGATGTATCTTTTAAAATATTGCAAAAAAGTACCTACTAGAACAGCGGAGCGAGCGCAGAACCACTTTTGTGAGCTCATATGATCGAAAAGTATGCTAAAAGATGATCGATTTGAACAGAAACGACAAACTAAAACATTTCAAACTGAGCATGAAAACGACAATTATTCAGTGTTTAAAGTAGGTGAAATCGCAAAAATGATTGCAAACAGAATGCATATTGCGAAGTTTTTGAAGTGCAACAGGTCCGATCTACACAAACGAGGTGTCTACGCAACGGGCTTTACGCGACGGTCAATATAAAGTCGGTTAATATCAAGACAAAATATTTCACGGTGACCGAAAAAGTGTAAAATGCGACTAACTTTGTATGGTATGTATCTTTTGAAATATCGCAAAAGTGTACATACTAGAACAGCGAAGTGAGCTCAGAAACACTACGGTGAGCAAATATGATCGAAAAGTATGCTAAAAGATGATCGATTTGAACAGAAACGACAAACTAAAACATTTCAAACTGAGCATGAAAACGACAAGTATTCAGTGTCCAAAATAGGTGAAAACGCAAAAAAAATTGCAAACATAATCTACATTGCGATGTTTTTGAAGTGCAACAGGTCCGATCTACACAAGCGAGGTGTCTACGCAACGGGCTCGACGCGACTGTCAATATTAAGTCGGTTAATATCAAGACAATATATTTCACGGTGACCGAAAAAGTGTAAATTGCGACTACCTTTGTATGGGATGTATCTTTTAAAATATCGCAGGAATATACCTTCTTGAACAACGGAGCGAGCGCAGAACCACAACGGAGAGCTAAAATGATCAAAAATTATGCTAAAAGATGATCGATTTGAACAGAAACGACAAACTAAAACATTTCAAACTGAGCTTGAAAACGACAAATATTCAGTGTCTAAAGTAGGTGAAATCGAAAAAATGATTGCAAACAGAATCCATATTGCGTTGTTTTTGAACTGTAACAGGTCCGATCTACACAAACGAGATGTCTACGCAACGGGCTCTACGCGACGGTCAATATAAAGTCGGTTAATATCAAGACAAAATATTTCACGGTGACCGAAAAAGTGTAAAATGCGACTAACATTGTATGGGATGTATCATTAAAACTATAGCGGGAATATACCTTCTTGAACAGCGGAGCGAGCGCAGAACCACTACGGTGAACTGATATGATTGAAAAGTATGCTAAATGATGATCGATTTGAACAGAAACGACAAACTAAAAAAAAACAAACTAAGCTTTAAAACGACAAATATTCAGTGTCTAAAGTAGGTGAAATCGCAAAAATGATTGCAAACAGAATCCATATTGTGAATTTTTTGAAGTGCAACAGGTCTAATCTACACAAGCGAGGAGTCCACGCAACGATCTTTACGCGACGGTCAATATAAAGTCGGTTAATATCAAGACAAAATATTTCACGGTGACCGAAAAGTGTAAAATGCGACTAACTTTGTATGGGATGTATCTTTAAAACTATAGCAGGAATATACTTTCTTGAACAGCGGAGCGAGCGCAGAACCACTACGGTGAACTGATATGATCGAAAAATATGCTAAAAGATGATCGATTTTAACAGAAACGACAATCTAAAAAATTTCAAACTAAGCTTTAAAACGACAAATATTCAGTGTCTAAAGTAGGTGAAATCGCAAAAATGATTGCAAACAGAATCCATATTGCGATGTTTTTGAAGTGCAACAGGTCCGATCTCCACAAACGAGGTGTCTTCGCAACGGGCTCGACGCGACTGTCAATATAAAGTCGGTTAATATCAAGACAAAATATTTCACGGTGACCGAAAAAGTGTAAAATGCGACTAACTTTGTATGGGATGTATCTTTTAAAATATCGCAAAAGAGTATCAACTGAAAACAGCGGAGCGAGCGCAGAACCACTACGGTGAGCTAATATGATCGAAAAGTAGGTATGCTAAAAGATGATCGATTTGAACAGAAACGACAGACTAAAACAATTCAAACTGAGCATAAAAACGACAAATATTCAGTGTCTAAAGTAGGTAAAATCGCAAAAATGATTGCAAACAGAATCCATATTGCGATGTTTTTGAAGTGCAACAGGTCCGATCTACACAAACGAGGTGTCTACGCAACGGGCTCTACGCGACGGTCAATATAAAGTCGGTTAATATCAAGACAAAATATTTCACGGTGACCGAAAAAGTGTAAAATGCGACTAACTTTGTATGGGATGTATCTTTTAAAATATCGCAAAAAAGTACCGAAAAGAACAGCGGAGCGAGCGCAAAACCACTACGGTGAGCTAATATTATCGAAAAGTATGCTAAAATATGATCGATTTGAACAGAAACGACAAACTAAAACATTTAAAACTGAGCATGAAAACGACAAATATTCAGTGTCTAAAGTAGGTAAAATCGCAAAAATGATTGCAAACAGAATCCACATTGCGATGTTTTTGAAGTGCAACAGGTCCGTTCTACACAATCGAGGTGTCTACGCAACGGGCTCGACGCGACTGTCAATATAAAGTCGGTTAATATCAAGACAAAATATTTCACGGTGACCGAAAAAGTGTAAAATGCGACTTACTTTGTATGGGATGTATCTTTAAAACTATAGCAGGAATATACCTTCTTGAACAGAGGAGCGAGCGCAGAACCACTACGGTGAACTGATATGATCGAAAAGTATGCTAAAAGATGATCGATTTGAACAGAAACGACAAACTAAAACATTTCAAACTGAGCATGAAAACGACAATTATTCAGTGTCTAAAGTAGGTGAAAACGCAAAAATGATTGCAAACAGAATCCATATTGCGAAGTTTTTGAAGTGAAACAGGTCCGATCTACACAAACGAGGTGTCTACGCATCGGGTTTTACGCGACGGTCAATATAAAGTCGGTTAATATCAAGACAAAATATTTCACGGTGACCGAAAAAGTGTAAAATGCGACTAACTTTGTATGGAATGTATCTTTAAAACTATAGCAGGAATATACTTTCTTGAACAGCGGAGCGATCGCAGAACCACTACGGTGAACTGATATGATCGAAAAGTATGCTAAAAGATGATCGATTTGAACAGAAACGACAAACTAAAACATTTCAAACTGAGCATGAAAACGACAATTATTCAGTGTTTAAAGTAGGTGAAATCGCAAAAATGATTGCAAACAGAATCCATATTGCGAAGTTTTTGAAGTGCAACAAGTCCGATCTACACAAACGAGGTGTCTACGCAACGGGCTTTACGCGACGGTCAATATAAAGTCGGTTAATATCAAGACAAAATATTTCACGGTGACCGAAAAAGTGTAAAATGCGACTAACTTTGTATGGGATGTATCTTTTAAAATATCGCAAAAGTGTACATACTAGAACAGCGAAGCGAGCTCAGAAACACTACGGTGAGCAAATATGATCGAAAAGTATGCTAAAAGATGATCGATTTGAGCAGAAACGACAATCTAAAAAATTTCAAACTAAGCTTTAAAACGACAAATATTCAGTGTCTAAAGTAGGTGAAATCGCACAAATGATTGCAAACAGAATACATATTGCGATGTTTTTGAAGTGCAACAGGTCCAATCTACACAAACGAGGTGTCTACGCAACGGGCTCGACGCGACTGTCAATATAAAGTCGGTTAATATCAAGACAAAATATTTCACGGTGACCGAAAAAGTGTAAAATGCGACTAACTTTGTATGGGATGTATCTTTTAAAATATCGCAAAAAAGTACCTTCTAGTACAGCGGAGCGAGCGCAGAACCACTACGGTGAGCTAATATGATCGAAAAGTATGCTAAAAGATGATCGATTTAAATAGAAACGACAGACTAAAACAATTCAAACTGAGCATGAAAACGACAAATAATTAGTGTCTAAAGTAGGTGAAATCGCAAAAATGATTGCAAACAGAATCCACATTGTGATGTTTTTGAAGTGCAACAGGTCCGATCTACACAAACGAGGTGTCTACGCAACGGGCTTTACGCGACGGTCAATATAAAGTCGGTTAATATCAAGTAAAAATATTTCACGGTGACCGAAAATGTGTAAAATGCGACTAACTTTGTATGGTATGTATCTTTTAAAATATCGCAAAAGAGTATCAATTGAAAACAGCAGAGCGAGCGCAGAACCACTACGGTGAGCTAGTATGATCGAAAAGTATGCTAAAAGATGATCGATTTAAACAGAAACGACAAACTAAAACATTTCAAACTGAGCTTGAAAATGACAAATATTCAATGTCTAAAGTAGGTGAAAACGCAAAAATTATTGCAAACAGAATCCACATTGCGATGTTTTTGAAGTGCAACAGGTCCGATTTACACAAACGAGGTGTCTACGCAACGGGTTCTACGCGACGGTCAATATAAAGTCGGTTAATATCAAGACAAAATATTTCATGGTGACCGAAAAAGTGTAAAATGCGACTAACTTTTTATGGGATGTTTCTCTTAAAATTTCGCAAAAAAGTATCAACTGAAAACAGCGAAGCGAGCGCAGAAACACTACGGTGAGCTAATATGATCGAAAAGTATGCTAAAAGATGATCGATTTGAACAGAAACGACAAACTAAAACATTTCAAACTAAGCATGAAAACGACAATTATTCAGTGTTTAAAGTAGGTGAAATCGCAAAAATGATTGCAAACAGAATCCATATTGCGAAGTTATTGAAGTGCAACAGGTCCGATCTACACAAACGAGGTGTCTACGCAACGGGCTTTACGCGACGGTCAATATAAAGTCGGTTAATATCAAGACAAAATATTTCACGGTGACCGAAAAAGTGTAAAATGCGACTAACTTTGTATGGGATGTATCTTTTAAAATATCGCAAAAGAGTATCAACTGAAAACAGCGGAGCGAGCGCAGAACCACTACGGTGAGCTAATATGATCGAAAAGTATGCTAAAAGATGATCAATTTAAATAGAAACGACAGACTAAACCATTTAAAACTGAGCATGAAAACGACAAATATTCAGTGTCTAAAGTAGGTAAAATCGCAAAAATGATTGCAAACAGAATCCATATTGCGATGTTTTTGAATTGCAACAGGTCCGTTCTACACAATCGAGGTGTCTACGCAACGGGCTCGACGCGACTGTCAATATAAAGTCGGTTAATATCAAGACAAAATATTTCACGGTGACCGAAAAAGTGTAAAATGCGACTAACTTTGTATGGGATGTATCTTTAAAACTATAGCAGGAATATACCTTCTTGAACAGCGGAGCGAGCGCAGAACCACTACGGTGAACTGATATGATCGAAAAGTATGCTAAAAGATGATAGATTTGAACAGAAACGACAAACTAAAACATTTCAAACTGAGCATGAAAACGACAATTATTCAGTGTCTAAAGTAGGTGAAATCGCAAAAATGATTGCAAACAGAATCCATATTGTGAAGTTTTTGAAGTGCAACAGGTCCGATCTACACAAACGAGGTGTCTACGCAACGGGTTTTACGCGACGGTCAATATAAAGTCGGTTAATATCAAGACAAAATATTTCACGGTGACCGAAAAAGTGTAAAATGCGACTAACATTGTATGGGATGTATCTTTAAAACTATAGCAGGAATATACCTTCTTGAACAGCGGAGCGAGCGCAGAACCACTACGGTGAACTGATATGATCGAAAAGTATGCTAAATGATGATCGATTTGAACAGAAACAACAAACTAAAAAAAAACAAACTAAGCTTTAAAACGACAAATATTCAGTGTCTAAAGTAGGTGAAATCGCAAAAAGGATTGCAAACAGAATCCATATTGCGATGTTTTTGAAGTGCGACAGGTCCGTTCTACACAAAAGAGGTGTCTACGCAACGGGCTCGACGCGACTGTCAATATAAAGTCGGTTAATATCAAGACAAAATATTTCACGGTGACCGAAAAAGTGTAAAATGCGACTTACTTTGTATGGAATGTATCTTTAAAACTATAGCAGGAATATACCTTCTTGAACAGCGGAGCGATCGCAGAACCACTACGGTGAACTGATATGATCGAAAAGTATGCTAAAAGATGATCGATTTGAACAGAAACGACAAACTAAAACATTTCAAACTGAGCATGAAAATGACAATTATTCAGTGTCTAAAGTAGGTGAAATCGCAAAAATGATTGCAAACATAATCCACATTGCGATGTTTTTTAAGTGCAACAGGTCCGATCTACACAAGCGAGGTGTCTACGCAACGGGCTCTACGCGACGGTCAATATAAAGTCGGTTAATATCAAGACAAAATATTTCACGGTGACCGAAAAAGTGTAAAATGCGACTACCTTTGTATGGGATGTATCTTTTAAAATATCGCAAAAAAGTACCTTCTAGTACAGCGGAGCGAGCGCAGAACCACTACGGTGAGCTAATATGATCGAAAAGTATGCTAAAAGATGATCGATTTAAATAGAAACGACAGACTAAAACAATTCAAACTGAGCATGAAAACGACAAATATTCAGTGTCTAAAGTAGGTAAAATCGCAAAAATTATTGCAAACAGAATCCATATTGCGATGTTTTTGAAGTGCAACAGGTCCGTTCTACACAATCGAGGTGTCTACGCAACGGGCTCGACGCGACTGTCAATATGAAGTCGGTTAATATCAAGACAAAATATTTCACGGTGACCGAAAAAGTGTAAAATGCGACTAACTTTGTATGGGATGTATCTTTAAAACTATAGCAGGAATATACCTTCTTGAACAGCGGAGCGAGCGCAGAACCACAACGGTGAACTGATATGATCGAAAAGTATGCTAAAAGATGATCGATTTGAACAGAAACGACAAACTAAAACATTTCAAACTGAGCATGAAAACGACAATTATTCAGTGTCTAAAGTAGGTGAAATCGCAAAAATGATTGCAAACAGAATCCATATTGCGAAGTTTTTGAAGTGCAACAGGTCCGATCTACACAAACGAGGTGTCTACGCAACGGGCTTTACGCGACGGTCAATATAAAGTCAGTTAATATCAAGACAAAATATTTCACGGTGACCGAAAAAGTGTAAAATGCGACTAACATTGTATGGGATGTATCTTTAAAACTATAGCGGGAATATACCTTCTTGAACAGCGGAGCGAGCGAAGAACCACTACGGTGAACTGATATGATCGAAAAGTATGCTAAATGATGATCGATTTGAACAGAAACGACAAACTAAAAAAATTCAAACTAAGCTTTAAAACGACAAATATTCAGTGTCTAAAGTAGGTGAAATCGCAAAAAGGATTGCAAACAGAATCCATATTGCGATGTCTTTGAAGTGCGACAGGTCCGTTCTACACAAAAGAGGTGTCTACGCAACGGGTTCGACGCGACTGTCAATATAAAGTCGGTTAATATCAAGACAAAATATTTCACGGTGACCGAAAAAGTGTAAAATGCGACTTACTTTGTATGGAATGTATCTATAAAACTATAGCAGGAATATACCTTCTTGAACAGCGGAGCGATCGCAGAACCACTACGGTGAACTGATATGATCGAAAAGTATGCTAAATGATGATCGATTTGAACAGAAACGACAAACTAAAAAAATTCAAACTAAGCTTTAAAACGACAAATATTCAGTGTCTAAAGTAGGTGAAATCGCAAAAAGGATTGCAAACAGAATCCATATTGCGATGTTTTTGAAGTGCGACAGGTCCGTTCTACACAAAAGAGGTGTCTACGCAACGGGTTCGACGCGACTGTCAATATAAAGTCGGTTAATATCAAGACAAAATATTTCACGGTGACCGAAAAAGTGTAAAATGCGACTTACTTTGTATGGAATGTATCTATAAAACTATAGCAGGAATATACCTTCTTGAACAGCGGAGCGATCGCAGAACCACTACGGTGAACTGATATGATCGAAAAGTATGCTAAAAGATGATCGATTTGAACAGAAACGACAAACTAAAAAATTTCAAACTAAGCTTTAAAACGACAAATATTCAGTGTCTAAAGTAGGTGAAATCGCAAAAAGATTGCAAACAGAATCCATATTGCGATGTTTTTGAAGTGCAACCGGTCCGTTCTACACAAACGAGGTGTCTACGCAACGGGCTCGACGCGACTGTCAATATAAAGTCGGTTAATATCAAGACAAAATTTTTCACGGTGACCGAAAAAGTGTAAAATGCGACAAACTTTGTATAGGATGTATCTTTTAAAATATCGCAAAAAAGTACCTACTAGAACAGCGGAGCGAGCGCAGAACCACTTTTGTGAGCTCATATGATCGAAAAGTATGCTAAAAGATGATCGATTTGAACAGAAACGACAAACTAAAACATTTAAAACTGAGCATGAAAACGACAAATATTCAGTGTCTAAAGTAGGTAAAATCGCAAAAATGATTGCAAACAGAATCCATATTGCGATGTTTTTGAAGTGCAACCGGTCCGTTCTACACAAACGAGGTGTCTACGCAACGGGCTCGACGCGACTGTCAATATAAAGTCGGTTAATATCAAGACAAAATTTTTCACGGTGACCGAAAAAGTGTAATATGCGACTAACTTTGTATGGGATGTATCTTTAAAACTATAGCAGGAATATACCTTCTTGAACAGCGGAGCGAGCGCAGAACCACTACAGTGAACTGATATGATCGAAAAGTATGCTAAAAGATGATCGATTTGAACAGAAACGACAAACTAAAACATTTCAACCTGAGCATGAAAACGACAATTATTCAGTGTCTAAAGTAGGTGAAATCGCAAAAATGATTGCAAACAGAATCCATATTGCGAAGTTTTTGAAGTGCAACAGGTCCGATCTACACAAACGAGGTGTCTACGCAACAGGCTTTACGCGACGGTCAATATAAAGTCGGTTAATATCAAGACAAAATATTTCACGGTGACCGAAAAAGTGTAAAATGCGACTAACATTGTATGGGATGTATCTTTAAAACTATAGCAGGAATATACCTTCTTGAACAGCGGAGCGAGCGAAGAACCACTACGGTGAACTGATATGATCGAAAAGTATGCTAAAAGATGATCGATTTGAACAGAAACGACAAACTAAAACATTTCAATCTGAGCATGAAAACGACAATTATTCAGTGACTAAAGTAGGTGAAATCGCAAAAATGATTGCAAACATAATCCATATTGCGATGTTTTTGAAGTGCGACAGGTCCGTTCTACACAAAAGAGGTGTCTACGCAACGGGTTCGACGCGACTGTCAATATAAAGTCGGTTAATAGCAAGACAAAATATTTCACGGTGACCGAAAAAGTGTAAAATGCGACTTACTTTGTATAGAATGTATCTATAAAACTATAGCAGGAATATACCTTCTTGAACAGCGGAGCGATCGCAGAACCACTACGGTGTACTGATATGATCGAAAAGTATGCTAAAAGATGATCGATTTGAACAGAAACGACAAACTAAAACATTTCAAACTGAGCATGAAAACGACAATTATTCAGTGTCTAAAGTAGGTGAAATCGCAAAAATGATTGCAAACAGAATCCATATTGCGAAGTTTTTGAAGTGCAACAGGTCCGATCTACACAAACGAGGTGTCTACGCAACGGTCTCTACGCGACGGTCAATATAAAGTCGGTTAATATCAAGACAAATAATTTTATGGTGACCGAAAAAGTGTAAAATGCGACTAACTTTGTATGGAATGTATCTTTAAAACTATAGCAGGAATATACCTTCTTGAACAGCGGAAAGAGCGTAGAACCACTACGGTGAACTGATATGATCGAAAAGTATGCTAAAAGATGATCGATTTGAACAGAAACGACAAACTAAAACATTTCAAACTGAGCATGAAAACGACAATTATTCAGTGTCTAAAGTAGGTGAAATCGCAAAAATAATTGCAAACAGAATCCATATTGCGAAGTTTTGGAAGTGCAACAGGTCCGATCTACACAAACGAGGTGTCGACGCAACGGGCTTTACGCGACGGTCAATATAAAGTCGGTTAATATCAAGACAAAATATTTCACGGTGACCGAAAAAGTGTAAAATGCGACTAACTCTGTATGGTATGTATCTTTTAAAATATCGCAAAAGAGTATCAACTGAAAACAGCAGAGCGAGCGCAGAACCACTACGGTGAACTGATATGATCGAAAAGTATGCTAAAAGATGATCGATTTGAACAGAAACGACAAACTAAAACATTTCAAACTGAGCATGAAAACGACAATTATTCAGTGTCTAAAGTAGGTGAAATCGCAAAAATGATTGCAAACAGAATCCATATTGCGAAGTTTTGGAAGTGCAACAGGTCCGATCTACACAAACGAGGTGTCTACGCAACGGGCTTTACGCGACGGTCAATATAAAGTCGGTTAATATTAAGACAAAATATTTCACGGTGACCGAAAAAGTGTAAAATGCGACTAACTTTGTATGGGATGTATCTTTTAAAATATCGCAAAAGAGTATCAACTGAAAACAGCAGAGCGAGCGCAGAACCACTACGGTGAGCTAGTATAATCGAAAAGTATGCTAAAAGATGATCGATTTAAACAGAAACGACAAACTAAAACATTTCAAACTGAGCTTGAAAATGACAAATATTCAATGTCTAAAGTAGGTAAAAACGCAAAAATTATTGCAAACAGAATCCACATTGCGATGTTTTTGAAGTGCAACAGGTCTGATCTACACAAGCGAGGAGTCCACGCAACGAGCTCGACGCGACGGTCAATATAAAGTCGGTTAATATCAAGACAAAATATTTCACGGTGACCGAAAAAGTGTAAAATGCGACTAACTTTGTATGGGATGTATCTTTAAAACTATAGCAGGAATATACCTTCTTGAACAGCAAAGCGAGCGCAGAAACACTACGGTGAACTGATATGATCGAAAAGTATGCTAAAAGATGATCGATTTGAACAGAAACGACAAACTAAAAAATTTCAAACTAAGCTTTAAAACGACAAATATTCAGTGTCTAAAGTAGGTGAAATCGCAAAAAGATTGCAAACAGAATCCATATTGCGATGTTTTTGAAGTGCAACCGGTCCGTTCTACACAAACGAGGTGTCTACGCAACGGGCTCGACGCGACTGTCAATATAAAGTCGGTTAATATCAAGACAAAATATTTCACGGTGACCGAAAAAGTGTAAAATGCGACAAACTTTGTATAGGATATATCTTTTAAAATATCGCAAAAAAGTACCTACTAGAACAGCGGAGCGAGCGCAGAACCACTTTTGTGAGCTCATATGATCGAAAAGTATGCTAAAAGATGATCGATTTGAACAGAAACGACAAACTAAAACATTTCAAACTGAGCATGAAAACGACAATTATTCAGTGTCTAAAGTAGGTGAAATCGCAAAAATGATTGCAAACAGAATCCATATTGCGATGTTTTGGAAGTGCAACAGGTCCGATCTACACAAACGAGGTGTCTACGCAACGGGCTTTACGCGACGGTCAATATAAAGTCGGTTAATATTAAGACAAAATATTTCACGGTGACCGAAAAAGTGTAAAATGCGACTAACTTTGTATGGGATGTATCTTTTAAAATATCGCAAAAGAGTATCAACTGAAAACAGCAGAGCGAGCGCAGTCGTTTTCATCGACAAGTATTCAGTGTCCAAAATAGGTGAAAACGCAAAAAAAATTGCAAACATAATCTACATTGCGATGTTTTTGAAGTGCAACAGGTCCGATCTACACAAGCGAGGTGTCTACGCAACGGGCTCGACGCGACTGTCAATATTAAGTCGGTTAATATCAAGACAATATATTTCACGGTGACCGAAAAAGTGTAAATTGCGACTACCTTTGTATGGGATGTATCTTTTAAAATATCGCAGGAATATACCTTCTTGAACAACGGAGCGAGCGCAGAACCACAACGGAGAGCTAAAATGATCAAAAATTATGCTAAAAGATGATCGATTTGAACAGAAACGACAAACTAAAACATTTCAAACTGAGCTTGAAAACGACAAATATTCAGTGTCTAAAGTAGGTGAAATCGAAAAAATGATTGCAAACAGAATCCATATTGCGTTGTTTTTGAACTGTAACAGGTCCGATCTACACAAACGAGATGTCTACGCAACGGGCTCTACGCGACGGTCAATATAAAGTCGGTTAATATCAAGACAAAATATTTCACGGTGACCGAAAAAGTGTAAAATGCGACTAACTTTGTATGGGATGTATCTTTTAAAATATCGCAAAAGAGTATTAAATGAAAACAGCGGAACGAGTGCAGATCCACTACGGTGTGCTAATATGATTGAAAAGTATGCTAAAAGATGATCGATTTGAATAGAAACGACAAACTAAAACATTTCAAACTGAGCATGAAAACGACAATTATTCAGTTTCTAAAGTAGGTGAAATCGCAAAAATGATTGCAAACAGAATCCATATTGCGAAGTTTTTGAAGTGCAACAGGTCCGATTTACACAAACTAGGTGTCTACGCAACCGGCTTTACGCGACGGTTAATATAAAGTCGGTTAATATCAAGACAAAATATTTCACGGTGACCGAAAAAGTGTAAAATGCGACTAACTTTGTTTGGTATGTATCTTTTAAAATATCGCAAAAGAGTATCAACTGAAAACAGCAGAGCGAGCGCAGAACCACTACGGTGAGCTAATATAATCGAAAAGTATGCTAAAAGATGATCGATTTAAACAGAAACGACAAACTAAAACATTTCAAACTGAGCTTAAAAATGACAAATATTCAATGTCTAAAGTAGGTGAAAACGCAAAAATTATTGCAAACAGAATCCACATTGCGATGTTTTTGAAGTGCAACAAGTCCGATTTACACAAACGAGGTGTCCACGCAACGGGTTCTACGCGACGGTCAATATAAAGTCGGTTAATATCAAGACAAAATATTTCACGGTGACCGAAAAAGTGTAAAATGCGACTAACTTTGTATGGGATGTATCTTTAAAACTATAGCAGGAATATACCTTCTTAAACAGCGGAGCGAGCGAAGAACCACTACGGTGAACTGATATGATCGAAAAGTATGCTAAAAGATGATCGATTTAAACAGAAACGACAAACTAAAAAATTTCAAACTAAGCTTTAAAACGACAAATATTCAGTGTCTAAAGTAGGTGAAATCGCAAAAAGGATTGCAAACAGAATCCATATTGCGATGTTTTTGAAGTGCAACAGGTCCGTTCTACACAAAAGAGGTGTCTACGCAACGGGCTCGACGCGACTGTCAATATGAAGTCGGTTAATATCAAGACAAAATATTTCACGGTGACCGAAAAAGTGTAAAATGCGACTAACTTTGTATGGAATGTATCTTTAAAACTATAGCAGGAATATACCTTCTTGAACAGCGGAGCGATCGCAGAACCACTACGGTGAACTGATATGATCGAAAAGTATGCTAAAGATGATCGATTTGAACAGAAACGACAAACTAAAACATTTCAAACTGAGCATGAAAACGACAATTATTCAGTGTCTAAAGTAGGTGAAATCGCAAAAATGATTGCAAACAGAATCCATATTGCGAAGTTTTTGAAGTGCAACAGGTCCGATCTACACAAACGAGGTGTCTTCGCAACGGGCTCGACGCGACTGTCAATATAAAGTCGGTTAATATCAAGACAAAATATTTCACGGTGACCGAAAAAGTGTAAAATGCGACTAACTTTGTATGGGATGTATCTTTAAAACCATAGCAGGAATATACCTTCTTGAACAGCGGAGCGAGCGCAGAACCACTACGGTGAACTGATATGATCGAAAAGTATGCTAAAAGATGATCGATTTGAACAGAAACGACAAACTAAAACATTTCAAACTGAGCATGAAAACGACAAATATTCAGTGTCCAAAATAGGTGATAACCCAAAAAAAATTGCAAACATAATCCACATTGCGATGTTTTTAAAGTGCAACAGGTCCGATCTACACAAACGATGTGTCTACGCAACGGGCTCTACGCGACAGTCAATATAAAGTCAGTAAATATCAAGACAAAATATTTCATGGTGACCGAAAAAGTGTAAAATGCGACTAACTTTGTATGGGATGTATCTTTTAAAATATCGCAAAAGAGTACCTACAAGAACAGCGGAGCGAGCGCAGAACCACTACGGTGAGCTAATATGATCGAAAAGTATGCTAAAAGATGATCGATTTGAACAGAAACGACAAACTAAAACATTTCAAACTGAGCTTGAAAACGACAAATATTCAGTGTCTAAAGTAGGTGAAATCGAAAAAACGATTGCAACCAGAATCCATATTGCGATGTTTTTGAAGTGTAACAGGTCCGATCTACACAAACGAGGTGTCTACGCAACGGGCTCTACGCGACGGTCAATATAAAGTCGGTTAATATCAAGACAAAATATTTCACGGTGACCGAAAAAGTGTAAAATGCGACTAACTTTGTATGGGATGTATCTTTTAAAATATCGCAAAAAGTATCTACTTGAACAGCGGAGCGAGCGTATAACCACTACGGTGAGCTAATATGATCGAAAAGTATGCTAAAAGATGATCGATTTGAGAAGAAACGACAAACTAAAACATTTCAAACTGAGCTTGAAAACGACAAATATTCAGTGTCTAAAGTAGGTGAAATCGCAAAAATTATTGCAAACAGAATCCATATTGCGAAGTTTTTGAAGTGCAACAGGTCCGATCTACACAAGCGAGGTGTCTACGCAACGGGTTCGACGCGACTGTCAATATAAAGTCGGTTAATATCAAGACAATATATTTCACGGTGACCGAAAAAGTGTAAAATGCGACTACCTTTGTATGGGATGTATCTTTTAAAATATCGCAAAAAAGTACCTACTAGTACAGCGGAGCGAGCGCAGAACCACTACGGTGAGCTAATATGATCGAAAAGTATGCTAAAAGATGATTGGTTTGAACAGAAACGACAAACTAAAAAATTTAAAACTTAGCATGAAAACGACAAATATTCAGTGTCTAAAGTTTGTAAAAACGGAAAAAAATGCAAACAGAATCCACATTGCGATGTTAATGAAGTGCAACAGGTCCGATCTACACAAACGAGGTGTCTACGCAACGGGCTCTACGCGACGGTCAATATAAAGTCGGTTAATATCAAGACAAAATATTTCATGGTGACCGAAAAAGTGTAAAATGCGACTAACTTTTTATGGGATGTATCTTTTAAAATATCGCAAAAAAGTACCTACTGGAACAGCGGAGCGAGCGCAGAACTACTACGGTGAGCTAATATGATCGAAAAGTATGCTAAAAGATGATCGATTTGAATAGAAACGACAAACTAAAACATTTCAAACTGAGCACGAAAACGACAAATATTCAGTGTCTAAAGTAGGTCAAATCGCAAAAATGATTGCAAACAGAATCCATATTGCGATGTTTTTGAAGTGCAACAGGTCCGATCTCCACAAACGAGGTGTCTACGCAACGGGCTCGACGCGACTGACAATATAAAGTCGGTTAATATCAAGACAAAAAATTTCACGGTGACCGAAAAAGTGTAAAATGCGACTAATTTTGTATGGGATGTATTTTAAAATATCGCAAAAAAGTATCAACTGAAAACAGCGAAGCGAGCGCAGAACCACTACGGTGAGCTAATATGATCGAAAAGTATGCTAAAAGATGATCGATTTGAACAGAAACGACAAACTAAAACATTGTTAGGATGCCTGTCTACGGGAGAACTCAATAAAATCCCTTAACTACGTCTGCGGCCACCTTTCTAGAGGCGCCGACTTGAAAATGTCCCCTAATGGTCACAGTCCTAACCGAAACGGGTAGCTGCTGAGGTGACCTACTCTGCAATAAAAAAATAACAACACACTGGCCCTGCAGCATTCACCTCAACAGCGCCCAACATCAGTGTCCAATTTGGCCAACTTACTCTAATCATTAGGTATGATATTGATTATGTAAATTGATACTCTACTATGTATTTGCAATAAATAAATATAAATAAATAAATATAAATAAATAAATTTAATCTATCCTAAAACGTACGGGTAACTTAAGTGCCCGTCCACTACGTGTTACTGACTTCGTACCTATTGTGATCGACGCTTTGCTCGCTATGTTGCTTGGCAATTTTTCTGTTGCTATCGGCGTATTATTGCTCGTGTTTTCGTGTTCTTTTAATAAGAACGCTAGTTTAAGCCTTTCAATAGAAATTTGTACATCTCTATTAGGTAGTCGAACAGTATAATATTTACTTTCTCTTTTCACAACTTCATAAGGACCGTCTTACGGTGGCTGTAAAGGCTTCCGTACCGCGTCGTTTCTAATAAACACATGACTAACTTTTTCTAAATCAGGATGAATAAATATCTTTCTCGAATTAGAATGTATCTCTGTAGTTGGATGTAAATCTTTAAGTGTGCGCCGCAACTGCTCTAGGTATACGTGTTCACTCGGTGCTCCTTCCGACTTTTGTTCGTAAAAATCGCCTGGCAACCTGATACCCTGTCCGTAAACTAACTGTGCTGCACTTAAACCCGAATCACTACGCCTTGCAGCCCTTACTCCTAGTAGTACCGTATGCAGTTCCTCACTCCACGAATTATGCCCTAATCAAGCCATTAGCGCCGCTTTCATACTGCGGTGCCAACGCTCAACCATCCCATTACTCTGTGGATGATATGGGGTAGTTCTAGTTTTCTTTACTGCTAGTATTTTCATTAAACTATTGAAAAGATCGCTTTCAAACTGACGGCCTTGATCGCTCGTAATGATTTTGGGACTACCGAAACGACAAATCCATCCTTCAAAGATTACTTTGGCCACCACGTCAGCTGTGATCGTGTGAACAGGAAAAGCCTTTGGCCATCTACTGAATCTATCAATTACTGTCACTAAATACTTGAATCCCTCCTGAGTGGTCGGGAGTGGCCCTACTATGTCCACATGTATGTGTTCGAATTTTTCACGCGGTTCAAACTGTCCCACATCAGACACCGTGTGACGCGATACTTTTGCGCGTTGGCACGCTATACAGGTTTTGGCCCAAGTCCCTACATCTTTATTTAGTCCAGGCCAAAAGTACCTATGTGATACGAGTTTTCTAGTAGTCCGGACCCCGGGATGACTGATACCATGGACTGTTTCAAACGCTTTCTTTCTGAAATCCTTAGGAATGTAAGGTCTCACTTTGTCAGTAGAGACTTCACAGCAGATCGTTTTATTCGAACCTGGCACTAAGCATTCTTTTAATTGTATTCGTGAGGTATCGCTTGGTTCGTTTCGCAACATTGTAAGTTGATCGTCAACTTCCTGTTCGTCGGCTATTTCTGCGAAGTCTAGCGTTGTTGGGCAAGCGATCGCCTCGACGCGCGATAGCGCGTCTGCTACAATGTTTTCGCTACCTACTACATGGCGTATTTCTGTCGTGTATTCACTAATATAGGCTAACTGTCGTATCCGCCTAGGTATGTCCCTGTCTGAATTTACTTTACTAAATGCGAATGTTAGCGGCTTATGGTCTGTATAAATTACTAATTCGCGACCTTCGATCATGTTCCTGAAATAGTGCACTGACATATACATGGCTAAAAGTTCCCTATCGTAGGTACTATATTTAGTTTGTGTATCCGAGAGTTTCTTTGAGAAAAAACCTAAGGGTGTCCAAGTTTTACCGTTCCATTGCTGTAATACTGCACCAATACATGTATCTGACGCATCTGTCATAAGCGAAAGCGGGGTTCTTTCTAACGGGTGAGCTAAAAAGAGTAACGGCGCTTTTTAGGCTTACCTTACATTGCTCAAACGCACTCACCGCAGCTTCCGTCCACTCGATCTTAGTTTTGTCGTTCTTTTTTGAGTTGTGCAGGTACTTGTTGAGCTCGCTCTGCTGCTCCGCGGCCTTCGGCAGGTGCAACCTGTAAAAGTTAATCATACCGAGGAAGCGTCTCAGTTGCTCGACATTTTCTGGTCGTTTGTAATCTAGCACGGCCTTAACTTTTTCGTCTAATGTCCCAATTCCTTGTGATGACACATGATACCCTAAAAATTCAACGCTACTTTGCAGGAAGTCGCATGTTGACATATTTAAAGTTAGTCCGTAGTCCTCGAATCGTTGAAAAATCAATTTCAGGTGTTTTAATTGCAGTTCTTGTGATGTGCTTGCACAGACTACGTCATCAATGTAACAGAATATGTGTGAACTCTCGTCTTCTCCTTCTCCTCCAGTGATGTGTTCGATACCTTTTAAAACTACATTATCCATGAACCGTTGAAACGTTTGAGCTGCGTCACAGAGGCCAAACGTCATTCGGGGAAATTCGAACAGCCCAAACGGTGTTATTATCGCTGTTTTCTCTATATCGTCTGGATGGACTGGTATATTGTGAAATGCTCTTTTTACATCAATTCTTGAAAATAATTGCTTACCCGCTAGTCCATACGTAAAGTCTTGCATTCGGGGAATGGGGTACCGATCCGGCTTTGTAATTGCATTGAGCCGTCTGAAGTCACCGCAGGCACGTAGTGTCCCGTCCTTCTTAGGCACCACGTGGAGCGGACTCGCCCATTCGCTCTTGGATGGCCTGCAGATGCCCATGTCTTGCATTTCCTGAAATTCTTTATTAAAAAGGTTATACCTATCTGGCGGCAACGGCCTTGCCTTTGAAAATACCGGTTTACCAAATGTTTCTATATAGTGGAACACGTTGTGTTTCTGTTCGGTTTTGAAATTCATCGGTTTCGTAATATTTGGAAACTCCTTAAGGAGGTCCAGACACACGTGGTCCTTCCCGTACGTATACACGGATGGTTCTAAACAATTCGACAATGACCCCACGGTTGACAAGTTAGTAATTTTGTCCACTAATTTCTTTGCGCTTAGGTCTACTACTAACCCAAAATGTTTTAAAAAATCAGCCCCTATTATCGGTTGACTGACCTTGGCTATTACAAAGTTCCATTTAAAAGCCCTTCTTAACCTTAAATTTAATTCTAAACTTACAGTCCCAAACGTCCTTATTTCTGAGCCGTTAGCCGCGTATAACTTGTACGTTTCACTTTCACTTACAAGCCTTTTGTCCACTTGACTTAACGGTATCACTGATATATTCGCGCCTGTATCAACTAAAAAGTTTATCCTATTTTTTACGCACAACACACAGAGACGATTGTTCTCGATGGCGGCTACGTCACCTCCCGTCTCCTGGGAGCCCGCCGCGTTTAGTTTCCCGACGTAGGTTTCCAATTACACGGCTGCTCACATTTGATCGCCTGTGGGCCGTATCTGTAATGAAATCGGCTCAACCAATCCGGGCTCGTTGGTGTTTTGCTCGGCGATCTGGCTCTGAACTGCCTGCCCCGGTTCTGAGGTCTGCTGTTTCTGTGGTTTGGTTGTCCTCCACTGCTAACTTGCTGCCTCAATGATGCAACCTCCAGGCCCAGCTTATTCACCTGCGACAGCAACTCCGTCATTGTGTCGTTTACTGTGGTGTTGGCTTTCTGCTTACCTGCAGCCGCGATTTCTGCCGTGCTTTGATTATTATTTAAGCTCTCCAAAACCTTGTCTGCTATTCCCGCTAGATTCTCCAATTTTTGATCTTGGCTGGCTGCAAGCACTGCCCTGACCGCTTTAGGTAAACGTGCTATCCATAGGTTCTGCACCGTGTTTTCGCTAGCCTTGCAGTTACGCGCTAGATCACGCATTCGCCGCAGTAACTGTGATGGCTTCTGAGTACCCAGGTCTAATTCTCCCACTAACCTTTGAAATTGACGTTCCGGCGATTCTTCATAAATTTGTTTCAGCTTCTTCTTCAATTTAGTGTAGCTGTTTTCTTCTGGCGGGTTATAAACCAAATCCGCCACCTGCTGCATGACGTCACGGCCTAATTTCGCTATGACGAGTTGGAACTTCGCTTCCTCACTTTGTTTCTGTTGTTTCACCGCCGCTTCGAATTGGGCAAACCAGAGTCTGGGTAGCTCTACCCAAAATTCCGGTATATGCGCCGCGACTGAAATCACTGCTAAATTCGCTTGTTCCGCCATCTTTAACCTGTTGCGTACAGGGAGCCGCCGCCGGTCCGTTCACCTTTGCACTTCATTTATGCAATAGGTATTCTAAGAGGCAGACCCTACGGTGGAGTGGCGTTATTGTGGCGTAAAGGTCTTTTCCGCTCGGTATCGGTGCTACAGTGTATATCAAACCGGTTATGTGCTATTAGTGCGTCCTTGGGTGAGCGTTCAGTTGTATTTTGTTGTGTTTATATGCCGACAGACTCGGATGATAATCTACTAGAATTTACGGAGTGTATGGCGGAACTAAGTGCTATTGTGGAAAGTTGTGATTCGGAGTCAGTATATCTGCTAGGGGACTTTAATGCGGACCCTAGTAAACTTTTCGGTAAGGAACTTATAAAATTTTGTACTGAACAGAAGTGGCGTTGTGCAGACTTTGATATGTTAGGTTTAAATTCGGACAGTTACACTTATGTTAGTGAAGCGCATGGCTCAAGGAGCTGGCTGGACCACTGTTTGGTAACATTAGCGTCATGGTTGACTGTTAAAAATTTATATGTTATGCAGGACGTACTATGGTCTGACCATTTTCCTCTTATAATAGAATGTGATCTAAATATTGTTTCGTCTAAATTAATTGCACCAGAACAACCATATAATAAGGTGAACTGGGGTACGAGGCAAGAAAAAGAAATTAAATTATATTCAGAGTTATGTCATAAAGGTTTGAGAAATATTGATTTCCCAAAGGAATTTACATTCTGTTGTAATAGTATATGTAAAGATAGTGATCATAAGTTAGTGTTAAGTGACATGTATGATAAAATAATTAAGGTCTTGCGTGAGGCAGCTAAAGAAAGCCATGGTCAGAGGCAGCATCGGGGTAGGAAGCAATGTATAAAGGGATGGAACATGTATGTTAGTCAGGCTCATAGAGAGGCAAAGTTGAAGTTTTCTTTATGGTGTCTTCATGGTAAGCCAAAAACTGGTAGTGTTTATGACGAAATGTGCCTTAGTCGTAGGTTATTTAAGGGGAAACTTAAATGGTGTCAAAACCATGAACAACAAATAACCTTGGATATGATGGCATCATTGCATAAACAGAAAAACTTTAGCAAGTTTTGGAAGTGTTCAAATAAATTAAATCTTAGACCCGGTAGACCAACGAGAGTAGGAGACCTAAGTGACCCTCTGTCCATTGCAAATAAGTTTAGGGATCAGTTTATAGTAAGGTCACCAATACAAACTACCAGTGCTATCAGGAATACAAATGGTAACAAGGGGGAGGTGATTCTATTCACCGCCAAGCAGGTTGAAAAAGCCATTAAACAAATGACGAGGGGTAAGTCGCCCGGTCATGATGGACTAAGTGTAGAACATTTACGATATGCGGGGAGACATGTTTATAGAGTGCTGGCCATGTTCTATTCTTTGTGCTTAAGCCATTCTTATCTGCCGTCTAAAATGTTAGACACGATCGTTGTGCCGATAATCAAGAACAGGACCGGGGATATAGCTGATAGTAGCAACTATAGACCAATTTCACTGGCAACCATACTATCGAAGGTCTTGGACAGATTATTGGACGAGCATTTAAGCCATTATGTAAAGTTACAGGACGCGCAGTTCGGTTTTCAGCGTGGCTTATCGACGGAGACTGCGATTCTAGGTCTTAAGTCCATAGTAAGGTATTATACCGACAGAAAAACTCCTGTAATTGCATGTTTCCTGGATCTGTCTAGGGCTTTTGATCTGGTGCGCTATGACTTCTTGTGGAAAAAGTTATTGGATGCTAATGTTCCGGGTGAACTGGTCTCAGTTCTTGAGTATTGGTACAAAAATCAAGTTAATCGTGTCAAATGGAACAATGTACTTTCTGACCCGTACAGGTTGGAGTGTGGGGTGAGACAGGGGGGGTTGTCCTCTCCTAGGCTCTTTAATCTGTACTTAAATGAACTGATTGGTGACCTCAGTAGAGAACATGTTGGATGCTACATTGACGGTGTATGTATGAATAACTTGTGCTATGCTGATGACATGGTTCTGATGGCGCCGTCAATCAGTTCCATGCGCAAGTTGTTGAAGGTTTGTGAAAAATATGCCCTGGATCATGGACTTGTCTATAACGCAAAAAAGAGCGAGTATGTAGTATTTCAGTCGAAAAATAAAATGTCAGATAATCTGCCACCAATTACGTTATGTGGGAAACCGCTTCTTAGACAACGGCAGTTTAAATATCTTGGGCATATTGTTTGCGAAGATATGTCTGATGATAAGGACATAGAAAGGGAACGTAGGGCGTTGGCGGTGAGAGGTAATATGTTGGCCCGCAGGTTTGCTCGCTGCTCACAGGACCCTAAGGTCACACTATTCAAGGCATATTGCCAGTCTTTTTACGCGAGCAGCCTGTGGATTAAATACACTCAAAAATCGTACAGCGCCCTCCGTATCCAATATAATAACATTTTCAGGGTGCTTCTGGGGATGCCTCGCTTTTGCAGCGCGTCCGGCATGTTTGCTCAAGAACGCACTGATGATTTTTACGCCATTATGCGCAAAAAAGCAGCATCTCTGCTCACAAGGTTACGTGGCAGTTCCAATAGCATCCTGAAAGTGATTGCAGAGAGGTTTGACTCTCCCTTTTTGCGACACTGGGTTAGGTTGTTAAAATGAGCAGCACTACTTAGTTGTTGCCTCATAATTAATCGTAATTCGTATCAAGCATATCTACTAACATAGTATAAGATTATATTGTTACTAACAAATTGGATCTAGTTGTCTGAATAAACAAATATTTTATTTTTTTATTTTTATTTTATTAAAAACATGCGATATTATTACCATCTAAGTTACGCGTGTCCGTCTAGGTTCCCGGCGATCAACTGGCGTTAGGACGCGGTCGCCCGTGACTTATCGCTGCGTATGCACAACGTGATCCCTACAACATTTCAAACTGAGCTTGAAAACGACAAATATTTAGTGTCTAAAGTAGGTGAAATCGCAAAAATGATTGCAAACAGAATCCATATTGCGATGTTTTTGAAGTGCAACAGGTCCGATCTACACAAACGAGGTGTCTCCGCAACGGGCTCGACGCGACTGTCAATATAAAGCCGGTTAATATCAAGACAAGATATTTCACGGTGACCGAAAAAGTATAAAATGCGACTAACTTTGTATGGGATGTATCTTTAAAATATCGCAAAAAAATATCAACTGAAAACAGCGAAGCGAGCGCAGAACCACTACGGTGAGCTAATATGATCGAAAAGTATGCTAAAAGATGATCGATCTGAACAGAAACGACAAACTAAAACATTTAAAACTGAGCTTGAAAACGACAAATATTTAGTGTCTAAAGTAGGTGAAATCGCAAAAATGATTGCAAACAGAATCCATATTGCGAATTTTTTGAAGTGCATCAGGTCTGATCTACACAAGCAAGGAGTCCACGCAACGGTCTCGACGCGACTGTCAATATAAAGTCGGTTAATATCAAGACAAAATATTTCACGGTGACCGAAAAAGTGTAAAATGCGACTAACTTTGTATAGGATGTATCTTTTAAAATATCGCAAAAAAGTACCTACAAGAACAGCGGAGCGAGCGCAGAACCACTACGGTGAACTAATATGATCGAAAAGTATGCTAAAAGATGATCAATTTGAACAGAAACGACAAACTAAAACATTTCAAACTGAGCTTGAAAACGACAAATATTGAGTGTCTAAAGTAGGTGAAATCGCAAAAATGATTGCAAACAGAATCCATATTGCGATGTTTTTGAAGTGCAACAGGTCCGATCTACACAAACGAGGTGTCTACGCAACGGGCTCGACGCGACTGTCAATATAAAGTCGGTTAATATCAAGACAATATATTTCACGGTGATCGAAAAAGTGTAAAATGCGACTAACTTTGTATGGGATGTTTCTCTTAAAATATCGCAAAAAAGTACCTACTAGAACAGCGGAGCGAGCGCAGAAACACTACGGTGAGCTAATATGATCGAAAAGTATGCTAAAAGATGATCGATTTGAACAGAAACGACAAACTAAAACATTTCAAACTGAGCTTGAAAACGACAAATATTTAGTGTCTAAAGTAGGTGCAATCGCAAAAATGATTGCAAACAGAATCCATATTGCGATGTTTTTGAAGTGCAACAGGTCCGATCTACACAAACGAGGTGTCTACGCAACAGGCTCTACGCGACGGTGTATATAAAGTCGGTTAATATCAAGACAAAATATTTTACGGTGACCGAAAAAGTGTAAAATGCGACTAACTTTGTATGGGATGTATCTTTTAAAATATCGCAAAAGAGTATCAACTGAAAACAGCGAAGCGAGCGCAGAACCACTACGGTGAGCTAATATGATCGAAAAGTATGCTAAAAGATGATCGATTTGAACAAAAACGACAAACTAAAACATTTCAAACTGAGCTTGAAAACGACAAATATTTTGTGTCTAAAGTAGGTGAAAACGCAAAAAAAAATGCAAACAGAATCCACATTGCGATGTTTTTGAAGTGCAACAGGTCCGATATACTCAAACGAGGTGTCTACGCAACGGGCTTTACGCGACGGTCAATATAAAGTCGGTTAATATCAAGACAAAATATTTCACGGTGACCGAAAAAGTGTAAAATGTGACTAACTTTGTATGGGATGTATCTTTTAAAATATCGCAAAAGTGTACCTTTGAGAACAGCGGAGCGAGCGCAGAACCACTACGGTGAGCTAATATGATCGAAAAGTATGCTAAAAGATGATCGATTTGAACAGAAACGACAAACTAAAACATTTAAAACTGAGCATGAAAACGACAAATATTCAGTGTCTAAAGTAGGTGAAATTGCAAAAATGATTGCAAACAGAATCCATATTGCAAATTTTTTAAGTGCCACAGGTCCGATCTACACAAACGAGGTGTCTACGCAACGGGCTCGACGCGACTGTCAATATAAAGTCGGTTAATATCATGACAAAATATTTCACGGTGACCGAAAAAGTGTAAAATGCGACTAACTTTGTATGGGATGTATCTTTAAAATATCGCCAAAAAGTATCAACTGAAAACAGCGAAGCGAGCGCAGAACCACTACGGTGAGCTAAAATGATCGAAAAGTATGCTAAAAGATGATCGATTTGAACAGAAACGACAAACTAAAACATTTCAAACTGAGCTTGAAAACGACAAATATTCAGTGTCTAAAGTAGATGAAATCGCAAAAATGATTGCAAACAGAATCCATATTGCGAAGTTTTTGAAGTGCAACAGGTCCGATCTACACAATCGAGGTGTCTACGCAACGGGCTCGACGCGACTGCCAATATAAAGTCGGTTAATATCAAGACAATATATTTCACGGTGACCGAAAAAGTGTAAAATGCGACTATTTTTGTATGGGATGTATCTTTTAAAATATCGCAAAAAAGTACCTACTAGAACAGCGGAGCGAGCTCAGAACCACTTTTGTGAGCTAATATGATCGAAAAGTATGCTAAAAGATGATCGATTTGAACAGAAACGACAAACTAAAACATTTCAAACTGAGCTTGAAAACGACAAATATTAAGTGTCTAAAGTAGGTGAAATCGCAAAAATGATTGCAAACAGAATCCATATTGCGATGTTTTTGAAGTGCAACAGGTCCGATCTACACAAACGAGGTGTCTACGCAACAGGCTCTACGCGACGGTGTATATAAAGTCGGTTAATATCAAGACAAAATATTTCACGGTGACCGAAAAAGTGTAAAATGCGACTAACTTTGTATGGGATGTTTCTCTTAAAATATCGCAAAAAAGTATCAACTGAAAACAGCGAAGCGAGCGCAGAAACACTACGGTGAGCTAATATGATCGAAAAGTATGCTAAAAGATGATCAATTTGAACAGAAACGACAAACTAAAACATTTCAAACTGAGCTTGAAAACGACAAATATTCAGTTTTTAAAGTAGATGAAATCGCAAAAATGATTGCAAACAGAATCCACATTGCGAAGTTTTTGAAGTGCAACAGGTCCGATCTACACAAACGAGGTGTCTCCGCAACGGACTCTACGCGACGGTCAATATAAAGTCGGTTAATATCAAGACAAAATATTTCACGGTGACCGAAAAAGTGTAAAATGCGACTAACTTTGTATGGGATGTATTATTTAAAATATCGCAAAACAGTACCTACTAGTACAGCGAAGCGTGCGCAGAACCACAACGGTGAGCTGATATGATCGAAAAGTATGCTAAAAGATGATCGATTTGACCAGAAACGACAAACTAAAACATTTCAAACTGAGCTTGAAAACGACAAATATTTAGTGTCTAAAGTAGGTGAAATCGCAAAAATGATTGCAAACAGAATCCATATTGCGATGTTTTTGAAGTGCAACAGGTCCGATCTACACAAACTAGGTGTCTACGCAACGGGCTCGACGCGACTGTCAATATAAAGTCGGTTAATATCAAGACAAAATATTTTACGGTGACCGAAAAAGTGTTAAATGCGACTAACTTTGTATGGGATGTATCTTTTAAAACATCGCAAAAGAGTATCAACTGAAAACAGCGAAGCGAGCGCAGAAACACTACGGTGAGCTAATATGATCGAAAAGTATGCTAAAAGATGATCGATTTGAACAGAAACGACAAACTAAAACATTTCAAACTGAGGTTGAAAACGACAAATATTTAGTGTCTAAAGTAGGTGAAATCGTAAAAATGATTGCAAACAGAATCCATATTGCGAATTTTTTTAGTGCAACAGGTCTGATCTACACAAGCGAGGAGTCCACGCAACGGGCTCGACGCGACTGTCAATATAAAGTCGGTTAATATCAAGACAAAATATTTCACGGTGACCGAAAAAGTGTAAAATGCGACTTACTTTGTATGGGATGTATCATTTAAAATATCGCAAAAAAGTATCTACTAGAACAGCGGAGCGAGCGCAGAACCACTACGGTGAGCTAATATGATCGAAAAGTATGCTTAAAGATGATCGATTTGAACAGAAACGATAAACTAAAAAAATTCAAACTGAGCTTTAAAACGACAAATATTCAGTGTCTTAAGTAGGTGAAATCGTAAAAATTATTGCAAACAGAATCCATATTGCGAATTTTTCGAAGTGCAACAGGTCTGATCTACACAAGCAAGGAGTCCACGCAACGGGCTCGACGCGACTGTTAATATAAAGTCGGTTAAGGGCATTTCTACAGAAGCGACTGATTGACCGACTGGAGCAAAAAAACCTACCTTTAAAATTGATTAACCTGTCTGAAAAAAATCACACGTATTTATACAACTCTTGGCCTGATGTAGAGCATATCAAGAAGACCACCAGGTTGTACATACGGTCTAAAAAAATTGGTTGCCTGTAAAGTCGGTATACGGGCGAAAGTTTTACGTGACAACGACTTTTTATGTCTGTCTCTCTCTTTCTTACGCGTGCCTCTCACTCGCTCTCAGTGCTGCGCGCGCGGCACACCGATCATAGTTGAGTGGGAGAGAGACGCAAGGCATTCGGCGGGCCTCTCTCTCGTTCGGTGACTCATCGTAACGTTACCGAGCGTTACACTTTTTCATAAGTGACTCCCAGCCGCAACCTAATTTAAGACGTTGTCACGTCAAAAAATCGGAAAGTTCAAAAACGGGCAGAATTTGGCCTAAAATGGAGTGTCCGGTTTCCAGAATTTACTCGTTTTCGTTTCATAACTTTTAAAATAATAAGTTGCTGATTATTATTCCTACATTCTTATAGCAAGGAATAAATAATGAAGCCATATACGTGCTTACATATATCGTGAATCCTTTAATTTGAATACAGTGACACATTTAAATTTTGTCCGAGGCTTGTGCCTCAATTCGGTGAAATTTACTTTTATGTACCTGTAGCACTAACTGTGCATAATAGGAACGCGCACTACTTGTTCCCGTTATCTGACAGTTGCCCCCGAGCGGACGAACAGTGTAAACGGGAGATCTGTAACACTCAGGAGCAATTTTCAAAGGTACGAAATCGTTCGGTGTTTTTGGTACAGGGTAATTTCTCAAATCGGTGTGCCACCTCGATTATCCATCTAAAGTATTTTATGAGATTTGTGCTAAAACTATTGAGTGTTTAACAGCTTTCTATCGTTAGGTTTAGTAGAAATTACTGTAACTCATAACATTTTTGGGTAATTTGATGTATTGTGTTATTTTCTCAATTCCATGGATCTCAATTCCGTGGAAAATGGTGCACAGAATTGAGAAAACTTACACCGAATTGAGGTTTTACTTTTATGTTATTAATTTAGCTAATTGTTGTTGTTGATTATTGTTGTTTATCGAGAAAATCAACAGCACATTCATTGCTATAACTCACGTTTTAATACATTGGGTATGGCCAATTACAGATCTCCCTATAAATTATCAGTAAGTTAGTACAAAAATACTAACAAGTGTCTTAAAATTGACAAATTAACAATTCAACAATATTATATTACGAACGTATCTAACATATTCAATTTCCTATTTTATTTGATTAATTGTATTTAAATATTAAATTATTATAAAATATTTTATGTGATTAATTGAATTTAAATATTAAATGTAACAAAATATTATGAAGACATAATTTACTAACAAACATGCTGCACCAAGTAGCTAGTTATGGAACCCCCTCGCCCTTCTGTCTTAGATTAGGGTTGCCTCAACATATTTAAGGGCAAGCTCATGTATTTTATTATCGACTTAGCCGTTTCAGCCTCAACGGCCCGTGCCTGTATTTAGAATTAGTTAGCCAGTAATAAATCATCTTCGAATCGGTGCAGACATTACTCGCATTTTAATTTTAATTAATTTAGTTAGTTTTTAAAAACTCCCCACCCGGCTCCCGATACGTAACTGGCGCAGCCGGATTTGCAAATCTTATGTATTTACCTAACGAGGTATTAAATTAGAGGTTTTTTTTTAAATTAGAGGAAACAAGGTATGTCAAATCATACGTTAAGAAAGACAAGATAACATTTATAATGGAGATACCAATAACTGATAATCATACTTATAGTTATTATAAGATTTATTCCTTACCAATACTCCACGAGTCACAAAACATCACAATATCAATCTTTCCTGAATTTCCCTACCTATTGGCGAGAAAGTCTAATTACTTACCAATTTCCAAGCCATGCCGCGCGTTCGCTGCTGGTGACCACTTCTTATGTACGACAGACAACCAAGCTGTCTACCATGAACCTACCTGTGCGGAGCAGCTTATGGAGTTTGACAATACTCTCACACATTGTCACCAGCATCAAATTCAAATCGAAGAAGTAAGAATCCAGAGGGTTAATACCAACAATTGGATCTTGTATAGTCGAAGACCAACAACGATAACTAGTCTGTGTGATAACCACGACCAGAACAGTAAGCAGCCTATTTTTGGGACTGACCTCGTTACTATTGATGAACCCTGCAACCTAGAAGTCCTTGGACTCAAAATCAATCACCATATCTACGAGTCGCTAGATACCGCGAAACCGATCCTGATCATAAACTTACCTGTGATGCACGGTCATACGAATCTATCAAGCACACACGCAATAAACATGGTTGGAGTTAACCTGGATGAAATAAAATATATGTCATATGCTCTAACGCACAGTGCGGAAGTGGAAAGTGTTTTCAGTGATAAAAAGACATTAACTTCAGTGTTAATTTAGGTTATTTTGTCATATTATGTTTAGTTATAATACGTTTAATTGTATTCCCTTTATGTGTTGCGTAAAAGGTTATTAAAAATTTTGCGAAATGATCGGAAAGATTTTGAAAATGATCGTTCTGATAGTTTCACTCTTAGGGAGGGAGGAGTTATGGAACCCCCTCTCCCTTCTGTCTTAGATTAGGGTTGCCTCAGCATATTTAAGGGCAAGCTCATGTATTTTATTATCGACTTAGCCGTTTCAGCCTCAACGGCCCGTGCCTGTATTTAGAATTAGTTAGCCAGTAATAAATCATCTTCGAATCGGTGCAGACATTACTCGCATTTTAATTTTAATTAATTTAGTTAATTTTTAAAAACTCCCCACCCGGCTCCCGATACGTAACCAGCTACTATCATGTGGTGAATTTGAACTTTCGTTCAGTTAGCAGAACGATTCCTTTAGCGCTTCAATCAAGTAAAGCAATAAAGAATAAGGATGAGAATAAGATATAAATATATACAATAAAGATAAAAAGACAAAATAAATATATAAAACAATAAAGATATAAATATATCGATGATAAATAGTATTGTGTTATCCTCTTTGAAAATTGTAATGTTTGAATTGTTTGAGTTTTAAAAAAAAGACTGATTATTAGTTATATCGAATAATAAACATGTTGATAAGTTTTTTTTTTATTATTAATATTACAAAAAAATATTGATATAGACTTTCACATAAACTATTAAACCGATAGGCCAGCAGTCAGTTAACATAACGCTTTAGGTATTTTTTTATTTTGATCATTCAAATACATTATATATACACAATAGAATGCAATACAATACAATGCATTGGATAATGTTGCATCTATTCTCAATTCGGTGATTCATTTTCTCAATTCGGTGCATCGTTTCCTCAATTCGGTGCTTTCTCAATTCGGAGCCTAACAATTCTCATAGATCAATCAACAAAATTTAGGCAAATCGTTATTTTATGTTTCAGGATGAAGTAAACTTCATTTTTTATTATTAAAACTAATAGAAAATCCAAATTAAAAATCAACCACCGAATTGAGAAAAAAAGTGCCCTTCTGTAGAAATGTCCTTAATATCAAGACAAAATATTTCACGGTGACCGAAAAAGTGTAAAATGCGACTAACATTGTATGGGATGTATCTTTTAAAACATCGCAAAAGTGTACCTACTAGAACAGCGGAGCGAGCGCAGAAACAATACGGTGAGCTAATATGATCGAAAAGTATGCTAAAAGATGATTGATTTGAACAGAAACGACAAACTAAAACATTTCAAACTGAGCTTGAAAACGACAAATATTCAGTGTCTAAAGTAGATGAAATCGCAAAAATGATTGCAAACAGAATCCATATTGCGATGTTTTTGAAGTGCAACAGGTCCGATCTACACAAACGAGGTGTCTACGCAACGGGCTCGACGCGACTGTCAATATAAAGTCGGTTAATACCAAGACAAAATATTTCACGGTGACCGAAAAAGTGTAAAATGCGACTAACTTTGTATAGGATGTATCTTTAAAAATATCGCAGGAATATACCTTCTTGAACAACGGAGCGAGCGCAGAACCACTACGGTGAACTAATATGATCGAAAAGTATGCTAAAAGATGATCGATTTGAACAGAAACGACAAACTAAAACATTTCAAACTGAGCTTGAAAACGACAAATATTTAGTGTCTAAAGTAGGTGAAATCGCAAAAATGATTGCACACAGAATCCACATTGCGATGTTTTAGAAGTGCAACAGGTCCGATCTACACAAACGAGGTGTCTACGCAACGGGCTCGACGCGACTGTCAATATAAAGTCGGTTAATATCAAGACAAAATATTTCACGGTGACCGAAAAAGTGTAAAATGCGACTAACTTTGTATGGGATGTATCTTTAAAATATCGCCAAAAAGTAATAACTGAAAACAGCGAAGCGAGCGCAGAACCACTACGGTGAGCTAAAATGATCGAAAAGTATGCTAAAAGATGATCGATTTGAACAGAAACGACAAACTAAAAAATTTCAAACTGAGCTATAAAACGACAAATATTCAGTGTCTAAAGTAGGTGAAAACGCAAAAAAAAATGCAAACAGAATCCACATTGCGATGTTTTTGAAGTGCAACAGGTCCGATCTACTCAAACGAGGTGTCTACGCAACGGGCTTTACGCGACGGTCAATATAAAGTCGGTTAATATCAAGACAAAATATTTCACGGTGACCGAAAAAGTGTAAAATGTGACTAACTTTGTATGGGATGTATCTTTTAAAATATCGCAAAAGTGTACCTTTGAGAACAGCGGAGCGAGCGCAGAACCACTACGGTGAGCTAATATGATCGAAAAGTATGCTAAAAGATGATCGATTTGAACAGAAACGACAAACTAAAAAATTTCAAACTGAGCTTTATAACGACAAATATTCAGTGTCTAAAGTAGGTGAAATTGCAAAAATGATTGCAAACAGAATCCATATTGCGAATTTTTTGAAGTGCCACAGGTCCGATCTACACAAACGAGGTGTCTACGCAACGGGCTCGACGCGACTGTCAATATAAAGTCGGTTAATATCATGACAAAATATTTCACGGTGAACGAAAAAGTGTAAAATGCGACTAACTTTGTATGGGATGTATCTTTAAAATATCGCCAAAAAGTATCAACTGAAAACAGCGAAGCGAGCGCAGAACCACTACGGTGAGCTAAAATGATCGAAAAGTATGCTAAAAGATGATCGATTTGAACAGAAACGACAAACTAAAACATTTCAAACTGAGCTTGAAAACGACAAATATTCAGTGTCTAAAGTAGATGAAATCGCAAAAATGATTGCAAACAGAATCCATATTGCGAAGTTTTTGAAGTGCAACAGGTCCGATCTACACAAACGAGGTGTCTACGCAACGGGCTTTACGCGACGGTCAATATAAAGTCGGTTCATATCAAGACAAAATATTTCACGGTGACCGAAAAAGTGTAAAATGCGACTAACTTTGTATGGGATGTATCTTTTAAAATATCGCAAAAAAGTACCTACTAGAACAGCGGAGCGAGCTCAGAACCACTTTTGTGAGCTCATATGATCGAAAAGTATGCTAAAAGATTATCGATTTGAACAGAAACGACAAACTAAATCATTTCAAACTGAGCATGAAAACGACAAATATTCAGTGTCTAAAGTAGGTGAAAACGCAAAAAAAAAATGGAAACAGAATCCATATTGCGATTTTTTTGAAGTGCAACAGGTCTGATCTACACAAGCGAGGAGTCCACGCAACGGGCTCGACGCGACTGTCAATATAAAGTCGGTTAATATCAAGACAAAATATTTCACGGTGACCGAAAAAGTGTAAAATGCGACAAACTTTGTATGGGATGTATCTTTTAAAATATCGCAAAAAAGTACCTACTAGAACAGCGGAGCGAGCTTAGAACCACTTTTGTGAGCTCATATGATCGAAAAGTATGCTAAAAGATGATCGATTTGAACAGAAACGACAAACTAAATCATTTCAAACTGAGCATGAAAATGACAAATGTTTAGTGTCTAAAGTGGGTGAAAACGCAAAAAAAAATGCAAACAGAATCCACATTGCGATGTTTTTGAAGTGCAACAGGTCCGATCTACACAAACGAGGTGTCTACGCAACGGGCTCGACGCGACTGTCAATATAAAGTCGGTTAATATCAAGACAAAGTATTTCACGGTAACCGAAAAAGTGTAAAATGCGATAAACTTTGTATGGGATGTATCTTTAAAATATTGCAAAAAAGTATCAACTGAAAACAGCGAAGCGAGCGCAGAACCACAACGGTGAGCTACAATGATCGAAAAGTATGCTAAAAGATGATCGATTTGAACAGAAACGACAAACTAAAACATTTCAAACTGAGCTTTAAAATGACAAATATTCAGTGTCTAAAGTAGGTGAAATCGCAAAAATGATTGCAAACAGAATCCATATTGCGATGTTTTTGAAGTGCAACAGGTCCGATCTCCACAAACGAGGTGTCTACGCAACGGGCTCGACGCGACTGTCAATATAAAGTCGGTTAATATCAAGACAAAATATTTCACGGTGACCGAAAAAGTGTAAAATGCGACAAACTTTGTATGGGATGTATCTTTTAAAATATCGCAAAAAAGTACCTACTAGAACAGCGGAGCGAGCTTAGAACCACTTTTGTGAGCTCATATGATCGAAAAGTATGCTAAAAGATGATCGATTTGAACAGAAACGACAAACTAAATCATTTCAAACTGAGCATGAAAATGACAAATGTTTAGTGTCTAAAGTGGGTGAAAACGCAAAAAAAAATGCAAACAGAATCCACATTGCGATGTTTTTGAAGTGCAACAGGTCCGATCTACACAAACGAGGTGTCTACGCAACGGGCTCGACGCGACTGTCAATATAAAGTCGGTTAATATCAAGACAAAGTATTTCACGGTAACCGAAAAAGTGTAAAATGCGACTAACTTTGTATGGGATGTATCTTTAAAATATTGCAAAAAAGTATCAACTGAAAACAGCGAAGCGAGCGCAGAACCACAACGGTGAGCTACAATGATCGAAAAGTATGCTAAAAGATGATCGATTTGAACAGAAACGACAAACTAAAACATTTCAAACTGAGCTTTAAAATGACAAATATTCAGTGTCTAAAGTAGGTGAAATCGCAAAAATGATTGCAAACAGAATCCATATTGCGATGTTTTTGAAGTGCAACAGGTCCGATCTCCACAAACGAGGTGTCTACGCAACGGGCTCGACGCGACTGTCAATATAAAGTCGGTTAATATCAAGACAAAATATTTCACGGTGACCGAAAAAGTGTAAAATGCGACAAACTTTGTATGGGATGTATCTTTTAAAATATCGCAAAAAAGTACCTACTAGAACAGCGGAGCGAGCGCAAAACCACTACGGTGAGCTAATATGATCGAAAAGTATGCTAAAAGATGATCGATTTGAACAGAAACGACAAACTAAAACATTTCAAACTGAGCTTTAAAACGACAAATATTCAGTGTCTAAAGTAGGTGAACTCGCAAAAATTATTGCAAACAGAATCCATATTGCGATGTTTTTGAAGTGCAACAGGTCCGATCTCCACAAACGAGGTGTCTACGCAACGGGCTCGACGCGACTGTCAATATAAAGTCGGTTAATATCAAGACAAAATATTTCACGTTGACCGAAAAAGTGTAAAATGCGACTAACTTTGTATGGGATGTATCTTTAAAATATTGCAAAAAAGTATCAACTGAAAACAGCGAAGCGAGCGCAGAACCACAACGGTGAGCTACAATGATCGAAAAAAATGCTAAAAGATGATCGATTTGAACAGAAACGACAAACTAAAAAATTTCAAACTGAGCTATAAAACGACAAATATTCAGTGTCTAAAGTAGGTGAAAACGCAAAAAAAATTGCAAACAGAATCCACATTGCGAAGTTTTTGAAGTGTAACAGGTCCGATCTACACAAACGAGGTGTCTACGCAACGGGCTCTACGCGACGGTCAATATAAAGTCGGTTAATATCAAGACAAAATATTTCACGGTGACCGAAAAAGTGTAAAATGCGACTAACTTTGTATGGGATGTATCTTTTAAAATATCTTTAAAAAAGTACCTTAACGAAAGGCGGAGCGAGCGCAGAACCACTACGGTGAACTGATATGATCGAAAAGTATGATAAAAGATGATTGATTTGAACAGAAACGACAAACTAAAACATTTCAAACTGAGCTTGAAAACGACAAATATTCAGTGTCTAAAGTAGATGAAATCGCAAAAATGATTGCAAACAGAATCCATATTGCGATGTTTTTGAAGTGCAACAGGTCCGATCTCCACAAACGAGGTGTCTACGCAACGGGCTCGACGCAACTGTCAATATAAAGTCGGTTAATATCAAGACAAAATATTTCACGGTGACCGAAAAAGTGTTTAGTGCGACTAACTTTGTATGGGATGTATCTTTTAAAATATTGCAAAAAAGTAATAACTGAAAACAGCGAAGCGAGCGCAGAACCACAACGGTGAGCTACAATGATCGAAAAGTATGCTAAAAGATGATCGATTTGAACAGAAACGACAAACAAAAAATTTCAAACTGACCTATAAGACGACAAATATTCAGTGTCTAAAGTAGGTGAAAACGCAAAAATGATTGCAAACAGAATCCACATTGCGAAGTTTTTAAAGTGCAACAGGTCCGATATACACAAACGAGGTGTCTACGCAACGGGCTCTACGCGACGGTCAATATAAAGTCGGTTAATATCAAGACAAAATATTTCACGGTGACCGAAAAAGTGTAAAATGCGACTAACTTTGTATGGGATATATCTTTTAAAATATCTTAAAAAAGTACCTACTCGAACAGCGGAGCGAGCGCAGAAACACTACGGTGAACTAATATGATCGAAAAGTATGCTAAAAGATGATTGATTTGAACAGAAACGACAAACTAAAACATTTCAAACTGAGCTTGAAAACGACAAATATTCAGTGTCTAAAGTAGATGAAATCGCAAAAATGATTGCAAACAGAATCCATATTGCGAATTTTTTGAACTGCAACAGTTCTGATCTACACAAGCGAGGAGTCCACGCAACGGGCTCGACGCGACTGTCAATATAAAGTCGGTTAATATCAAGACAAAATATTTCATGGTGACCGTAAAAGTGTCAAATGCGACTAACTTTGTATGGGATGTATCTTTTAAAATATCGCAAAAGTGTACCTTTGAAAACAGCGGAGCGAGCGCAGAACCACTACGGTGAGCTAATATGATCGAAAAGTATGCTAAAAGATGATCGATTTGAACAGAAACGACAAACTAAAACATTTCAAACTGAGCTTGAAAACGACAAATATTCAGTGTCTAAAGTAGGTAAAAACGCAAAAATTATTTCAAACAGTATCCATATTGCGATGTTTTTGAAGTGCAACAAGTCCGATCTACACAAACGAGTTGTCTACGCAACGGGCTCGACGCGACTGTCAATATAAAGTCGGTCAATATCAAGACAAAATATTTTACGGTGACCGAAAAAGTGTAAAATGCGACTAACTTTGTATGGAATGTATCTTTTAAAATATCGCAAAAGAGTATCATTTGAAAACAGCGAAGCGAGCGCAGAACCACTACGGTGAGCTAATATGATCGAAAAGTATGCTTAAAGATGATCGATTTGAACAGAAACGACAAACTAAAACATTTCAAACTGAGCTTGAAAACGACAAATATTTAGTGTCTAAAGTAGGTGAAATCGCAAAAATGATTGCAAACAGAATCCATATTGCGATGGTTTTGAAGTGCAACAGGTCTGATCTACACAAGCGAGGAGTCCACGCAACGGGCTCGACGCGACTGTCAATATAAAGTCGGTTAATATCAAGACAAAATATTTCACGGTGACCGAAAAAGTGTAAAATGCGACTAACTTTGTATGGGATGTATCTTTTAAAATATCAGAAAAATGTACCTACACGAACAGCGGAGTGAGCGCAAAACCACTACAGTGAACTAATATGATCGAAAAGTATGCTAAAAGATGATCAATTTGAACAGAAACGACAAACTAAAACATTTAAAACTGAGCTTGAAAACGACAAATATTTAGTGTCTAAAGTAGGTGAAATCGCAAAAATGATTGCAAACAGAATCCATATTGCGATGTTTTTGAAGTGCAACAGGTCCGATCTACACAATCGAGGTGTCTACGCAACGGGCTCGACGCGACTGTCAATATAAAGTCGGTTAATATCAAGACAATATATTTCATGGTGACCGAAAAAGTGTAAAATGCGACTAACTTTGTATGGGATGTATCTTTTAAAATATCGCAAAAAAGTACCTACTAGAACAGCGGAGCGAGCGCAGAACGACTATGGTGAGCTAATATGATCGAAAAGTATGCTAAAAGATGATCAATTTGAACAGAAACGACAAACTACAACATTTCAAACTGAGCTTGAAAACGACAAATATTTAGTGTCTAAAGTAGGTGAAATCGCAAAAATGATTGCAAACAGAATCCATATTGCGATGTTTTTGAAGTGCAACAGGTCCAATCTACACAAACGAGGTGTCTACGCAACAGGCTCTACGCGACTGTCAATATAAAGTCGGTTAATATCAAGACAAAATATTTCACGGTGACCGAAAAAGTGTTAAATGCGACTAACTTTGTATGGGATGTATCTTTTAAAATATCGCAAAAAAGTACCTACTAGTACAGCGGAGCGAGCGCGGAACCGCAACGGTGAGCTGATATGATCGAAAAGTATGCTAAAAGATGATCGATTTGACCAGAAACGACAAACTAAAACATTTCAAACTGAGCTTGAAAACGACAAATATTTAGTGTCTAAAGTAGGTGAAATCGCAAAAATGATTGCAAACAGAATCCATATTGCGATGTTTTTGAAGTGCAACAGGTCCGATCTACACAAACGAGGTGTCTACGCAACGGGCTCGACGCGACTGTCAATATAAAGTCGGTTAATATCAAGACAAAATATTTTACGGTGACCGAAAAAGTGTAAAATGCGACTAACTTTGTATGGGATGTATCTTTTAAAACATCGCAAAAGAGTATCAACTGAAAACAGCGAAGCGAGCGCAGAACCACTACGGTGAGCTAATATGATCGAAAAGTATGCTAAAAGATGATCGATTTGAACAGAAACGACAAACTAAAACATTTCAAACTGAGCTTGAAAACGACAAATATTTAGTGTCTAAAGTAGGTGAAATCGTAAAAATGATTGCAAACAGAATCCATATTGCGAATTTTTTTAGTGCAACAGGTCTGATCTACACAAGCGAGGAGTCCACGCAACGGGCTCGACGCGACTGTCAATATAAAGTCGGTTAATATCAAGACAAAATATTTCACGGTGACCGAAAAAGTGTAAAATGCGACTTACTTTGTATGGGATGTATCATTTAAAATATCGCAAAAAAGTATCTACTAGAACAGCGGAGCGAGCGCAGAACCACTACGGTGAGCTAATATGATCGAAAAGTATGCTTAAAGATGATCGATTTGAACAGAAACGATAAACTAAAAAAATTCAAACTGAGCTTTAAAACGACAAATATTCAGTGTCTTAAGTAGGTGAAATCGTAAAAATTATTGCAAACAGAATCCATATTGCGAATTTTTTGAAGTGCAACAGGTCTGATCTACACAAGCAAGGAGTCCACGCAACGGGCTCGACGCGACTGTTAATATAAAGTCGGTTAAGGGCATTTCTACAGAAGCGACTGATTGACCGACTGGAGCAAAAAACCTACCTTTAAAATTGATTAACGTGTCTGAAAAAAATCACACGTATTTATACAACTCTTGGCCTGATGTAGAGCATATCAAGAAGACCACCAGGTTGTACATACGGTCTAAAAAAATTGGTTGCCTGTAAAGTCGGTATACGGGCGAAAGTTTTACGTGACAACGACTTTTTATGTCTGTCTCTCTCGTTCTTACGCGTGCCTCTCACTCGCTCTCAGTGCTGCGCGCGCGGCAGACCGATCATAGTTGAGTGGGAGAGAGACGCAAGGCATTTGGCGGGCCTCTCTCTCGTTCGGTGACTCATCGTAACGTTACCGAGCGTTACACTTTTTCATAAGTGACTCCCAGCCGCAACCTAATTTAAGACGTTGTCACGTCAAAAACTCGGAAAGTTCAAAAACGGGCAGAATTTGGCCTAAAATGGAGTGTCCAGTTTCCAGAATTTACTCGTTTTCGTTTCATAACTTTTAAAATAATAAGTTGCTGATTATTATTCCTACATTCTTATAGCAAGGAATAAATAATGAAGCCATATACGTGCTTACATATATCGTGAATCCTTTAATTTGAATACAGTGACACATTTAAATTTTGTCCGAGGCTTGTGCCTCAATTCGGTGAAATTTACTTTTATGTACCTGTAGCACTAACTGTGCATAATAGGAACGCGCACTACTTGTTCCCGTTATCTGACAGTTGCCCCCGAGCGGACGAACAGTGTAAACGGGAGATCTGTAACACTCAGGAGCAATTTTCAAAGGTACGAAATCGTTCGGTGTTTTTGGTACAGGGTAATTTCTCAAATCGGTGTGCCACCTCGATTATCCATCTAAAGTATTTTATGAGATTTGTGCTAAAACTATTGAGTGTTTAACAGCTTTCTATCGTTAGGTTTAGTAGAAATTACTGTAACTCATAACATTTTTGGGTAATTTGATGTATTGTGTTATTTTCTCAATTCCATGGATCTCAATTCCGTGGAAAATGGTGCACAGAATTGAGAAAACTTACACCGAATTGAGGTTTTACTTTTATGTTATTAATTTAGCTAATTGTTGTTGTTGATTATTGTTGTTTATCGAGAAAATCAACAGCACATTCATTGCTATAACTCACGTTTTAATACATTGGGTATGGCCAATTACAGATCTCCCTATAAATTATCAGTAAGTTAGTACAAAAATACTAACAAGTGTCTTAAAATTGACAAATTAACAATTCAACAATATTATATTACGAACGTATCTAACATATTCAATTTCCTATTTTATTTGATTAATTGTATTTAAATATTAAATTATTATAAAATATTTTATGTGATTAATTGAATTTAAATATTAAATGTAACAAAATATTATGAAGACATAATTTACTAACAAACATGCTGCACCAAGTAGCTAGTTATGGAACCCCCTCGCCCTTCTGTCTTAGATTAGGGTTGCCTCAACATATTTAAGGGCAAGCTCATGTATTTTATTATCGACTTAGCCGTTTCAGCCTCAACGGCCCGTGCCTGTATTTAGAATTAGTTAGCCAGTAATAAATCATCTTCGAATCGGTGCAGACATTACTCGCATTTTAATTTTAATTAATTTAGTTAGTTTTTAAAAACTCCCCACCCGGCTCCCGATACGTAACTGGCGCAGCCGGATTTGCAAATCTTATGTATTTACCTAACGAGGTATTAAATTAGAGGTTTTTTTTTAAATTAGAGGAAACAAGGTATGTCAAATCATACGTTAAGAAAGACAAGATAACATTTATAATGGAGATACCAATAACTGATAATCATACTTATAGTTATTATAAGATTTATTCCTTACCAATACTCCACGAGTCACAAAACATCACAATATCAATCTTTCCTGAATTTCCCTACCTATTGGCGAGAAAGTCTAATTACTTACCAATTTCCAAGCCATGCCGCGCGTTCGCTGCTGGTGACCACTTCTTATGTACGACAGACAACCAAGCTGTCTACCATGAACCTACCTGTGCGGAGCAGCTTATGGAGTTTGACAATACTCTCACACATTGTCACCAGCATCAAATTCAAATCGAAGAAGTAAGAATCCAGAGGGTTAATACCAACAATTGGATCTTGTATAGTCGAAGACCAACAACGATAACTAGTCTGTGTGATAACCACGACCAGAACAGTAAGCAGCCTATTTTTGGGACTGACCTCGTTACTATTGATGAACCCTGCAACCTAGAAGTCCTTGGACTCAAAATCAATCACCATATCTACGAGTCGCTAGATACCGCGAAACCGATCCTGATCATAAACTTACCTGTGATGCACGGTCATACGAATCTATCAAGCACACACGCAATAAACATGGTTGGAGTTAACCTGGATGAAATAAAATATATGTCATATGCTCTAACGCACAGTGCGGAAGTGGAAAGTGTTTTCAGTGATAAAAAGACATTAACTTCAGTGTTAATTTAGGTTATTTTGTCATATTATGTTTAGTTATAATATGTTTAATTGTATTCCCTTTATGTGTTGCGTAAAAGGTTATTAAAAATTTTGCGAAATGATCGGAAAGATTTTGAAAATGATCGTTCTGATAGTTTCACTCTTAGGGAGGGAGGAGTTATGGAACCCCCTCTCCCTTCTGTCTTAGATTAGGGTTGCCTCAACATATTTAAGGGCAAGCTCATGTATTTTATTATCGACTTAGCCGTTTCAGCCTCAACGGCCCGTGCCTGTATTTAGAATTAGTTAGCCAGTAATAAATCATCTTCGAATCGGTGCAGACATTACTTGCATTTTAATTTTAATTAATTTAGTTAATTTTTAAAAACTCCCCACCCGGCTCCCGATACGTAACCAGCTACTATCATGTGGTGAATTTGAACTTTCGTTCAGTTAGCAGAACGATTCCTTTAGCGCTTCAATCAAGTAAAGCAATAAAGAATAAGGATGAGAATAAGATATAAATATATACAATAAAGATAAAAAGACAAAATAAATATATAAAACAATAAAGATATAAATATATCGATGATAAATAGTATTGTGTTATCCTCTTTGAAAATTGTAATGTTTGAATTGTTTGAGTTTTAAAAAAAAGACTGATTATTAGTTATATCGAATAATAAACATGTTGATAAGTTTTTTTTTTATTATTAATATTACAAAAAAATATTGATATAGACTTTCACATAAACTATTAAACCGATAGGCCAGCAGTCAGTTAACATAACGCTTTAGGTATTTTTTTATTTTGATCATTCAAATACATTATATATACACAATAGAATGCAATACAATACAATGCATTGGATAATGTTGCATCTATTCTCAATTCGGTGATTCATTTTCTCAATTCGGTGCATCGTTTCCTCAATTCGGTGCTTTCTCAATTCGGAGCCTAACAATTCTCATAGATCAATCAACAAAATTTAGGCAAATCGTTATTTTATGTTTCAGGATGAAGTAAACTTCATTTTTTATTATTAAAACTAATAGAAAATCCAAATTAAAAATCAACCACCGAATTGAGAAAAAAAGTGCCCTTCTGTAGAAATGTCCTTAATATCAAGACAAAATATTTCACGGTGACCGAAAAAGTGTAAAATGCGACTAACATTGTATGGGATGTATCTTTTAAAACATCGCAAAAGTGTACCTACTAGAACAGCGGAGCGAGCGCAGAAACAATACGGTGAGCTAATATGATCGAAAAGTATGCTAAAAGATGATTGATTTGAACAGAAACGACAAACTAAAACATTTCAAACTGAGCTTGAAAACGACAAATATTCAGTGTCTAAAGTAGATGAAATCGCAAAAATGATTGCAAACAGAATCCATATTGCGATGTTTTTGAAGTGCAACAGGTCCGATCTACACAAACGAGGTGTCTACGCAACGGGCTCGACGCGACTGTCAATATAAAGTCGGTTAATACCAAGACAAAATATTTCACGGTGACCGAAAAAGTGTAAAATGCGACTAACTTTGTATAGGATGTATCTTTAAAAATATCGCAGGAATATACCTTCTTGAACAACGGAGCGAGCGCAGAACCACTACGGTGAACTAATATGATCGAAAAGTATGCTAAAAGATGATCGATTTGAACAGAAACGACAAACTAAAACATTTCAAACTGAGCTTGAAAACGACAAATATTTAGTGTCTAAAGTAGGTGAAATCGCAAAAATGATTGCACACAGAATCCACATTGCGATGTTTTAGAAGTGCAACAGGTCCGATCTACACAAACGAGGTGTCTACGCAACGGGCTCGACGCGACTGTCAATATAAAGTCGGTTAATATCAAGACAAAATATTTCACGGTGACCGAAAAAGTGTAAAATGCGACTAACTTTGTATGGGATGTATCTTTAAAATATCGCCAAAAAGTAATAACTGAAAACAGCGAAGCGAGCGCAGAACCACTACGGTGAGCTAAAATGATCGAAAAGTATGCTAAAAGATGATCGATTTGAACAGAAACGACAAACTAAAAAATTTCAAACTGAGCTATAAAACGACAAATATTCAGTGTCTAAAGTAGGTGAAAACGCAAAAAAAAATGCAAACAGAATCCACATTGCGATGTTTTTGAAGTGCAACAGGTCCGATCTACTCAAACGAGGTGTCTACGCAACGGGCTTTACGCGACGGTCAATATAAAGTCGGTTAATATCAAGACAAAATATTTCACGGTGACCGAAAAAGTGTAAAATGTGACTAACTTTGTATGGGATGTATCTTTTAAAATATCGCAAAAGTGTACCTTTGAGAACAGCGGAGCGAGCGCAGAACCACTACGGTGAGCTAATATGATCGAAAAGTATGCTAAAAGATGATCGATTTGAACAGAAACGACAAACTAAAAAATTTCAAACTGAGCTTTATAACGACAAATATTCAGTGTCTAAAGTAGGTGAAATTGCAAAAATGATTGCAAACAGAATCCATATTGCGAATTTTTTGAAGTGCCACAGGTCCGATCTACACAAACGAGGTGTCTACGCAACGGGCTCGACGCGACTGTCAATATAAAGTCGGTTAATATCATGACAAAATATTTCACGGTGAACGAAAAAGTGTAAAATGCGACTAACTTTGTATGGGATGTATCTTTAAAATATCGCCAAAAAGTATCAACTGAAAACAGCGAAGCGAGCGCAGAACCACTACGGTGAGCTAAAATGATCGAAAAGTATGCTAAAAGATGATCGATTTGAACAGAAACGACAAACTAAAACATTTCAAACTGAGCTTGAAAACGACAAATATTCAGTGTCTAAAGTAGATGAAATCGCAAAAATGATTGCAAACAGAATCCATATTGCGAAGTTTTTGAAGTGCAACAGGTCCGATCTACACAAACGAGGTGTCTACGCAACGGGCTTTACGCGACGGTCAATATAAAGTCGGTTCATATCAAGACAAAATATTTCACGGTGACCGAAAAAGTGTAAAATGCGACTAACTTTGTATGGGATGTATCTTTTAAAATATCGCAAAAAAGTACCTACTAGAACAGCGGAGCGAGCTCAGAACCACTTTTGTGAGCTCATATGATCGAAAAGTATGCTAAAAGATTATCGATTTGAACAGAAACGACAAACTAAATCATTTCAAACTGAGCATGAAAACGACAAATATTCAGTGTCTAAAGTAGGTGAAAACGCAAAAAAAAAATGGAAACAGAATCCATATTGCGATTTTTTTGAAGTGCAACAGGTCTGATCTACACAAGCGAGGAGTCCACGCAACGGGCTCGACGCGACTGTCAATATAAAGTCGGTTAATATCAAGACAAAATATTTCACGGTGACCGAAAAAGTGTAAAATGCGACAAACTTTGTATGGGATGTATCTTTTAAAATATCGCAAAAAAGTACCTACTAGAACAGCGGAGCGAGCTTAGAACCACTTTTGTGAGCTCATATGATCGAAAAGTATGCTAAAAGATGATCGATTTGAACAGAAACGACAAACTAAATCATTTCAAACTGAGCATGAAAATGACAAATGTTTAGTGTCTAAAGTGGGTGAAAACGCAAAAAAAAATGCAAACAGAATCCACATTGCGATGTTTTTGAAGTGCAACAGGTCCGATCTACACAAACGAGGTGTCTACGCAACGGGCTCGACGCGACTGTCAATATAAAGTCGGTTAATATCAAGACAAAGTATTTCACGGTAACCGAAAAAGTGTAAAATGCGATAAACTTTGTATGGGATGTATCTTTAAAATATTGCAAAAAAGTATCAACTGAAAACAGCGAAGCGAGCGCAGAACCACAACGGTGAGCTACAATGATCGAAAAGTATGCTAAAAGATGATCGATTTGAACAGAAACGACAAACTAAAACATTTCAAACTGAGCTTTAAAATGACAAATATTCAGTGTCTAAAGTAGGTGAAATCGCAAAAATGATTGCAAACAGAATCCATATTGCGATGTTTTTGAAGTGCAACAGGTCCGATCTCCACAAACGAGGTGTCTACGCAACGGGCTCGACGCGACTGTCAATATAAAGTCGGTTAATATCAAGACAAAATATTTCACGGTGACCGAAAAAGTGTAAAATGCGACAAACTTTGTATGGGATGTATCTTTTAAAATATCGCAAAAAAGTACCTACTAGAACAGCGGAGCGAGCTTAGAACCACTTTTGTGAGCTCATATGATCGAAAAGTATGCTAAAAGATGATCGATTTGAACAGAAACGACAAACTAAATCATTTCAAACTGAGCATGAAAATGACAAATGTTTAGTGTCTAAAGTGGGTGAAAACGCAAAAAAAAATGCAAACAGAATCCACATTGCGATGTTTTTGAAGTGCAACAGGTCCGATCTACACAAACGAGGTGTCTACGCAACGGGCTCGACGCGACTGTCAATATAAAGTCGGTTAATATCAAGACAAAGTATTTCACGGTAACCGAAAAAGTGTAAAATGCGACTAACTTTGTATGGGATGTATCTTTAAAATATTGCAAAAAAGTATCAACTGAAAACAGCGAAGCGAGCGCAGAACCACAACGGTGAGCTACAATGATCGAAAAGTATGCTAAAAGATGATCGATTTGAACAGAAACGACAAACTAAAACATTTCAAACTGAGCTTTAAAATGACAAATATTCAGTGTCTAAAGTAGGTGAAATCGCAAAAATGATTGCAAACAGAATCCATATTGCGATGTTTTTGAAGTGCAACAGGTCCGATCTCCACAAACGAGGTGTCTACGCAACGGGCTCGACGCGACTGTCAATATAAAGTCGGTTAATATCAAGACAAAATATTTCACGGTGACCGAAAAAGTGTAAAATGCGACAAACTTTGTATGGGATGTATCTTTTAAAATATCGCAAAAAAGTACCTACTAGAACAGCGGAGCGAGCGCAAAACCACTACGGTGAGCTAATATGATCGAAAAGTATGCTAAAAGATGATCGATTTGAACAGAAACGACAAACTAAAACATTTCAAACTGAGCTTTAAAACGACAAATATTCAGTGTCTAAAGTAGGTGAACTCGCAAAAATTATTGCAAACAGAATCCATATTGCGATGTTTTTGAAGTGCAACAGGTCCGATCTCCACAAACGAGGTGTCTACGCAACGGGCTCGACGCGACTGTCAATATAAAGTCGGTTAATATCAAGACAAAATATTTCACGTTGACCGAAAAAGTGTAAAATGCGACTAACTTTGTATGGGATGTATCTTTAAAATATTGCAAAAAAGTATCAACTGAAAACAGCGAAGCGAGCGCAGAACCACAACGGTGAGCTACAATGATCGAAAAAAATGCTAAAAGATGATCGATTTGAACAGAAACGACAAACTAAAAAATTTCAAACTGAGCTATAAAACGACAAATATTCAGTGTCTAAAGTAGGTGAAAACGCAAAAAAAATTGCAAACAGAATCCACATTGCGAAGTTTTTGAAGTGTAACAGGTCCGATCTACACAAACGAGGTGTCTACGCAACGGGCTCTACGCGACGGTCAATATAAAGTCGGTTAATATCAAGACAAAATATTTCACGGTGACCGAAAAAGTGTAAAATGCGACTAACTTTGTATGGGATGTATCTTTTAAAATATCTTTAAAAAAGTACCTTAACGAAAGGCGGAGCGAGCGCAGAACCACTACGGTGAACTGATATGATCGAAAAGTATGATAAAAGATGATTGATTTGAACAGAAACGACAAACTAAAACATTTCAAACTGAGCTTGAAAACGACAAATATTCAGTGTCTAAAGTAGATGAAATCGCAAAAATGATTGCAAACAGAATCCATATTGCGATGTTTTTGAAGTGCAACAGGTCCGATCTCCACAAACGAGGTGTCTACGCAACGGGCTCGACGCAACTGTCAATATAAAGTCGGTTAATATCAAGACAAAATATTTCACGGTGACCGAAAAAGTGTTTAGTGCGACTAACTTTGTATGGGATGTATCTTTTAAAATATTGCAAAAAAGTAATAACTGAAAACAGCGAAGCGAGCGCAGAACCACAACGGTGAGCTACAATGATCGAAAAGTATGCTAAAAGATGATCGATTTGAACAGAAACGACAAACAAAAAATTTCAAACTGACCTATAAGACGACAAATATTCAGTGTCTAAAGTAGGTGAAAACGCAAAAATGATTGCAAACAGAATCCACATTGCGAAGTTTTTAAAGTGCAACAGGTCCGATATACACAAACGAGGTGTCTACGCAACGGGCTCTACGCGACGGTCAATATAAAGTCGGTTAATATCAAGACAAAATATTTCACGGTGACCGAAAAAGTGTAAAATGCGACTAACTTTGTATGGGATATATCTTTTAAAATATCTTAAAAAAGTACCTACTCGAACAGCGGAGCGAGCGCAGAAACACTACGGTGAACTAATATGATCGAAAAGTATGCTAAAAGATGATTGATTTGAACAGAAACGACAAACTAAAACATTTCAAACTGAGCTTGAAAACGACAAATATTCAGTGTCTAAAGTAGATGAAATCGCAAAAATGATTGCAAACAGAATCCATATTGCGAATTTTTTGAACTGCAACAGTTCTGATCTACACAAGCGAGGAGTCCACGCAACGGGCTCGACGCGACTGTCAATATAAAGTCGGTTAATATCAAGACAAAATATTTCATGGTGACCGTAAAAGTGTCAAATGCGACTAACTTTGTATGGGATGTATCTTTTAAAATATCGCAAAAGTGTACCTTTGAAAACAGCGGAGCGAGCGCAGAACCACTACGGTGAGCTAATATGATCGAAAAGTATGCTAAAAGATGATCGATTTGAACAGAAACGACAAACTAAAACATTTCAAACTGAGCTTGAAAACGACAAATATTCAGTGTCTAAAGTAGGTAAAAACGCAAAAATTATTTCAAACAGTATCCATATTGCGATGTTTTTGAAGTGCAACAAGTCCGATCTACACAAACGAGTTGTCTACGCAACGGGCTCGACGCGACTGTCAATATAAAGTCGGTCAATATCAAGACAAAATATTTTACGGTGACCGAAAAAGTGTAAAATGCGACTAATATTGTATGGGATGTATCTTTTAAAATATCGCAAAAGAGTATGAACTGAAAACAGCGGAGCGAGCGCAGAACCACTACGGTGAGCTAATATGATCGAAAAGTATGCTAAAAGATGATCAATTTGAACAGAAACGACAAACTAAAACATTTCAAACTGAGCTTGAAAACGACAAATATTTAGTGTCTAAAGTAGGTGAAATCGCAAAAATGATTGCAAACAGAATCCATATTGCGAAGTTTTTGAAGTGCAACAGGTCCGATCTACACAAACGAGGTGTCTACGCAACAGGCTCTACACGACGGTCAATATAAAGTCGGTTAATATCAAGACAAAATATTTCACGGTGACCGAAAAAGTGTAAAATGCGACTAACTTTGTATGGGATGTTTCTCTTAAAATATCGCAAAAAAGTATCAACTGAAAACAGCGAAGCGAGCGCAGAAACACTACGGTGAGCTACAATGATCGAAAAGTATGCTAAAAGATGATCGATTTGAACAGAAACGACAAACTAAAACATTGCAAACTGAGCTTGAAAACGACAAATATTTAGTGTCTAAAGTAGGTGAAATCGCAAAAATGATTGCAAACAGAATCCATATTGCGATGTTTTTGAAGTGCAACAGGTCCGATCTACACAAACGAGGTGTCTTCGCAACGGGCTCGACGCGACTGTCAATATAAAGTCGGTTAATATCAAGACAAAATATTTTACGGTGACCGAAAAAGTGTAAAATGCGACTAACTTTGTATGGAATGTATCTTTTAAAATATCGCAAAAGAGTATCATTTGAAAACAGCGAAGCGAGCGCAGAACCACTACGGTGAGCTAATATGATCGAAAAGTATGCTTAAAGATGATCGATTTGAACAGAAACGACAAACTAAAACATTTCAAACTGAGCTTGAAAACGACAAATATTTAGTGTCTAAAGTAGGTGAAATCGCAAAAATGATTGCAAACAGAATCCATATTGCGATGGTTTTGAAGTGCAACAGGTCTGATCTACACAAGCGAGGAGTCCACGCAACGGGCTCGACGCGACTGTCAATATAAAGTCGGTTAATATCAAGACAAAATATTTCACGGTGACCGAAAAAGTGTAAAATGCGACTAACTTTGTATAGGATGTATCTTTTAAAATATCAGAAAAATGTACCTACACGAACAGCGGAGTGAGCGCAAAACCACTACAGTGAACTAATATGATCGAAAAGTATGCTAAAAGATGATCAATTTGAACAGAAACGACAAACTAAAACATTTAAAACTGAGCTTGAAAACGACAAATATTTAGTGTCTAAAGTAGGTGAAATCGCAAAAATGATTGCAAACAGAATCCATATTGCGATGTTTTTGAAGTGCAACAGGTCCGATCTACACAATCGAGGTGTCTACGCAACGGGCTCGACGCGACTGTCAATATAAAGTCGGTTAATATCAAGACAATATATTTCATGGTGACCGAAAAAGTGTAAAATGCGACTAACTTTGTATGGGATGTATCTTTTAAAATATCGCAAAAAAGTACCTACTAGAACAGCGGAGCGAGCGCAGAACGACTATGGTGAGCTAATATGATCGAAAAGTATGCTAAAAGATGATCAATTTGAACAGAAACGACAAACTACAACATTTCAAACTGAGCTTGAAAACGACAAATATTTAGTGTCTAAAGTAGGTGAAATCGCAAAAATGATTGCAAACAGAATCCATATTGCGATGTTTTTGAAGTGCAACAGGTCCAATCTACACAAACGAGGTGTCTACGCAACAGGCTCTACGCGACTGTCAATATAAAGTCGGTTAATATCAAGACAAAATATTTCACGGTGACCGAAAAAGTGTTAAATGCGACTAACTTTGTATGGGATGTATCTTTTAAAATATCGCAAAAAAGTACCTACTAGTACAGCGGAGCGAGCGCGGAACCGCAACGGTGAGCTGATATGATCGAAAAGTATGCTAAAAGATGATCGATTTGACCAGAAACGACAAACTAAAACATTTCAAACTGAGCTTGAAAACGACAAATATTTAGTGTCTAAAGTAGGTGAAATCGCAAAAATGATTGCAAACAGAATCCATATTGCGATGTTTTTGAAGTGCAACAGGTCCGATCTACACAAACGAGGTGTCTACGCAACGGGCTCGACGCGACTGTCAATATAAAGTCGGTTAATATCAAGACAAAATATTTTACGGTGACCGAAAAAGTGTAAAATGCGACTAACTTTGTATGGGATGTATCTTTTAAAACATCGCAAAAGAGTATCAACTGAAAACAGCGAAGCGAGCGCAGAACCACTACGGTGAGCTAATATGATCGAAAAGTATGCTAAAAGATGATCGATTTGAACAGAAACGACAAACTAAAACATTTCAAACTGAGCTTGAAAACGACAAATATTTAGTGTCTAAAGTAGGTGAAATCGTAAAAATGATTGCAAACAGAATCCATATTGCGAATTTTTTTAGTGCAACAGGTCTGATCTACACAAGCGAGGAGTCCACGCAACGGGCTCGACGCGACTGTCAATATAAAGTCGGTTAATATCAAGACAAAATATTTCACGGTGACCGAAAAAGTGTAAAATGCGACTTACTTTGTATGGGATGTATCATTTAAAATATCGCAAAAAAGTATCTACTAGAACAGCGGAGCGAGCGCAGAACCACTACGGTGAGCTAATATGATCGAAAAGTATGCTTAAAGATGATCGATTTGAACAGAAACGATAAACTAAAAAAATTCAAACTGAGCTTTAAAACGACAAATATTCAGTGTCTTAAGTAGGTGAAATCGTAAAAATTATTGCAAACAGAATCCATATTGCGAATTTTTTGAAGTGCAACAGGTCTGATCTACACAAGCAAGGAGTCCACGCAACGGGCTCGACGCGACTGTTAATATAAAGTCGGTTAAGGGCATTTCTACAGAAGCGACTGATTGACCGACTGGAGCAAAAAACCTACCTTTAAAATTGATTAACGTGTCTGAAAAAAATCACACGTATTTATACAACTCTTGGCCTGATGTAGAGCATATCAAGAAGACCACCAGGTTGTACATACGGTCTAAAAAAATTGGTTGCCTGTAAAGTCGGTATACGGGCGAAAGTTTTACGTGACAACGACTTTTTATGTCTGTCTCTCTCGTTCTTACGCGTGCCTCTCACTCGCTCTCAGTGCTGCGCGCGCGGCACACCGATCATAGTTGAGTGGGAGAGAGACGCAAGGCATTTGGCGGGCCTCTCTCTCGTTCGGTGACTCATCGTAACGTTACCGAGCGTTACACTTTTTCATAAGTGACTCCCAGCCGCAACCTAATTTAAGACGTTGTCACGTCAAAAACTCGGAAAGTTCAAAAACGGGCAGAATTTGGCCTAAAATGGAGTGTCCAGTTTCCAGAATTTACTCGTTTTCGTTTCATAACTTTTAAAATAATAAGTTGCTGATTATTATTCCTACATTCTTATAGCAAGGAATAAATAATGAAGCCATATACGTGCTTACATATATCGTGAATCCTTTAATTTGAATACAGTGACACATTTAAATTTTGTCCGAGGCTTGTGCCTCAATTCGGTGAAATTTACTTTTATGTACCTGTAGCACTAACTGTGCATAATAGGAACGCGCACTACTTGTTCCCGTTATCTGACAGTTGCCCCCGAGCGGACGAACAGTGTAAACGGGAGATCTGTAACACTCAGGAGCAATTTTCAAAGGTACGAAATCGTTCGGTGTTTTTGGTACAGGGTAATTTCTCAAATCGGTGTGCCACCTCGATTATCCATCTAAAGTATTTTATGAGATTTGTGCTAAAACTATTGAGTGTTTAACAGCTTTCTATCGTTAGGTTTAGTAGAAATTACTGTAACTCATAACATTTTTGGGTAATTTGATGTATTGTGTTATTTTCTCAATTCCATGGATCTCAATTCCGTGGAAAATGGTGCACAGAATTGAGAAAACTTACACCGAATTGAGGTTTTACTTTTATGTTATTAATTTAGCTAATTGTTGTTGTTGATTATTGTTGTTTATCGAGAAAATCAACAGCACATTCATTGCTATAACTCACGTTTTAATACATTGGGTATGGCCAATTACAGATCTCCCTATAAATTATCAGTAAGTTAGTACAAAAATACTAACAAGTGTCTTAAAATTGACAAATTAACAATTCAACAATATTATATTACGAACGTATCTAACATATTCAATTTCCTATTTTATTTGATTAATTGTATTTAAATATTAAATTATTATAAAATATTTTATGTGATTAATTGAATTTAAATATTAAATGTAACAAAATATTATGAAGACATAATTTACTAACAAACATGCTGCACCAAGTAGCTAGTTATGGAACCCCCTCGCCCTTCTGTCTTAGATTAGGGTTGCCTCAACATATTTAAGGGCAAGCTCATGTATTTTATTATCGACTTAGCCGTTTCAGCCTCAACGGCCCGTGCCTGTATTTAGAATTAGTTAGCCAGTAATAAATCATCTTCGAATCGGTGCAGACATTACTCGCATTTTAATTTTAATTAATTTAGTTAGTTTTTAAAAACTCCCCACCCGGCTCCCGATACGTAACTGGCGCAGCCGGATTTGCAAATCTTATGTATTTACCTAACGAGGTATTAAATTAGAGGTTTTTTTTTAAATTAGAGGAAACAAGGTATGTCAAATCATACGTTAAGAAAGACAAGATAACATTTATAATGGAGATACCAATAACTGATAATCATACTTATAGTTATTATAAGATTTATTCCTTACCAATACTCCACGAGTCACAAAACATCACAATATCAATCTTTCCTGAATTTCCCTACCTATTGGCGAGAAAGTCTAATTACTTACCAATTTCCAAGCCATGCCGCGCGTTCGCTGCTGGTGACCACTTCTTATGTACGACAGACAACCAAGCTGTCTACCATGAACCTACCTGTGCGGAGCAGCTTATGGAGTTTGACAATACTCTCACACATTGTCACCAGCATCAAATTCAAATCGAAGAAGTAAGAATCCAGAGGGTTAATACCAACAATTGGATCTTGTATAGTCGAAGACCAACAACGATAACTAGTCTGTGTGATAACCACGACCAGAACAGTAAGCAGCCTATTTTTGGGACTGACCTCGTTACTATTGATGAACCCTGCAACCTAGAAGTCCTTGGACTCAAAATCAATCACCATATCTACGAGTCGCTAGATACCGCGAAACCGATCCTGATCATAAACTTACCTGTGATGCACGGTCATACGAATCTATCAAGCACACACGCAATAAACATGGTTGGAGTTAACCTGGATGAAATAAAATATATGTCATATGCTCTAACGCACAGTGCGGAAGTGGAAAGTGTTTTCAGTGATAAAAAGACATTAACTTCAGTGTTAATTTAGGTTATTTTGTCATATTATGTTTAGTTATAATATGTTTAATTGTATTCCCTTTATGTGTTGCGTAAAAGGTTATTAAAAATTTTGCGAAATGATCGGAAAGATTTTGAAAATGATCGTTCTGATAGTTTCACTCTTAGGGAGGGAGGAGTTATGGAACCCCCTCTCCCTTCTGTCTTAGATTAGGGTTGCCTCAACATATTTAAGGGCAAGCTCATGTATTTTATTATCGACTTAGCCGTTTCAGCCTCAACGGCCCGTGCCTGTATTTAGAATTAGTTAGCCAGTAATAAATCATCTTCGAATCGGTGCAGACATTACTTGCATTTTAATTTTAATTAATTTAGTTAATTTTTAAAAACTCCCCACCCGGCTCCCGATACGTAACCAGCTACTATCATGTGGTGAATTTGAACTTTCGTTCAGTTAGCAGAACGATTCCTTTAGCGCTTCAATCAAGTAAAGCATTAAAGAATAAGGATGAGAATAAGATATAAATATATACAATAAAGATAAAAAGACAAAATAAATATATAAAACAATAAAGATATAAATATATCGATGATAAATAGTATTGTGTTATCCTCTTTGAAAATTGTAATGTTTGAATTGTTTGAGTTTTAAAAAAAAGACTGATTATTAGTTATATCGAATAATAAACATGTTGATAAGTTTTTTTTTTATTATTAATATTACAAAAAAATATTGATATAGACTTTCACATAAACTATTAAACCGATAGGCCAGCAGTCAGTTAACATAACGCTTTAGGTATTTTTTTATTTTGATCATTCAAATACATTATATATACACAATAGAATGCAATACAATACAATGCATTGGATAATGTTGCATCTATTCTCAATTCGGTGATTCATTTTCTCAATTCGGTGCATCGTTTCCTCAATTCGGTGCTTTCTCAATTCGGAGCCTAACAATTCTCATAGATCAATCAACAAAATTTAGGCAAATCGTTATTTTATGTTTCAGGATGAAGTAAACTTCATTTTTTATTATTAAAACTAATAGAAAATCCAAATTAAAAATCAACCACCGAATTGAGAAAAAAAGTGCCCTTCTGTAGAAATGTCCTTAATATCAAGACAAAATATTTCACGGTGACCGAAAAAGTGTAAAATGCGACTAACATTGTATGGGATGTATCTTTTAAAACATCGCAAAAGTGTACCTACTAGAACAGCGGAGCGAGCGCAGAAACAATACGGTGAGCTAATATGATCGAAAAGTATGCTAAAAGATGATCGATTTGAACAGAAACGACAAACTAAAACATTTCAAACTGAGCTTGAAAACGACAAATATTCAGTGTCTAAAGTAGATGAAATCGCAAAAATGATTGCAAACAGAATCCATATTGCGATGTTTTTGAAGTGCAACAGGTCCGATCTACACAAACGAGGTGTCTACGCAACGGGCTCGACGCGACTGTCAATATAAAGTCGGTTAATACCAAGACAAAATATTTCACGGTGACCGAAAAAGTGTAAAATGCGACTAACTTTGTATAGGATGTATCTTTAAAAATATCGCAGGAATATACCTTCTTGAACAACGGAGCGAGCGCAGAACCACTACGGTGAACTAATATGATCGAAAAGTATGCTAAAAGATGATCGATTTGAACAGAAACGACAAACTAAAACATTTCAAACTGAGCTTGAAAACGACAAATATTTAGTGTCTAAAGTAGGTGAAATCGCAAAAATGATTGCACACAGAATCCACATTGCGATGTTTTAGAAGTGCAACAGGTCCGATCTACACAAACGAGGTGTCTACGCAACGGGCTCGACGCGACTGTCAATATAAAGTCGGTTAATATCAAGACAAAATATTTCACGGTGACCGAAAAAGTGTAAAATGCGACTAACTTTGTATGGGATGTATCTTTAAAATATCGCCAAAAAGTAATAACTGAAAACAGCGAAGCGAGCGCAGAACCACTACGGTGAGCTAAAATGATCGAAAAGTATGCTAAAAGATGATCGATTTGAACAGAAACGACAAACTAAAAAATTTCAAACTGAGCTATAAAACGACAAATATTCAGTGTCTAAAGTAGGTGAAAACGCAAAAAAAAATGCAAACAGAATCCACATTGCGATGTTTTTGAAGTGCAACAGGTCCGATCTACTCAAACGAGGTGTCTACGCAACGGGCTTTACGCGACGGTCAATATAAAGTCGGTTAATATCAAGACAAAATATTTCACGGTGACCGAAAAAGTGTAAAATGTGACTAACTTTGTATGGGATGTATCTTTTAAAATATCGCAAAAGTGTACCTTTGAGAACAGCGGAGCGAGCGCAGAACCACTACGGTGAGCTAATATGATCGAAAAGTATGCTAAAAGATGATCGATTTGAACAGAAACGACAAACTAAAACATTTCAAACTGAGCTTGAAAACGACAAATATTTAGTGTCTAAAGTAGGTGAAATCGCAAAAATGATTGCACACAGAATCCACATTGCGATGTTTTAGAAGTGCAACAGGTCCGATCTACACAAACGAGGTGTCTACGCAACGGGCTCGACGCGACTGTCAATATAAAGTCGGTTAATATCAAGACAAAATATTTCACGGTGACCGAAAAAGTGTAAAATGCGACTAACTTTGTATGGGATGTATCTTTAAAATATCGCCAAAAAGTAATAACTGAAAACAGCGAAGCGAGCGCAGAACCACTACGGTGAGCTAAAATGATCGAAAAGTATGCTAAAAGATGATCGATTTGAACAGAAACGACAAACTAAAAAATTTCAAACTGAGCTATAAAACGACAAATATTCAGTGTCTAAAGTAGGTGAAAACGCAAAAAAAAATGCAAACAGAATCCACATTGCGATGTTTTTGAAGTGCAACAGGTCCGATCTACTCAAACGAGGTGTCTACGCAACGGGCTTTACGCGACGGTCAATATAAAGTCGGTTAATATCAAGACAAAATATTTCACGGTGACCGAAAAAGTGTAAAATGTGACTAACTTTGTATGGGATGTATCTTTTAAAATATCGCAAAAGTGTACCTTTGAGAACAGCGGAGCGAGCGCAGAACCACTACGGTGAGCTAATATGATCGAAAAGTATGCTAAAAGATGATCGATTTGAACAGAAACGACAAACTAAAAAATTTCAAACTGAGCTTTATAACGACAAATATTCAGTGTCTAAAGTAGGTGAAATTGCAAAAATGATTGCAAACAGAATCCATATTGCGAATTTTTTGAAGTGCCACAGGTCCGATCTACACAAACGAGGTGTCTACGCAACGGGCTCGACGCGACTGTCAATATAAAGTCGGTTAATATCATGACAAAATATTTCACGGTGAACGAAAAAGTGTAAAATGCGACTAACTTTGTATGGGATGTATCTTTAAAATATCGCCAAAAAGTATCAACTGAAAACAGCGAAGCGAGCGCAGAACCACTACGGTGAGCTAAAATGATCGAAAAGTATGCTAAAAGATGATCGATTTGAACAGAAACGACAAACTAAAACATTTCAAACTGAGCTTGAAAACGACAAATATTCAGTGTCTAAAGTAGATGAAATCGCAAAAATGATTGCAAACAGAATCCATATTGCGAAGTTTTTGAAGTGCAACAGGTCCGATCTACACAAACGAGGTGTCTACGCAACGGGCTTTACGCGACGGTCAATATAAAGTCGGTTCATATCAAGACAAAATATTTCACGGTGACCGAAAAAGTGTAAAATGCGACTAACTTTGTATGGGATGTATCTTTTAAAATATCGCAAAAAAGTACCTACTAGAACAGCGGAGCGAGCTCAGAACCACTTTTGTGAGCTCATATGATCGAAAAGTATGCTAAAAGATTATCGATTTGAACAGAAACGACAAACTAAATCATTTCAAACTGAGCATGAAAACGACAAATATTCAGTGTCTAAAGTAGGTGAAAACGCAAAAAAAAAATGGAAACAGAATCCATATTGCGATTTTTTTGAAGTGCAACAGGTCTGATCTACACAAGCGAGGAGTCCACGCAACGGGCTCGACGCGACTGTCAATATAAAGTCGGTTAATATCAAGACAAAATATTTCACGGTGACCGAAAAAGTGTAAAATGCGACAAACTTTGTATGGGATGTATCTTTTAAAATATCGCAAAAAAGTACCTACTAGAACAGCGGAGCGAGCTTAGAACCACTTTTGTGAGCTCATATGATCGAAAAGTATGCTAAAAGATGATCGATTTGAACAGAAACGACAAACTAAATCATTTCAAACTGAGCATGAAAATGACAAATGTTTAGTGTCTAAAGTGGGTGAAAACGCAAAAAAAATGCAAACAGAATCCACATTGCGATGTTTTTGAAGTGCAACAGGTCCGATCTACACAAACGAGGTGTCTACGCAACGGGCTCGACGCGACTGTCAATATAAAGTCGGTTAATATCAAGACAAAGTATTTCACGGTAACCGAAAAAGTGTAAAATGCGATAAACTTTGTATGGGATGTATCTTTAAAATATTGCAAAAAAGTATCAACTGAAAACAGCGAAGCGAGCGCAGAACCACAACGGTGAGCTACAATGATCGAAAAGTATGCTAAAAGATGATCGATTTGAACAGAAACGACAAACTAAAACATTTCAAACTGAGCTTTAAAATGACAAATATTCAGTGTCTAAAGTAGGTGAAATCGCAAAAATGATTGCAAACAGAATCCATATTGCGATGTTTTTGAAGTGCAACAGGTCCGATCTCCACAAACGAGGTGTCTACGCAACGGGCTCGACGCGACTGTCAATATAAAGTCGGTTAATATCAAGACAAAATATTTCACGGTGACCGAAAAAGTGTAAAATGCGACAAACTTTGTATGGGATGTATCTTTTAAAATATCGCAAAAAAGTACCTACTAGAACAGCGGAGCGAGCTTAGAACCACTTTTGTGAGCTCATATGATCGAAAAGTATGCTAAAAGATGATCGATTTGAACAGAAACGACAAACTAAATCATTTCAAACTGAGCATGAAAATGACAAATGTTTAGTGTCTAAAGTGGGTGAAAACGCAAAAAAAAATGCAAACAGAATCCACATTGCGATGTTTTTGAAGTGCAACAGGTCCGATCTACACAAACGAGGTGTCTACGCAACGGGCTCGACGCGACTGTCAATATAAAGTCGGTTAATATCAAGACAAAGTATTTCACGGTAACCGAAAAAGTGTAAAATGCGACTAACTTTGTATGGGATGTATCTTTAAAATATTGCAAAAAAGTATCAACTGAAAACAGCGAAGCGAGCGCAGAACCACAACGGTGAGCTACAATGATCGAAAAGTATGCTAAAAGATGATCGATTTGAACAGAAACGACAAACTAAAACATTTCAAACTGAGCTTTAAAATGACAAATATTCAGTGTCTAAAGTAGGTGAAATCGCAAAAATGATTGCAAACAGAATCCATATTGCGATGTTTTTGAAGTGCAACAGGTCCGATCTCCACAAACGAGGTGTCTACGCAACGGTCTCGACGCGACTGTCAATATAAAGTCGGTTAATATCAAGACAAAATATTTCACGGTGACCGAAAAAGTGTAAAATGCGACAAACTTTGTATGGGATGTATCTTTTAAAATATCGCAAAAAAGTACCTACTAGAACAGCGGAGCGAGCGCAAAACCACTACGGTGAGCTAATATGATCGAAAAGTATGCTAAAAGATGATCGATTTGAACAGAAACGACAAACTAAAACATTTCAAACTGAGCTTTAAAACGACAAATATTCAGTGTCTAAAGTAGGTGAACTCGCAAAAATTATTGCAAACAGAATCCATATTGCGATGTTTTTGAAGTGCAACAGGTCCGATCTCCACAAACGAGGTGTCTACGCAACGGGCTCGACGCGACTGTCAATATAAAGTCGGTTAATATCAAGACAAAATATTTCACGTTGACCGAAAAAGTGTAAAATGCGACTAACTTTGTATGGGATGTATCTTTAAAATATTGCAAAAAAGTATCAACTGAAAACAGCGAAGCGAGCGCAGAACCACAACGGTGAGCTACAATGATCGAAAAAAATGCTAAAAGATGATCGATTTGAACAGAAACGACAAACTAAAAAATTTCAAACTGAGCTATAAAACGACAAATATTCAGTGTCTAAAGTAGGTGAAAACGCAAAAAAAATTGCAAACAGAATCCACATTGCGAAGTTTTTGAAGTGTAACAGGTCCGATCTACACAAACGAGGTGTCTACGCAACGGGCTCTACGCGACGGTCAATATAAAGTCGGTTAATATCAAGACAAAATATTTCACGGTGACCGAAAAAGTGTAAAATGCGACTAACTTTGTATGGGATGTATCTTTTAAAATATCTTTAAAAAAGTACCTTAACGAAAGGCGGAGCGAGCGCAGAACCACTACGGTGAACTGATATGATCGAAAAGTATGATAAAAGATGATTGATTTGAACAGAAACGACAAACTAAAACATTTCAAACTGAGCTTGAAAACGACAAATATTCAGTGTCTAAAGTAGATGAAATCGCAAAAATGATTGCAAACAGAATCCATATTGCGATGTTTTTGAAGTGCAACAGGTCCGATCTCCACAAACGAGGTGTCTACGCAACGGGCTCGACGCAACTGTCAATATAAAGTCGGTTAATATCAAGACAAAATATTTCACGGTGACCGAAAAAGTGTTTAGTGCGACTAACTTTGTATGGGATGTATCTTTTAAAATATTGCAAAAAAGTAATAACTGAAAACAGCGAAGCGAGCGCAGAACCACAACGGTGAGCTACAATGATCGAAAAGTATGCTAAAAGATGATCGATTTGAACAGAAACGACAAACAAAAAATTTCAAACTGACCTATAAGACGACAAATATTCAGTGTCTAAAGTAGGTGAAAACGCAAAAATGATTGCAAACAGAATCCACATTGCGAAGTTTTTAAAGTGCAACAGGTCCGATATACACAAACGAGGTGTCTACGCAACGGGCTCTACGCGACGGTCAATATAAAGTCGGTTAATATCAAGACAAAATATTTCACGGTGACCGAAAAAGTGTAAAATGCGACTAACTTTGTATGGGATATATCTTTTAAAATATCTTAAAAAAGTACCTACTCGAACAGCGGATCGAGCGCAGAAACACTACGGTGAACTAATATGATCGAAAAGTATGCTAAAAGATGATTGATTTGAACAGAAACGACAAACTAAAACATTTCAAACTGAGCTTGAAAACGACAAATATTCAGTGTCTAAAGTAGATGAAATCGCAAAAATGATTGCAAACAGAATCCATATTGCGAATTTTTTGAACTGCAACAGTTCTGATCTACACAAGCGAGGAGTCCACGCAACGGGCTCGACGCGACTGTCAATATAAAGTCGGTTAATATCAAGACAAAATATTTCATGGTGACCGTAAAAGTGTCAAATGCGACTAACTTTGTATGGGATGTATCTTTTAAAATATCGCAAAAGTGTACCTTTGAAAACAGCGGAGCGAGCGCAGAACCACTACGGTGAGCTAATATGATCGAAAAGTATGCTAAAAGATGATCGATTTGAACAGAAACGACAAACTAAAACATTTCAAACTGAGCTTGAAAACGACAAATATTCAGTGTCTAAAGTAGGTAATAGTGTTAAAGAAACGATAGAGCGGAACCAAGGCTCCAAAGTGTTTGCAAGGAACATGTCTATTGGGCAAAGCCTGTTGACGAAGCTTAAGACGGAGGACGGCAGTGTAGCGTCGACGAAAGCAGAGGTTTTGAGGGAGATCGAAAGGTTCTATGGGCAGTTATACACCTCAGTTGCCAAACCCGTTGATAGCTCGGTCAGAGACCCACGAGCTATCCTGACCCGACACTACACCGAAGACATCCCGGACATCAGCCTTTACGAGATTAGGATGGCCCTTAAACAGCTCAAAAACAACAAGGCACCTGGCGAGGACGGAATCACAGCAGAGCTCCTGAAGGCAGGTGGAACACCGGTACTTAAAGTCCTTCAGAGACTTTTTAATTCCGTGCTGCTAGAGGGCATCACGCCCGAGGCGTGGAACAGGAGTGTGGTGGTGTTGTTCTACAAAAAAGGAGACAAAACCTTATTGAAGAACTACAGACCCATCTCACTCCTGAGCCATGTCTACAAGCTGTTTTCAAGGGTCATCACGAATCGTCTCGCACGTAGGTTTGATGACTTCCAGCCTCCCGAACAAGCCGGTTTCCGAAAAGGCTATAGTACCATAGACCATATCCATACGCTTAGGCAAATTATACAGAAGTCAGAGGAGTATAATATGCCTCTATGCTTAGCGTTTGTGGACTATGAAAAGGCCTTTGATTCGATTGAAACTTGGGCGGTGCTTCAGTCTCTGCAGCGGTGCCACATTGACTATAGGTATATAGAGGTGTTAAAGTGCCTTTACAATAACGCCACCATGTCGGTCCGAGTACAGGAGCAGAATACGAGGGCGATTCCACTGCGGAGAGGTGTGAGACAGGGAGATGTTATATCTCCGAAACTGTTCACAGCGGCATTGGAAGACGCCTTCAAACTTCTGGAATGGGAAGGAATCGGCATCAATGTCAATGGCGAATACATCACACACCTCCGATTTGCCGATGATATAGTCGTTGTGGCAAAGACGCTGGACGATCTTGGCACTATGCTCGAAGACCTTGACCGAGTCTCCCAAAAAGTGGGCCTTAAAATGAACATGGAGAAGACGAAAATTATGTCAAGTTCCCTTGTTGTACCCACTCCAGTATCCATTGGGAACTCAACTCTCGAAGTTGTCGACGAGTACGTCTACCTGGGACAAGTGATCCAATTGGGTAGGTCCAACTTCGAGAAAGAGGTCAATCGACGAATCCAACTCGGCTGGGCAGCGTTCGGGAAATTACGCAAGAGTGTCTTCTCGTCTCATTTACCTCAGTGTCTAAAGACGAAAGTCTTCAACCAGTGTGTGTTACCAGTGATGACATACGGATCCGAAACATGGTCTCTAACTATGGGCCTTATAAAGAAGCTCAAAGTTACGCAACGAGCGATGGAGAGGGCTATGCTGGGTGTCTCTCTACGTGATCGAATCAGAAATGAGGAGATACGTAGAAGAACTAAGGTAACGGACATAGCCTTGAGAATCAGTAAGCTCAAGTGGCAATGGGCAGGGCACATAGCGCGAAGAACTGATGGCCGTTGGGGCAGGAAAGTTCTAGATTGGAGACCCTTTGACCAAAGACGCAGCGTAGGACGTCCACCAACAAGATGGACAGACGACCTTATAAAGATTGCAGGATCAAACTGGATGCAGACCGCTAGTAATCGGTCGCTGTGGAAAGCCGTGGGGGAGGCCTATGTTCAGCAGTGGACGTCCTTTGGCTGATAATGATGATGATGATGATGATGAAAGTAGGTAAAAACGCAAAAATTATTTCAAACAGTATCCATATTGCGATGTTTTTGAAGTGCAACAAGTCCGATCTACACAAACGAGTTGTCTACGCAACGGGCTCGACGCGACTGTCAATATAAAGTCGGTCAATATCAAGACAAAATATTTTACGGTGACCGAAAAAGTGTAAAATGCGACTAACATTGTATGGGATGTATCTTTTAAAATATCGCAAAAGAGTATCAACTGAAAACAGCGAAACGAGCGCAGAACCACTACGGTGAGCTAATATGATCGAAAAGTATGCTAAAAGATGATCGATTTGAACAGAAACGACAAACTAAAACATTGCAAACTGAGCTTGAAAACGACAAATATTTAGTGTCTAAAGTAGGTGAAATCGCAAAAATGATTGCAAACAGAATCCATATTGCGAATTTTTTGAAGTGCAACAGGTCCGATCTACACAAACGAGGTGTCTACGCAACGGGCTCTACGCGACGGTCAATATAAAGTCGGTTAATATCAAGACAAAATATTTCACGGTGACCGAAAAAGTGTAAAATGCGACTAAGTTTGTATGGGATGTATCTTTTAAAATATCGCAAAAAAGTATCAACTGAAAACAGCGAAACGAGCGCAGAACCACTACGGTGAGCTAATATGATCGAAAAGTATGCTAAAAGATGATCAATTTGAACAGAAACGACAAACTAAAACATTTCAAACTGAGCTTTAAAACGACAAATATTCAGTGTCTAAAGTAGGTAAAAACGCAAAAATTATTTCAAACAGAATCCATATTGCGAAGTTTTTGAAGTGCAACAGGTCCGATCTACACAAACGAGGTGTCTACGCAACGGGCTCGACGCGACTGTCAATATAAAGTCGGTTAATATCAAGACAAAATATTTCATGGTGACCGTAAAAGTGTCAAATGCGACTAACTTTGTATGGGATGTATCTTTTAAAATATCGCAAAAGTGTACCTATGAGAACAGCGGAGCGAGCGCAGAACCACTACGGTGAGCTAATATGATCGAAAAGTATGCTAAAAGATGATCGATTTGAACAGAAACGACAAACTAAAACATTGCAAACTGAGCTTGAAAACGACAAATATTTAGTGTCTAAAGTAGGTGAAATCGCAAAAATGATTGCAAACAGAATCCATATTGCGAATTTTTTGAAGTGCAACAGGTCCGATCTACACAAACGAGGTGTCTACGCAACGGGCTCTACGCGACGGTCAATATAAAGTCGGTTAATATCAAGACAAAATATTTCACGGTGACCGAAAAAGTGTAAATGCGACTAAGTTTGTATGGGATGTATCTTTTAAAATATCGCAAAAAAGTACCTACTCGAACAGCGGAGCGAGCGCAGAACGACTACGGTGAGCTAATATGATCGAAAAGTATGCTAAAAGATGATCAATTTGAACAGAAACGACAAACTAAAACATTTCAAACTGAGCTTTAAAACGACAAATATTCAGTGTCTAAAGTAGGTAAAAACGCAAAAATTATTTCAAACAGAATCCATATTGCGAAGTTTTTGAAGTGCAACAGGTCCGATCTACACAAACGAGGTGTCTACGCAACAGGCTCTACGCGACGGTCAATATAAAGTCGGTTAATATCAAGACAAAATATTTCACGGTGACCGAAAAAGTGTAAAATTCGACTAACTTTGTATGGGATGTTTCTCTTAAAATATCGCAAAAAAGTATCAACTGAAAACAGCGAAGCGAGCGCAGAAACACTACGGTGAGCTAATATGATCGAAAAGTATGCTAAAAGATGATTGATTTGAACAGAAACGACAAACTAAAACATTTCAAACTGAGCTTGAAAACGACAAATATTTAGTGTCTAAAGTAGGTGAAATCGCAAAAATGATTGCAAACAGAATCCATATTGCGATGTTTTTGAAGTGCAACAGGTCCGATCTACACAAACGAGGTGTCTACGCAACGGGCTCGACGCGACTGTCAATATAAAGTCGGTTAATATCAAGACAAAATATTTCACGGTGACCGAAAAAGTGTAAAATGCGACTAACTTTGTATAGGATGTATCTTTTAAAATATCAGAAAAAAGTACCTACACGAACAGCGGAGTAAGCGCAAAACCACTACAGTGAACTAATATGATCGAAAAGTATGCTAAAAGATGATCAATTTGAACAGAAACGACAAACTAAAACATTTAAAACTGAGCTTGAAAACGACAAATATTTAGTGTCTAAAGTAGGTGAAATCGCAAAAATGATTGCAAACAGAATCCATATTGCGATGTTTTTGAAGTGCAACAGGTCCGATCTACACAAACGAGGTGTCTACGCAACGGGCTCGACGCGACTGTCAATATAAAGTCGGTTAATATCAAGACAATATATTTCACGGTGACCGAAAAAGTGTAAAATGCGACTAACTTTGTACGGGATGTATCTTTTAATATATCGCAAAAAAGTACCTACTAGAACAGCGGAGCGAGCGCAGAACGACTATGGTGAGCTAATATGATCGAAAAGTATGCTAAAAGATGATCATTTTGAACAGAAACGACAAACTACAACATTTCAAACTGAGCTTGAAAACGACAAATATTTAGTGTCTAAAGTAGGTGAAATCGCAAAAATGATTGCAAACAGAATCCATATTGCGAAGTTTTTGAAGTGCAACAGGTCCGATCTACACAAACGAGGTGTCTACGCAACGGGCTCTACGCGACGGTCAATATAAAGTCGGTTAATATCAAGACAAAATATTTCACGGTGACCGAAAAAGTGTAAAATGCGACTAACTTTGTATGGGATGTATCTTTTAAAATATCGCAGGAATATACCTTTTTGAACAACGAAGCGAGCGCAGAACCACTACGGTGAACTAATATGATCAAAAAGTATGCTAAAAGATGATCGATTTGAAGAGAAACGACAAACTAAAACATTTCAAACTGAGCTATAAAACGACAAATATTCAGTGTCTAAAGTAGGTGAAAACGCAAAAAAAAATGCAAACAGAATCCATATTGCGATGTTTTTGAAGTGCAACAGGTCCGATCTACTCAAACGAGGTGTCTACGCAACGGGCTTTACGCGACGGTCAATATAAAGTCGGTTAATATCAAGACAAAATATTTCACGGTGACCGAAAAAGTGTAAAATGTGACTAACTTTGTATGGGATGTATCTTTTAAAATATCGCAAAAGTGTACCTTTGAGAACAGCGGAGCGAGCGCAGAACCACTACGGTGAGCTAATATGATCGAAAAGTATGCTAAAAGATGATCGATTTGAACAGAAACGACAAACTAAAAAATTTCAAACTGAGCTTTATAACGACAAATATTCAGTGTCTAAAGTAGGTGAAATTGCAAAAATGATTGCAAACAGAATCCATATTGCGAATTTTTTGAAGTGCCACAGGTCCGATCTACACAAACGAGGTGTCTACGCAACGGGCTCGACGCGACTGTCAATATAAAGTCGGTTAATATCATGACAAAATATTTCACGGTGAACGAAAAAGTGTAAAATGCGACTAACTTTGTATGGGATGTATCTTTAAAATATCGCCAAAAAGTATCAACTGAAAACAGCGAAGCGAGCGCAGAACCACTACGGTGAGCTAAAATGATCGAAAAGTATGCTAAAAGATGATCGATTTGAACAGAAACGCAAACTAAAACATTTCAAACTGAGCTTGAAAACGACAAATATTCAGTGTCTAAAGTAGATGAAATCGCAAAAATGATTGCAAACAGAATCCATATTGCGAAGTTTTTGAAGTGCAACAGGTCCGATCTACACAAACGAGGTGTCTACGCAACGGGCTTTACGCGACGGTCAATATAAAGTCGGTTCATATCAAGACAAAATATTTCACGGTGACCGAAAAAGTGTAAAATGCGACTAACTTTGTATGGGATGTATCTTTTAAAATATCGCAAAAAAGTACCTACTAGAACAGCGGAGCGAGCTCAGAACCACTTTTGTGAGCTCATATGATCGAAAAGTATGCTAAAAGATGATCGATTTGAACAGAAACGACAAACTAAATCATTTCAAACTGAGCATGAAAACGACAAATATTCAGTGTCTAAAGTAAGTGAAAACGCAAAAAAAAAAATGGAAACAGAATCCATATTGCGAATTTTTTGAAGTGCAACAGGTCTGATCTACGCAAGCGAGGAGTCCACGCAACGGGCTCGACGCGACTGTCAATATAAAGTCGGTTAATATCAAGACAAAATATTTCACGGTGACCGAAAAAGTGTAAAATGCGACTAACTTTGTATGGGATGTATCTTTTAAAATATCGCAAAAAAGTACCTACTAGAACAGCGGAGCGAGCGCAGAACCACTACGGTGAGCTAATATGATCGAAAAGTATGCTTAAAGATGATCGATTTGAACAGAAACGACAAACTAAATCATTTCAAACTGAGCATGAAAACGACAAATATTCAGTGTCTAAAGTAGGTAAAAACGCAAAAAATATTTCAAACAGAATCCATATTGCGATGTTTTGGAAGTGCAACAGGTCCGATCTACACAAACGAGGTGTCGACGCAACAAGCTTTTCGCGACGGTCAATATAAAATGGGGAAATATCAAGACAAAATATTTCACGGTGACCGAAAAAGTGTAAAATGCGACTAACTTTGTATGGGATGTATCTTTAAAATATCGCAAAAAAGTATCAACTGAAAACAGCGAAGCGAGCGCAGAACCACAACGGTGAGCTAATATGATCGAAAAGTATGCTAAAAGATGATCGATTTGAACAGAAACGACAAACTAAAACATTTCAAACTGAGCTTGAAAACGACAAATATTCAGTGTCTAAAGTAGATGAAATCGCAAAAATGATTGCAAACAGAATCCATATTGCGAAGTTTTTGAAGTGCAACAGGTCCGATCTACACAAACGAGGTGTCTACGCAACGGGCTTTACGCGACGGTCAATATAAAGTCGGTTCATATCAAGACAAAATATTTCACGGTGACCGAAAAAGTATAAAATGCGACTAACTTTGTATGGGATGTATCTTTTAAAATATCGCAAAAAAGTACCTACTAGAACAGCGGAGCGAGCTCAGAACCACTTTTGTGAGCTCATATGATCGAAAAGTATGCTAAAAGATGATCGATTTGAACAGAAACGACAAACTAAATCATTTCAAACTGAGCATGAAAACGACAAATATTCAGTGTCTAAAGTAAGTGAAAACGCAAAAAAAAAATGGAAACAGAATCCATATTGCGAATTTTTTGAAGTGCAACAGGTCTGATCTACACAAGCGAGGAGTCCACGCAACGGGCTCGACGCGACTGTCAATATAAAGTCGGTTAATATCAAGACAAAATATTTCACGGTGACCGAAAAAGTGTAAAATGCGACTAACTTTGTATGGGATGTATCTTTTAAAATATCGCAAAAAAGTACCTACTAGAACAGCGGAGCGAGCGCAGAACCACTACGGTGAGCTAATATGATCGAAAAGAATGCTAAAAGATGATTGATTTGAACAGAAACGACAAACTAAAACATTTCAAACTAAGCTTGAAAACGACAAATATATTAAGTGTCTAAAGTAGGTGAAATCGCAAAAATGATTGCAAACAGAATCCATATTGCGATGTTTTTGAAGTGCAACAGGTCCGATCTCCACAAACGAGGTGTCTACGCAACGGACTCGACGCGACTGTCAATATAAAGTCGGTTAATATCAAGACAAAATATTTCACGGTGACCGAAAAAGTGTAAAATGCGACTAACTTTGTATGGGATGTATCTTAAAATATCGCAAAAAAGTATCAACTGAAAACAGCGAAGCGAGCGCAGAACCACAACGGTGAGCTAATATGATCGAAAAGTATGCTAAAAGATGATCGATTTGAACAGAAACGACAAACTAAAACATTTCAAACTGAGCTTGAAAACGACAAATATTAAGTGTCTAAAGTAGGTGAAATCGCAAAAATGATTGCAAACAGAATCCATATTGCGATGTTTTTGAAGTGCAACAGGTCCGATCTCCACAAACGAGGTGTCTACGCAACGGGCTCGACGCGACTGACAATATAAAGTCGGTTAATATCAAGACAAAAAATTTCACGGTGACCGAAAAAGTGTAAAATGCGACTAATTTTGTATGGGATGTATTTTAAAATATCGCAAAAAAGTATCAACTGAAAACAGCGAAGCGAGCGCAGAACCACTACGGTGAGCTAATATGATCGAAAAGTATGCTAAAAGATGATCGATTTGAACAGAAACGACAAACTAAATCATTTCAAACTGAGCATGAAAACGACAAATATTCAGTGTCTAAAGTAAGTGAAAACGCAAAAAAAAAAATGGAAACAGAATCCATATTGCGAATTTTTTGAAGTGCAACAGGTCTGATCTACACAAGCGAGGAGTCCACGCAACGGGCTCGACGCGACTGTCAATATAAAGTCGGTTAATATCAAGACAAAATATTTCACGGTGACCGAAAAAGTGTAAAATGCGACTAACTTTGTATGGGATGTATCTTTTAAAATATCGCAAAAAAGTACCTACTAGAACAGCGGAGCGAGCGCAGAACCACTACGGTGAGCTAATATGATCGAAAAGAATGCTAAAAGATGATTGATTTGAACAGAAACGACAAACTAAAACATTTCAAACTAAGCTTGAAAACGACAAATATATTAAGTGTCTAAAGTAGGTGAAATCGCAAAAATGATTGCAAACAGAATCCATATTGCGATGTTTTTGAAGTGCAACAGGTCCGATCTCCACAAACGAGGTGTCTACGCAACGGACTCGACGCGACTGTCAATATAAAGTCGGTTAATATCAAGACAAAATATTTCACGGTGACCGAAAAAGTGTAAAATGCGACTAACTTTGTATGGGATGTATCTTAAAATATCGCAAAAAAGTATCAACTGAAAACAGCGAAGCGAGCGCAGAACCACAACGGTGAGCTAATATGATCGAAAAGTATGCTAAAAGATGATCGATTTGAACAGAAACGACAAACTAAAACATTTCAAACTGAGCTTGAAAACGACAAATATTAAGTGTCTAAAGTAGGTGAAATCGCAAAAATGATTGCAAACAGAATCCATATTGCGATGTTTTTGAAGTGCAACAGGTCCGATCTCCACAAACGAGGTGTCTACGCAACGGGCTCGACGCGACTGACAATATAAAGTCGGTTAATATCAAGACAAAAAATTTCACGGTGACCGAAAAAGTGTAAAATGCGACTAATTTTGTATGGGATGTATTTTAAAATATCGCAAAAAAGTATCAACTGAAAACAGCGAAGCGAGCGCAGAACCACTACGGTGAGCTAATATGATCGAAAAGTATGCTAAAAGATGATCGATTTGAACAGAAACGACAAACTAAATCATTTCAAACTGAGCATGAAAACGACAAATATTCAGTGTCTAAAGTAAGTGAAAACGCAAAAAAAAAAATGGAAACAGAATCCATATTGCGAATTTTTTGAAGTGCAACAGGTCTGATCTACACAAGCGAGGAGTCCACGCAACGGGCTCGACGCGACTGTCAATATAAAGTCGGTTAATATCAAGACAAAATATTTCACGGTGACCGAAAAAGTGTAAAATGCGACTAACTTTGTATGGGATGTATCTTTTAAAATATCGCAAAAAAGTACCTACTAGAACAGCGGAGCGAGCGCAGAACCACTACGGTGAGCTAATATGATCGAAAAGTATGCTTAAAGATGATCGATTTGAACAGAAACGACAAACTAAAACATTTCAAACTGAGCATGAAAACGACAAATATTCAGTGTCTAAAGTAGGTGAAATCGCAAAAATGATTGCAAACAGAATCCAAATTGAGAAGTTTTTGAAGTGCAACAGGTCCGATCTCCACAAACGAGGTGTCTACGCAACGGGCTCGACGCGACTGTCAATATAAAATCGGTTAATATCAAGACAAAATATTTCACGGTGACCGAAAAAGTGTAAAATGCGACTAACTTTGTATGGGATGTATCTTTAAAATATCGCAAAAAAGTATCAACTGAAAACAGCGAAGCGAGCGCAGAACCACAACGGTGAGCTAATATGATCGAAAAGTATGCTAAAAGATGATCGATTTGAACAGAAACGACAAACTAAAACATTTCAAACTGAGCTTGAAAACGACAAATATTCAGTGTCTAAAGTAGATGAAATCGCAAAAATGATTGCAAACAGAATCCATATTGCGAAGTTTTTGAAGTGCAACAGGTCCGATCTACACAAACGAGGTGTCTACGCAACGGGCTTTACGCGACGGTCAATATAAAGTCGGTTCATATCAAGACAAAATATTTCACGGTGACCGAAAAAGTGTAAAATGCGACTAACTTTGTATGGGATGTATCTTTTAAAATATCGCAAAAAAGTACCTACTAGAACAGCGGAGCGAGCTCAGAACCACTTTTGTGAGCTCATTTGATCGAAAAGTATGCTAAAAGATGATCGATTTGAACAGAAACGACAAACTAAATCATTTCAAACTGAGCATGAAAACGACAAATATTCAGTGTCTAAAGTAAGTGAAAACGCAAAAAAAAAAATGGAAACAGAATCCATATTGCGAATTTTTTGAAGTGCAACAGGTCTGATCTACACAAGCGAGGAGTCCACGCAACGGGCTCGACGCGACTGTCAATATAAAGTCGGTTAATATCAAGACAAAATATTTCACGGTGACCGAAAAAGTGTAAAATGCGACTAACTTTGTATGGGATGTATCTTTTAAAATATCGCAAAAAAGTACCTACTAGAACAGCGGAGCGAGCGCAGAGCCACTACGGTGAGCTAATATGATCGAAAAGAATGCTAAAAAATGATTGATTTGAACAGAAACGACAAACTAAAACATTTCAAACTGAGCTTGAAAACGACAAATATATTAAGTGTCTAAAGTAGGTGAAATCGCAAAAATGATTGCAAACAGAATCCATATTGCGATGTTTTTGAAGATCAACAGGTCCGATCTCCACAAACGAGGTGTCTACGCAACGGGCTCGACGCGACTGTCAATATAAAGTAAGTTAATATCAAGACAAAATATTTCACGGTGACCGAAAAAGTGTAAAATGCGACTAACTTTGTATGGGATGTATCTTTAAAATATCGCAAAAAAGTATCAACTGAAAACAGCGAAGCGAGCGCAGAACCACAACGGTGAGCTAATATGATCGAAAAGTATGCTAAAAGATGATCGATTTGAACAGAAACGACAAACTAAAACATTTCAAACTGAGCTTGAAAACGACAAATATTAAGTGTCTAAAGTAGGTGAAATCGCAAAAATGATTGCAAACAGAATCCATATTGCGATGTTTTTGAAGTGCAACAGGTCCGATCTCCACAAACGAGGTGTCTACGCAACGGGCTCGACGCGACTGTCAATATAAAGTCGGTTAATATCAAGACAAAATATTTCATGGTGACCGAAAAAGTGTAAAATGCGACAAACTTTGTATGGGATGTATCTTTTAAAATATCGCAAAAAATTACCTACTAGAACAGCGGAGCGAGCGCAGAACCACTTTTGTGAGCTCATATGATCGAAAAGTATGCTAAAAGATGATCGATTTGAACAGAAACGACAAACTAAATCATTTCAAACTGAGCATGAAAATGACAAATATTCAGTGTCTAAAGTAGGTGAAAACGCAAAAAAAAATGGAAACAGAATCCATATTGCGAATTTTTTGAAGTGCAACAGGTCTGATCTACACAAGCGAGGAGTCCACGCAACGGGCTCGACGCGACTGTCAATATAAAGTCGGTTAATATCAAGACAAAATATTTCACGGTGACCGAAAAAGTGTAAAATGCGACTAACTTTGTATGGGATGTTTCTCTTAAAATATCGCAAAAAAGTATCAACTGAAAACAGCGAAGCGAGCGCAGAAAACCTACGGTGAGCTAATATGATCGAAAAGTATGCTAAAAGATGATCGATTTGAACAGAAACGACAAACTAAAACATTTCAAACTGAGCTTGAAAACGACAAATATTTAGTGTCTAAAGTAGGTGAAATCGCAAAAATGATTGCAAACAGAATCCATATTGCGATGTTTTTGAAGTGCAACAGGTCCGATCTACACAAACGAGGTGTCTACGCAACAGGCTCTACGCGACGGTCAATATAAAGTCGGTTAATATCAAGACAAAATATTTCACGGTGACCGAAAAAGTGTAAAACGCGACTAACTTTGTATGGGATGTTTCACTTAAAATATCGCAAAAAAGTATCAACTGAAAACAGCGAAGCGAGCGCAGAAACACTGCGGTGAGCTAATATGATCGAAAAGTATGCTAAAAGATGATCAATTTGAACAGAAACGACAAACTAAAAAATTTCAAACTGAGCTTTATAACGACAAATATTCAGTGTCTAAAGTAGGTGAAATTGCAAAAATGATTGCAAACAGAATCCATATTGCGAATTTTTTGAAGTGCCACAGGTCCGATCTACACAAACGAGGTGTCTACGCAACGGGCTCGACGCGACTGTCAATATAAAGTCGGTTAATATCAAGACAAAATATTTCACGGTGACCGAAAAAGTGTAAAATGCGACTACCTTTGTATGGGATGTATTATTTAAAATATCGCAAAAAAGTACCTACTAGTACAGCGGAGCGAGCGCAGAACCACAACGGTGAGCTGATATGATCGAAAAGTATGCTAAAAGATGATCGATTTGACCAGAAACGACAAACTAAAACATTTCAAACTGAGCTTGAAAACGACAAATATTTAGTGTCTAAAGTAGGTGAAATCGCAAAAATGATTGCAAACAGAATCCATATTGCGATGTTTTTGAAGTGCAACAGGTCCGATCTACACAAACTAGGTGTCTACGCAACGGGCTCGACGCGACTGTCAATATAAAGTCGGTTAATATCAAGACAAAATATTTTACGGTGACCGAAAAAGTGTAAAATGCGACTAACTTTGTATGGGATGTATCTTTTAAAATATCGCAAAAGAGTATCAACTGAAAACAGCGAAGCGAGCGCAGAAACACTACGGTGAGCTAATATGATCGAAAAGTATGCTAAAAGATGATCGATTTGAACAGAAACGGCAAACTAAAACATTTCAAACTGAGCTTGAAAACGACAAATATTTAGTGTCTAAAGTAGGTGAAATCGCAAAAATGATTGCAAACAGAATCCATATTGCGATGTTTTTGAAGTGCAACAGGTCCGATCTACACAAACGAGGTGTCTACGCAACAGGCTCTACGCGACGGTCAATATAAAGTCGGTTAATATCAAGACAAAATATTTCACGGTTACCGAAAAAGTGTAAAATGCGACTAACTTTGTATGGGATGTTTCTCTTAAAATATCGCAAAAAAGTATCAACTGAAAACAGCGAAGCGAGCGCAGAAACACTGCGGTGAGCTAATATGATCGAAAAGTATGCTAAAAGATGATCAATTTGAACAGAAACGACAAACTAAAACATTTCAAACTGAGCTTGAAAACGACAAATATTTAGTGTCTAAAGTAGGTGAAATCGCAAAAATGATTGCAAACAGAATCCACATTGCGAAGTTTTTGAAGTGCAACAGGTCCGATCTACACAAACGAGGTGTCTACGCAACGGGCTCGACGCGACTGTCAATATAAAGTCGGTTAATATCAATACAAAATATTTCACGGTGACCGAAAAAGTGTAAAATGCGACAAACTTTGTATGGGATGTATTATTTAAAATATCGCAAAAAAGTACCTACTAGTACAGCGGAGCGAGCGCAGAACCACTACGGTGAGCTAATATGATCGAAAAGTATGCTAAAAGATGATCGATTTGAACAGAAACGACAAACTAAAACATTTCAAACTGAGCTTGAAAACGACAAATATTTAGTGTCTAAAGTAGGTGAAATCGTAAAAATGATTGCAAACAGAATCCATATTGCGAATTTTTTTAGTGCAACAGGTCTGATCTACACAAGCGAGGAGTCCACGCAACGGGCTCGACGCGACTGTCAATATAAAGTCGGTTAATATCAAGACAAAATATTTCACGGTGACCGAAAAAGTGTAAAATGCGACTTACTTTGTATGGGATGTATCTTTTAAAATATCGCAAAAAAGTACCTACTAGAACAGCGGAGCGAGCGCAGAACCACTACGGTGAGCTGATATGATCGAAAAGTATGCTAAAAGATGATCGATTTGACCAGAAACGACAAACTAAAACATTTCAAACTGAGCTTGAAAACGACAAATATTTAGTGTCTAAAGTAGGTGAAATCGCAAAAATGATTGCAAACAGAATCCATATTGCGAATTTTTTTAGTGCAACAGGTCTGATCTACACAAGCGAGGAGTCCACGCAACGGGCTCGACGCGACTGTCAATATAAAGTCGGTTAATATCAAGACAAAATATTTCACGGTGACCGAAAAAGTGTAAAATGCGACTTACTTTGTATGGGATGTATCTTTTAAAATATCGCAAAAAAGTACCTACTAGAACAGCGGAGCGAGCGCAGAACCACTACGGTGAGCTAATATGATCGAAAAATATGCTTAAAGATGATCGATTTGAACAGAAACGATAAACTAAAAAAAATCAAACTGAGCTTTAAAACGACAAATATTCAGTGTCTTAAGTAGGTGAAATCGTAAAAATTATTGCAAACAGAATCCATATTGCGATGTTTTTGAAGTGCAACAGGTCTGATCTACACAAGCAAGGAGTCCACGCAACGGGCTCGACGCGACTGTTAATATAAAGTCGGTTAAGGGCATTTCTACAGAAGCGACTGATTGACCGACTGGAGCAAAAAACCTACCTTTAAAATTGATTAACGTGTCTGAAAAAAATCACACGTATTTATACAACTCTTGGCCGGATGTAGAGCATATCAAGAAGACCACCAGGTTGTACATACGGTCTAAAAAAATTGGTTGCCTGTATAGTCGGTATACGGGCGAAAGTTTTACGTGACAACGACTTTTTATGTCTGTCTCTCTCGTTCTTACGCGTGCCTCTCACTCGCTCTCAGTGCTGCGCGCGCGGCAGACCGATCATAGTTGAGTGGGAGAGAGACGCAAGGCATTCGGCGGGCCTCTCTCTCGTTCGGTGACTCATCGTAACGTTACCGAGCGTTACACTTTTTCATAAGTGACTCCCAGCCGCAACCTAATTTAAGACGTTGTCACGTCAAAAAATCGGAAAGTTCAAAAACGGGCAGAATTTGGCCTAAAATGGAGTGTCCGGTTTCCAGAATTTACTCGTTTTCGTTTCATAACTTTTAAAATAATAAGTTGCTGATTATTATTCCTACATTCTTATAGCAAGGAATAAATAATGAAGCCATATACGTGCTTACATATATCGTGAATCCTTTAATTTGAATACAGTGACACATTTAAATTTTGTCCGAGGCTTGTGCCTCAATTCGGTGAAATTTACTTTTATGTACCTGTAGCACTTACTGTGCATAATAGGAACGCGCACTACTTGTTCCCGTTATCTGACAGTTGCCCCCGAGCGGACGAACAGTGTAAACGGGAGATCTGTAACACTCAGGAGCAATTTTCAAAGGTACGAAATCGTTCGGTGTTTTTGGTACAGGGTAATTTCTCAAATCGGTGTGCCACCTCGATTATCCATCTAAAGTATTTTATGAGATTTGTGCTAAAACTATTGAGTGTTTAACAGCTTTCTATCGTTAGGTTTAGTAGAAATTACTGTAACTCATAACATTTTTGGGTAATTTGATGTATTGTGTTATTTTCTCAATTCCATGGATCTCAATTCCGTGGAAAATGGTGCACAGAATTGAGAAAACTTACACCGAATTGAGGTTTTACTTTTATGTTATTAATTTAGCTAATTGTTGTTGTTGATTATTGTTGTTTATCGAGAAAATCAACAGCACATTCATTGCTATAACTCACGTTTTAATACATTGGGTATGGCCAATTACAGATCTCCCTATAAATTATCAGTAAGTTAGTACAAAAATACTAACAAGTGTCTTAAAATTGACAAATTAACAATTCAACAATATTATATTACGAACGTATCTAACATATTCAATTTCCTATTTTATTTGATTAATTGTATTTAAATATTAAATTATTATAAAATATTTTATGTGATTAATTGAATTTAAATATTAAATGTAACAAAATATTATGAAGACATAATTTACCATCAAACATGCTGCACCAAGTAGCTAGTTATGGAACCCCCTCGCCCTTCTGTCTTAGATTAGGGTTGCCTCAACATATTTAAGGGCAAGCTCATGTATTTTATTATCGACAGCCATTTCAGCCTCAACGGCCCGTGCCTGTATTTAGAATTAGTTAGCCAGTAATAAATCATCTTCGAATCGGTGCAGACATTACTCGCATTTTAATTTTAATTAATTTAGTTAGTTTTTAAAAACTCCCCACCCGGCTCCCGATACGTAACTGGCGCAGCCGGATTTGCAAATCTTATGTATTTACCTAACGAGGTATTAAATTAGAGGTTTTTTTTTAAATTAGAGGAAACAAGGTATGTCAAATCATACGTTAAGAAAGACAAGATAACATTTATAATGGAGATACCAATAACTGATAATCATACTTATAGTTATTATAAGATTTATTCCTTACCAATACTCCACGAGTCACAAAACATCACAATATCAATCTTTCCTGAATTTCCCTACCTATTGGCGAGAAAGTCTAATTACTTACCAATTTCCAAGCCATGCCGCGCGTTCGCTGCTGGTGACCACTTCTTATGTACGACAGACAACCAAGCTGTCTACCATGAACCTACCTGTGCGGAGCAGCTTATGGAGTTTGACAATACTCTCACACATTGTCACCAGCATCAAATTCAAATCGAAGAAGTAAGAATCCAGAGGGTTAATACCAACAATTGGATCTTGTATAGTCGAAGACCAACAACGATAACTAGTCTGTGTGATAACCACGACCAGAACAGTAAGCAGCCTATTTTTGGGACTGACCTCGTTACTATTGATGAACCCTGCAACCTAGAAGTCCTTGGACTCAAAATCAATCACCATATCTACGAGTCGCTAGATACCGCGAAACCGATCCTGATCATAAACTTACCTGTGATGCACGGTCATACGAATCTATCAAGCACACACGCAATAAACATGGTTGGAGTTAACCTGGATGAAATAAAATATATGTCATATGCTCTAAAGCACAGTGCGGAAGTGGAAAGTGTTTTCAGTGATAAAAAGACATTAACTTCAGTGTTAATTTAGGTTATTTTGTCATACTATGTTTAGTTATAATATGTTTAATTGTATTCCCTTTATGTGTTGCGTAAAAGGTTATTAAAAATTTTGCGAAATGATCGGAAAGATTTTGAAAATGATCGTTCTGATAGTTTCACTCTTAGGGAGGGAGGAGTTATGGAACCCCCTCTCCCTTCTGTCTTAGATTAGGGTTGCCTCAGCATATTTAAGGGCAAGCTCATGTATTTTATTATCGACTTAGCCGTTTCAGCCTCAACGGCCCGTGCCTGTATTTAGAATTAGTTAGCCAGTAATAAATCATCTTCGAATCGGTGCAGACATTACTTGCATTTTAATTTTAATTAATTTAGTTAATTTTTAAAAACTCCCCACCCGGCTCCCGATACGTAACCAGCTACTATCATGTGGTGAATTTGAACTTTCGTTCAGTTAGCAGAACGATTCCTTTAGCGCTTCAATCAAGTAAAGCAATAAAGAATAAGGATGAGAATAAGATATAAATATATACAATAAAGATAAAAAGACAAAATAAATATATAAAACAATAAAGATATAAATATATCGATGATAAATAGTATTGTGTTATCCTCTTTGAAAATTGTAATGTTTGAATTGTTTGAGTTTTAAAAAAAAGACTGATTATTAGTTATATCGAATAATAAACATGTTGATAAGTTTTTTTTTTATTATTAATATTACAAAAAAATATTGATATAGACTTTCACATAAACTATTAAACCGATAGGCCAGCAGTCAGTTAACATAACGCTTTAGGTATTTTTTTATTTTGATCATTCAAATACATTATATATACACAATAGAATGCAATACAATACAATGCATTGGATAATGTTGCATCTATTCTCAATTCGGTGATTCATTTTCTCAATTCGGTGCATCGTTTCCTCAATTCGGTGCTTTCTCAATTCGGAGCCTAACAATTCTCATAGATCAATCAACAAAATTTAGGCAAATCGTTATTTTATGTTTCAGGATGAAGTAAACTTCATTTTTTATTATTAAAACTAATAGAAAATCCAAATTAAAAATCAACCACCGAATTGAGAAAAAAAGTGCCCTTCTGTAGAAATGTCCTTAATATCAAGACAAAATATTTCACGGTGACCGAAAAAGTGTAAAATGCGACTAACATTGTATGGGATGTATCTTTTAAAACATCGCAAAAGTGTACCTACTAGAACAGCGGAGCGAGCGCAGAAACAATACGGTGAGCTAATATGATCGAAAAGTATGCTAAAAGATGATTGATTTGAACAGAAACGACAAACTAAAACATTTCAAACTGAGCTTGAAAACGACAAATATTTAGTGTCTAAAGTAGATGAAATCGCAAAAATGATTGCAAACAGAATCCATATTGCGATGTTTTTGAAGTGCAACAGGTCCGATCTACACAAACGAGGTGTCTACGCAACGGGCTCGACGCGACTGTCAATATAAAGTCGGTTAATACCAAGACAAAATATTTCACGGTGACCGAAAAAGTGTAAAATGCGACTAACTTTGTATAGGATGTATCTTTAAAAATATCGCAGGAATATACCTTCTTGAACAACGGAGCGAGCGCAGAACCACTACGGTGAACTAATATGATCGAAAAGTATGCTAAAAGATGATCGATTTGAACAGAAACGACAAACTAAAACATTTCAAACTGAGCTTGAAAACGACAAATATTTAGTGTCTAAAGTAGGTGAAATCCCAAAAATGATTGCAAACAGAATCCACATTGCGATGTTTTAGAAGTGCAACAGGTCCGATCTACTCAAACGAGGTGTCTACGCAACGGGCTCGACGCGACTGTCAATATAAAGTCGGTTAATATCAAGACAAAATATTTCACGGTGACCGAAAAAGTGTAAAATGCGACTAACTTTGTATGGGATGTATCTTTAAAATATCGCCAAAAAGTAATAACTGAAAACAGCGAAGCGAGCGCAGAACCACTACGGTGAGCTAAAATGATCGAAAAGTATGCTAAAAGATGATCGATTTGAACAGAAACGACAAACTAAAAAAATTAAAACTGAGCTATAAAACGACAAATATTCAGTGTCTAAAGTAGGTGAAAACGCAAAAAAAAATGCAAACAGAATCCACATTGCGATGTTTTTGAAGTGCAACAGGTCCGATCTACTCAAACGAGGTGTCTACGCAACGGGCTTTACGCGACGGTCAATATAAAGTCGGTTAATATCAAGACAAAATATTTCACGGTGACCGAAAAAGTGTAAAATGCGACTAACTTTGTATGGGATGTATCTTTTAAAATATCGCAAAAGTGTACCTTTGAGAACAGCGGGGCGAGCGCAGAACCACTACGTTGAGCTAATATGATCGAAAAGTATGCTAAAAGATGATCGATTTGAACAGAAACGACAAACTAAAAAATTTCAAACTGAGCTTTATAACGACAAATATTCAGTGTCTAAAGTAGGTGGAATTGCAAAAATGATTGCAAACAGAATCCATATTGCGAATTTTTTGAAGTGCCACAGGTCCGATCTACACAAACAAGGTGTCTACGCAACGGGCTCGACGCGACTGTCAATATAAAGTCGGTTAATATCATGACAAAATATTTCACGGTGAACGAAAAAGTGTAAAATGCGACTAACTTTGTATGGGATGTATCTTTAAAATATCGCCAAAAAGTATCAACTGAAAACAGCGAAGCGAGCGCAGAACCACTACGGTGAGCTAAAATGATCGAAAAGAATGCTAAAAGATGATCGATTTGAACAGAAACGACAAACTAAAACATTTCAAACTGAGCTTGAAAACGACAAATATTCAGTGTCTAAAGTAGATGAAATCGCAAAAATGATTGCAAACAGAATCCATATTGCGAAGTTTTTGAAGTGCAACAGGTCCGATCTACACAAAAGAGGTGTCTACGCAACGGGTTCTACGCGACGGTCAATATAAAGTCGGTTCATATCAAGACAAAATATTTCACGGTGACCGAAAAAGTGTAAAATGCGACTAACTTTGTATGGGATGTATCTTTTAAAATATCGCAAAAAAGTACCTACTAGAACAGCGGAGCGAGCGCAGAACCACTTTTGTGAGCTCATATGATCGAAAAGTATGCTAAAAGATGATCGATTTGAACAGAAACGACAGACTAAATCATTTCAAACTGAGCATGAAAACGACAAATATTCAGTGTCTAAAGTAGGTGAAATCGCAAAAATGATTGCAAACAGAATCCATATTGCGATGTTTTTGAAGTGCAACAGGTCTGATCTACACAAGCGAGGAGTCCACGCAACGGGCTCGACGCGACTGTCAATATAAAGTCGGTTAATATCAAGACAAAATATTTCACGGTGACCGAAAAAGTGTAAAATGCGACTAACTTTGTATGGGATGTATCTTTTAAAATATCGCAAAAAAGTACCTACTAGAACAGCGGAGCGAGCGCAGAACCACTACGGTGAGCTAATATGATCGAAAAGTATGCTAAAAGATGATCGATTTAAACAGAAACGACAAACTAAAACATTTCAAACTGATCTTGAAAACGACAAATATATTAAGTGTCTAAAGTAGGTGATAAAAAGACATTAACTTCAGTGTTAATTTAGGTAATTTTGTCATATTATGTTTAGTTATAATATGTTTAATTGTATTCCCTTTATGTGTTGCGTAAAAGGTTATTAAAAATTTTGCGAAATGATCGGAAAGATTTTGAAAATGATCGTTCTGATAGTTTCACTCTTAGGGAGGGAGGAGTTATGGAACCCCCTCTCCCTTCTGTCTTAGATTAGGGTTGCCTCAGCATATTTAAGGGCAAGCTCATGTATTTTATTATCGACTTAGCCGTTTCAGCCTCAACGGCCCGTGCCTGTATTTAGAATTAGTTAGCCAGTAATAAATCATCTTCGAATCGGTGCAGACATTACTTGCATTTTAATTTTAATTAATTTAGTTAATTTTTAAAAACTCCCCACCCGGCTCCCGATACGTAACCAGCTACTATCATGTGGTGAATTTGAACTTTCGTTCAGTTAGCAGAACGATTCCTTTAGCGCTTCAATCAAGTAAAGCAATAAAGAATAAGGATGAGAATAAGATATAAATATATACAATAAAGATAAAAAGACAAAATAAATATATAAAACAATAAAGATATAAATATATCGATGATAAATAGTATTGTGTTATCCTCTTTGAAAATTGTAATGTTTGAATTGTTTGAGTTTTAAAAAAAAGACTGATTATTAGTTATATCGAATAATAAACATGTTGATAAGTTTTTTTTTTATTATTAATATTACAAAAAAATATTGATATAGACTTTCACATAAACTATTAAACCGATAGGCCAGCAGTCAGTTAACATAACGCTTTAGGTATTTTTTTTATTTTGATCATTCAAATACATTATATATACACAATAGAATGCAATACAATACAATGCATTGGATAATGTTGCATCTATTCTCAATTCGGTGATTCATTTTCTCAATTCGGTGCATCGTTTCCTCAATTCGGTGCTTTCTCAATTCGGAGCCTAACAATTCTCATAGATCAATCAACAAAATTTAGGCAAATCGTTATTTTATGTTTCAGGATGAAGTAAACTTCATTTTTTATTATTAAAACTAATAGAAAATCCAAATTAAAAATCAACCACCGAATTGAGAAAAAAAGTGCCCTTCTGTAGAAATGTCCTTAATATCAAGACAAAATATTTCACGGTGACCGAAAAAGTGTAAAATGCGACTAACATTGTATGGGATGTATCTTTTAAAACATCGCAAAAGTGTACCTACTAGAACAGCGGAGCGAGCGCAGAAACAATACGGTGAGCTAATATGATCGAAAAGTATGCTAAAAGATGATTGATTTGAACAGAAACGACAAACTAAAACATTTCAAACTGAGCTTGAAAACGACAAATATTCAGTGTCTAAAGTAGATGAAATCGCAAAAATGATTGCAAACAGAATCCATATTGCGATGTTTTTGAAGTGCAACAGGTCCGATCTACACAAACGAGGTGTCTACGCAACGGGCTCGACGCGACTGTCAATATAAAGTCGGTTAATACCAAGACAAAATATTTCACGGTGACCGAAAAAGTGTAAAATGCGACTAACTTTGTATAGGATGTATCTTTAAAAATATCGCAGGAATATACCTTCTTGAACAACGGAGCGAGCGCAGAACCACTACGGTGAACTAATATGATCGAAAAGTATGCTAAAAGATGATCGATTTGAACAGAAACGACAAACTAAAACATTTCAAACTGAGCTTGAAAACGACAAATATTTAGTGTCTAAAGTAGGTGAAATCCCAAAAATGATTGCAAACAGAATCCACATTGCGATGTTTTAGAAGTGCAACAGGTCCGATCTACTCAAACGAGGTGTCTACGCAACGGGCTCGACGCGACTGTCAATATAAAGTCGGTTAATATCAAGACAAAATATTTCACGGTGACCGAAAAAGTGTAAAATGCGACTAACTTTGTATGGGATGTATCTTTAAAATATCGCCAAAAAGTAATAACTGAAAACAGCGAAGCGAGCGCAGAACCACTACGGTGAGCTAAAATGATCGAAAAGTATGCTAAAAGATGATCGATTTGAACAGAAACGACAAACTAAAAAAATTAAAACTGAGCTATAAAACGACAAATATTCAGTGTCTAAAGTAGGTGAAAACGCAAAAAAAAATGCAAACAGAATCCACATTGCGATGTTTTTGAAGTGCAACAGGTCCGATCTACTCAAACGAGGTGTCTACGCAACGGGCTCGACGCGACTGTCAATATAAAGTCGGTTAATATCATAACAAAATATTTCACGGTGAACGAAAAAGTGTAAAATGCGACTAACTTTGTATGGGATGTATCTTTAAAATATCGCCAAAAAGTATCAACTGAAAACAGCGAAGCGAGCGCAGAACCACTACGGTGAGCTAAAATGATCGAAAAGAATGCTAAAAGATGATCGATTTGAACAGAAACGACAAACTAAAACATTTCAAACTGAGCTTGAAAACGACAAATATTCAGTGTCTAAAGTAGATGAAATCGCAAAAATGATTGCAAACAGAATCCATATTGCGAAGTTTTTGAAGTGCAACAGGTCCGATCTACACAAAAGAGGTGTCTACGCAACGGGTTCTACGCGACGGTCAATATAAAGTCGGTTCATATCAAGACAAAATATTTCACGGTGACCGAAAAAGTGTAAAATGCGACAAACTTTGTATGGGATGTATCTTTTAAAATATCGCAAAAAAGTACCTACTAGAACAGAAGAGCGAGCGCAAAACCACAACGGTGAGCTACAATGATCGAAAAGTATGCTAAAAGATGATCGATTTGAACAGAAACGACAAACTAAAAAATTTCAAACTGAGCTATAAAACGACAAATATTCAGTGTCTAAAGTAGGTGAAAACGCAAAAAAAATTGCAAACAGAATCCACATTGCGAAGTTTTTGAAGTGCAACAGGTCCGATCTACACAAACGAGGTGTCTACGCAACGGGCTCTACGCGACGGTCAATATAAAGTCGGTTAATATCAAGACAAAATATTTCACGGTGACCGAAAAAGTGTAAAATGCGACTAACTTTGTATGGGATGTATCTTTTAAAATATCGCAAAAAAGTACCTACTAGAACAGCGGAGCGAGCGCAGAACCACTACGGTGAGCTAATATGATCGAAAAGTATGCTAAAAGATGATCGATTTAAACAGAAACGACAAACTAAAACATTTCAAACTGATCTTGAAAACGACAAATATATTAAGTGTCTAAAGTAGGTGAAATCGCAAAAATGATTGCAAACAGAATCCATATTGCGATGTTTTTGAAGTGCAACAGGTCCGATCTCCACAAACGAGGTGTCTACGCAACGGGCTCGACGCGACTGTCAATATAAAGTCGGCTAATATCAAGACAAAATATTTCACGGTGACCGAAAAAGTGTAAAATGCGACTAACTTTGTATGGGATGTATCTTTAAAATATCGCAAAAAAGTACCTACTAGAACAGCGGAGCGAGCGCAGAACCACTTTTGTGAGCTCATATGATCGAAAAGTATGCTAAAAGATGATCGATTTGAACAGAAACGACAAACTAAAACATTTCAAACTGAGCTTGAAAACGACAAATATTAAGTGTCTAAAGTAGGTGAAATCGCAAAAATGATTGCAAACAGAATCCATATTGCGATGTTTTTGAAGTGCAACAGGTCCGATCTCCACAAACGAGGTGTCTACGCATCGGGCTCGAAGCGACTGTCAATATAAAGTCGGTTAATATCAAGACAAAATATTTCACGGTGACCGAAAAAGTGTAAAATGCGACTAACTTTGTATGGGATGTATCTTTTAAAATATCGCAAAAAAGTACCTACTAGAACAGCGGAGCGAGCGCAAAACCACTACGGTGAGCTAATATGATCGAAAAGTATGCTAAAAGATGATCGATTTGAACAGAAACGACAAACTAAAACATTTCAAACTGAGCTTTAAAACGACAAATATTCAGTGTCTAAAGTAGGTGAAATCGCAAAAATGATTGCAAACATAATCCATATTGCAATGTTTTTGAAGTGCAACAGGTCCGATCTACACAAACGAGGTGTCTACGCAACGGGCTCGACGCGACTGTCAATATAAAGTCGATTAATATCAAGACAAAATATTTCACGGTGACCGAAAAAGTGTAAAATGCGACTAACTTTGTATGGGATGTATCTTTAAAATATCTTAAAAAAGTACCTACTCGAACAGCGAAGCGAGCGCAGAAACACTACGGTGAACTAATATGATCGAAAAGTATGCTAAAAGATGATTGATTTGAACAGAAACGACAAACTAAAACATTTCAAACTGAGCTTGAAAACGACAAATATTCAGTGTCTAAAGTAGGTGAAATCGCAAAAATGATTGCAAACAGAATCCATATTGCGATGTTTTTGAAGTGCAAAAGGTCCGATCTCCACAAACGAGGTGTCTACGCAACGGGCTCGACGCGACTGACAATATAAAGTCGGTTAATATCAAGACAAAAAATTTCACGGTGACCGAAAAAGTGTAAAATGCGACTAACTTTGTATGGGATGTATCTTTAAAATATTGCAAAAAAGTATCAACTTAAAACAGCGAAGCGAGCGCAGAACCACTACGGTGAGCTACAATGATCGAAAAGTATGCTAAAAGATGATCGATTTGAACAGAAACGACAAACTAAAAAATTTCAAACTAAGCTATAAAACGACAACTATTCAGTGTCTAAAGTAAGTGAAAACGCAAAAAAAAATGCAAACAGAATCCACATTGCGATGTTTTTGAAGTGCAACAGGTCCGATCTACTCAAACGAGGTGTCTACGCAACGGGCTTTACGCGACGGTCAAGATAAAGTCGCTTAATAGCAAGACAAAATATTTCATGGTGACCGTAAAAGTGTAAAATGCGACTAACTTTGTATGGGATGTATCTTTTAAAATATCGCAAAAGTGTATCTTTGAGAACAGCGGAGCGAGCGCAGAACCACTACGGTGAGCTAATATGATCAAAAAGTATGCTAAAAGATGATCGATTTGAACAGAAACGACAAACTAAAACATTTCAAACTGAGCTTGAAAACGACAAATATTCAGTGTCTAAAGTAGGTGAAATCGCAAAAATGATTGCAAACAGAATCCATATTGCGATGTTTTTGAAGTGCAACAGGTCCGATCTCCACAAACGAGGTGTCTACGCAACGGGCTCGACGCGACTGTCAATATAAAGTCGGTTAATATCAAGACAAAATATTTCACGGTGACCGAAAAAGTGTAAAATGCGACTACCTTTGTATGGGATGTATCTTTTAAAATATCGCAGGAATATACCTTCTTGAACAACGAAGCGAGCGCAGAACAACTACGGTGAACTAATATGATCAAAAAGTATGCTAAAAGATGATCGATTTGAAGAGAAACGACAAACTAAAACATTTCAAACTGAGCTTGAAAACGACAAATATTTAGTGTCTAAAGAAGGTAAAATCGCAAAAATGATTGTTTGAAGTGCAACAGGTCCGATCTACACAAACGAGGTGTCTACGCAACGAGCTCGACGCGACTGTCAATATAAAGTCGGTTAATATCAAGACAAAATATTTCACGGTGACCGAAAAAGTGTAAAATGCGACTAACTTTGTATGGGATGTAACTTTAAAATATTGCAAAAAAGTATCAACTGAAAACAGCGAAGCGAGCGCAGAACCACAACGGTGAGCTACAATGATCGAAAAGTATGCTAAAAGATGATCGATTTGAACAGAAACGACAAACTAAAAAATTTCAAACTGAGCTATAAAACGACAAATATTCAGTGTCTAAAGTAGGTGAAAACGCAAAAAAAATTGCAAACAGAATCCACATTGCGAAGTTTTTGATGTGCAACAGGTCCGATCTACACAACCGAGGTGTCTACGCAACGGGCTCTACGCGACGGTCAATATAAAGTCGGTTAATATCAAGACAAAATATTTCACGGTGACCGAAAAAGTGTAAAATGCGACTAACTTTGTATGGGATGTATCTTTTAAAATATCTTAAAAAAGTACCTACTCGAACAGCGGAGCGAGCGCAGAAACACAACGGTGAACTAATATGATCGAAAAGTATGCTAAAAGATGATTGATTTGAACAGAAACGACAAACTAAAACATTTCAAACTGAGCTTGAAAACGACAAATATTCAGTGTCTAAAGTAGATGAAATCGCAAAAATGATTGCAAACAGAATCCATATTGCGATGTTTTTGAAGTGCAACAGGTCCGATCTCCACAAAAGAGGTGTCTACGCAACGGGCTCGACGCGACTGTCAATATAAAGTCGGTTTATATCAAGACAAAATATTTCACGGTGACCGAAAAAGTGTAAAATGCGACAAACTTTGTATGGGATGTATCTTTTAAAATATCGCAAAAAAATACCTACTAGAACAGCGGAGCGAGCGCAAAACCACAACGGTGAGCTAATATGATCGAAAAGTATGCTAAAAGATGATCGATTTGAACAGAAACGACAAACTAAAACATTTCAAACTGAGCTTTAAAACGACAAATATTCAGTGTCTAAAGTAGGTGAAATCGCAAAAACGATTGCAAACAGAATCCATATTGCGATGTTTTTGAAGTGCAACAGGTCCGATCTCCACAAACGAGGTGTCTACGCAACGGGCTCGACGCGACTGTCAATATAAAGTCGGTTAATATCAAGACAAAATATTTCACGGTGACCGAAAAAGTGTAAAATGCGACTAACTTTGTATGGGATGTATCTTTGAAAATATACTTGGAATATACCTTTTTCAACAACAAAGCGAGCGCAGAACCACTACGGTGAACTAATATGATCGAAAAGTATGCTAAAAGATGATCGATTTGAAGAGAAACGACAAACTAAAACATTTCAAACTGAGCTTGAAAACGACAAATATTTAGTGTCTAAAGAAGGTGAAATCGCAAAAATGATTGCAAACAGAATCCACATTGCGATGTTTTTTAAAGTGCAACAGGTCCGATCTACACAAACGAGGTGTCTACGCAACGGGCTCGACGCGACTGTCAATATAAAGTAGGTTAATATCAAGACAAAATATTTCACGGTGACCGAAAAAGTGTAAAATGCGACTAACTTTGTATGGGATGTATCTTTAAAATATTGCAAAAAAGTATCAACTGAAAACAGCGAAGCGAGCGCAGAACCACTACGGTGAGCTACAATGATCGAAAAGTATGCTAAAAGATGATCGATTTGAACAGAAACGACAAACTAAAAAAATTCAAACTGAGCTATAAAACGACAACTATTCAGTGTCTAAAGTAGGTGAAAACGCAAAAATAATTGCAAACAGAATCCACGTTGCGATGTTTTTGAAGTGCAACAGGTCCGATTTACTCAAACGAGGTGTCTACGCAACGGGCTTTACGCGACGGTCAATATAAAGTCGCTTAATAGCAAGACAATATATTTCATGGTGACCGTAAAAGTGTAATATGCGACTAACTTTGTATGGGATGTATCTTTTAAAATATCGCAAAAGTGTATCTTTGAGAACAGCGGAGCGAGCGCAAAACCACTACGGTGAGCTAATATGATCAAAAAATATGCTAAAAGATGATAGATTTGAACAGAAACGACAAACTAAAAAATTTCAAACTGAGCTTTATAACGACAAATATTCAGTGTCTAAAGTAGGTGAAATTGCATAAATGATTGCAAACAGAATCCATATTGCGATGTTTTTGAAGTGCCACAGGTCCGATCTACACAAACGAGGTGTCTACGCAACGGGCTCGACGCGACTGTCAATATAAAGTCGGTTAATATCAAGACAAAATATTTCACGGTGACCGAAAAAGTGTAAAATGCGACTAACTTTGTATGGGATGTATCTTTAAAATATCGCCAAAAAGTATCAACTGAAAACAGCGAAGCGAGCGCAGAACCACTTTTGTGAGCTCATATGATCGAAAAGTATGCTAAAAGATGATCGATTTGAACAGAAACGACAAACTAAATCATTTCAAACTGAGCATGAAAACGACAAATATTCAGTGTCTAAAGTAAGTGAAAACGCAAAAAAAAAATGGAAACAGAATCCATATTGCGAATTTTTTGAAGTGCAACAGGTCTGATCTACACAAGCGAGGAGTCCACGCAACGGGCTCGACGCGACTGTCAATATAAAGTCGGTTAATATCAAGACAAAATATTTCACGGTGACCGAAAAAGTGTAAAATGCGACTAACTTTGTATGGGATGTATCTTTTAAAATATCGCAAAAAAGTACCTACTAGAACAGCGGAGCGAGCGCAGAACCACTACGGTGAGCTAATATGATCGAAAAGAATGCTAAAAGATGATTGATTTGAACAGAAACGACAAACTAAAACATTTCAAACTAAGCTTGAAAACGACAAATATATTAAGTGTCTAAAGTAGGTGAAATCGCAAAAATGATTGCAAACAGAATCCATATTGCGATGTTTTTGAAGTGCAACAGGTCCGATCTCCACAAACGAGGTGTCTACGCAACGGACTCGACGCGACTGTCAATATAAAGTCGGTTAATATCAAGACAAAATATTTCACGGTGACCGAAAAAGTGTAAAATGCGACTAACGTTGTATGGGATGTATCTTAAAATATCGCAAAAAAGTATCAACTGAAAACAGCGAAGCGAGCGCAGAACCACAACGGTGAGCTAATATGATCGAAAAGTATGCTAAAAGATGATCGATTTGAACAGAAACGACAAACTAAAACATTTCAAACTGAGCTTGAAAACGACAAATATTAAGTGTCTAAAGTAGGTGAAATCGCAAAAATGATTGCAAACAGAATCCATATTGCGATGTTTTTGAAGTGCAACAGGTCCGATCTCCACAAACGAGGTGTCTACGCAACGGGCTCGACGCGACTGACAATATAAAGTCGGTTAATATCAAGACAAAAAATTTCACGGTGACCGAAAAAGTGTAAAATGCGACTAATTTTGTATGGGATGTATTTTAAAATATCGCAAAAAAGTATCAACTGAAAACAGCGAAGCGAGCGCAGAACCACTACGGTGAGCTAATATGATCGAAAAGTATGCTAAAAGATGATCGATTTGAACAGAAACGACAAACTAAATCATTTCAAACTGAGCATGAAAACGACAAATATTCAGTGTCTAAAGTAAGTGAAAACGCAAAAAAAAAAATGGAAACAGAATCCATATTGCGAATTTTTTGAAGTGCAACAGGTCTGATCTACACAAGCGAGGAGTCCACGCAACGGGCTCGACGCGACTGTCAATATAAAGTCGGTTAATATCAAGACAAAATATTTCACGGTGACCGAAAAAGTGTAAAATGCGACTAACTTTGTATGGGATGTATCTTTTAAAATATCGCAAAAAAGTACCTACTAGAACAGCGGAGCGAGCGCAGAACCACTACGGTGAGCTAATATGATCGAAAAGTATGCTTAAAGATGATCGATTTGAACAGAAACGACAAACTAAAACATTTCAAACTGAGCATGAAAACGACAAATATTCAGTGTCTAAAGTAGGTGAAATCGCAAAAATGATTGCAAACAGAATCCAAATTGAGAAGTTTTTGAAGTGCAACAGGTCCGATCTCCACAAACGAGGTGTCTACGCAACGGGCTCGACGCGACTGTCAATATAAAATCGGTTAATATCAAGACAAAATATTTCACGGTGACCGAAAAAGTGTAAAATGCGACTAACTTTGTATGGGATGTATCTTTAAAATATCGCAAAAAAGTATCAACTGAAAACAGCGAAGCGAGCGCAGAACCACAACGGTGAGCTAATATGATCGAAAAGTATGCTAAAAGATGATCGATTTGAACAGAAACGACAAACTAAAACATTTCAAACTGAGCTTGAAAACGACAAATATTCAGTGTCTAAAGTAGATGAAATCGCAAAAATGATTGCAAACAGAATCCATATTGCGAAGTTTTTGAAGTGCAACAGGTCCGATCTACACAAACGAGGTGTCTACGCAACGGGCTTTACGCGACGGTCAATATAAAGTCGGTTCATATCAAGACAAAATATTTCACGGTGACCGAAAAAGTGTAAAATGCGACTAACTTTGTATGGGATGTATCTTTTAAAATATCGCAAAAAAGTACCTACTAGAACAGCGGAGCGAGCTCAGAACCACTTTTGTGAGCTCATTTGATCGAAAAGTATGCTAAAAGATGATCGATTTGAACAGAAACGACAAACTAAATCATTTCAAACTGAGCATGAAAACGACAAATATTCAGTGTCTAAAGTAAGTGAAAACGCAAAAAAAAAAATGGAAACAGAATCCATATTGCGAATTTTTTGAAGTGCAACAGGTCTGATCTACACAAGCGAGGAGTCCACGCAACGGGCTCGACGCGACTGTCAATATAAAGTCGGTTAATATCAAGACAAAATATTTCACGGTGACCGAAAAAGTGTAAAATGCGACTAACTTTGTATGGGATGTATCTTTTAAAATATCGCAAAAAAGTACCTACTAGAACAGCGGAGCGAGCGCAGAGCCACTACGGTGAGCTAATATGATCGAAAAGAATGCTAAAAAATGATTGATTTGAACAGAAACGACAAACTAAAACATTTCAAACTGAGCTTGAAAACGACAAATATATTAAGTGTCTAAAGTAGGTGAAATCGCAAAAATGATTGCAAACAGAATCCATATTGCGATGTTTTTGAAGATCAACAGGTCCGATCTCCACAAACGAGGTGTCTACGCAACGGGCTCGACGCGACTGTCAATATAAAGTAAGTTAATATCAAGACAAAATATTTCACGGTGACCGAAAAAGTGTAAAATGCGACTAACTTTGTATGGGATGTATCTTTAAAATATCGCAAAAAAGTATCAACTGAAAACAGCGAAGCGAGCGCAGAACCACAACGGTGAGCTAATATGATCGAAAAGTATGCTAAAAGATGATCGATTTGAACAGAAACGACAAACTAAAACATTTCAAACTGAGCTTGAAAACGACAAATATTAAGTGTCTAAAGTAGGTGAAATCGCAAAAATGATTGCAAACAGAATCCATATTGCGATGTTTTTGAAGTGCAACAGGTCCGATCTCCACAAACGAGGTGTCTACGCAACGGGCTCGACGCGACTGTCAATATAAAGTCGGTTAATATCAAGACAAAATATTTCATGGTGACCGAAAAAGTGTAAAATGCGACAAACTTTGTATGGGATGTATCTTTTAAAATATCGCAAAAAATTACCTACTAGAACAGCGGAGCGAGCGCAGAACCACTTTTGTGAGCTCATATGATCGAAAAGTATGCTAAAAGATGATCGATTTGAACAGAAACGACAAACTAAATCATTTCAAACTGAGCATGAAAATGACAAATATTCAGTGTCTAAAGTAGGTGAAAACGCAAAAAAAAATGGAAACAGAATCCATATTGCGAATTTTTTGAAGTGCAACAGGTCTGATCTACACAAGCGAGGAGTCCACGCAACGGGCTCGACGCGACTGTCAATATAAAGTCGGTTAATATCAAGACAAAATATTTCACGGTGACCGAAAAAGTGTAAAATGCGACTAACTTTGTATGGGATGTTTCTCTTAAAATATCGCAAAAAAGTATCAACTGAAAACAGCGAAGCGAGCGCAGAAAACCTACGGTGAGCTAATATGATCGAAAAGTATGCTAAAAGATGATCGATTTGAACAGAAACGACAAACTAAAACATTTCAAACTGAGCTTGAAAACGACAAATATTCAGTGTCTAAAGTAGATGAAATCGCAAAAATGATTGCAAACAGAATCCATATTGCGAAGTTTTTGAAGTGCAACAGGTCCGATCTACACAAAAGAGGTGTCTACGCAACGGGTTCTACGCGACGGTCAATATAAAGTCGGTTCATATCAAGACAAAATATTTCACGGTGACCGAAAAAGTGTAAAATGCGACTAACTTTGTATGGGATGTATCTTTTAAAATATCGCAAAAAAGTACCTACTAGAACAGCGGAGCGAGCGCAGAACCACTTTTGTGAGCTCATATGATCGAAAAGTATGCTAAAAGATGATCGATTTGAACAGAAACGACAGACTAAATCATTTCAAACTGAGCATGAAAACGACAAATATTCAGTGTCTAAAGTAGGTGAAATCGCAAAAATGATTGCAAACAGAATCCATATTGCGATGTTTTTGAAGTGCAACAGGTCTGATCTACACAAGCGAGGAGTCCACGCAACGGGCTCGACGCGACTGTCAATATAAAGTCGGTTAATATCAAGACAAAATATTTCACGGTGACCGAAAAAGTGTAAAATGCGACTAACTTTGTATGGGATGTATCTTTTAAAATATCGCAAAAAAGTACCTACTAGAACAGCGGAGCGAGCGCAGAACCACTACGGTGAGCTAATATGATCGAAAAGTATGCTAAAAGATGATCGATTTAAACAGAAACGACAAACTAAAACATTTCAAACTGATCTTGAAAACGACAAATATATTAAGTGTCTAAAGTAGGTGATAAAAAGACATTAACTTCAGTGTTAATTTAGGTAATTTTGTCATATTATGTTTAGTTATAATATGTTTAATTGTATTCCCTTTATGTGTTGCGTAAAAGGTTATTAAAAATTTTGCGAAATGATCGGAAAGATTTTGAAAATGATCGTTCTGATAGTTTCACTCTTAGGGAGGGAGGAGTTATGGAACCCCCTCTCCCTTCTGTCTTAGATTAGGGTTGCCTCAGCATATTTAAGGGCAAGCTCATGTATTTTATTATCGACTTAGCCGTTTCAGCCTCAACGGCCCGTGCCTGTATTTAGAATTAGTTAGCCAGTAATAAATCATCTTCGAATCGGTGCAGACATTACTTGCATTTTAATTTTAATTAATTTAGTTAATTTTTAAAAACTCCCCACCCGGCTCCCGATACGTAACCAGCTACTATCATGTGGTGAATTTGAACTTTCGTTCAGTTAGCAGAACGATTCCTTTAGCGCTTCAATCAAGTAAAGCAATAAAGAATAAGGATGAGAATAAGATATAAATATATACAATAAAGATAAAAAGACAAAATAAATATATAAAACAATAAAGATATAAATATATCGATGATAAATAGTATTGTGTTATCCTCTTTGAAAATTGTAATGTTTGAATTGTTTGAGTTTTAAAAAAAAGACTGATTATTAGTTATATCGAATAATAAACATGTTGATAAGTTTTTTTTTTATTATTAATATTACAAAAAAATATTGATATAGACTTTCACATAAACTATTAAACCGATAGGCCAGCAGTCAGTTAACATAACGCTTTAGGTATTTTTTTATTTTGATCATTCAAATACATTATATATACACAATAGAATGCAATACAATACAATGCATTGGATAATGTTGCATCTATTCTCAATTCGGTGATTCATTTTCTCAATTCGGTGCATCGTTTCCTCAATTCGGTGCTTTCTCAATTCGGAGCCTAACAATTCTCATAGATCAATCAACAAAATTTAGGCAAATCGTTATTTTATGTTTCAGGATGAAGTAAACTTCATTTTTTATTATTAAAACTAATAGAAAATCCAAATTAAAAATCAACCACCGAATTGAGAAAAAAAGTGCCCTTCTGTAGAAATGTCCTTAATATCAAGACAAAATATTTCACGGTGACCGAAAAAGTGTAAAATGCGACTAACATTGTATGGGATGTATCTTTTAAAACATCGCAAAAGTGTACCTACTAGAACAGCGGAGCGAGCGCAGAAACAATACGGTGAGCTAATATGATCGAAAAGTATGCTAAAAGATGATTGATTTGAACAGAAACGACAAACTAAAACATTTCAAACTGAGCTTGAAAACGACAAATATTCAGTGTCTAAAGTAGATGAAATCGCAAAAATGATTGCAAACAGAATCCATATTGCGATGTTTTTGAAGTGCAACAGGTCCGATCTACACAAACGAGGTGTCTACGCAACGGGCTCGACGCGACTGTCAATATAAAGTCGGTTAATACCAAGACAAAATATTTCACGGTGACCGAAAAAGTGTAAAATGCGACTAACTTTGTATAGGATGTATCTTTAAAAATATCGCAGGAATATACCTTCTTGAACAACGGAGCGAGCGCAGAACCACTACGGTGAACTAATATGATCGAAAAGTATGCTAAAAGATGATCGATTTGAACAGAAACGACAAACTAAAACATTTCAAACTGAGCTTGAAAACGACAAATATTTAGTGTCTAAAGTAGGTGAAATCCCAAAAATGATTGCAAACAGAATCCACATTGCGATGTTTTAGAAGTGCAACAGGTCCGATCTACTCAAACGAGGTGTCTACGCAACGGGCTCGACGCGACTGTCAATATAAAGTCGGTTAATATCAAGACAAAATATTTCACGGTGACCGAAAAAGTGTAAAATGCGACTAACTTTGTATGGGATGTATCTTTAAAATATCGCCAAAAAGTAATAACTGAAAACAGCGAAGCGAGCGCAGAACCACTACGGTGAGCTAAAATGATCGAAAAGTATGCTAAAAGATGATCGATTTGAACAGAAACGACAAACTAAAAAAATTAAAACTGAGCTATAAAACGACAAATATTCAGTGTCTAAAGTAGGTGAAAACGCAAAAAAAAATGCAAACAGAATCCACATTGCGATGTTTTTGAAGTGCAACAGGTCCGATCTACTCAAACGAGGTGTCTACGCAACGGGCTCGACGCGACTGTCAATATAAAGTCGGTTAATATCATGACAAAATATTTCACGGTGAACGAAAAAGTGTAAAATGCGACTAACTTTGTATGGGATGTATCTTTAAAATATCGCCAAAAAGTATCAACTGAAAACAGCGAAGCGAGCGCAGAACCACTACGGTGAGCTAAAATGATCGAAAAGAATGCTAAAAGATGATCGATTTGAACAGAAACGACAAACTAAAACATTTCAAACTGAGCTTGAAAACGACAAATATTCAGTGTCTAAAGTAGATGAAATCGCAAAAATGATTGCAAACAGAATCCATATTGCGAAGTTTTTGAAGTGCAACAGGTCCGATCTACACAAAAGAGGTGTCTACGCAACGGGTTCTACGCGACGGTCAATATAAAGTCGGTTCATATCAAGACAAAATATTTCACGGTGACCGAAAAAGTGTAAAATGCGACAAACTTTGTATGGGATGTATCTTTTAAAATATCGCAAAAAAGTACCTACTAGAACAGAAGAGCGAGCGCAAAACCACAACGGTGAGCTACAATGATCGAAAAGTATGCTAAAAGATGATCGATTTGAACAGAAACGACAAACTAAAAAATTTCAAACTGAGCTATAAAACGACAAATATTCAGTGTCTAAAGTAGGTGAAAACGCAAAAAAAATTGCAAACAGAATCCACATTGCGAAGTTTTTGAAGTGCAACAGGTCCGATCTACACAAACGAGGTGTCTACGCAACGGGCTCTACGCGACGGTCAATATAAAGTCGGTTAATATCAAGACAAAATATTTCACGGTGACCGAAAAAGTGTAAAATGCGACTAACTTTGTATGGGATGTATCTTTTAAAATATCGCAAAAAAGTACCTACTAGAACAGCGGAGCGAGCGCAGAACCACTACGGTGAGCTAATATGATCGAAAAGTATGCTAAAAGATGATCGATTTAAACAGAAACGACAAACTAAAACATTTCAAACTGATCTTGAAAACGACAAATATATTAAGTGTCTAAAGTAGGTGAAATCGCAAAAATGATTGCAAACAGAATCCATATTGCGATGTTTTTGAAGTGCAACAGGTCCGATCTCCACAAACGAGGTGTCTACGCAACGGGCTCGACGCGACTGTCAATATAAAGTCGGCTAATATCAAGACAAAATATTTCACGGTGACCGAAAAAGTGTAAAATGCGACTAACTTTGTATGGGATGTATCTTTAAAATATCGCAAAAAAGTACCTACTAGAACAGCGGAGCGAGCGCAGAACCACTTTTGTGAGCTCATATGATCGAAAAGTATGCTAAAAGATGATCGATTTGAACAGAAACGACAAACTAAAACATTTCAAACTGAGCTTTAAAACGACAAATATTCAGTGTCTAAAGTAGGTGAAATCGCAAAAATGATTGCAAACATAATCCATATTGCAATGTTTTTGAAGTGCAACAGGTCCGATCTACACAAACGAGGTGTCTACGCAACGGGCTCGACGCGACTGTCAATATAAAGTCGATTAATATCAAGACAAAATATTTCACGGTGACCGAAAAAGTGTAAAATGCGACTAACTTTGTATGGGATGTATCTTTAAAATATCTTAAAAAAGTACCTACTCGAACAGCGAAGCGAGCGCAGAAACACTACGGTGAACTAATATGATCGAAAAGTATGCTAAAAGATGATTGATTTGAACAGAAACGACAAACTAAAACATTTCAAACTGAGCTTGAAAACGACAAATATTCAGTGTCTAAAGTAGGTGAAATCGCAAAAATGATTGCAAACAGAATCCATATTGCGATGTTTTTGAAGTGCAAAAGGTCCGATCTCCACAAACGAGGTGTCTACGCAACGGGCTCGACGCGACTGACAATATAAAGTCGGTTAATATCAAGACAAAAAATTTCACGGTGACCGAAAAAGTGTAAAATGCGACTAACTTTGTATGGGATGTATCTTTTAAAATATTGCAAAAAAGTATCAACTTAAAACAGCGAAGCGAGCGCAGAACCACTACGGTGAGCTACAATGATCGAAAAGTATGCTAAAAGATGATCGATTTGAACAGAAACGACAAACTAAAAAATTTCAAACTAAGCTATAAAACGACAACTATTCAGTGTCTAAAGTAAGTGAAAACGCAAAAAAAAATGCAAACAGAATCCACATTGCGATGTTTTTGAAGTGCAACAGGTCCGATCTACTCAAACGAGGTGTCTACGCAACGGGCTTTACGCGACGGTCAAGATAAAGTCGCTTAATAGCAAGACAAAATATTTCATGGTGACCGTAAAAGTGTAAAATGCGACTAACTTTGTATGGGATGTATCTTTTAAAATATCGCAAAAGTGTATCTTTGAGAACAGCGGAGCGAGCGCAGAACCACTACGGTGAGCTAATATGATCAAAAAGTATGCTAAAAGATGATCGATTTGAACAGAAACGACAAACTAAAACATTTCAAACTGAGCTTGAAAACGACAAATATTCAGTGTCTAAAGTAGGTGAAATCGCAAAAATGATTGCAAACAGAATCCATATTGCGATGTTTTTGAAGTGCAACAGGTCCGATCTCCACAAACGAGGTGTCTACGCAACGGGCTCGACGCGACTGTCAATATAAAGTCGGTTAATATCAAGACAAAATATTTCACGGTGACCGAAAAAGTGTAAAATGCGACTACCTTTGTATGGGATGTATCTTTTAAAATATCGCAGGAATATACCTTCTTGAACAACGAAGCGAGCGCAGAACAACTACGGTGAACTAATATGATCAAAAAGTATGCTAAAAGATGATCGATTTGAAGAGAAACGACAAACTAAAACATTTCAAACTGAGCTTGAAAACGACAAATATTTAGTGTCTAAAGAAGGTAAAATCGCAAAAATGATTGTTTGAAGTGCAACAGGTCCGATCTACACAAACGAGGTGTCTACGCAACGAGCTCGACGCGACTGTCAATATAAAGTCGGTTAATATCAAGACAAAATATTTCACGGTGACCGAAAAAGTGTAAAATGCGACTAACTTTGTATGGGATGTAACTTTAAAATATTGCAAAAAAGTATCAACTGAAAACAGCGAAGCGAGCGCAGAACCACAACGGTGAGCTACAATGATCGAAAAGTATGCTAAAAGATGATCGATTTGAACAGAAACGACAAACTAAAAAATTTCAAACTGAGCTATAAAACGACAAATATTCAGTGTCTAAAGTAGGTGAAAACGCAAAAAAAATTGCAAACAGAATCCACATTGCGAAGTTTTTGATGTGCAACAGGTCCGATCTACACAAACGAGGTGTCTACGCAACGGGCTCTACGCGACGGTCAATATAAAGTCGGTTAATATCAAGACAAAATATTTCACGGTGACCGAAAAAGTGTAAAATGCGACTAACTTTGTATGGGATGTATCTTTTAAAATATCTTAAAAAAGTACCTACTCGAACAGCGGAGCGAGCGCAGAAACACAACGGTGAACTAATATGATCGAAAAGTATGCTAAAAGATGATTGATTTGAACAGAAACGACAAACTAAAACATTTCAAACTGAGCTTGAAAACGACAAATATTCAGTGTCTAAAGTAGATGAAATCGCAAAAATGATTGCAAACAGAATCCATATTGCGATGTTTTTGAAGTGCAACAGGTCCGATCTCCACAAAAGAGGTGTCTACGCAACGGGCTCGACGCGACTGTCAATATAAAGTCGGTTTATATCAAGACAAAATATTTCACGGTGACCGAAAAAGTGTAAAATGCGACAAACTTTGTATGGGATGTATCTTTTAAAATATCGCAAAAAAATACCTACTAGAACAGCGGAGCGAGCGCAAAACCACAACGGTGAGCTAATATGATCGAAAAGTATGCTAAAAGATGATCGATTTGAACAGAAACGACAAACTAAAACATTTCAAACTGAGCTTTAAAACGACAAATATTCAGTGTCTAAAGTAGGTGAAATCGCAAAAATGATTGCAAACAGAATCCATATTGCGATGTTTTTGAAGTGCAACAGGTCCGATCTCCACAAACGAGGTGTCTACGCAACGGGCTCGACGCGACTGTCAATATAAAGTCGGTTAATATCAAGACAAAATATTTCACGGTGACCGAAAAAGTGTAAAATGCGACTAACTTTGTATGGGATGTATCTTTGAAAATATACTTGGAATATACCTTTTTCAACAACAAAGCGAGCGCAGAACCACTACGGTGAACTAATATGATCGAAAAGTATGCTAAAAGATGATCGATTTGAAGAGAAACGACAAACTAAAACATTTCAAACTGAGCTTGAAAACGACAAATATTTAGTGTCTAAAGAAGGTGAAATCGCAAAAATGATTGCAAACAGAATCCACATTGCGATGTTTTTTAAAGTGCAACAGGTCCGATCTACACAAACGAGGTGTCTACGCAACGGGCTCGACGCGACTGTCAATATAAAGTAGGTTAATATCAAGACAAAATATTTCACGGTGACCGAAAAAGTGTAAAATGCGACTAACTTTGTATGGGATGTATCTTTAAAATATTGCAAAAAAGTATCAACTGAAAACAGCGAAGCGAGCGCAGAACCACTACGGTGAGCTACAATGATCGAAAAGTATGCTAAAAGATGATCGATTTGAACAGAAACGACAAACTAAAAAAATTCAAACTGAGCTATAAAACGACAACTATTCAGTGTCTAAAGTAGGTGAAAACGCAAAAATAATTGCAAACAGAATCCACGTTGCGATGTTTTTGAAGTGCAACAGGTCCGATTTACTCAAACGAGGTGTCTACGCAACGGGCTTTACGCGACGGTCAATATAAAGTCGCTTAATAGCAAGACAATATATTTCATGGTGACCGTAAAAGTGTAATATGCGACTAACTTTGTATGGGATGTATCTTTTAAAATATCGCAAAAGTGTATCTTTGAGAACAGCGGAGCGAGCGCAGAACCACTACGGTGAGCTAATATGATCAAAAAATATGCTAAAAGATGATCGATTTGAACAGAAACGACAAACTAAAAAATTTCAAACTGAGCTTTATAACGACAAATATTCAGTGTCTAAAGTAGGTGAAATTGCATAAATGATTGCAAACAGAATCCATATTGCGATGTTTTTGAAGTGCCACAGGTCCGATCTACACAAACGAGGTGTCTACGCAACGGGCTCGACGCGACTGTCAATATAAAGTCGGTTAATATCAAGACAAAATATTTCACGGTGACCGAAAAAGTGTAAAATGCGACTAACTTTGTATGGGATGTATCTTTAAAATATCGCCAAAAAGTATCAACTGAAAACAGCGAAGCGAGCGCAGAACCACTACGGTGAGCTAAAATGATCGAAAAGTATGCTAAAAGATGATCGATTTGAACAGAAACGACAAACTAAAACATTTCAAACTGAGCTTGAAAACGACAAATATTCAGTTTTTAAAGTAGATGAAATCGCAAAAATGATTGCAAACAGAATCCACATTGCGAAGTTTTTGAAGTTCAACAGGTCCGATCTACACAAACGAGGTGTCTACGCAACGGGCTTTACGCGACGGTCAATATAAAGTCGGTTAATATCAAGACAAAATATTTCACGGTGACCGAAAAAGTGTAAAATGCGACTAACTTTGTATGGGATGTATCTTTTAAAATATCGCAAAAGAGTACCTACTAGAACAGCGGAGCGAGCGCAGAACCACTTTTGTGAGCTCATATGATCGAAAAGTATGCTAAAAGATGATCGATTTGAACAGAAACGACAGACTAAATCATTTCAAACTGAGCATGAAAACGACAAATATTCAAAGTCTAAAGTAGGTGAAAACGCAAAAAAAAATGGAAACAGAATCCATATTGCGAATTTTTTGAAGTGCAATAGGTCTGAATTACACAAGCGAGGAGTCCACGCAACGGGCTCGACGCGACTGTCAATATAAAGTCGGTTAATATCAAGACAAAATATTTCACGGTGACCGAAAAAGTGTAAAATGCGACTAACTTTGTATGGGATGTATCTTTTAAAATATCGCAAAAAAGTACCTACTAGAACAGCGGAGCGAGCGCAGAACCACTACGGTGAGCTAATATGATCGATAAGTATGCTTAAAGATGATCGATTTGAAGAGAAAGGACAAACTAAAACATTTCAAACTGAGCTTGAAAACGACAAATATTTAGTGTCTAAAGAAGGTGAAATCGCAAAAATGATTGCAAACAGAATCCACATTGCGATGTTTTTTAAAGTGCAACAGGTCCGATCTACACAAACGAGGTGTCAACGCAACGGGCTCGACGCGACTGTCAATATAAAGTCGGTTAATATCAAGACAAAATATTTCACGGTGACCGAAAAAGTGTAAAATGCGACTAACTTTGTATGGGATGTATCTTTAAAAATATACTTGGAATATACCTTTTTGAACAACGAAGCGAGCGCAGAACCACTACGGTGAACTAATATGATCGAAAAGTATGCTAAAAGATGATCGATTTGAAGAGAAACGACAAACTAAAACATTTCAAACTGAGCTTGAAAACGACAAATATTTAGTGTCTAAAGAAGGTGAAATCGCAAAAATGATTGCAAACAGAATCCACATTGCGATGTTTTTAAAGTGCAACAGGTCAGATCTACACAAACGAGGAGTCTACGCAACGGGCTCGACGCGACTGTCAATATAAAGTCGGTTAATATCAAGACAAAATATTTCACGGTGACCGAAAAAGTGTAAAATGCGACTAACTTTGTATGGGATGTATCTTTATAAATATCGCAGAAATATACCTTCTTGAACAACGGAGCGAGCGCAGAACCACTACGGTGAACTAACATGATCGAAAAGTATGCTAAAAGATGATCGATTTGAACAGAAACGACAAACTAAAACATTTTAAAACTGAGCTTTAAAACGACAAATATTCAGTGTCTAAAGTAGGTGAAATCGCAAAAATGATTGCAAACATAATCCATATTGCGATGTTTTTGAAGTGCAACAGGTCCGATCTCCACAAACGAGGTGTCTACGCAACGGGCTCGACGCGACTGTCAATATAAAGTCGGTTAATATCAAGACAAAATATTTCACGGTGACCGAAAAAGTGTAAAATGCGACAAACTTTGTATGGGATGTATCTTTTAAAATATCGCAAAAAAGTACCTACTAGAACAGAAGAGCGAGCGCAAAACCACAACGGTGAGCTACAATGATCGAAAAGTATGCTAAAAGATGATCGATTTGAACAGAAACGACAAACTAAAAAATTTCAAACTGAGCTATAAAACGACAAATATTCAGTGTCTAAAGTAGGTGAAAACGCAAAAAAAATTGCAAACAGAATCCACATTGCGAAGTTTTTGAAGTGCAACAGGTCCGATCTACACAAACGAGGTGTCTACGCAACGGGCTCTACGCGACGGTCAATATAAAGTCGGTTAATATCAAGACAAAATATTTCACGGTGACCCAAAAAGTGTAAAATGCGACTAACTTTGTATGGGATGTATCTTTTAAAATATCTTAAAAAAGTACCTAAACGAACAGCGGAGCGAGCGCAGAACCACAACGGTGAACTGATATGATCGAAAAGTATGCTAAAAGATGATTGATTTGAACAGAAACGACAAACTAAAACATTTCAAACTGAGCTTGAAAACGACAAATATTCAGTGTCTAAAGTAGGTAAAATCGCAAAAATGATTGCAAACAGAATCCATATTGCGATGTTTTTGAAGTGCAACAGGTCCGATCTCCACAAACGAGGTGTCTACGCAACGGGCTCGACGCGACTGACAATATAAAGTCGGTTAATATCAAGACAAAATATTTCACGGTGACCGAAAAAGTGTAAAATGCGACTAACTTTGTATGGGATGTAACTTTAAAATATTGCAAAAAAGTATCAACTGAAAACAGCGAAGCGAGCGCAGAACCACAACGGTGAGCTACAATGATCGAAAAGTATGCTAAAAGATGATCGATTTGAACAGAAACGACAAACTAAAAAATTTCAAACTGAGCTATAAAACGACAAATATTCAGTGTCTAAAGTAGGTGAAAACGCAAAAAAAATTGCAAACAGAATCCACATTGCGAAGTTTTTGATGTGCAACAGGTCCGATCTACACAAACGAGGTGTCTACGCAACGGGCTCTACGCGACGGTCAATATAAAGTCGGTTAATATCAAGACAAAATATTTCACGGTGACCGAAAAAGTGTAAAATGCGACTAACTTTGTATGGGATGTATCTTTTAAAATATCTTAAAAAAGTACCTACTCGAACAGCGGAGCGAGCGCAGAAACACAACGGTGAACTAATATGATCGAAAAGTATGCTAAAAGATGATTGATTTGAACAGAAACGACAAACTAAAACATTTCAAACTGAGCTTGAAAACGACAAATATTCAGTGTCTAAAGTAGATGAAATCGCAAAAATGATTGCAAACAGAATCCATATTGCGATGTTTTTGAAGTGCAACAGGTCCGATCTCCACAAAAGAGGTGTCTACGCAACGGGCTCGACGCGACTGTCAATATAAAGTCGGTTTATATCAAGACAAAATATTTCACGGTGACCGAAAAAGTGTAAAATGCGACAAACTTTGTATGGGATGTATCTTTTAAAATATCGCAAAAAAATACCTACTAGAACAGCGGAGCGAGCGCAAAACCACAACGGTGAGCTAATATGATCGAAAAGTATGCTAAAAGATGATCGATTTGAACAGAAACGACAAACTAAAACATTTCAAACTGAGCTTTAAAACGACAAATATTCAGTGTCTAAAGTAGGTGAAATCGCAAAAATGATTGCAAACAGAATCCATATTGCGATGTTTTTGAAGTGCAACAGGTCCGATCTCCACAAACGAGGTGTCTACGCAACGGGCTCGACGCGACTGTCAATATAAAGTCGGTTAATATCAAGACAAAATATTTCACGGTGACCGAAAAAGTGTAAAATGCGACTAACTTTGTATGGGATGTATCTTTGAAAATATACTTGGAATATACCTTTTTCAACAACAAAGCGAGCGCAGAACCACTACGGTGAACTAATATGATCGAAAAGTATGCTAAAAGATGATCGATTTGAAGAGAAACGACAAACTAAAACATTTCAAACTGAGCTTGAAAACGACAAATATTTAGTGTCTAAAGAAGGTGAAATCGCAAAAATGATTGCAAACAGAATCCACATTGCGATGTTTTTTAAAGTGCAACAGGTCCGATCTACACAAACGAGGTGTCTACGCAACGGGCTCGACGCGACTGTCAATATAAAGTAGGTTAATATCAAGACAAAATATTTCACGGTGACCGAAAAAGTGTAAAATGCGACTAACTTTGTATGGGATGTATCTTTAAAATATTGCAAAAAAGTATCAACTGAAAACAGCGAAGCGAGCGCAGAACCACTACGGTGAGCTACAATGATCGAAAAGTATGCTAAAAGATGATCGATTTGAACAGAAACGACAAACTAAAAAAATTCAAACTGAGCTATAAAACGACAACTATTCAGTGTCTAAAGTAGGTGAAAACGCAAAAATAATTGCAAACAGAATCCACGTTGCGATGTTTTTGAAGTGCAACAGGTCCGATTTACTCAAACGAGGTGTCTACGCAACGGGCTTTACGCGACGGTCAATATAAAGTCGCTTAATAGCAAGACAATATATTTCATGGTGACCGTAAAAGTGTAATATGCGACTAACTTTGTATGGGATGTATCTTTTAAAATATCGCAAAAGTGTATCTTTGAGAACAGCGGAGCGAGCGCAGAACCACTACGGTGAGCTAATATGATCAAAAAATATGCTAAAAGATGATCGATTTGAACAGAAACGACAAACTAAAAAATTTCAAACTGAGCTTTATAACGACAAATATTCAGTGTCTAAAGTAGGTGAAATTGCATAAATGATTGCAAACAGAATCCATATTGCGATGTTTTTGAAGTGCCACAGGTCCGATCTACACAAACGAGGTGTCTACGCAACGGGCTCGACGCGACTGTCAATATAAAGTCGGTTAATATCAAGACAAAATATTTCACGGTGACCGAAAAAGTGTAAAATGCGACTAACTTTGTATGGGATGTATCTTTAAAATATCGCCAAAAAGTATCAACTGAAAACAGCGAAGCGAGCGCAGAACCACTACGGTGAGCTAAAATGATCGAAAAGTATGCTAAAAGATGATCGATTTGAACAGAAACGACAAACTAAAACATTTCAAACTGAGCTTGAAAACGACAAATATTCAGTTTTTAAAGTAGATGAAATCGCAAAAATGATTGCAAACAGAATCCACATTGCGAAGTTTTTGAAGTTCAACAGGTCCGATCTACACAAACGAGGTGTCTACGCAACGGGCTTTACGCGACGGTCAATATAAAGTCGGTTAATATCAAGACAAAATATTTCACGGTGACCGAAAAAGTGTAAAATGCGACTAACTTTGTATGGGATGTATCTTTTAAAATATCGCAAAAGAGTACCTACTAGAACAGCGGAGCGAGCGCAGAACCACTTTTGTGAGCTCATATGATCGAAAAGTATGCTAAAAGATGATCGATTTGAACAGAAACGACAGACTAAATCATTTCAAACTGAGCATGAAAACGACAAATATTCAAAGTCTAAAGTAGGTGAAAACGCAAAAAAAAATGGAAACAGAATCCATATTGCGAATTTTTTGAAGTGCAATAGGTCTGAATTACACAAGCGAGGAGTCCACGCAACGGGCTCGACGCGACTGTCAATATAAAGTCGGTTAATATCAAGACAAAATATTTCACGGTGACCGAAAAAGTGTAAAATGCGACTAACTTTGTATGGGATGTATCTTTTAAAATATCGCAAAAAAGTACCTACTAGAACAGCGGAGCGAGCGCAGAACCACTACGGTGAGCTAATATGATCGATAAGTATGCTTAAAGATGATCGATTTGAAGAGAAAGGACAAACTAAAACATTTCAAACTGAGCTTGAAAACGACAAATATTTAGTGTCTAAAGAAGGTGAAATCGCAAAAATGATTGCAAACAGAATCCACATTGCGATGTTTTTTAAAGTGCAACAGGTCCGATCTACACAAACGAGGTGTCAACGCAACGGGCTCGACGCGACTGTCAATATAAAGTCGGTTAATATCAAGACAAAATATTTCACGGTGACCGAAAAAGTGTAAAATGCGACTAACTTTGTATGGGATGTATCTTTAAAAATATACTTGGAATATACCTTTTTGAACAACGAAGCGAGCGCAGAACCACTACGGTGAACTAATATGATCGAAAAGTATGCTAAAAGATGATCGATTTAAAGAGAAACGACAAACTAAAACATTTCAAACTGAGCTTGAAAACGACAAATATTTAGTGTCTAAAGAAGGTGAAATCGCAAAAATGATTGCAAACAGAATCCACATTGCGATGTTTTTAAAGTGCAACAGGTCAGATCTACACAAACGAGGAGTCTACGCAACGGGCTCGACGCGACTGTCAATATAAAGTCGGTTAATATCAAGACAAAATATTTCACGGTGACCGAAAAAGTGTAAAATGCGACTAACTTTGTATGGGATGTATCTTTATAAATATCGCAGAAATATACCTTCTTGAACAACGGAGCGAGCGCAGAACCACTACGGTGAACTAATATGATCGAAAAGTATGCTAAAAGATGATCGATTTGAACAGAAACGACAAACTAAAACATTTTAAAACTGAGCTTTAAAACGACAAATATTCAGTGTCTAAAGTAGGTGAAATCGCAAAAATGATTGCAAACATAATCCATATTGCGATGTTTTTGAAGTGCAACAGGTCCGATCTCCACAAACGAGGTGTCTACGCAACGGGCTCGACGCGACTGTCAATATAAAGTCGGTTAATATCAAGACAAAATATTTCACGGTGACCGAAAAAGTGTAAAATGCGACAAACTTTGTATGGGATGTATCTTTTAAAATATCGCAAAAAAGTACCTACTAGAACAGAAGAGCGAGCGCAAAACCACAACGGTGAGCTACAATGATCGAAAAGTATGCTAAAAGATGATCGATTTGAACAGAAACGACAAACTAAAAAATTTCAAACTGAGCTATAAAACGACAAATATTCAGTGTCTAAAGTAGGTGAAAACGCAAAAAAAATTGCAAACAGAATCCACATTGCGAAGTTTTTGAAGTGCAACAGGTCCGATCTACACAAACGAGGTGTCTACGCAACGGGCTCTACGCGACGGTCAATATAAAGTCGGTTAATATCAAGACAAAATATTTCACGGTGACCCAAAAAGTGTAAAATGCGACTAACTTTGTATGGGATGTATCTTTTAAAATATCTTAAAAAAGTACCTAAACGAACAGCGGAGCGAGCGCAGAACCACAACGGTGAACTGATATGATCGAAAAGTATGCTAAAAGATGATTGATTTGAACAGAAACGACAAACTAAAACATTTCAAACTGAGCTTGAAAACGACAAATATTCAGTGTCTAAAGTAGGTAAAATCGCAAAAATGATTGCAAACAGAATCCATATTGCGATGTTTTTGAAGTGCAACAGGTCCGATCTCCACAAACGAGGTGTCTACGCAACGGGCTCGACGCGACTGACAATATAAAGTCGGTTAATATCAAGACAAAAAATTTCACGGTGACCGAAAAAGTGAAAATGCGACTAACTTTGTATGGGATGTATCTTTAAAAATATACTTGGAATATACCTTTTTGAACAACGAAGCGAGCGCAGAACCACTACGGTGAACTAATATGATCGAAAAGTATGCTAAAAGATGATCGATTTGAACAGAAACGACAAACTAAAACATTTCAAACTGAGCATGAAAACGACAAATATTCTGTGTCTAAAGTAGGTGAAAGCGCAAAAAAAATTGCAAACAGAATCCACATTGCGAAGTTTTTGAAGTGCAACAGGTCCGATCTACACAAACGAGGTGTCTACGCAACGGGCTCGACGCGACTGTCAATATAAAGTCGGTTAATATCAAGACAAAATATTTCACGGTGACCGAAAAAGTGTAAAATGCGACTAACTTTGTATGGGATGTATCTTTAAAATATTGCAAAAAAGTATCAACTGAAAACAGCGAAGCGAGCGCAGAACCACAACGGTGAGCTACAATGATCGAAAAAAATGCTAAAAGATGATCGATTTGAACAGAAACGACAAACTAAAAAATTTCAAACTGAGCTATAAAACGACAAATATTCAGTGTCTAAAGTAGGTGAAAACGCGAAAATGATTGCAAACAGAATCCACATTGCGAAGTTTTTGAAGTGCAACAGGTCCGATCTACACAAACGAGGTGTCTACGCAACGGGCTCTACGCGACGGTCAATATAAAGTCGGTTAAAATCAAGACAAAATATTTCACGGTGACCGAAAAAGTGTAAAATGCGACTAACTTTGTATGGGATGTATCTTTTAAAATATCTTAAAAAAGTACCTACTCGAACAGCGGAGCGAGCGCAGAAACACAACGGTGAACTAATATGATCGAAAAGTATGCTAAAAGATGATTGATTTGAACAGAAACGACAAACTAAAACATTTCAAACTGAGCTTGAAAACGACAAATATTCAGTGTCTAAAGAAGGTGAAAACGCAAAAATGATTGCAAACAGAATCCACATTGCGATGTTTTTGAAGTGCCACAGGTCCGATCTACACAAACGAGGTGTCTACGCAACTGGCTCGACGCGACTGTCAATATAAAGTCGGTTAATATCAAGACAAAATATTTCACGGTGACCGAAAAAGTGTAAAATGCGACTAACTTTGTATGGGATGTATCTTTTAAAATATCGCAGGAATATACCTTCTTGAACAACGGAGCGAGCGCAGAACCACTACGGTGAACTAATATGATCGAAAAGTATGCTAAAAGATGATCGATTTGAACAGAAACGACAAACTAAAACATTTCAAACTGAGCTTGAAAACGACAAATGTTTAGTGTCTAAAGTGGGTGAAATCGCAAAAAAAAATGCAAACAGAATCCATATTGCGAATTTTTTGAAGTGCAACAGTTCTGATCTACACAAGCGAGGAGTCCACGCAACGGGCTCGACGCGACTGTCAATATAAAGTCGGTTAATATCAAGACAAAATATTTCATGGTGACCGTAAAAGTGTAAAATGCGACTAACTTTGTATGGGATGTATCTTTTAAAATATCGCAAAAGTGTACCTTTGAGAACAGCGGAGCGAGCGCAGAACCACAACGGTGAGCTAATATGATCGAAAAGTATGCTAAAAGATGATCGATTTGAACAGAAACGACAAACTAAAACATTTCAAACTGAGCTTGAAAACGACAAATATTCAGTGTCTAAAGTAGGTGAAATTGCAAAAATGATTGCAAACAGAATCCATATTGCGAATTTTTTGAAGTGCAACAGGTCCGATCTACACAAACGAGGTGTCTACGCAACGGGCTCTACGCGACGGTCAATATAAAGTCGGTTAATATCAAGACAAAATATTTCACGGTGACCGAAAAAGTGTAAAATGCGACTAACTTTGTATGGGATGTATCTTTTAAAATATCGCAAAAAAAGTAACTACTCGAATAGCGGAGCGAGCGCAGAACCACTACGGTGAGCTAATATGATCGAAAAGTATGCTTAAAGATGATCGATTTGAACCGAAACGACAAACTAAAACATTTCAAACTGAGCTTGAAAACGACAAATATTCAGTGTCTAAAGTAGATGAAATCGCAAAAATGATTGCAAACAGAATCCACATTGCGATGTTTTTGAAGTGCAACAGGTCCGATCTACACAAACGAGGTGTCTACGCAACGGGCTCTACGCGACGGTCAATATAAAGTCGGTTAATATCAAGACAAAATATTTCACGGTGACCGAAAAAGTGTAAAATGCGACTAACTTTGTATGGGATGTATCTTTAAAATATCGCCAAAAAGTATCAACTGAAAACAGCGAAGCGAGCGCAGAACCACTACGGTGAGCTAAAATGATCGAAAAGTATGCTAAAAGATGATCGATTTGAACAGAAACGACAAACTAAAACATTTCAAACTGAGCTTGAAAACGACAAATATTCAGTTTTTAAAGTAGATGAAATCGCAAAAATGATTGCAAACAGAATCCACATTGCGAAGTTTTTGAAGTTCAACAGGTCCGATCTACACAAACGAGGTGTCTACGCAACGGGCTTTACGCGACGGTCAATATAAAGTCGGTTAATATCAAGACAAAATATTTCACGGTGACCGAAAAAGTGTAAAATGCGACTAACTTTGTATGGGATGTATCTTTTAAAATATCGCAAAAGAGTACCTACTAGAACAGCGGAGCGAGCGCAGAACCACTTTTGTGAGCTCATATGATCAAAAAGTATGCTAAAAGATGATCGATTTGAACAGAAACGACAGACTAAATCATTTCAAACTGAGCATGAAAACGACAAATATTCAGTGTCTAAAGTAGGTGAAAACGCAAAAAAAAATGGAAACAGAATCCATATTGCGAATTTTTTGAAGTGCAATAGGTCTGAATTACACAAGCGAGGAGTCCACGCAACGGGCTCGACGCGACTGTCAATATAAAGTCGGTTAATATCAAGACAAAATATTTCACGGTGACCGAAAAAGTGTAAAATGCGACTAACTTTGTATGGGATGTATCTTTTAAAATATCGCAAAAAAAGTAACTACTCGAATAGCGGAGCGAGCGCGGAACCACTACGGTGAGCTAATATGATCGAAAAGTATGCTTCAAGATGATCGATTAGAACCGAATCGACAAACTAAAACATTTCAAACTGAGCTTGAAAACGACAAATATTCAGTGCCTAAAGTAGATGAAATCGCAAAAATGATTGCAAACAGAATCCACATTGCGATGTTTTTGAAGTGCAACAGGTCCGATCTACACAAACGAGGTGTCTACGCAACTGGCTCGACGCGACTGTCAATATAAAGTCGGTTAATATCAAGACAAAATATTTCACGGTGACCGAAAAACTGTAAAATGCGACTAAATTTGTATGGGATGTATCTTTAAACTATCGCAAAAAAGTATCAACTGAAAACAGCGAAGCGAGCGCAGAACCACTACGGTGAGCTAAAATGATCGAAAAGTATGCTAAAAGATGATCGATTTGAACAGAAACGACAAACTAAAACATTTCAAACTGAGCTATAAAACGACAAACATTCAGTGTCTAAAGTAGGTGAAAACGCAAAAAAAATGCAAACAGAATTCACATTGCGATGTTTTTGAAGTGCAACAGGTCCGATCTACACAAACGAGGTGTCTACGCAACGGGCTCTACGCGACGGTCAATATAAAGTCGGTTAATATCAAGACAATATATTTCACGGTGACCGAAAAAGTGTAAAATGCGACTAACTTTGTATGGGATGTATCTTTTAAAATATCGCAAAAAAGTACCTACTAGAACAGCGGAGCGAGCGCAGAACCACTACGGTGAGCTAATATGATCGAAAAGTATGCTTAAAGATGATCGATTTGAACAGAAACGACAAACTAAATCATTTCAAACTGAGCTTGAAAACGACAAATATTCAGTGTCTAAAGTAGATGAAATCGCAAAAATGATTGCAAACAGAATCCATATTGCGAAGTTTTTGAAGTGCAACAGGTCCGATCTACACAAACGAGGTGTCTACGCAACGGGCTTTACGCGACGGTCAATATAAAGTCGGTTAATATCAAGACAAAATATTTCACGGTGACCGAAAAAGTGTAAAATGCGACTAACTTTGTATGGGATGTATCTTTTAAAATATCGCAAAAAAGTACCTACTAGAACAGCGGAGCGAGCGCAGAACCACTTTTGTGAGCTAATATGATCGAAAAGTATGCTAAAAGATGATCGATTTGAACAGAAACGACAGACTAAATCATTTCAAACTAAGCATGAAAACGACAAATATTCAGTGTCTAAAGTAGGTGAAAACGCAAAAAAAAATGGAAACAGAATCCATATTGCGAATTTTTTGAAGTGAAACAGGTCTGATTTACACAAGCGAGGAGTCCACGCAACGGGCTCGACGCGACTGTCAATATAAAGTCGGTTAATATCAAGACAAAATATTTCACGGTGACCGAAAAAGTGTAAAATGCGACTAACTTTGTATGGGATGTATCTTTTAAAATATCGCAGGAATATACCTTCTTGAACAACGGAGCGAGCGCAGAACCACTACGGTGAACTAATATGATCGAAAAGTATGCTAAAAGATGATCGATTTGAACAGAAACGACAAACTAAAACATTTCAAACTGAGCTTGAAAACGACAAATGTTTAGTGTCTAAAGTGGGTGAAATCGCAAAAAAAAATGCAAACAGAATCCATATTGCGAATTTTTTGAAGTGCAACAGTTCTGATCTACACAAGCGAGGAGTCCACGCAACGGGCTCGACGCGACTGTCAATATAAAGTCGGTTAATATCAAGACAAAATATTTCATGGTGACCGTAAAAGTGTAAAATGCGACTAACTTTGTATGGGATGTATCTTTTAAAATATCGCAAAAGTGTACCTTTGAGAACAGCGGAGCGAGCGCAGAACCACAACGGTGAGCTAATATGATCGAAAAGTATGCTAAAAGATGATCGATTTGAACAGAAACGACAAACTAAAACATTTCAAACTGAGCTTGAAAACGACAAATATTCAGTGTCTAAAGTAGGTGAAATTGCAAAAATGATTGCAAACAGAATCCATATTGCGAATTTTTTGAAGTGCAACAGGTCCGATCTACACAAACGAGGTGTCTACGCAACGGGCTCTACGCGACGGTCAATATAAAGTCGGTTAATATCAAGACAAAATATTTCACGGTGACCGAAAAAGTGTAAAATGCGACTAACTTTGTATGGGATGTATCTTTTAAAATATCGCAAAAAAAGTAACTACTCGAATAGCGGAGCGAGCGCAGAACCACTACGGTGAGCTAATATGATCGAAAAGTATGCTTAAAGATGATCGATTTGAACCGAAACGACAAACTAAAACATTTCAAACTGAGCTTGAAAACGACAAATATTCAGTGTCTAAAGTAGATGAAATCGCAAAAATGATTGCAAACAGAATCCACATTGCGATGTTTTTGAAGTGCAACAGGTCCGATCTACACAAACGAGGTGTCTACGCAACGGGCTCGACGCGACTGTCAATATAAAGTCGGTTAATATCAAGACAAAATATTTCACGGTGACCGAAAAACTGTAAAATGCGACTAAATTTGTATGGGATGTATCTTTAAAATATCGCAAAAAAGTATCAACTGAAAACAGCGAAGCGAGCGCAGAACCACTACGGTGAGCTAAAATGATCGAAAAGTATGCTAAAAGATGATCGATTTTAACAGAAACGACAAACTAAAACATTTCAAACTGAGCTTGAAAACGACAAATATTCAGTGTCTAAAGTAGGTGAAATTGCAAAAATGATTGCAAACAGAATCCATATTGCGAATTTTTTGAAGTGCAACAGGTCCGATCTACACAAACGAGGTGTCTACGCAACGGGCTCTACGCGACGGTCAATATAAAGTCGGTTAATATCAAGACAAAATATTTCACGGTGACCGAAAAAGTGTAAAATGCGACTAACTTTGTATGGGATGTATCTTTAAAATATCGCCAAAAAGTATCAACTGAAAACAGCGAAGCGAGCGCAGAACCACTACGGTGAGCTAAAATGATCGAAAAGTATGCTAAAAGATGATCGATTTGAACAGAAACGACAAACTAAAACATTTCAAACTGAGCTTGAAAACGACAAATATTCAGTTTTTAAAGTAGATGAAATCGCAAAAATGATTGCAAACAGAATCCACATTGCGAAGTTTTTGAAGTTCAACAGGTCCGATCTACACAAACGAGGTGTCTACGCAACGGGCTTTACGCGACGGTCAATATAAAGTCGGTTAATATCAAGACAAAATATTTCACGGTGACCGAAAAAGTGTAAAATGCGACTAACTTTGTATGGGATGTATCTTTTAAAATATCGCAAAAGAGTACCTACTAGAACAGCGGAGCGAGCGCAGAACCACTTTTGTGAGCTCATATGATCAAAAAGTATGCTAAAAGATGATCGATTTGAACAGAAACGACAGACTAAATCATTTCAAACTGAGCATGAAAACGACAAATATTCAGTGTCTAAAGTAGGTGAAAACGCAAAAAAAAATGGAAACAGAATCCATATTGCGAATTTTTTGAAGTGCAATAGGTCTGAATTACACAAGCGAGGAGTCCACGCAACGGGCTCGACGCGACTGTCAATATAAAGTCGGTTAATATCAAGACAAAATATTTCACGGTGACCGAAAAAGTGTAAAATGCGACTAACTTTGTATGGGATGTATCTTTTAAAATATCGCAAAAAAAGTAACTACTCGAATAGCGGAGCGAGCGCGGAACCACTACGGTGAGCTAATATGATCGAAAAGTATGCTTCAAGATGATCGATTAGAACCGAATCGACAAACTAAAACATTTCAAACTGAGCTTGAAAACGACAAATATTCAGTGTCTAAAGTAGATGAAATCGCAAAAATGATTGCAAACAGAATCCACATTGCGATGTTTTTGAAGTGCAACAGGTCCGATCTACACAAACGAGGTGTCTACGCAACTGGCTCGACGCGACTGTCAATATAAAGTCGGTTAATATCAAGACAAAATATTTCACGGTGACCGAAAAACTGTAAAATGCGACTAAATTTGTATGGGATGTATCTTTAAACTATCGCAAAAAAGTATCAACTGAAAACAGCGAAGCGAGCGCAGAACCACTACGGTGAGCTAAAATGATCGAAAAGTATGCTAAAAGATGATCGATTTGAACAGAAACGACAAACTAAAACATTTCAAACTGAGCTATAAAACGACAAACATTCAGTGTCTAAAGTAGGTGAAAACGCAAAAAAAATGCAAACAGAATTCACATTGCGATGTTTTTGAAGTGCATTAGGTCCGATCTACACAAACGAGGTGTCTACGCAACGGGCTCTACGCGACGGTCAATATAAAGTCGGTTAATATCAAGACAATATATTTCACGGTGACCGAAAAAGTGTAAAATGCGACTAACTTTGTATGGGATGTATCTTTTAAAATATCGCAAAAAAGTACCTACTAGAACAGCGGAGCGAGCGCAGAACCACTACGGTGAGCTAATATGATCGAAAAGTATGCTTAAAGATGATCGATTTGAACAGAAACGACAAACTAAATCATTTCAAACTGAGCTTGAAAACGACAAATATTCAGTGTCTAAAGTAGATGAAATCGCAAAAATGATTGCAAACAGAATCCATATTGCGAAGTTTTTGAAGTGCAACAGGTCCGATCTACACAAACGAGGTGTCTACGCAACGGGCTTTACGCGACGGTCAATATAAAGTCGGTTAATATCAAGACAAAATATTTCACGGTGACCGAAAAAGTGTAAAATGCGACTAACTTTGTATGGGATGTATCTTTTAAAATATCGCAAAAAAGTACCTACTAGAACAGCGGAGCGAGCGCAGAACCACTTTTGTGAGCTAATATGATCGAAAAGTATGCTAAAAGATGATCGATTTGAACAGAAACGACAGACTAAATCATTTCAAACTAAGCATGAAAACGACAAATATTCAGTGTCTAAAGTAGGTGAAAACGCAAAAAAAAATGGAAACAGAATCCATATTGCGAATTTTTTGAAGTGCAATAGGTCTGAATTACACAAGCGAGGAGTCCACGCAACGGGCTCGACGCGACTGTCAATATAAAGTCGGTTAATATCAAGACAAGATATTTCACGGTGACCGAAAAAGTGTAAAATGCGACTAACTTTGTATGGGATGTATCTTTTAAAATATCGCAGAAAAAGTAACTACTCGAATAGCGGAGCGAGCGCGAAACCACTACGGTGAGCTAATATGATCGAAAAGTATGCTTCAAGATGATCGATTAGAACCGAATCGACAAACTAAAACATTTCAAACTGAGCTTGAAAACGACAAATATTCAGTGTCTAAAGTAGATGAAATCGCAAAAATGATTGCAAACAGAATCCACATTGCGATGTTTTTGAAGTGCAACAGGTCCGATCTACACAAACGAGGTGTCTACGCAACTGGCTCGACGCGACTGTCAATATAAAGTCGGTTAATATCAAGACAAAATATTTCACGGTGACCGAAAAACTGTAAAATGCGACTAAATTTGTATGGGATGTATCTTTAAACTATCGCAAAAAAGTATCAACTGAAAACAGCGAAGCGAGCGCAGAACCACTACGGTGAGCTAAAATGATCGAAAAGTATGCTAAAAGATGATCGATTTGAACAGAAACGACAAACTAAAACATTTCAAACTGAGCTATAAAACGACAAACATTCAGTGTCTAAAGTAGGTGAAAACGCAAAAAAAATGCAAACAGAATTCACATTGCGATGTTTTTGAAGTGCAACAGGTCCGATCTACACAAACGAGGTGTCTACGCAACGGGCTCTACGCGACGGTCAATATAAAGTCGGTTAATATCAAGACAATATATTTCACGGTGACCGAAAAAGTGTAAAATGCGACTAACTTTGTATGGGATGTATCTTTTAAAATATCGCAAAAAAGTACCTACTAGAACAGCGGAGCGAGCGCAGAACCACTACGGTGAGCTAATATGATCGAAAAGTATGCTTAAAGATGATCGATTTGAACAGAAACGACAAACTAAATCATTTCAAACTGAGCTTGAAAACGACAAATATTCAGTGTCTAAAGTAGATGAAATCGCAAAAATGATTGCAAACAGAATCCATATTGCGAAGTTTTTGAAGTGCAACAGGTCCGATCTACACAAACGAGGTGTCTACGCAACGGGCTTTACGCGACGGTCAATATAAAGTCGGTTAATATCAAGACAAAATATTTCACGGTGACCGAAAAAGTGTAAAATGCGACTAACTTTGTATGGGATGTATCTTTTAAAATATCGCAAAAAAGTACCTACTAGAACAGCGGAGCGAGCGCAGAACCACTTTTGTGAGCTAATATGATCGAAAAGTATGCTAAAAGATGATCGATTTGAACAGAAACGACAGACTAAATCATTTCAAACTAAGCATGAAAACGACAAATATTCAGTGTCTAAAGTAGGTGAAAACGCAAAAAAAAATGGAAACAGAATCCATATTGCGAATTTTTTGAAGTGAAACAGGTCTGATTTACACAAGCGAGGAGTCCACGCAACGGGCTCGACGCGACTGTCAATATAAAGTCGGTTAATATCAAGACAAAATATTTCACGGTGACCGAAAAAGTGTAAAATGCGACTAACTTTGTATGGGATGTATCTTTTAAAATATCGCAAAAAAGTACCTACTAGAACAGCGGAGCGAGCGCAGAACTACTACGGTGAGCTAATATGATCGAAAAGTATGCTAAAAGATGATCGATTAGAACAGAAACGACAAACTAAAACATTTCAAACTGAGCTTGAAAACGACAAATATATTAAGTGTCTAAAGTAGGTGAAATCGCAAAAATGATTGCAAACAGAATCCATATTGTGATGTTTTTGAAGTGCAACAGGTCCGATCTCCACAAACGAGGTGTCTACGCAACGGGCTCGACGCGACTGTCAATATAAAGTCGGTTAATATCAAGACAAAATATTTCACGGTGACCGAAAAAGTGTAAAATGCGACTAACTTTGTATGGGATGTATCTTTAAAATATCGCAAAAAAGTATCAACTGAAAACAGCGAAGCGAGCGCAGAACCACACAGTGAGCTAAAATGATCGAAAAGTATGCTAAAAGATGATCGATTTGAACAGAAACGACAAACTAAAAAATTTCAAACTGAGCTTGAAAACGACAAATATTCAGTGTCTAAAGTAGGTGAAATCGCAAAAATGATTGCAAACAGAATCCATATTGCGATGTTTTTGAAGTGCAACAGGTCCGATCTCCACAAACGAGGTGTCTACGCATCGGGTTCGACGCGACTGTCAATATAAAGTCGGTTAATATCAAGACAAAATATTTCACGGTGACCGAAAAAGTGTAAAATGCGACAAACTTTGTAAAGGATGTATCTTTTAAAATATCGCAAAAAAGTACCTACTAGAACAGCGGAGCGAGCGCAAAACCACTACGGTAAGCTAATATGATCGAAAAGTATGCTAAAAGATGATCGATTTGAACAGAAACGACAAACTAAAACATTTCAAACTGAGCATGAAAACGACAATTATTCAGTGTCTAAAGTAGGTGAAATCGCAAAAATGATTGCAAACAGAATCCATATTGCGATGTTTTTGAAGTGCAACAGGTCCGATCTCCACAAACGAGGTGTCTACGCAACGGGCTCGACGCGACTGTCAATATAAAGTCGGCTAATATCAAGACAAAATATTTCACGGTGACCGAAAAAGTGTAAAATGCGACTAACTTTGTATGGGATGTATCTTTAAAATATTGCAAAAAAGTATCAACTGAAAACAGCGAAGCGAGCGCAGAACCATAACGGTGAGCTACAATGATCGAAAAAAATGCTAAAAGATGATCGATTTGAACAGAAACGACAAACTAAAAAATTTCAAATTGAGCTATAAAACGACAAATATTCAGTGTCTAAAGTAGGTGAAAACGCAAAAAAAATTGCAAACAGAATCCACATTGCGAAGTTTTTGAAGTGCAACAGGTCCGATCTACACAAACGAGGTGTCTACGCAACTGGCTCGACGCGACTGTCAATATAAAGTCGGTTAATATCAAGACAAAATATTTCACGGTGACCGAAAAAGTGTAAAATGCGACAAACTTTGTATGGGATGTATCTTTTAAAATATCGCAAAAAAGTACCTACTAGAACAGCGGAGCGAGCGCAAAACCACTACGGTGAGCTAATATGATCGAAAAGTATGCTAAAAGATGATTGATTTGAACAGAAACGACAAACTAAAACATTTCAAACTGAGCTTTAAAACGACAAATATTCAGTGTCTAAAGTAGGTGAAATCGCAAAAATGATTGCAAACAGAATCCATATTGCGATGTTTTTGAAGTGCAACAGGTCCGATCTACACAAACGAGGTGTCTACGCAACGGGCTCGACGCGACTGTCAATATAAAGTCGGTTAATATCAAGACAAAATATTTCTCGGTGACCGAAAAAGTGTAAAATGCGACAAACTTTTTATGGGATGTATCTTTTAAAATATCGCAAAAAAGTACCTACTAGAACAGCGGAGCGAGCGCAAAACCACTACGGTGAGCTAATATGATCGAAAAGTATGCTAAAAGATGATCGATTTGAACAGAAACGACAAACTAAAACATTTCAAACTGAGCTTTAAAACGACAAATATTCAGTGTCTAAAGTAGGTGAAATCGCAAAAATGATTGCAAACAGAATCCATATTGCGATGTTTTTGAAGTGCAACAGGTCCGATCTCCACAAACGAGGTGTCTACGCAACGGGCTCGACGCGACTGTCAATATAAAGTCGGTTAATATCAAGACAAAATATTTCACGATGACCGAAAAACTGTAAAATGCGACTAACTCTGTATGGGATGTATCTTTTAAAATATCGCAAAAGTGTATCTTTGAGAACAGCGGAGCGAGCGCAGAACCACTACGGTGAGCTAATATGATCAAAAAGTATGCTAAAAGATGATCGATTTGAACAGAAACGACAAACTAAAAAATTTCAAACTGAGCTTTATAACGACAAATATTCAGTGTCTAAAGTAGGTGAAATTGCAAAAATGATTGCAAACAGAATCCATATTGCGAATTTTTTGAAGTGCCACAGGTCCGATCTACACAAACGAGGTGTCTACGCAACGGGCTCGACGCGACTGTCAATATAAAGTCGGTTAATATCAAGACAAAATATTTCACGGTGACCGAAAAAGTGTAAAATGCGACTAACTTTGTATGGGATGTATCTTTAAAATATCGCCAAAAAGTATCAACTGAAAACAGCGAAGCGAGCGCAGAACCACTACGGTGAGCTAAAATGATCGAAAAGTATGCTAAAAGATGATCGATTTGAACAGAAACGACAAACTAAAACATTTCAAACTGAGCTTGAAAACGACAAATATTCAGTTTTTAAAGTAGATGAAATCGCAAAAATGATTGCAAACAGAATCCACATTGCGAAGTTTTTGAAGTGCAACAGGTCCGATCTACACAAACGAGGTGTCTACGCAACGGGCTTTACGCGACGGTCAATATAAAGTCGGTTAATATCAAGACAAAATATTTCACGGTGACCGAAAAAGTGTAAAATGCGACTAACTTTGTATGGGATGTATCTTTTAAAATATCGCAAAAAAAGTACCTACTAGAACAGCGGAGCGAGCGCAGAACCACTTTTGTGAGCTAATATGATCGAAAAGTATGCTAAAAGATGATCGATTTGAACAGAAACGACAGACTAAATCATTTCAAACTGAGCATGAAAACGACAAATATTCAGTGTCTAAAGTAGGTGAAAACGCAAAAAAAAATGGAAACAGAATCCATATTGCGAATTTTTTGAAGTGCAACAGGTCTGATCTACACAAGCGAGGAGTCCACGCAACGGGCTCGACGCGACTGTCAATATAAAGTCGGTTAATATCAAGACAAAATATTTCACGGTGACCGAAAAAGTGTAAAATGCGACAAACTTTGTATGGGATGTATCTTTTAAAATATCGCAAAAAAGTACCTACTAGAACAGAAGAGCGAGCGCAAAACCACTACGGTGAGCTGATATGATCGAAAAGTATGCTAAAAGATGATCGATTTGAACAGAAACGACAAACTAAAACATTTCAAACTGAGCTTTAAAACGACAAATATTCAGTGTCTAAAGTAGGTGAAATCGCAAAAATGATTGCAAACATAATCCATATTGCGATGTTTTTGAAGTGCAACAGGTCCGATCTCCACAAACGAGGTGTCTACGCAACGGGCTCGACGCGACTGTCAATATAAAGTCGGTTAATATCAAGACAAAATATTTCACGGTGACCGAAAAAGTGTAAAATGCGACTAACTTTGTATGGGATGTATCTTTTAAAATATACTTAGAATATACCTTTTTGAACAACGAAGCGAGCGCAGAACCACTACGGTGAACTAATATGATCAAAAAGTATGCTAAAAGATGATCGATTTGAAGAGAAACGACAAACTAAAACATTTCAAACTGAGCTTGAAAACGACAAATATTCAGTGTCTAAAGAAGGTGAAATCGCAAAAATGATTGCAAACAGAATCCACATTGCGATGTTTTTGAAGTGCAACAGGTCCGATCTACACAAACGAAGTGTCTACGCAACGGGCTCGACGCGACTGTCAATATAAAGTCGATTAATATCAAGACAAAATATTTCACGGTGACCGAAAAAGTGTAAAATGCGACTAACTTTGTATGGGATGTATCTTTAAAATATTGCAAAAAAGTATCAACTGAAAACAGCGAAGCGAGCGCAGAACCACAACGGTAAGCTACAATGATCGAAAAGTATGCTAAAAGATGATCGATTTGAACAGAAACGACAAACTAAAAAATTTCAAACTGAGCTATAAAACGACAAATATTCAGTGTCTAAAGTAGGTGAAAACGCAAAAAAAATTGCAAACAGAATCCACATTGCGAAGTTTTTGAAGTGCAACAGGTCCGATCTACACAAACGAGGTGTCTACGCAACGGGCTCTACGCGACGGTCAATATAAAGTCGGTTAATATCAAGACAAAATATTTCACGGTGACCGAAAAAGTGTAAAATGCGACTAACTTTGTATGGGATGTATCTTTTAAAATATCTTAAAAAAGTACCTACTCGAACAGCGGAGCGAGCGCAGAAACACAACGGTGAACTAATATGATCGAAAAGTATGCTAAAAGATGATTGATTTGAACAGAAACGACAAACTAAAACATTTCAAACTGAGCTTGAAAACGACAAATATATTAAGTGTCTAAAGTAGGTGAAATCGCAAAAATGATTGCAAACAGAATCCATATTGTGATGTTTTTGAAGTGCAACAGGTCCGATCTCCACAAACGAGGTGTCTACGCAACGGGCTCGACGCGACTGTCAATATAAAGTCGGTTAATATCAAGACAAAATATTTCACGGTGACCGAAAAAGTGTAAAATGCGACTAACTTTGTATGGGATGTATCTTTAAAATATCGCAAAAAAGTATCAACTGAAAACAGCGAAGCGAGCGCAGAACCACACAGTGAGCTAAAATGATCGAAAAGTATGCTAAAAGATGATCGATTTGAACAGAAACGACAAACTAAAAAATTTCAAACTGAGCTTGAAAACGACAAATATTCAGTGTCTAAAGTAGGTGAAATCGCAAAAATGATTGCAAACAGAATCCATATTGCGATGTTTTTGAAGTGCAACAGGTCCGATCTCCACAAACGAGGTGTCTACGCATCGGGTTCGACGCGACTGTCAATATAAAGTCGGTTAATATCAAGACAAAATATTTCACGGTGACCGAAAAAGTGTAAAATGCGACAAACTTTGTAAAGGATGTATCTTTTAAAATATCGCAAAAAAGTACCTACTAGAACAGCGGAGCGAGCGCAAAACCACTACGGTAAGCTAATATGATCGAAAAGTATGCTAAAAGATGATCGATTTGAACAGAAACGACAAACTAAAACATTTCAAACTGAGCATGAAAACGACAATTATTCAGTGTCTAAAGTAGGTGAAATCGCAAAAATGATTGCAAACAGAATCCATATTGCGATGTTTTTGAAGTGCAACAGGTCCGATCTACACAAACGAGGTGTCTACGCAACGGGCTCGACGCGACTGACAATATAAAGTCGGTTAATATCAAGACAAAATATTTCACGGTGACCGAAAAAGTGTAAAATGCGACTAACTTTGTATGGGATGTATCTTTAAAATATTGCAAAAAAGTATCAACTGAAAACAGCGAAGCGAGCGCAGAACCATAACGGTGAGCTACAATGATCGAAAAAAATGCTAAAAGATGATCGATTTGAACAGAAACGACAAACTAAAAAATTTCAAATTGAGCTATAAAACGACAAATATTCAGTGTCTAAAGTAGGTGAAAACGCAAAAAAAATTGCAAACAGAATCCACATTGCGAAGTTTTTGAAGTGCAACAGGTCCGATCTACACAAACGAGGTGTCTACGCAACGGGCTCGACGCGACTGTCAATATAAAGTCGGTTAATATCAAGACAAAATATTTCACGGTGACCGAAAAAGTGTAAAATGCGACAAACTTTGTATGGGATGTATCTTTTAAAATATCGCAAAAAAGTACCTACTAGAACAGCGGAGCGAGCGCAAAACCACTACGGTGAGCTAATATGATCGAAAAGTATGCTAAAAGATGATTGATTTGAACAGAAACGACAAACTAAAACATTTCAAACTGAGCTTTAAAACGACAAATATTCAGTGTCTAAAGTAGGTGAAATCGCAAAAATGATTGCAAACAGAATCCATATTGCGATGTTTTTGAAGTGCAACAGGTCCGATCTACACAAACGAGGTGTCTACGCAACGGGCTCGACGCGACTGTCAATATAAAGTCGGTTAATATCAAGACAAAATATTTCACGGTGACCGAAAAAGTGTAAAATGCGACAAACTTTTTATGGGATGTATCTTTTAAAATATCGCAAAAAAGTACCTACTAGAACAGCGGAGCGAGCGCAAAACCACTACGGTGAGCTAATATGATCGAAAAGTATGCTAAAATATGATCGATTTGAACAGAAACGACAAACTAAAACATTTCAAACTGAGCTTTAAAACGACAAATATTCAGTGTCTAAAGTAGGTGAAATCGCAAAAATGATTGCAAACAGAATCCATATTGCGATGTTTTTGAAGTGCAACAGGTCCGATCTCCACAAACGAGGTGTCTACGCAACGGGCTCGACGCGACTGTCAATATAAAGTCGGTTAATATCAAGACAAAATATTTCACGATGACCGAAAAACTGTAAAATGCGACTAATTCTGTATGGGATGTATCTTTTAAAATATCGCAAAAGTGTATCTTTGAGAACAGCGGAGCGAGCGCAGAACCACTACGGTGAGCTAATATGATCAAAAAGTATGCTAAAAGATGATCGATTTGAACAGAAACGACAAACTAAAAAATTTCAAACTGAGCTTTATAACGACAAATATTCAGTGTCTAAAGTAGGTGAAATTGCAAAAATGATTGCAAACAGAATCCATATTGCGAATTTTTTGAAGTGCCACAGGTCCGATCTACACAAACGAGGTGTCTACGCAACGGGCTCGACGCGACTGTCAATATAAAGTCGGTTAATATCAAGACAAAATATTTCACGGTGACCGAAAAAGTGTAAAATGCGACTAACTTTGTATGGGATGTATCTTTAAAATATCGCCAAAAAGTATCAACTGAAAACAGCGAAGCGAGCGCAGAACCACTACGGTGAGCTAAAATGATCGAAAAGTATGCTAAAAGATGATCGATTTGAACAGAAACGACAAACTAAAACATTTCAAACTGAGCTTGAAAACGACAAATATATTAAGTGTCTAAAGTAGGTGAAATCGCAAAAATGATTGCAAACAGAATCCATATTGTGATGTTTTTGAAGTGCAACAGGTCCGATCTCCACAAACGAGGTGTCTACGCAACGGGCTCGACGCGACTGTCAATATAAAGTCGGTTAATATCAAGACAAAATATTTCACGGTGACCGAAAAAGTGTAAAATGCGACTAACTTTGTATGGGATGTATCTTTAAAATATCGCAAAAAAGTATCAACTGAAAACAGCGAAGCGAGCGCAGAACCACACAGTGAGCTAAAATGATCGAAAAGTATGCTAAAAGATGATCGATTTGAACAGAAACGACAGACTAAATCATTTCAAACTGAGCATGAAAACGACAAATATTCAGTGTCTAAAGTAGGTGAAAACGCAAAAAAAAATGGAAACAGAATCCATATTGCGAATTTTTTGAAGTGCAACAGGTCTGATCTACACAAGCGAGGAGTCCACGCAACGGGCTCGACGCGACTGTCAATATAAAGTCGGTTAATATCAAGACAAAATATTTCACGGTGACCGAAAAAGTGTAAAATGCGACAAACTTTGTATGGGATGTATCTTTTAAAATATCGCAAAAAAGTACCTACTAGAACAGAAGAGCGAGCGCAAAACCACTACGGTGAGCTGATATGATCGAAAAGTATGCTAAAAGATGATCGATTTGAACAGAAACGACAAACTAAAACATTTCAAACTGAGCTTTAAAACGACAAATATTCAGTGTCTAAAGTAGGTGAAATCGCAAAAATGATTGCAAACATAATCCATATTGCGATGTTTTTGAAGTGCAACAGGTCCGATCTCCACAAACGAGGTGTCTACGCAACGGGCTCGACGCGACTGTCAATATAAAGTCGGTTAATATCAAGACAAAATATTTCACGGTGACCGAAAAAGTGTAAAATGCGACTAACTTTGTATGGGATGTATCTTTTAAAATATCTTAAAAAAGTACCTACTCGAACAGCGGAGCGAGCGCAGAAACACAACGGTGAACTAATATGATCGAAAAGTATGCTAAAAGATGATTGATTTGAACAGAAACGACAAACTAAAACATTTCAAACTGAGCTTGAAAACGACAAATATATTAAGTGTCTAAAGTAGGTGAAATCGCAAAAATGATTGCAAACAGAATCCATATTGTGATGTTTTTGAAGTGCAACAGGTCCGATCTCCACAAACGAGGTGTCTACGCAACGGGCTCGACGCGACTGTCAATATAAAGTCGGTTAATATCAAGACAAAATATTTCACGGTGACCGAAAAAGTGTAAAATGCGACTAACTTTGTATGGGATGTATCTTTAAAATATCGCAAAAAAGTATCAACTGAAAACAGCGAAGCGAGCGCAGAACCACACAGTGAGCTAAAATGATCGAAAAGTATGCTAAAAGATGATCGATTTGAACAGAAACGACAAACTAAAAAATTTCAAACTGAGCTTGAAAACGACAAATATTCAGTGTCTAAAGTAGGTGAAATCGCAAAAATGATTGCAAACAGAATCCATATTGCGATGTTTTTGAAGTGCAACAGGTCCGATCTCCACAAACGAGGTGTCTACGCATCGGGTTCGACGCGACTGTCAATATAAAGTCGGTTAATATCAAGACAAAATATTTCACGGTGACCGAAAAAGTGTAAAATGCGACAAACTTTGTAAAGGATGTATCTTTTAAAATATCGCAAAAAAGTACCTACTAGAACAGCGGAGCGAGCGCAAAACCACTACGGTAAGCTAATATGATCGAAAAGTATGCTAAAAGATGATCGATTTGAACAGAAACGACAAACTAAAACATTTCAAACTGAGCATGAAAACGACAATTATTCAGTGTCTAAAGTAGGTGAAATCGCAAAAATGATTGCAAACAGAATCCATATTGCGATGTTTTTGAAGTGCAACAGGTCCGATCTACACAAACGAGGTGTCTACGCAACGGGCTCGACGCGACTGACAATATAAAGTCGGTTAATATCAAGACAAAATATTTCACGGTGACCGAAAAAGTGTAAAATGCGACTAACTTTGTATGGGATGTATCTTTAAAATATTGCAAAAAAGTATCAACTGAAAACAGCGAAGCGAGCGCAGAACCATAACGGTGAGCTACAATGATCGAAAAAAATGCTAAAAGATGATCGATTTGAACAGAAACGACAAACTAAAAAATTTCAAATTGAGCTATAAAACGACAAATATTCAGTGTCTAAAGTAGGTGAAAACGCAAAAAAAATTGCAAACAGAATCCACATTGCGAAGTTTTTGAAGTGCAACAGGTCCGATCTACACAAACGAGGTGTCTACGCAACGGGCTCGACGCGACTGTCAATATAAAGTCGGTTAATATCAAGACAAAATATTTCACGGTGACCGAAAAAGTGTAAAATGCGACAAACTTTGTATGGGATGTATCTTTTAAAATATCGCAAAAAAGTACCTACTAGAACAGCGGAGCGAGCGCAAAACCACTACGGTGAGCTAAAATGATCGAAAAGTATGCTAAAAGATGATCGATTTGAACAGAAACGACAAACTAAAACATTTCAAACTGAGCTTTAAAACGACAAATATTCAGTGTCTAAAGTAGGTGAAATCGCAAAAATGATTGCAAACAGAATCCATATTGCGATGTTTTTGAAGTGCAACAGGTCCGATCTACACAAACGAGGTGTCTACGCAACGGGCTCGACGCGACTGTCAATATAAAGTCGGTTAATATCAAGACAAAATATTTCACGGTGACCGAAAAAGTGTAAAATGCGACAAACTTTTTATGGGATGTATCTTTTAAAATATCGCAAAAAAGTACCTACTAGAACAGCGGAGCGAGCGCAAAACCACTACGGTGAGCTAATATGATCGAAAAGTATGCTAAAATATGATCGATTTGAACAGAAACGACAAACTAAAACATTTCAAACTGAGCTTTAAAACGACAAATATTCAGTGTCTAAAGTAGGTGAAATCGCAAAAATGATTGCAAACAGAATCCATATTGCGATGTTTTTGAAGTGCAACAGGTCCGATCTCCACAAACGAGGTGTCTACGCAACGGGCTCGACGCGACTGTCAATATAAAGTCGGTTAATATCAAGACAAAATATTTCACGATGACCGAAAAACTGTAAAATGCGACTAATTCTGTATGGGATGTATCTTTTAAAATATCGCAAAAGTGTATCTTTGAGAACAGCGGAGCGAGCGCAGAACCACTACGGTGAGCTAATATGATCAAAAAGTATGCTAAAAGATGATCGATTTGAACAGAAACGACAAACTAAAAAATTTCAAACTGAGCTTTAAAACGACAAATATTCAGTGTCTAAAGTAGGTGAAATTGCAAAAATGATTGCAAACAGAATCCATATTGCGAATTTTTTGAAGTGCCACAGGTCCGATCTACACAAACGAGGTGTCTACGCAACGGGCTCGACGCGACTGTCAATATAAAGTCGGTTAATATCAAGACAAAATATTTCACGGTGACCGAAAAAGTGTAAAATGCGACTAACTTTGTATGGGATGTATCTTTAAAATATCGCCAAAAAGTATCAACTGAAAACAGCGAAGCGAGCGCAGAACCACTACGGTGAGCTAAAATGATCGAAAAGTATGCTAAAAGATGATCGATTTGAACAGAAACGACAAACTAAAACATTTCAAACTGAGCTTGAAAACGACAAATATATTAAGTGTCTAAAGTAGGTGAAATCGCAAAAATGATTGCAAACAGAATCCATATTGTGATGTTTTTGAAGTGCAACAGGTCCGATCTCCACAAACGAGGTGTCTACGCAACGGGCTCGACGCGACTGTCAATATAAAGTCGGTTAATATCAAGACAAAATATTTCACGGTGACCGAAAAAGTGTAAAATGCGACTAACTTTGTATGGGATGTATCTTTAAAATATCGCAAAAAAGTATCAACTGAAAACAGCGAAGCGAGCGCAGAACCACACAGTGAGCTAAAATGATCGAAAAGTATGCTAAAAGATGATCGATTTGAACAGAAACGACAGACTAAATCATTTCAAACTGAGCATGAAAACGACAAATATTCAGTGTCTAAAGTAGGTGAAAACGCAAAAAAAAATGGAAACAGAATCCATATTGCGAATTTTTTGAAGTGCAACAGGTCTGATCTACACAAGCGAGGAGTCCACGCAACGGGCTCGACGCGACTGTCAATATAAAGTCGGTTAATATCAAGACAAAATATTTCACGGTGACCGAAAAAGTGTAAAATGCGACAAACTTTGTATGGGATGTATCTTTTAAAATATCGCAAAAAAGTACCTACTAGAACAGAAGAGCGAGCGCAAAACCACTACGGTGAGCTGATATGATCGAAAAGTATGCTAAAAGATGATCGATTTGAACAGAAACGACAAACTAAAACATTTCAAACTGAGCTTTAAAACGACAAATATTCAGTGTCTAAAGTAGGTGAAATCGCAAAAATGATTGCAAACATAATCCATATTGCGATGTTTTTGAAGTGCAACAGGTCCGATCTCCACAAACGAGGTGTCTACGCAACGGGCTCGACGCGACTGTCAATATAAAGTCGGTTAATATCAAGACAAAATATTTCACGGTGACCGAAAAAGTGTAAAATGCGACTAACTTTGTATGGGATGTATCTTTTAAAATATACTTAGAATATACCTTTTTGAACAACGAAGCGAGCGCAGAACCACTACGGTGAACTAATATGATCAAAAAGTATGCTAAAAGATGATCGATTTGAAGAGAAACGACAAACTAAAACATTTCAAACTGAGCTTGAAAACGACAAATATTCAGTGTCTAAAGAAGGTGAAATCGCAAAAATGATTGCAAACAGAATCCACATTGCGATGTTTTTGAAGTGCAACAGGTCCGATCTACACAAACGAAGTGTCTACGCAACGGGCTCGACGCGACTGTCAATATAAAGTCGATTAATATCAAGACAAAATATTTCACGGTGACCGAAAAAGTGTAAAATGCGACTAACTTTGTATGGGATGTATCTTTAAAATATTGCAAAAAAGTATCAACTGAAAACAGCGAAGCGAGCGCAGAACCACTACGGTGAGCTAATATGATCGAAAAGTATGCTAAAAGATGATCGATTTGAACAGAAACGACAAACTAAAAAATTTCAAACTGAGCTATAAAACGACAAATATTCTGTGTCTAAAGTAGGTGAAAACGCAAAAAAAATTGCAAACAGAATCCACATTGCGAAGTTTTTGAAGTGCAACAGGTCCGATCTACACAAACGAGGTGTCTACGCAACGGGCTCTACGCGACGGTCAATATAAAGTCGGTTAATATCAAGACAAAATATTTCACGGTGACCGAAAAAGTGTAAAATGCGACTAACTTTGTATGGGATGTATCTTTTAAAATATCTTAAAAAAGTACCTACTCGAACAGCGGAGCGAGCGCAGAAACACAACGGTGAACTAATATGATCGAAAAGTATGCTAAAAGATGATTGATTTGAACAGAAACGACAAACTAAAACATTTCAAACTGAGCTTGAAAACGACAAATATTCAGTGTCTAAAGTAGATGAAATCGCAAAAATGATTGCAAACAGAATCCATATTGTGATGTTTTTGAAGTGCAACAGGTCCGATCTCCACAAACGAGGTGTCTACGCAACGGGCTCGACGCGACTGTCAAAATAAAGTCGGTTAATATCAAGACAAAATATTTCACGGTGACCGAAAAAGTGTAAAATGCGACAAACTTTGTATGGGATGTATCTTTTAAAATATCGCAAAAAAGTACCTACTAGAACAGCGGAGCGAGCGCAAGACCACTACGGTGAGCTAATATGATCGAAAAGTATGCTAAAAGATGATTGATTTGAACAGAAACGACAAACTAAAACATTTCAAACTGAGCTTTAAAACGACAAATATTCAGTGTCTAAAGTAGGTAAAATCGCAAAAATGATTGCAAACAGAATCCATATTGCGATGTTTTTGAAGTGCAACAGGTCCGATCTCCACAAACGAGGTGTCTACGCAACGGGCTCGACGCGACTGACAATATAAAGTCGGTTAATATCAAGACAAAAAATTTCACGGTGACCGAAAAAGTGTAAAATGCGACTAACTTTGTATGGGATGTATCTTTAAAAATATACTTGGAATATACCTTTTTGAACAACGAAGCGAGCGCAGAACCACTACGGTGAACTAATATGATCGAAAAGTATGCTAAAAGATGATCAATTTGAAGAGAAACGACAAACTAAAACATTTCAAACTGAGCTTGAAAACGACAAATATTTAGTGTCTAAAGAAGGTGAAATCGCAAAAATGATTGCAAACAGAATCCACTTTGCGATGTTTTTTAAAGTGCAACAGGTCTGATTTACACAAACGAGGTGTCTACGCAACGGGCTCGACGCGACTGTCAATATAAAGTCGGTTAATATCAAGACAAAATATTTCACGGTGACCGAAAAAGTGTAAAATGCGACTAACTTTGTATGGGATGTATCTTTAAAATATTGCAAAAAAGTATCAACTGAAAACAGCGAAGCGAGCGCAGAACCACTACGGTGAGCTACAATGATCGAAAAAAATGCTAAAAGATGATCGATTTGAACAGAAACGACAAACTAAAAAATTTCAAACTGAGCTATAAAACGACAAATATTCTGTGTCTAAAGTAGGTGAAAACGCAGAAAAAATTGCAAACAGAATCAACATTGCGAAGTTTTTGAAGTGCAACAGGTCCGATCTACACAAACGAGGTGTCTACGCAACGGGCTCGACGCGACTGTCAATATAAAGTCGGTTAATATCAAGACAAAATATTTCACGGTGACCGAAAAAGTGTAAAATGCGACAAACTTTGTATGGGATGTATCTTTTAAAATATCGCAAAAAAGTACCTACTAGAACAGCGGAGCGAGCGCAAGACCACTACGGTGAGCTAATATGATCGAAAAGTATGCTAAAAGATGATTGATTTGAACAGAAACGACAAACTAAAACATTTCAAACTGAGCTTTAAAACGACAAATATTCAGTGTCTAAAGTAGGTAAAATCGCAAAAATGATTGCAAACAGAATCCATATTGCGATGTTTTTGAAGTGCAACAGGTCCGATCTCCACAAACGAGGTGTCTACGCAACGGGCTCGACGCGACTGACAATATAAAGTCGGTTAATATCAAGACAAAAAATTTCACGGTGACCGAAAAAGTGTAAAATGCGACTAACTTTGTATGGGATGTATCTTTAAAAATATACTTGGAATATACCTTTTTGAACAACGAAGCGAGCGCAGAACCACTACGGTGAACTAATATGATCGAAAAGTATGCTAAAATATGATCAATTTGAAGAGAAACGACAAACTAAAACATTTCAAACTGAGCTTGAAAACGACAAATATTTAGTGTCTTAAGAAGGTGAAATCGCAAAAATGATTGCAAACAGAATCCACTTTGCGATGTTTTTTAAAGTGCAACAGGTCCGATTTACACAAACGAGGTGTCTACGCAACGGGCTCGACGCGACTGTCAATATAAAGTCGGTTAATATCAAGACAAAATATTTCACGGTGACCGAAAAAGTGTAAAATGCGACTAACTTTGTATGGGATGTATCTTTAAAATATTGCAAAAAAGTATCAACTGAAAACAGCGAAGCGAGCGCAGAACCACTACGGTGAGCTACAATGATCGAAAAAAATGCTAAAAGATGATCGATTTGAACAGAAACGACAAACTAAAAAATTTCAAACTGAGCTATAAAACGACAAATATTCTGTGTCTAAAGTAGGTGAAAACGCAGAAAAAATTGCAAACAGAATCAACATTGCGAAGTTTTTGAAGTGCAACAGGTCCGATCTACACAAACGAGGTGTCTACGCAACGGGCTCGACGCGACTGTCAATATAAAGTCGGTTAATATCAAGACAAAATATTTCACGGTGACCGAAAAAGTGTAAAATGCGACTAACTTTGTATGGGATGTATCTTTAAAATATCGCCAAAAAGTATCAACTGAAAAAAGCGAAGCGAGCGCAGAACCACTACGGTGAGCTAATATGATCGAAAAGTATGCTTAAAGATGATCGATTTGAACAGAAACGACAAACTAAATCATTTCAAATTGAGCTTGAAAACGACAAATATTCAGTGTCTAAAGTAGATGAAATCGCAAAAATGATTGCAAACAGAATCCACATTGCGATGTTTTTGAAGTGCCACAGGTCCGATTTACACAAACGAGGTGTCTACGCAACGGGCTTTACGCGACGGTCAATATAAAGTCGGTTAATATCAAGACAAAATATTTCACGGTGACCGAAAAAGTGTAAAATGCGACTAACTTTGTATGGGATGTATCTTTTAAAATATCGCAAAAAGTACCTACTAGAACAGCGGAGCGAGCGCAGAACCACTTTTGTGAGCTAATATGATCGAAAAGTATGCTAAAAGATAGTCGATTTGAACAGAAACGACAGACTAAATCATTTCAAACTGAGCATGAAAACGACAAATATTCAGTGTGTAAAATAGGTGAAAACGCAAAAAAAAATGGAAACAGAATCCATATTGCGAATTTTTTGAAGTGAAACAGGTCTGATCTACACAAGCGAGGAGTCCACTCAACGGGCTCGACGCGACTGTAAATATAAAGTCGGTTAATATCAAGACAAAATATTTCACGGTGACCGAAAAAGTGTAAAATGCGACTAACTTTGTATGGGATGTATCTTTTAAAATATCGCAAAAAAGTACCTACTAGAACAGCGGAGCGAGCGCAGAACCACTACGGTGAGCTAATATGATCGAAAAGTATGCTTAAAGATGATCGATTTGAACAGAAACGACAAACTAAATCATTTCAAACTGAGCTTGAAAACGACAAATATTCAGTGTCTAAAGTAGATGAAATCGCAAAAATGATTGCAAACAGAATCCATATTGCGAAGTTTTTGAAGTGCAACAGGTCCGGTCTACACAAACGAGGTGTCTACGCAACGGGCTTTACGCGACGGTCAATATAAAGTCGGTTAATATCAAGACAAAATATTTCACGGTGACCGAAAAAGTGTAAAATGCGACTAACTTTGTATGGGATGTATCTTTTAAAATATCGCAAAAAAGTACCTACTAGAACAGCGGAGCGAGCGCAGAACCACTTTTGTGAGCTAATATGATCGAAAAGTATGCTAAAAGATGATCGATTTGAACAGAAACGACAGACTAAATCATTTCAAACTGAGCATGAAAACGACAAATATTCAGTGTCTGAAGTAGGTGAAAACGCAAAAAAAAATGGAAACAGAATCCATATTGCGAATTTTTTTTTTGTATTTGTATTTGTATTTATTTATTTAACTTATACTATCATTACAGGATTTATCACCCAATGCGACAGTACAGCCATATGCTTATTTAATCACAAAGTATTACACAAAGTTTCTATTTAATTAATTATTATAACAAATTACCGCTAGTGCTACTCTGTTGAATTCACTCAGGGTACAAATAAACAGATCTAATCTATTGTTTATAATATTAAGAGTGCGGAGTGCGCGCGTCAAGGGCGACTCCTTGAGCAGGTTTGTTTTTGCCGACGGCACCTCCAGCAGCGGGGGGCGACGTCGGCGCCAAACGTATTTGTTAGGGACACAGAGCCCCAGCCGCTCCAACAAAGCTGCATTATGCAGCTTACCACGCAAAACTTTGTAAATATAAAGTGTAAGAGCAAATTCCCTTCGTTCTTTAAGCTCATTATATCCCACCATGCCTAGAATAAACAAGGTAGGATACATCAGAGGAAAGAACGGGTAGACACCGTACAGTTTTAAATAAAGATATCTGATAAATTTGTTTTGCACACGCTCCACCATAATACTATATTTAGCTTCATGTGGAGACCAGATTACTGCGTTGTGTTCCAACTGACTTCTAACTAAAGCATTATAAAGAGCTATAATTGCCTTAATGTTGAAAAAATTTTTCGCTCTACGTAGGACAAACCCTAAGTTTCGATAAGCTTTTTTACAAATTTTAATAACATGCTCCTTAAAAGTTAGTTCAACGTTAACTGTCACTCCTAGGTCTTTAACCTCAGCCACACGATCTAAGGGAATACTGTTAATGCTGTAAGCGTATTGCAGCGGAGTTCGAGAACGAGAGAAACTGATAACCACACATTTTGAGTTATTAAATTCCAAAAGGTTATCCTGACTCCATTTTGTCACCCTATCAATGTCGCCTTGCAATTTCATACAGTCATCTAAATTACTAACGGGGAGATAAAGCTTTAAATCGTCAGCGAATAGGAGGCATTTGGAATGCTGTACTACATTTGGCAAATCATTAATCATTAAAATGAATTCCAAAGGTCCGAGATTGCTTCCCTGACTCACCCCAGACAATGTCAGGTAGGGTTCCGAGCTATGATTGGCATATTCTACATATTGTCGTCTATCTCTCATGTAGCTACCAAAAAATCTCAGTAAATGCGGCGTAAAACCAAAGGCTGCTAATTTTCCGAGAAGAACGTCATTATCCACCAAATCGAAAGCTTTTTTAAAATCAAAATAAGCAGCATCAACCTGTCCCCCTGAATCTACTACGGGCAAGATGTCTGACACGTACGTAAGAAGATTACTGGTGGTACTTTTACCCGGGCGGAAACCATGTTGCGCATCCAATATTTGCGCACCTACTTGAGCAAGTATCGCTTTTTGGATGGTCGATTCAAATAATTTCGCTGGGGTAGATAGTACTGCTACCGGCCTGTATCCATCCACCGCCTGTCCGGCGTTACCTTTTGGAACAGGTACAACTCGCGTAATTTTCCATTTCTCTGGGAATACCGCCAAGCTTAAACTAAGGTTGAAAATATGTAACAGCGGGCTAGCTAGTACAGCTCGACAGTCCTTAAAGATGTAAGGTGGAATGCCGTCTGGCCCCATGGATTTTGTGGGCTTGAGTTTTCGAAGGGCATGTTGTACCTCATCTAGATGTAGTCGCTCTAGATGAACCCGTGCTCCTTCGTTTATGCCCCCCAACAGATCTACCGCTGTATTTACATTGAGTTCGGCCCTTTGTGTGCTGTAAACCGATTGAAAATATTCTGCAAACTCCTTCGCGCATTCATCATCAGCAAGTTCTTTCCCATCTTTCAATATTTTTCTTGGTGCACGGCTAGTTTTACTCGACTTTATATAATGCCAAAACGACTTAGGGTTTTCGAGAAACTGACATTGAAGACGCTCTTGAAACTGTTTATAAGCTTTTCCTATCTGCTTTTTAACATCTGACCTACATTTAGCAAATGCCGAATAGTCACTACTAGCCCCGCTCGATTTGTACCTCTTATGAAGAACTGATTTTAATTTAATGTCACGAATTATTTCCTTCGTATACCACTCAGGGTAATTGTACTTCGAGTTTACACAACTTCGTTTTTTCATTGGTACGCAGTCATCAATAATGCCGTTAATAACATCATAGAAAAAGTTTAAACTTCCATCTAAATCTAAATTATAAATTGGGGTCCAGTCAATGGCGCCTATTCTAGAGTAAAGTGTGAAAAAATCTGCCTTATTAAAATTCCATCGCAATTTTTCGTTCCTTTCTTTATTAGGTAGCGAGGTAAATGATAAAACTGGTTGTGTCGCCTTATCATAATGCATCAGCTGGCCTTCGCGTAGGCATATTGACACTTCCAGCGCAGGATGATTCCTATCCGCACTTACCAACGGTGAGTCAGCTGCGCGCACACTCACGCACTCGTCCCCAGATAACGCATATAAAACCAAATCAAGAGTACGATTTAAGTAGTTACCTATTTTATTACCCTGAGTAAATCCACAGTATGACATTAAGTATTCATAGTAATTAGTCACACATGAAGAACTAGAGTATAAATTAAAATCACCTATAACAATTATTTCACTGTAGCGGCTACAGAAATCCTCAATTATTTTAAATAATAACATGTATTCATTGTCGCTGCTACTTGGCGGAATGTAAACAACGCAACATAGAAACAAAAATCTATGACTGTGATAGACCGTCGCACAAACCAGTTCGAACACTCGCTCGTCAATGTTGACGTCACGCGGCACCGGTACTCGTCGCAGTTGCAGTCGCGGTGGGGCCACGAGACACGCGCCGCCTTGTTTACGCCCATCCATACGATCGCTCCTCAAAATAGTATAATTAGGTGGAACTAATTCTGCATCGTGTATAGATGGGTTGCAGCCTGTTTCTGTGATGGCAAGGAGATCTGATGATGATGACGCCACACTAGTGTAAAATTCTTCTAATTTAGTGCGGAGACCTGCTACGTTCTGGTAGGTGATTTCAATTTGTTTAGGGTAATTGTTTACTGGCTTGTTTGCGAAACCAAATCCATTCACAAAATTCTATATTTACTGCCCAGTTTTCCGGTTGACATAAGGTGTCATATTTGCTTTCTGGGACACCTATGATGAAAGATGAATAATCCCTTTCAGTTTTATGTTTTATTTTGTCCACCATAACAGAGATGTCATTACCACATACATTCCTAACATGTTTTTCTATACTTTCCGGCGTTGTTTCCTTTTGCAATCGCCAAACGTGTAAATACTTTTTCTTTTCCATTCCTCTTATATCAGACAGACTAGTGTTTCCTCCTTTTCTCACTTCACTATTCCGATTGCGATACTTATTCTTTCTAGTAACTACTTCTGACCACTCTTCTTTGTTTTCCTTGGCACTACTGCCTTGTGAAATTGTTACATTTTCAACGGTATTATTTAATTCTACAGTATTTGTTTCCTTAGACTTTCTACTACTCCCTGATGCACACGCCGGTTTCGTAGCCACACATTCATCATTCGAGGCGACTTCGATACTTTTTTGTTGATTTACTTGCACAGTCTTTGCGTAAGATACTGTTTGCCGTTCAGCTCTTTGGATAGGTTTCATCGTATCCTTTATCAAAACCTGATTTCTCTCTATCAAAGCCTTAACTTGTGATTCTAAGCTTTCAACTTTATCGGCTTTTTCTTTCACTACCTTCAATGTTTCCTTTAATTCATGCAGCTCAGTTTCAGTTTTATAAAATCTATTTAGAAGTAAAGAATATTCTCTTACTTGGTTATCCATTCTCATTTTCATCTCTGCACGTAACTCTTGAAGCTCCTGTAGAATTCTACTCTCGTTATCCAATATCGACACTTCATTAGGATTCTGTCGAGTGCCACGGTTAGTATTTACATAACTGCCCGGCGTGAATGTTTTGTTCATGATAGGGATTCCGCGAACAGGTGTATCCGAATTGTCCCGTTTGGGCATAATGCGCACACAGTCCGGGCATACCCATTTAATCCTATCCTCTGGGATCAGCTCCTCGAACTTTTCCACTGTCCAGCCAAGGCACTTCAGATGGTATAACTTCTTGCAAGGTTCAAGTGAGCACTCCATATACGAAATGTCGAAGATTCCTCCCTCGCATCCTCCACATTTTGTTCCCATAGTAATTTTTAGTATACTTTATTTTTATATAATAATTACGCGCACGTTATCAGTTTACGTCCGACCTTAACGACGTTCGGCGGGTAAAGTTTGAAGTGAAACAGGTCTGATCTACACAAGCGAGGAGTCCACGCAACGGGCTCGACGCGACTGTCAATATAAAGTCGGTTAATATCAAGACAAAATATTTCACGGTGACCGAAAAAGTGTAAAATGCGACTAACTTTGTATGGGATGTATCTTTAAAATATCGCCAAAAAGTATCAACTGAAAACAGCGAAGCGAGCGCAGAACCACTACGGTGAACTAATATGATCGAAAAGTATGCTAAAAGATGATCGATTTGAACAGAAACGACAAACTAAAACATTTCAAACTGAGCTTGAAAACGACAAATATTCAGTGTCTAAAGTAGATGAAATCGCAAAAATGATTGCAAACAGAATCCACATTGCGATGTTTTTGAAGTGCAACAGGTCCGATCTACACAAACGAGGTGTCTACGCAACGGGCTCGACGCGACTGTTAATATAAAGTCGGTTAATATCAAGACAAAATATTTCACGGTGACCAAAAAACTGTAAAATGCGACTAAATTTGTATGGGATGTATCTTTAAAATATCGCAAAAAAGTATCAACTGAAAACAGCGAAGCGAGCGCAGAACCACAACGGTGAGCTACAATGATCGAAAAAAATGCTAAAAGATGATCGATTTTAACAGAAACGACAAACTAAAAAATTTCAAACTGAGCTATAAAACGACAAATATTCAGTGTCTAAAGTAGATGAAAACGCAAAAATGATTGCAAACAGAATCCACATTGCGAAGTTTTTGAAGTGCAACAGGTCCGATCTCCACAAACGAGGTGTCTACGCAACGGGCTCGACGCGACTGTCAATATAAAGTCGGTTAATGTCAAGACAAAATATTTCACGGTGACCGAAAAAGTGTAAAATGCGACAAACTTTGTATGGGATGTATCTTTTAAAATATCGCAAAAAGTACCTACTAGAACAGCGGAGCGGGCGCAAAACCACTACGTTGAGCTAATACGATCGAAAAGTATGCTAAAAGATGATTGATTTGAACAGAAACGACAAACTAAAACATTTCAAACTGAGCTTTAAAACGACAAATATTCAGTGTCTAAAGTAGGTGAAATCGCAAAAATGATTGCAAACAGAGTCCATATTGCGATGTTTTTGAAGTGCAACAGGTCCGATCTCCACAAACGAGGTGTCTACGCAACGGGCTCGACGCGACTGTCAATATAAAGTCGGTTAATATCAAGACAAATTATTTCACGGTGACCGAAAAACTGTAAAATGCGACTAACTCTGTATGGGATGTATCTTTTAAAATATCGCAAAAGTGTATCTTTGAGAACAGCGGAGCGAGCGCAGAACCACTACGGTGAGCTAATATGATCAAAAAGTATGCTAAAAGATGATCGATTTGAACAGAAACGACAAACTAAAAAATTTCAAACTGAGCTTTATAACGAAAAATATTCAGTGTCTAAAGTAGGTGAAATTGCAAAAAAGATTGCAAACAGAATCCATATTGCGAATTTTTTTAAGTGCCACAGGTCCGATCTACACAAACGAGGTGTCTACGCAACGGGCTCGACGCGACTGTCAATATAAAGTCGGTTAATATCAAGACAAAATATTTCACGGTGACCGAAAAACTGTAAAATGCGACTAACTCTGTATGGGATGTATCTTTTAAAATATCGCAAAAGTGTATCTTTGAGAACAGCGGAGCGAGCGCAGAACCACTACGGTGAGCTAATATGATCAAAAAGTATGCTAAAAGATGATCGATTTGAACAGAAACGACAAACTAAAAAATTTCAAACTGAGCTTTATAACGACAAATATTCAGTGTCTAAAGTAGGTGAAATTGCAAAAAAGATTGCAAACAGAATCCATATTGCGAATTTTTTGAAGTGCCACAGGTCCGATCTACACAAACGAGGTGTCTACGCAACGGGCTCGACGCGACTGTCAATATAAAGTCGGTTAATATCAAGACAAAATATTTCACGGTGACCGAAAAAGTGTAAAATGCGACTACCTTTGTATGGGATGTATCTTTAAAATATCGCCAAAAAGTATCAACTGAAAACAGCGAAGCGAGCGCAGAACCACTACGGTGAGCTAAAATGATCGAAAAGTATACTAAAAGATGATCGATTTGAACAGAAACGACAAACTAAAACATTTCAAACTGAGCTTGAAAACGACAAATATTCAGTGTCTAAAGTAGATGAAATCGCAAAAATGATTGCAAACAGAATCCATATTGCGAAGTTTTTAAAGTGCAACAGGTCCGATCTACACAAACGAGGTGTCTACGCAACGGGCTTTACGCGACGGTCAATATAAAGTCGGTTAATATCAAGACAAAATATTTCACGGTGACCGAAAAAGTGTAAAATGCGACTAACTTTGTATGGGATGTATCTTTTAAAATATCGCAAAAAGTACCTACTAGAACAGCGGAGCGAGCGCAGAACCACTTTTGTGAGCTAATATGATCGAAAAGTATGCTAAAAGATGATCGATTTGAACAGAAACGACAGACTAAATCATTTCAAACTGAGCATGAAAACGACAAATATTCAGTGTGTAAAATAGGTGAAAACGCAAAAAAAAATGGAAACAGAATCCATATTGCGAATTTTTTGAAGTGAAACAGGTCTGATCTACACAAGCGAGGAGTCCACTCAACGGGCTCGACGCGACTGTAAATATAAAGTCGGTTAATATCAAGACAAAATATTTCACGGTGACCGAAAAAGTGTAAAATGCGACTAACTTTGTATGGGATGTATCTTTTAAAATATCGCAAAAAAGTACCTACTAGAACAGCGGAGCGAGCGCAGAACCACTACGGTGAGCTAATATGATCGAAAAGTATGCTTAAAGATGATCGATTTGAACAGGAACGACAAATTAAAACATTTCAAACTGAGCTTTAAAACGACAAATATTCAGTGTCTAAAGTAGGTGAAATCGCAAAAATGATTGCAAACAGAGTCCATATTGCGATGTTTTTGAAGTGCAACAGGTCCGATCTCCACAAACGAGGTGTCTACGCAACGGGCTCGACGCGACTGTCAATATAAAGTCGGTTAATATCAAGACAAATTATTTCACGGTGACCGAAAAACTGTAAAATGCGACTAACTCTGTATGGGATGTATCTTTTAAAATATCGCAAAAGTGTATCTTTGAGAACAGCGGAGCGAGCGCAGAACCACTACGGTGAGCTAATATGATCAAAAAGTATGCTAAAAGATGATCGATTTGAACAGAAACGACAAACTAAAAAATTTCAAACTGAGCTTTATAACGACAAATATTCAGTGTCTAAAGTAGGTGAAATTGCAAAAAAGATTGCAAACAGAATCCATATTGCGAATTTTTTGAAGTGCCGCAGGTCCGATCTACACAAACGAGGTGTCTACGCAACGGGCTCGACGCGACTGTCAATATAAAGTCGGTTAATATCAAGACAAAATATTTCACGGTGACCGAAAAAGTGTAAAATGCGACTACCTTTGTATGGGATGTATCTTTAAAATATCGCCAAAAAGTATCAACTGAAAACAGCGAAGCGAGCGCAGAACCACTACGGTGAGCTAAAATGATCGAAAAGTATACTAAAAGATGATCGATTTGAACAGAAACGACAAACTAAAACATTTCAAACTGAGCTTGAAAACGACAAATATTCAGTGTCTAAAGTAGATGAAAACGCAAAAATGATTGCAAGCAGAATCCATATTGCGATGTTTTTGAAGTGCAACAGGTCCGATCTCCACAAACGAGGTGTCTACGCAACGGGCTCGACGCGACTGTCAATATAAAGTCGGTTAATATCAAGACAAAATATTTCACGGTGACCGAAAAAGTGTAAAATGCGACTAACTTTGTATGGGATGTATCTTTAAAATATTGCAAAAAAGTATCAACTGAAAACAGCGGAGCGAGCGCAGAACCACAACGGTGAGCTACAATGATCGAAAAGTATGCTAAAAGATGATCGATTTGAACAGAAACGACAAACTAAAAAATTTCAAACTGAGCTATAAAACGACAAATATTCAGTGTCTAAAGTAGGTGAAAACGCAAAAAAAATTGCAAACAGAATCCACATTGCGAAGTTTTTGAAGTGCAACAGGTCCGATCTACACAAACGAGGTGTCTACGCAACGGGCTCTACGCGACTGTCAATATAAAGTCGGTTAATATCAAGACAAAATATTTCACGGTGACCGAAAAAGTGTAAAATGCGACTAACTTTGTATGGGATGTATCTTTTAAAATATCTTAAAAAAGTACCTACTCGAACAGCGAAGCGAGCGCAGAAACACTACGGTGAACTTATATGATCGAAAAGTATGCTAAAAGATGATTGATTTGAACAGAAACGACAAACTGAAACATTTCAAACTGAGCTTGAAAACGACAAATATTCAGTGTCTAAAGTAGATAAAATCGCAAAAATGATTGCAAACAGAATCCATATTGCGATGTTTTTGAAGTGCAACAGGTCCGATCTCCACAAACGAGGTGTCTACGCAACGGGCTCGACGCGACTGTCAATATAAAGTCGGTTAATGTCAAGACAAAATATTTCACGGTGACCGAAAAAGTGTAAAATGCGACAAACTTTGTATGGGATGTATCTTTTAAAATATCGCAAAAAGTACCTACTAGAACAGCGGAGCGGGCGCAAAACCACTACGTTGAGCTAATATGATCGAAAAGTATGCTAAAAGATGATTGATTTGAACAGAAACGACAAACTAAAACATTTCAAACTGAGCTTTAAAACGACAAATATTCAGTGTCTAAAGTAGGTGAAATCGCAAAAATGATTGCAAACAGAGTCCATATTGCGATGTTTTTGAAGTGCAACAGGTCCGATCTCCACAAACGAGGTGTCTACGCAACGGGCTCGACGCGACTGTCAATATAAAAAAGGTTAATATCAAGACAAATTATTTCACGGTGACCGAAAAACTGTAAAATGCGACTAACTCTGTATGGGATGTATCTTTTAAAATATCGCAAAAGTGTATCTTTGAGAACAGCGGAGCGAGCGCAGAACCACTACGGTGAGCTAATATGATCAAAAAGTATGCTAAAAGATGATCGATTTGAACAGAAACGACAAACTAAAAAATTTCAAACTGAGCTTTATAACGACAAATATTCAGTGTCTAAAGTAGGTGAAATTGCAAAAAAGATTGCAAACAGAATCCATATTGCGAATTTTTTGAAGTGCCACAGGTCCGATCTACACAAACGAGGTGTCTACGCAACGGGCTCGACGCGACTGTCAATATAAAGTCGGTTAATATCAAGACAAAATATTTCACGGTGACCGAAAAACTGTAAAATGCGACTAACTCTGTATGGGATGTATCTTTTAAAATATCGCAAAAGTGTGTCTTTGAGAACAGCGGAGCGAGCGCAGAACCACTACGGTGAGCTAATATGATCAAAAAGTATGCTAAAAGATGATCGATTTGAACAGAAACGACAAACTAAAAAATTTCAAACTGAGCTTTATAACGACAAATATTCAGTGTCTAAAGTAGGTGAAATTGCAAAAAAGATTGCAAACAGAATCCATATTGCGAATTTTTTGAAGTGCCACAGGTCCGATCTACACAAACGAAGTGTCTACGCAACGGGCTCGACGCGACTGTCAATATAAAGTCGGTTAATATCAAGACAAAATATTTCACGGTGACCGAAAAAGTGTAAAATGCGACTAACTTTGTATGGGATGTATCTTTAAAATATTGCAAAAAAGTATCAACTGAAAACAGCGAAGCGAGCGCAGAACCACAACGGTGAGCTACAATGATCGAAAAGTATGCTAAAAGATGATCGATTTGAACAGAAACGACAAACTAAAAAATTTCAAACTGAGCTATAAAACGACAAATATTCAGTGTCTAAAGTAGGTGAAAACGCAAAAAAAATTGCAAACAGAATCCACATTGCGAAGTTTTTGGAGTGCAACAGGTCCGATCTACACAAACGAGGTGTCTACGCAACGGGCTCTACGCGACGGTCAATATAAAGTCGGTTAATATCAAGACAAAATATTTCACGGTGACCGAAAAAGTGTAAAATGCGACTAACTTTGTATGGGATGTATCTTTTAAAATATCTTAAAAAAGTACCTACTCGAAAAGCGAAGCGAGCGCAGAAACACTACGGTGAACTTATATGATCGAAAAGTATGCTAAAAGATGATTGATTTGAACAGAAACGACAAACTGAAACATTTCAAACTGAGCTTGAAAACGACAAATATTCAGTGTCTATAGTAGATAAAATCGCAAAAATGATTGCAAACAGAATCCATATTGCGAATTTTTTGAAGTGCCACAGGTCCGATCTACACAAACGAGGTGTCTACGCAACGGGCTCGACGCGACTGTCAATATAAAGTCGGTTAATATCAAGACAAAATATTTCACGGTGACCGAAAAAGTGTAAAATGCGACTACCTTTGTATGGGATGTATCTTTAAAATATCGCCAAAAAGTATCAACTGAAAACAGCGAAGCGAGCGCAGAACCACTACGGTGAGCTAAAATGATCGAAAAGTATACTAAAAGATGATCGATTTGAACAGAAACGACAAACTAAAACATTTCAAACTGAGCTTGAAAACGACAAATATTCAGTGTCTAAAGTAGATGAAATCGCAAAAATGATTGCAAACAGAATCCATATTGCGAAGTTTTTAAAGTGCAACAGGTCCGATCTACACAAACGAGGTGTCTACGCAACGGGCTTTACGCGACGGTCAATATAAAGTCGGTTAATATCAAGACAAAATATTTCACGGTGACCGAAAAAGTGTAAAATGCGACTAACTTTGTATGGGATGTATCTTTTAAAATATCGCAAAAAGTACCTACTAGAACAGCGGAGCGAGCGCAGAACCACTTTTGTGAGCTAATATGATCAAAAAGTATGCTAAAAGATAGTCGATTTGAACAGAAACGACAGACTAAATCATTTCAAACTGAGCATGAAAACGACAAATATTCAGTGTGTAAAATAGGTGAAAACGCAAAAAAAAATGGAAACAGAATCCATATTGCGAATTTTTTGAAGTGAAACAGGTCTGATCTACACAAGCGAGGAGTCCACTCAACGGGCTCGACGCGACTGTAAATATAAAGTCGGTTAATATCAAGACAAAATATTTCACGGTGACCGAAAAAGTGTAAAATGCGACTAACTTTGTATGGGATGTATCTTTTAAAATATCGCAAAAAAGTACCTATTAGAACAGCGGAGCGAGCGCAGAACCACTACGGTGAGCTAATATGATCAAAAAGTATGCTTAAAGATGATCGATTTGAACAGAAACGACAAACTAAAACATTTCAAACCGAGCTTGAAAACGACATCCGATCTCCACAAACGAGGTGTCTACGCAACGGGCTCGAAGCGACTGTCAATATAAAGTCGGTTAATATCAAGACAAAATATTTCACGGTGACCGAAAAAGTGTAAAATGCGACTAACTTTGTATGGGATGTATCTTTAAAATATTGCAAAAAAGTATCAACTGAAAACAGCGAAGCGAGCGCAGAACCACAACGGTGAGCTACAATGATCGAAAAGTATGCTAAAAGATGATCAATTTGAACAGAAACGACAAACTAAAAAATTTCAAACTGAGCTATAAAACGACAAATATTCAGTGTCTAAAGTAGGTGAAAACGCAAAAATGATTGCAAACAGAATCCACATAGCGATGTTTTTGAAGTGCAACAGGTCCGATCTACTCAAACGAGGTGTCTACGCAACGGGCTCGACGCGACTGTCAATATAAAGTCGGTTAATATCAAGACAAAATATTTCACGGTGACCGAAAAAGTGTAAAATGCGACTAACTTTGTATGGGATGTATCTTTTAAAATATCGCAAAAAAGTACCTACTAGAACAGCGGAGCGAGCGCAGAACCACTACGGTGAGCTAATATGATCGAAAAGTATGCTAAAAGATGATCGATTTGAACAGAAACGACAAACTAAAACATTTCAAACTGAGCTTTAAAACGACAAATATTCAGTGTCTATAGTAGGTGAAATCGCAAAAATGATTGCAAACAGAATCCATATTGCGATGTTTTTGAAGTGCAACAGGTCCGATCTCCACAAACGAGGTGTCTACGCAACGGGCTCGACGCGACTGTCAATATAAATTCGGTTAATATCAAGACAAAATATTTCACGGTGACCGAAAAAGTGTAAAATGCGACTAACTTTGTATGGGATGTATCTTTTAAAATATCGCAAAAGTGTACCTTTGAGAACAGCGGAGCGAGCGCAGAACCACTACGGTGAGCTAATATGATCGAAAAGTATGCTAAAAGATGATCGATTTGAACAGAAACGACAAACTAAAAAATTTCAATTTCAGCTTTATAACGACAAATATTCAGTGTCTAAAGTAGATGAAATCGCAAAAATGATTGCAAACAGAATCCATATTGCGATGTTTTTGAAGTGCAACAGGTCCGATCTACACAAACGAGGTGTCTACGCAACGGGCTCGACGCGACGGTCAATATAAAGTCGGTTAATATAAAGACAAAATATTTCACGGTGACCGTAAAAGTGTAAAATGCGACTAACTTTGTATGGGATGTATCTTTTAAAATATCGCAAAAAAAGTACCTACTAGAACAGCGCAGCGAGTGCAGAACCACTACGGTAAGCTAATATGATCGAAAAGTATGCTAAAAGATGATCGATTTGAACAAAAACGACAAACTAAATCATTTCAAACTGAGCATGAAAACGACAAATATTCAGTGTCTAAAGTAGGTGAAAACGCAAAAAAAATTAAAACAGAATCCATATTGCGAATTTTCTGAAGTGCAACAGGTCTGATCTACACAAGCGAGGAGTCCACGCAACGGGCTCGACGCGACTGTCAATATAAAGTCGGTTAATATCAAGACAAAATATTTCACGGTGACCGAAAAAGTGTTAAGTGCGACTAACTTTGTATGGGATGTATCTTTTAAAATATCGCAAAAAAGTACCTACTAGAACAGCGGAGCGAGCGCAGAACCACTACGGTGAACTAATATGATCGAAAAGTATGCTAAAAGATGATCGATTTGAACAGAAACGACAAACTAAAAAATTTCAAACTGAGCTATAAAACGACAAATAATCAGTGTCTAAAGTAGGTGAAAACGCAAAAAAAATGCAAACAGAATCCACATTGCGATGTTTAGAAAATGCAACAGGTCCGATCTAAACAAACGAGGTGTCTACGCAACGGGCTCTACGCGACGGTCAATATAAAGTCGGTTAATATCAAGACAAAATATTTCACGGTGACCGAAAAAGTGTTAAATGCGACTAACTTTGTATGGGTTGTATCTTTAAAACTATAGCAGGAATATACCTTCTTGAACAGCGGAGCGATCGCAGAACCACTAAAGTGAACTGATATGATCGAAAAGTATGCTAAAAGATGATCGATTTGAACAGAAACGACAAACTAAAACATTTCAAACTGAGCATGAAAACGACAATTATTCAGTGTCTAAAGTAGGTGAAATCGCAAAAATGATTGCAAGCAGAATCCATATTGCGAAGTTTTTGAAGTGCAACAGGTCCGATCTACACAAATGAGGTGTCTACGCAACGGGCTCGACGCGACGGTCAATTTAAAGTCGGTTAATATCAAGACAAAATATTTCACGGTGACCGAAAAAGTGTAAAATGCGACTAACTTTGTATGGGATGTATCTTTTAAAATATCGCAAAAAAAGTAACTACTCGAATAGCGGAGCGAGCGCAAAACCACTACGGTGAGCTGATATGATCGAAAAGTATGCTTAAAGATGATCGATTTGAACAGAAACGACAAACTAAAACATTTCAAACTGAGCTTGAAAACGACAAATATTTAGTGTCTAAAGAATGTGAAATCGCAAAAATGATTGCAAACAGAATCCATATTGCGATGTTTTTGAAGTGCAACAGGTCCGATCTCCACAAACGAGGTGTCTACGCAACGGGCTCGACGCGACTGTCGATATAAAGTCGGTTAAAATCAAGACAAAATATTTCACGGTGACCGAAAAAGTGTAAAATGCGACTAACTTTGTATGGGATGTATCTTTAAAATATCGCAAAAAAGTATCAACTGAAAACAGCGAAGCGAGCGCAGAACCACTACGGTGAGCTAATATGATCGAAAAGTATGCTAAAAGATGATCGATTTGAACAGAAACGACAAACTAAAACATTTCAAACTGAGCTTGAAAACGACAAATATTCAGTGTCTAAAGTAGGTGAAATCGCAAAAATGATTGCAAACAGAATCCAAATTGCGAAGTTATTGAAGTGCAACAGGTCCGATCTACACAAACGAGGTGTCTACGCAACGGGCTTTACGCGACGGTCAATATAAAGTCGGTTAATATCAAGACAAAATATTTCACGGTGACCGAAAAAGTGTAAAATGCGACTAACTTTGTATGGGATGTATCTTTTAAAATATCGCAAAAAAGTACCTACTAGAACAGCGGAGCGAGCGCAGAACCACTACGGTGAGCTAATATGATCGAAAAGTATGCTAAAAGATCATCGATTTGAACAGAAACTACAAACTAAAACATTTCAAACTGAGCTTGATAACGACAAATATTCAGTGTCTAAAGTAGGTAAAATCGCAAAAATGATTGCAAACAGAATCCATATTGCGATGTTTTTGAAGTGCAACTGGTCTGATCTACACAAACGAGGTGTCTACGCAACGGGCTCGACGCGACTGTCAATATAAAGTCGGTTAATATCAAGACAAAATATTTCACGGTGACCGAAAAAGTGTAAAATGCGACTAACTTTGTATGGGATGTATCTTTTAAAATATCGCAAAAAAGTACCTACTAGAACAGCGGAGCGAGCGCAGAACCACTACGGTGAGCTAATATGATCGAAAAGTATGCTAAAAGATGATCGATTTGAACAGAAACGACAAATTAAAACATTTCAAACTGAGCTTTATAACGACAAATATTCAGTGTCTAAAGTAGGTGAAATCATAAAAGTCATAAAAGTCATTTATTTATGCAAATAGGCCCATTGAGGACACTTTTACACGTCCCAATATAAACCCTACCACAGCTTCGGGACAATTTTGGGCTAGTGCTGAGAAGAAGCTGCGCAACAAACTTTGTCACTATTGTCAATGCCTCTTTTCAAAAGGTTTACAATGTTTGTAGTATTCATGCAAGTCCATACATTATTATCTTTCAAATAATCATCTACTTTATAATACCCTTTCGTCATAAGGGTTTCTTTAATGACAGTTTTAAATTTATTGATCGGTAAGTTTACAATGTGTTCTGGTAGTTTATTAAAAAATTTAATACATTTCCCTATGAAAGAATTACCAACCTTTCGAAGCCTTAATTGTGGAATAGCAAGCTTATTTTTATTCCTTGTATTATAATTGTGTATATCACTTTTTTTCCTGAATGAATGTAAATTTTTGCGGACATACATTAAATTTTCATAAATATACTGAGAGGCTACAGTTAATATTCTAATTTCTTTAAACACCTCTCGTAGGGAATCTTGAGGTTTTAGATTATAAATAGCTCGCACGGCTCTTTTTTGTAATACAAAAATTGATTCTATATCAGCAGCCGAGCCCCACAGTAAACTACCGTAGGACATCAAGCTATGGAAATAACTAAAATAAACTAACCTAGCTGTTTCTATATCAGTCAAACGTCTAATCTTTCTTACAGCAAAAGCAGCTGAGCTTAGTTTCCGTGACAAGGCCTCTATTTGAGGACCCCATTGTAGTTTGGAGTCTAAAGTGATTCCCAAGAATGTTGTGGAGTCGATAATATCAAGCGATTTGTCTTTTATCTTAACCTGAGTTGATGCCTGTCGGACATTAGGCATAGTGAACTTTACACATTTAGTTTTACTTCCATTAAGAAGGAGATTGTTAATCGATCGATCATATTGGCTCACCGTAGTGGTTCTGCGCTCGCTCCGCTGTTCTAGTAGGTACTTTTTTGCGATATTTTAAAAGATACATCCCATACAAAGTTAGTCGCATTTTACACTTTTTCGGTCACCGTGAAATATTTTGTCTTGATATTAACCGACTTTATATTGACCGTCGCGTAAAGCCCGTTGCGTAGACACCTCGTTTGTGTAGATCGGACCTGTTGCACTTCAATAACTTCGCAATTTGGATTCTGTTTGCAATCATTTTTGCGATTTCCCCTACTTTAGACACTGAATATTTGTCGTTTTCAAGCTCAGTTTGAAATGTTTTAGTTTGTCGTTTCTGTTCAAATCGATCATCTTTTAGCATACTTTTCGATCATATTAGCTCACCGTAGTGGTTCTGCGCTCGCTTCGCTGTTTTCAGTTGATACTTTTTTGCGATATTTTAAAGATACATCCCATACAAAGTTAGTCGCATTTTACACTTTTTCGGTCACCGTGAAATATTTTGTCTTGATTTTAACCGACTTTATATCGACAGTCGCGTCGAGCCCGTTGCGTAGACACCTCGTTTGTGGAGATCGGACCTGTTGCACTTCAAAAACATCGCAATATGGATTCTGTTTGCAATCATTTTTGCGATTTCACATTCTTTAGACACTAAATATTTGTCGTTTTCAAGCTCAGTTTGAAATGTTTTAGTTTGTCGTTTCTGTTCAAATCGATCATCTTTAAGCATACTTTTCGATCATATCAGCTCACCGTAGTGGTTTTGCGCTCGCTCCGCTATTCGAGTAGTTACTTTTTTTGCGATATTTTAAAAGATACATCCCATACAAAGTTAGTCGCATTTTACACTTTTTCGGTCACCGTGAAATATTTTGTCTTGATATTAACCGACTTTAAATTGACCGTCGCGTCGAGCCCGTTGCGTAGACACCTCATTTGTGTAGATCGGACCTGTTGCACTTCAAAAACTTCGCAATATGGATTCTGCTTGCAATCATTTTTGCGATTTCACCTACTTTAGACACTGAATAATTGTCGTTTTCATGCTCAGTTTGAAATGTTTTAGTTTGTCGTTTCTGTTCAAATCGATCATCTTTTAGCATACTTTTCGATGATATCAGTTCACTTTAGTGGTTCTGCGATCGCTCCGCTGTTCAAGAAGGTATATTCCTGCTATAGTTTTAAAGATACAACCCATACAAAGTTAGTCGCATTTAACACTTTTTCGGTCACCGTGAAATATTTTGTCTTGATATTAACCGACTTTATATTGACCGTCGCGTAGAGCCCGTTGCGTAGACACCTCGTTTGTGTAGATCGGACCTGTTGCATTTTCTAAACATCGCAATGTGGATTCTGTTTGCATTTTTTTTGCGTTTTCACCTACTTTAGACACTGATTATTTGTCGTTTTATAGCTCAGTTTGAAATTTTTTAGTTTGTCGTTCAAATCGATCATCTTTTAGCATACTTTTCGATCATATTAGTTCACCGTAGTGGTTCTGCGCTCGCTCCGCTGTTCTAGTAGGTACTTTTTTGCGATATTTTAAAAGATACATCCCATACAAAGTTAGTCGCACTTAACACTTTTTCGGTCACCGTGAAATATTTTGTCTTGATATTAACCGACTTTATATTGACAGTCGCGTCGAGCCCGTTGCGTAGACACCTCGTTTGTGTAGATCAGACCAGTTGCACTTCAAAAACATCGCAATATGGATTCTGTTTGCAATCATTTTTGCGATTTTACCTACTTTAGACACTGAATATTTGTCGTTATCAAGCTCAGTTTGAAATGTTTTAGTTTGTAGTTTCTGTTCAAATCGATGATCTTTTAGCATACTTTTCGATCATATTAGCTCACCGTAGTGGTTCTGCGCTCGCTCCGCTGTTCTAGTAGGTACTTTTTTGCGATATTTTAAAAGATACATCCCATACAAAGTTAGTCGCATTTTACACTTTTTCGGTCACCGTGAAATATTTTGTCTTGATATTAACCGACTTTATATTGACCGTCGCGTAAAGCCCGTTGCGTAGACACCTCGTTTGTGTAGATCGGACCTGTTGCACTTCAATAACTTCGCAATTTGGATTCTGTTTGCAATCATTTTTGCGATTTCACCTACTTTAGACACTGAATATTTGTCGTTTTCAAGCTCAGTTTGAAATGTTTTAGTTTGTCGTTTCTGTTCAAATCGATCATCTTTTAGCATACTTTTCGTTCATATTAGCTCACCGTAGTGGTTCTGCGCTCGCTTCGCTGTTTTCAGTTGATACTTTTTTGCGATATTTTAAAGATACATCCCATACAAAGTTAGTCGCATTTTACACTTTTTCGGTCACCGTGAAATATTTTGTCTTGATTTTAACCGACTTTATATCGACAGTCGCGTCGAGCCCGTTGCGTAGACACCTCGTTTGTGGAGATCGGACCTGTTGCACTTCAAAAACATCGCAATATGGATTCTGTTTGCAATCATTTTTGCGATTTCACATTCTTTAGACACTAAATATTTGTCGTTTTCAAGCTCAGTTTGAAATGTTTTAGTTTGTCGTTTCTGTTCAAATCGATCATCTTTAAGCATACTTTTCGATCATATCAGCTCACCGTAGTGGTTTTGCGCTCGCTCCGCTATTCGAGTAGTTACTTTTTTTGCGATATTTTAAAAGATACATCCCATACAAAGTTAGTCGCATTTTACACTTTTTCGGTCACCGTGAAATATTTTGTCTTGATATTAACCGACTTTAAATTGACCGTCGCGTCGAGCCCGTTGCGTAGACACCTCATTTGTGTAGATCGGACCTGTTGCACTTCAAAAACTTCGCAATATGGATTCTGCTTGCAATCATTTTTGCGATTTCACCTACTTTAGACACTGAATAATTGTCGTTTTCATGCTCAGTTTGAAATGTTTTAGTTTGTCGTTTCTGTTCAAATCGATCATCTTTTAGCATACTTTTCGATGATATCAGTTCACTTTAGTGGTTCTGCGATCGCTCCGCTGTTCAAGAAGGTATATTCCTGCTATAGTTTTAAAGATACAACCCATACAAAGTTAGTCGCATTTAACACTTTTTCGGTCACCGTGAAATATTTTGTCTTGATATTAACCGACTTTATATTGACCGTCGCGTAGAGCCCGTTGCGTAGACACCTCGTTTGTGTAGATCGGACCTGTTGCATTTTCTAAACATCGCAATGTGGATTCTGTTTGCATTTTTTTTGCGTTTTCACCTACTTTAGACACTGAATATTTGTCGTTTTAAAGCTCAGTTTGAAATTTTTTAGTTTGTCGTTTCTGTTCAAATCGATCATCTTTTAGCATACTTTTCGATCATATTAGTTCACCGTAGTGGTTCTGCGCTCGCTCCGCTGTTCTAGTAGGTACTTTTTTGCGATATTTTAAAAGATACATCCCATACAAAGTTAGTCGCACTTAACACTTTTTCGGTCACCGTGAAATATTTTGTCTTGATATTAACCGACTTTATATTGACAGTCGCGTCGAGCCCGTTGCGTGGACTCCTCGCTTGTGTAGATCAGACCTGTTGCACTTCAGAAAATTCGCAATATGGATTCTGTTTTAATTTTTTTTGCGTTTTCACCTACTTTAGACACTGAATATTTGTCGTTTTCATGCTCAGTTTGAAATGATTTAGTTTGTCGTTTTTGTTCAAATCGATCATCTTTTAGCATACTTTTCGATCATATTAGCTTACCGTAGTGGTTCTGCACTCGCTGCGCTGTTCTAGTAGGTACTTTTTTTGCGATATTTTAAAAGATACATCCCATACAAAGTTAGTCGCATTTTACACTTTTACGGTCACCGTGAAATATATTGTCTTTATATTAACCGACTTTATATTGACCGTCGCGTCGAGCCCGTTGCGTAGACACCTCGTTTGTGTAGATCGGACCTGTTGCACTTCAAAAACATCGCAATATGGATTCTGTTTGCAATCATTTTTGCGATTTCATCTACTTTAGACACTGAATATTTGTCGTTATAAAGCTGAAATTGAAATTTTTTAGTTTGTCGTTTCTGTTCAAATCGATCATCTTTTAGCATACTTTTCGATCATATTAGCTCACCGTAGTGGTTCTGCGCTCGCTCCGCTGTTCTCAAAGGTACACTTTTGCGATATTTTAAAAGATACATCCCATACAAAGTTAGTCGCATTTTACACTTTTTCGGTCACCGTGAAATATTTTGTCTTGATATTAACCGAATTTATATTGACAGTCGCGTCGAGCCCGTTGCGTAGACACCTCGTTTGTGGAGATCGGACCTGTTGCACTTCAAAAACATCGCAATATGGATTCTGTTTGCAATCATTTTTGCGATTTCACCTACTATAGACACTGAATATTTGTCGTTTTAAAGCTCAGTTTGAAATGTTTTAGTTTGTCGTTTCTGTTCAAATCGATCATCTTTTAGCATACTTTTCGATCATATTAGCTCACCGTAGTGGTTCTGCGCTCGCTCCGCTGTTCTAGTAGGTACTTTTTTGCGATATTTTAAAAGATACATCCCATACAAAGTTAGTCGCATTTTACACTTTTTCGGTCACCGTGAAATATTTTGTCTTGATATTAACCGACTTTATATTGACAGTCGCGTCGAGCCCGTTGCGTAGACACCTCGTTTGAGTAGATCGGACCTGTTGCACTTCAAAAACATCGCTATGTGGATTCTGTTTGCAATCATTTTTGCGTTTTCACCTACTTTAGACACTGAATATTTGTCGTTTTATAGCTCAGTTTGAAATTTTTTAGTTTGTCGTTTCTGTTCAAATCGATCATCTTTTAGCATACTTTTCGATCATTGTAGCTCACCGTTGTGGTTCTGCGCTCGCTCCGCTGTTTTCAGTTAATACTCTTTTGCGATATTTTAAAAGATACATCCCATAAAAAGTAAGTCGCATTTTACACTTTTTCGGTCACCATGAAATATTTTGTCTTGATATTAACCGACTTTATATTGACCGTCGCGTAGAGCTCGTTGCGAAGACACCTCGTTTGTGTAGATCGGACCGATTGCACTTCAAAAACATCGCAATGTGGATTCTGTTTGCATTATTTTTTGCGTTTTCACCTACTTTAGACACTGAATATTTGTCGTTTTCATGCTCAGTTTGAAATGTTTTCGTTTGTCGTTTCTGTTCAAATCGATCATCTTTTAGCATACTTTTCGATCATATTAGCTCACTAAAGAGGTTTTGCGCTCGCTCCGCTGTTTTTAGGTTTAACTCTTCTGCGATATTTTAAAAGAAACATCCCATACAAAGTTAGTCGCATTTTACACTTTTTCGGTCACCGTGAAATATTTTGTCTTGATATGAACCGACTTTATATTGACCGTCGCGTAAAGCCCATTGCGTAAAAACGTCGTTTGCGTAGATCGGACCTGTTGCACTTCAAAAACATCGCAATATGGATTCTGTTTGCAATCATTTTTGCGATTTCACCTACTTTAGACACTGAATATTTGTCGTTTTCAAGCTCAGTTTGAAATGTTTTAGTTTGTCGTTTGTGCTCAAATCCATTATATTAGCTCACCGTAGTGGTTCTGCGCTCGCTTCGCTGTTTTCAGTTGATACTCTTTTGCGATATTTTAAAAGATACATCTCATACAAAGTTAGTCGCATTTTACACTTTTTCGGTCACCATGAAATATTTTGTCTTGATATTAATCGACTTTATATTGACCGTCGCGTAGAGCCCGTTGCGTAGACACCTCGTTTGTGTAGATCGGACCGATTGCACTTCAAAAACATCGCAATGTGGATTCTGTTTGCATTATTTTTTGCGTTTTCACCTACTTTAGACACTGAATATTTGTCGTTTTCATGCTCAGTTTGAAATGTTTTAGTTAGTCGTTTCTGTTCAAATCGATCATCTTTTAGCATACTTTTCGATCATATTAGCTCACCGTAGTGGTTCTGCGCTCGCTCCGCTGTTTTTAGTTTATACTCTTTTGCGATATTTTAAAAGAAACATCCCATGCAAAGTTAGTCGCATTTTACACTTTTTCGGTCACCGTGAAATATTTTGTCTTGATATGAACCGACTTTATATTGACCGTCGCGTAAAACCCATTGCGTAGACACCTCGTTTGTGTAGATCGGAGCTGTTGCACTTTAAAAACTTCGCAATATGGATTCTGTTTGAAATAATTTTTGCGTTTTTACCTACTTTATACACTGAATATTTGTCGTTTTCAAGCTCAGTTTGAAATGCTTAAGTTTGTCGTTTCTGTTAAAATCGATCATCTTTTACCATACTTTTCGATCATATTCGCTAACCGTAGTTGTTCCGCGATCGCTCCGCTGTTTGAGTAGGAACTTTTTTGCGATATTTTAAAAGATACATCCCATACAAAGTAAGTCGCATTTTACACTTTTTCGGTCACCGTGAAATATTTTGTATTGATATTAACCGACTTTATATTGACAGTCGCGTCGAGCCCGTTGCGTAGACACCTAGTTTGTGTAGATCAGACCTGTTGCACTTCAAAAACATCGCAAAATGGATTCTGTTTGCAATCCTTTTTGCGATTTCACCTACTTAAGACACTAAATATTTGTCGTTTTCAAGCTCAGTTTGAAATGTTTTAGTTTGTCGTTTCTGTTCAAATCGATCATCTTTTAGCATACTTTTCGATCATATTAGATCACCAAAGTGGTTCTGCGCTCGCTCTGCTGTTTTGAGTTGAATCTCTTCTGCGATATTTTAAAAGAAACATCCCATACAAAGTTAGTCGCATTTTACACTTTTTCGGTCACCGTGAAATATTTTGTCTTGATATGAACCGACTTTATATTGACCGTCGCGTAAACCCCATTGCGTAGACACCTCGTTTGTGTAGATCGGACCTGTTGCACTTCAAAAACTTCGCAATATGGATTCTGTTTGCATTTTTTTTGCGATTTCACCTACTTTAGACACTGAATATTTGTCGTTTTAAAGCTCAGTTTAAAATTTTTTAGTTTGTCGTTTCTGTTCAAATCGATCATCTTTTAGCATACTTTTCGATCATATTAGCTCAACGTAGTGGTTCTGCGCTCGCTCCGCTGTTTTCAGTAGATACTCTTTTGCGATATTTTAAAAGAAACATCCCATACAAAGTTAGTCGCATTTTACATTTTTCGGTTACCGTGAAATATTTTGTTTTGATATTAACCGACTTTTTATTGACAGTCGCGTCGAGCCCGTTGCGTAGACACCTCGTTTGTGTAGATCGGACCTGTTGCACTTCAAAAACATCGCAATATGGATACTTTTTGAAATAATTTTTGCGATTTCACCTACTTTAGACACTGAATATTTGTCGTATTCATGCTCAGTTTGAAATGTTTTAGTTTGTCGTTTCTGTTCAAATCGATGATCTTTTAGCATATTTTTCGATCATATTAGTTCACCGTAGTGGTTCTGCGCTCGCTCCGTTGTTCAAGAAGGTATATTCCTGCTATAGTTTTAAAGATACGTCCCATACAAAGTTAGTCGAATTTAACACTTTTTCGGTCACCGTGAAATATTTTGTCTTGATATTAACCGACTTTATAATGACAGTCGCGTCGAGCCCGTTGCGTAGACAACTCGTTTGTGTAGATCGGACCTGTTGCACTTCAAAAACATCCCAATATGGATTCTGTTTGCAATCATTTTTGCGATTTCACCTACTTTAGACACTGAATATTTGTGGTTTTCAAGCTCAGTTTGAAATGTTTTAGTTTGTCGTTTGTGTTCAAATCGATCATATTAGCTCACCGTAGTGGTTCTGCGCTCGCTCCGCTGTTTTCAGTTGATACTGTTTTGCGATATTTTAAAAGATACATCCCATACAATGTAAGTCGCATTTTACACTTTTTCGGTCACCATGAAATATTTTGTCTTGGTATTAACCGACTTTATATTGACCGTCGCGTAAAACCCATTGCGTAGACACCTCGTTTGTGTAGATCGGACCTGTTGCACTTCAAAAACATCGCAATATGGATTCTGTTTGCAATCATTTTTGCGATTTCACCTACTTTAGACACTGAATATTTGTCGTTTTCATGCTCAGTTTGAAATGTTTTCGTTTGTCGTTTCTGTTCAAAGCGATCATTTTTTAGCATACTTTTCGATCATATTAGCTTACTGAAGTAGTTCTGCGCTCGCTCCGCTGTTTTTAGGTTTTACTCTTCTGCGATATTTTAAAAGAAACATCCCATACAAAGTTAGTCCCATTTTACACTTTTTCGGTCACCGTGAAATATTTTGTTTTGATATTAACCGACATTTTAATGACAGTCGCGTCGAGCCCGTTGCGTAGACAACTCGTTTGTGTAGATCGGAGCTGTTGCACTTCAAAAACATCGCAATGTGGATTCTGTTTGCAATTTTTTTTGCGTTTTCTTCTACTTTAGACACTGAATATTTGTCGTTTTCATGCTCAGTTTGAAATGTTTTAGTTTGTCGTTTCTGTTCAAATCGATCATATTAGCTCACAGTAGTGGTTCTGCGCTCGCTCCGCTGTTTTCAGTTGATACTCTTTTGCGATATTTTTAAAGATACATCCCATACAAAGTTAGTCGCATTTTACACTTTTTCGGTCGCCGTGAAATATTTTGTCTTGATATTAACCGACTTTATATTGACAGTCGCGTCGAGCCCGTTGCGTAGACACCTCGTTTGTGGAGATCGGACCTGTTGCACTTCAAAAACATCACAATATGGATTCTGTTTGCAATCATTTTTGCGATTTCACCTACTTTAGACACTTAATATATTTGTCGTTTTCAAGCTCAGTTTGAAATGTTTTAGTTTGTCGTTTCTGTTCAAATCAATCATCTTTTAGCATACTTTTCGATCATATTAGCTCACCGTAGTAGTTCTGCGCTCGCTCCGCTGTTCTAGTAGGTACCTTTTTGCGATATTTTAAAAGATACATCCCATACAAAGTTAGTCGCATTTTACACTTTTTCGGTCACCGTGAAATATTTTGTCTTGATATTAACCGACTTTATATTGACCGTCGCGTCGAGCCCGTTGCGTAGACACCTTGTTTGTGTAGATCGGACCTGTTGCACTTCAAAAACATCCCAATATGGATTCTGTTTGCAATCATTTTTGCGATTTCACCTACTTTAGACACTGAATATTTGTCGTTTTCAAGCTCAGTTTGAAATGTTTTAGTTTGTCGTTTGTGTTCAAATCGATCATATTAGCTCACCGTAGTGGTTCTGCGCTCGCTCCGCTGTTTTCAGTTGATACTCTTCTGCGATATTTTAAAAAATACATCCCATACAAAGTAAGTCGCATTTTACACTTTTTCGGTCACCATGAAATATTTTGTCTTGATATTAACCGAATTTATATTGACCGTCGCGTAGAGCCCGTTGCGTAGACACCTCGTTTGTGTAGATCGGACCGATTGCACTTCAAAAACATCGATATGTGGATTCTGTTTGCATTATTTTTTGCGTTTTCACCTACTTTAGACACTGAATATTTGTCGTTTTCATGCTTAGTTTGAAATGTTTTCGTTTGTCGTTTCTGTTCAAATCGATCATCTTTTAGCATACTTTTCGATCATATTAGCTCACTAAAGTGGTTCTGCGCTCGCTCCGCTGTTTTTAAGTTTTACTCTTCTGCGATATTTTAAAAGAAACAGCCCATACAAAGTTAGTCGCATTTTACACTTTTTCGGTCACCGTGAAATATTTTGTTTTGATATTAACCGACTTTATAATGACAGTCGCGTCGAGCCCGTTGCGTAGACACCTCGTTTGTGTAGATCGGACCTGTCGCACTTCAAAAACATCGCAATTTGGATTCTGTTTGAAATAATTTCTGCGTTTTTACCTACTTTAGACACTGAATATTTGTCGTTTTAAAGCTCAGTTTGAAATGTTTCAGTTTGACGTTTCTGTTCAAATCGATCATATTAGCTCACCGTAGTGGTTCTGCGCTCGCTCCGCTGTTTTCAGTTGATACTCTTCTGCGATATTTTAAAAGATACATCCCATACAAAGTAAGTCGCATTTTACACTTTTTCGGTCACCATGAAATATTTTGTCTTGATATTAACCGAATTTATATTGACCGTCGCGTAGAGCCCGTTGCGTAGACACCTCGTTTGTGTAGATCGGACCGATTGCACTTCAAAAACATCGATATGTGGATTCTGTTTGCATTAGTTTTTGCGTTTTCACCTACTTTAGACACTGAATATTTTTCGTTTTCATGCTCAGTTTGAAATGTTTTCGTTTGTCGTTTCTGTTCAAATCGATCATCTTTTAGCATACTTTTCGATCATATTAGCTCACTAAAGTGGTTCTGCGCTCGCTCCGCTGTTTTTAGGTTTTACTCTTCTGCGATATTTTAAAAGAAACAGCCCATACAAAGTTAGTCGCATTTTACACTTTTTCGGTCACCGTGAAATATTTTGTTTTGATATTAACCGACTTTATAATGACAGTCGCGTCGAGCCTGTTGCGTAGACACCTCGTTTGTGTAGATCGGACCTGTCGCACTTCAAAAACATCGCAATTTGGATTCTGTTTGAAATAATTTCTGCGTTTTTACCTACTTTAGACACTGAATATTTGTCGTTTTAAAGCTTAGTTTGAAATGTTTTAGTTTGACGTTTCTGTTCAAATCGATCATCTTTTAGCATACTTTTCGATCATATTAGCTCACCGTTGTGTTTATGCGCTTGCTCCTCTGTTCTAGTAGGTACACTTTTGCGACATTTTAAAAGAATCATCCCATGCAAAGTAAGTCGCATTTTACACTTTTTCGGTCACCGTGAAATATTTTGTCTTGATATGAACCGACTTTAAATTGACCGTCGCGTAAAGCCCATTGCGTAGACACCTCGTTTGTGTAGATCGGACCTGTTGCACTTCAAAAACTTTGCAATGTGGATTCTGTTTGCAATTTTTTTTGCGTTTTCACCTACTTTAGACACTGAATATTTGTCGTTTTCATGCTCAGTTTGAAATGTTTTAGTTTGTCGTTTCTGTTCAAATCGATCATCTTTTAGCATACTTTTCGATCATATTAGCTCACTGTAGTGGTTCTGCGCTCGCTCCGCTGTTTTCAGTTGATACTCTTTTGCGATATTTTAAAAGAAACATCCCATACAAAGTTAGTCGCATTTTACATTTTTCGGTTACCGTGAAATATTTTGGTTGATATTAACCGACTTTTTATTGACAGTCGCGTCGAGCCCGTTGCGTAGACACCTCGTTTGTGTAGATCGGACATGTTTCACTTTAAAAACGTCGCAATATGGATTCTGTTTGCAATCATTTTTGCGATTTCACCTACTTTAGACACTGAATATTTGTCGTTTTCATGCTCAGTTTGAAATGTTTTGGTTTGTCGTTTCTGTTCAAATCGATCATCTTTTAGCATACTTTTCGATCATATTAGTTCACCGTAGTGGTTCTGCGCTCGCTCCGTTGTTCAAGAAGGTATACTCCTGCTATAGTTTTAAAGATACATCCCATACAAAGTTAGTCGAATTTAACACTTTTTCGGTCACCGTGAAATATTTTGTCTTGATATTAACCGACTTTATATTGACCGTCGCGTCGAGCCCGTTGCGTAGACACCTCGTTTGTGTAGATCGGACCTGTTGCACTTCAAAAACATCGCAATATGGATTCTGTTTGCAATCATTTTTGCGATTTCACCTACTTTAGACACTGAATATTTGTCGTTTTCAAGCTCAGTTTGAAATGTTTTAGTTTGTCGTTTGTGTTCAAATCAATCATATTAGCTCACCGTTGTGGTACTGCGCTCGCTCCGCTGTTTTCAGTTAATACTCTTTTGCGATATTTTAAAAGATACATCCCATACAAAGTAAGTCGCATTTTACACTTTTTCGGTCACCATGAAATATTTTGTCTTGATATTAACCGACTTTATATTGACCGTCGCGTAGAGCTCGTTGCGAAGACACCTCGTTTGTGTAGATCGGACCGATTGCACTTCAAAAACATCGCAATGTGGATTCTGTTTGCATTATTTTTTGCGTTTTCACCTACTTTAGACACTGAATATTTGTCGTTTTCATGCTCAGTTTGAAATGTTTTAGTTAGTCGTTTCTGTTCAAATCGATCATCTTTTAGCATACTTTTCGATCATATTAGCTCACCGTAGTGGTTCTGCGCTCGCTCCGCTGTTCTAGTAGGTACTTTTTTGCGATATTTTAAAAGATACATCCCATACAAAGTTAGTCGCATTATACACTTTTTCGGTCACCGTGAAATATTTTGTCTTGATATCAACCGACTTTATAATGACAGTCGCGTCGAGCCCGTTGCGTAGACAACTCGTATTTGTAGATCGGACCTGTTGCACTTTAAAAACATCGCAATTTGGATTCTGTTTGAAATAATTTTTGCGTTTTTACCTACTGTAGACACTGAATATTTGTCGTTTTAAAGCTCAGTTTGAAATGTTTTACTTTGTCGTTTCTGTTCAAATCGATCATCTTTTAGCAGATTTTTCGAACATATTAGCTCACCGTAGTGGTTCTTCGCTCGCTCCACTGTTCTATTAGGTACTTTTTTGCGATATTATAAGAGATACATCCCATACAAAGTTAGTCGCATTATACACTTTTTCGGTCACCGTGAAATACATTGTCTTGATATTAACCGACTTTATATTGACAGTCGCGTCGAGCCCGTTGCGTAGACACCTCGTTTGTGTAGATCGGACCTGTTGCACTTCAAAAACATCGCAATATGGATTCTGTTTGCAATCATTTTTGCTATTTCACCTACTTTAGACACTGAATATTTGTCGTTTTCATGCTCAGTTTGAAATGTTTTAGTTTGTCGTTTCTGTTCAAATCGATCATCTTTTAGCATACTTTTCGATCATATTAGCTCACTGTAGTGGTTCTGCGCTCGCTTTGCTGTTTTCAGTTCATACTCTTTTGCGATATTTTAAAAGATACATCCCATACAAAGTTAGTCGCATTTTACACTTTTTCGGTCACCGTGAAATATTTTGTCTTGATATTAACCGACTTTATATTGACAGTCGCGTCGAGCCCGTTGTGCGGACTCCTCGCTTGTGTAGATCAGACCTGTTGCACTTCAAAAAATTCGCAATATGGATTTTGTTTGCAATCATTTTTACGATTTCACCTACTTTAGACACTAAATATTTGTCGTTTTCAAGCTCAGTTTGAAATGTTTTAGTTTGTCGTTTCTGTTAAAATCAAACATCTTTTAGCATACTTTTCGATCATATTAGTTCACCGTAGTGGTTCTGCGCTCGCTCCGTTGTTCAAGAAGGTATATTCCTGCTATAGTTTTAAAGATACATCCCATACAAAGTTAGTCGAATTTAACACTTTTTCGGTCACCGTGAAATATTTTGTCTTGATATTTCCCCATTTTATATTGACCGTCGCGAAAAGCTTGTTGCGAAGACACCTCGTTTGTGTAGATCGGACCTGTTGCACTTTCAAAACATCGCAATATGGATTCTGTTTGAAATATTTTTTGCGTTTCTACCTACTTTAGACACTGAATATTTGTCGTTTTCAAGCTCAGTTTGAAATGTTTTAGTTTGTCGTTTTTGTTCAAATCGATCATCTTTTAGCATACATTCGATCATATTAGCTCACCAAAGTGGTTCTGCGCTCGCTCCGCTGTTTTCAGTTGATACTCTTTTGCGATATTTTAAAAAATACATCCCATACAAAGTTAGTCGCATTTTACACTTTTTCGGTCACCCTGAAATATTTTTGTCTTGATATTAACCGACTTTATATTGACAGTCGCGTCGAGCTCGTTGCGTGTCCTCCTCGCTTGTGTAGATCGGACCTGTTGCACTTCAAAAACTTTGCAATATGGATTCTGTTTGCAATAATTTTTGCGTTTTTAACCTACTTTAGACACTGAATATTTGTCGTTTTAAAGCTCAGTTTGAATTTTTTTAAGTTTGTCGTTTCAGTTCAAATCGATCATCTTTTAGCATATTTTTCGATCATATTAGCTCACCGTAGTGGTTCTGCGCTCGCTCCGCTGTTTTCAGTTGATACTCTTTTGCGATATTTTAAAAGATACATCCCATACAAAGTTGGTCGCATTTTACAGTTTTTCGGTCACCGTGAAATATTTTGTCTTGATATTAACCGACTTTATATTGACAGTCGCGTAAAGCCCGTTGCGTAGACACCTCGTTTGTGTAAATCGGACCTGTTGCACTTCAAAAACATCGCAATATGGATTTTGTTTGCAATCATTTTTACGATTTCACCTACTTTAGACACTAAATATTTGTCGTTTTCAAGCTCAGTTTGAAATGTTTTAGTTTGTCGTTTCTGTTCAAATCAATCATCTTTTAGCATACTTTTCGATCATATTAGCTCACCGTAGTGGTTCTGCGCTCGCTCCGCTGTTTTCAGTTGATACTCTTTTGCGATATTTTAAAAGATACATCCCATACAATGTTAGTCGCATTTTACACTTTTTCGGTCACCGTAAAATATTTTGTCTTGATATTAACCGACTTTATATTGACAGTCGCGTCGAGCCCGTTGCGTAGACACCTCGTTTGTGTAGATCGGACCTGTTGCACTTCAAAAACATCGCAATATGGATACTGTTTGAAATAATTTTTGCGTTTTTACCTATTTTAGACACTGAATATTTGTCGTTTTAAAGCTCAGTTTAAATTTTTTTAGATTGTCGTTTCTTCAAATTGATCATCTTTTAGCATACTTTTCAATCATATAAGTTCACCGTAGTGGTTCTGCGCTCGCTCCGTTGTTCAAGAAGGTATACTCCTGCTATAGTTTTAAAGATACATCCCATACAAAGTTAGTCGAATTTAACACTTTTTCGGTCACCGTGAAATATTTTGTCTTGATATTAATTGACTTTATATTGACAGTCGCGTCGAGCTTGTTGCGTAGACACCTCGTTTGTGTCCATCGGACCTGTTGCACTTTAAAAACATCGCAATATAGATTCTGTTTGCAATCATTTTTGCGAATTCACCTACTTTAGACACTGAATATTTGTCATTTTAAAGCTCAGTTTAAAATGTTTTAGTTTGTCGTTTCTGTTCAAATCGATCATGTTTTAGCATACTTTTAGATCATATTAGCTCACCGTAGTGGTTCTGCAATCGCTCCGCTGTTCTAGTAGGTACTTTTTTGCGATATTTTAAAAGATACATCCCATACAAAGTTAGTCGCATTATACTTTTTTTCGGTCACCGTGAAATATTTTTGTCTTGATATTAACCGACTTTATATTGACAGTCGCGTCGAGCTCGTTGCGTGTCCTCCTCGCTTATGTAGATCGGACCTGTTGCACTTCAAAAACTTTGCAATATGGATTCTGTTTGCAATAATTTTTGCGTTTTTAACCTACTTTAGACACTGAATAATTGTCGTTTTAAAGCTCAGTTCGAATTTTTTTAAGTTTGTCGTTTCAGTTCAAATCGATCATCTTTTAGCATACTTTTCGATCATATTAGCTCACCGTAGTGGTTCTGCGCTCGCTCCGCTGTTTTCAGTTGATACTCTTTTGCGATATATTTTAAAGATACATCCCATACAAAGTTGGTCGCATTTTACAGTTTTTCGGTCACCGTGAAATATTTTGTCTTGATATTAACCGACTTTATATTGACAGTCGCGTAAAGCCCGTTGCGTAGACACCTCGTTTGTGTAAATCGGACCTGTTGCACTTCAAAAACATCGCAATATGGATTTTGTTTGCAATCATTTTTACGATTTCACCTACTTTAGACACTAAATATTTGTCGTTTTCAAGCTCAGTTTGAAATGTTTTAGTTTGTCGTTTCTGTTCAAATCAATCATCTTTTAGCATACTTTTCGATCATATTAGCTCACCGTAGTGGTTCTGCGCTCGCTCCGCTGTTTTCAGTTGATACTCTTTTGCGATATTTTAAAAGATACATCCCATACAATGTTAGTCGCATTTTACACTTTTTCGGTCACCGTAAAATATTTTGTCTTGATATTAACCGACTTTATATTGACAGTCGCGTCGAGCCCGTTGCGTAGACACCTCGTTTGTGTAGATCGGACCTGTTGCACTTCAAAAACATCGCAATATGGATACTGTTTGAAATAATTTTTGCGTTTTTACCTATTTTAGACACTGAATATTTGTCGTTTTAAAGCTCAGTTTGAATTTTTTTAGATTGTCGTTTCTTCAAATTGATCATCTTTTAGCATACTTTTCAATCATATAAGTTCACCGTAGTGGTTCTGCGCTCGCTCCGTTGTTCAAGAAGGTATACTCCTGCTATAGTTTTAAAGATACATCCCATACAAAGTTAGTCGTATTTAACACTTTTTCGGTCACCGTGAAATATTTTGTCTTGATATTAATTGACTTTATATTGACAGTCGCGTCGAGCTTGTTGCGTAGACTCCTCGTTTGTGTCCATCGGACCTGTTGCACTTTAAAAACATCGCAATATAGATTCTGTTTGCAATCATTTTTGCGAATTCACCTACTTTAGACACTAAATATTTGTCATTTTAAAGCTCAGTTTAAAATGTTTTAGTTTGTCGTTTCTGTTCAAATCGATCATGTTTTAGCATACTTTTAGATCATATTAGCTCACCGTAGTGGTTCTGCAATCGCTCCGCTGTTCTAGTAGGTACTTTTTTGCGATATTTTAAAAGATACATCCCATACAAAGTTAGTCGCATTATACTTTTTTTCGGTCACCGTGAAATATTTTGTCTTGATATTAACCGACTTTATATTGACAGTACCGTCGAGCCCGTTGCGTAGACTTCTCGTTTGTGTAGATCGGACCTGTTGCACTTTAAAAACATCGCAATATAGATTCTGTTTGCAATCATTTTTGCGATTTCACCTACTTTAGACACTGAATATTTGTCGTTTTCAAGCTCAGTTTGAAATGTTTTAGTTTGTCGTTTCTGTTCAAATCGATCATCTTTTAGCAGACTTTTCGATCATATTTGCTCACCGTTGTGGTTTTGCGCTCGCTCCGCTGTTCTAGTAGTAACTTTTTTGCGATATTTTAAAAGATACATCCCATACAAAGTTAGTCGCATTTTACACTTTTTCGGTCACCGTGAAATATTTTGTCTTGATATTAACCGACTTTATATTGACAGTCGCGTAAAGCCCGTTGCGTAGACACCTCGTTTGTGTAAATCGGACCTGTTGCACTTCAAAAACATCGCAATATGGATTTTGTTTGCAATCATTTTTACGATTTCACCTACTTTAGACACTAAATATTTGTCGTTTTCAAGCTCAGTTTGAAATGTTTTAGTTTGTCGTTTCTGTTCAAATCAATCATCTTTTAGCATACTTTTCGATCATATTAGCTCACCGTAGTGGTTCTGCGCTCGCTCCGCTGTTTTCAGTTGATACTCTTTTGCGATATTTTAAAAGATACATCCCATACAATGTTAGTCGCATTTTACACTTTTTCGGTCACCGTAAAATATTTTGTCTTGATATTAACCGACTTTATATTGACAGTCGCGTCGAGCCCGTTGCGTAGACACCTCGTTTGTGTAGATCGGACCTGTTGCACTTCAAAAACATCGCAATATGGATACTGTTTGAAATAATTTTTGCGTTTTTACCTATTTTAGACACTGAATATTTGTCGTTTTAAAGCTCAGTTTGAATTTTTTTAGATTGTCGTTTCTTCAAATTGATCATCTTTTAGCATACTTTTCAATCATATAAGTTCACCGTAGTGGTTCTGCGCTCGCTCCGTTGTTCAAGAAGGTATACTCCTGCTATAGTTTTAAAGATACATCCCATACAAAGTTAGTCGAATTTAACACTTTTTCGGTCACCGTGAAATATTTTGTCTTGATATTAATTGACTTTATATTGACAGTCGCGTCGAGCTTGTTGCGTAGACTCCTCGTTTGTGTCCATCGGACCTGTTGCACTTTAAAAACATCGCAATATAGATTCTGTTTGCAATCATTTTTGCGAATTCACCTACTTTAGACACTGAATATTTGTCATTTTAAAGCTCAGTTTAAAATGTTTTAGTTTGTCGTTTCTGTTCAAATCGATCATGTTTTAGCATACTTTTAGATCATATTAGCTCACCGTAGTGGTTCTGCAATCGCTCCGCTGTTCTAGTAGGTACTTTTTTGCGATATTTTAAAAGATACATCCCATACAAAGTTAGTCGCATTATACTTTTTTTCGGTCACCGTGAAATATTTTGTCTTGATATTAACCGACTTTATATTGACAGTACCGTCGAGCCCGTTGCGTAGACTTCTCGTTTGTGGAGATCGGACCTGTTGCACTTCAAAAACATCGCAATATGGATTCTGTTTGCAATCATTTTTGCGATTTCACCTACTTTAGACACTGAATATTTGTCGTTTTCAAGCTCAGTTTGAAATGTTTTAGTTTGTCGTTTCTGTTCAAATCGATCATCTTTTAGCAGACTTTTCGATCATATTTGCTCACCGTTGTGGTTTTGCGCTCGCTCCGCTGTTCTAGTAGTAACTTTTTTGCGATATTTTAAAAGATACATCCCATACAAAGTTAGTCGCATTTTACACTTTTTCGGTCACCGTGAAATATTTTGTCTTGATATTAACCGTTTTTATATTGATCGTCGCGTCGAGCCCGTTGCGTAGACACCTCGTTTGTGTAGATCGGACCTGTTGCACTTCAAAAACTTCGCAATATCGATTCTGTTTGCAATCATTTTTGCGATTTCACCTACTTTAGACACTGAATATTTGTCGTTTTCAAGCTCAGTTTGTAATGTTTTAGTTTGTCGTTTCTGTTCAAATCGATCATCTTTTAGCATACTTTTCGATCATATTAGCTCACCGTAGTGGTTCTGCGCTCGCTCCGCTGTTTTCAGTTGATACTCTTTTGCGATATTTTAAAAGATACATCCCATACAAAGTTGGTCGCATTTTACACTTTTTCGGTCACCGTGAAATATTTTGTCTTGATATTAACCGACTTTATATTGACAGTCGCGTCGAGCCCGTTGCGTAGACTTCTCGTTTGTGGAGATCGGACCTGTTGCACTTCAAAAACATCGCAATATGGATTCTGTTTGCAATATTTTTTGCGTTTTTACCTACTTTAGACACTGAATATTTGTCGTTTTAAAGCTCAGTTTGAAATTTTTTAGTTTGTCGTTTCTGTTCAAATCGATCATCTTTTAGCATACTTTTCGATCATATTAGCTCACCGTAGTGGTTATGCGCTCGCTCCGCTGTTGAAGTAGGTACACTTTTGCGATATTTTAAAAGATACATCCCATACAAAGTTAGTCGCATTTTACATTTTTTCGGTCACCGTGAAATATTTTGTCTTGATATTAACCGTTTTTATATTGATCGTCGCGTCGAGCCCGTTGCGTAGACACCTCGTTTGTGTAGATCGGACCTGTTGCACTTCAAAAACTTTGCAATATGGATTCTGTTTGCAATAATTTTTGCGTTTTTACCTACTTTAGACACTGAATATTTGTCGTTTTAAAGCTCAGTTTGAAATTTTTTAGTTTGTCGTTTCTGTTCAAATCGATCATCTTTTAGCATACTTTTCGATCATATTAGCTCACCGTAGTGGTTCTGCGCTCGCTCCGCTGTTCTTGTAGGTACTTTTTGCGATATTTTAAAAGATACATCCCATACAAAGTTGGTCGCATTTTACACTTTTTCGGTCACCGTGAAATATTTTGTCTTGATATTAACCGTTTTTATATTGATCGTCGCGTCGAGCCCGTTGCGTAGACACCTAGTTTGTGTAGATCGGACCTGTTGCACTTCAAAAACATCGCAATATGGATTTTGTTTGCAATCATTTTTACGATTTCACCTACTTTAGACACTGAATATTTGTCGTTTTCAAGCTCAGTTTGAAATGCTTTAGTTTGTCGTTTCTGTTAAAATCGATCATCTTTTAGCATACTTTTCGATCATATTAGCTCACCGTTGTGGTTCTGCGCTCGCTCCGCTGTTTTCAGTTCATACTCTTTTGCGATATTTTAAAAGATACATCCCATAAAAAGTTGGTCGCATTTTACAGTTTTCGGTCACCGTGAAATATTTTGTCTTGATATTAATTGACTTTATATTGACAGTCGCGTCGAGCTTGTTGCGTAGACTCCTCGTTTGTGTCCATCGGACCTGTTGCACTTTAAAAACATCGCAATATAGATTCTGTTTGCAATCATTTTTGCGAATTCACCTACTTTAGACACTGAATATTTGTCATTTTAAAGCTCAGTTTAAAATGTTTTAGTTTGTCGTTTCTGTTCAAATCGATCATGTTTTAGCATACTTTTAGATCATATTAGCTCACCGTAGTGGTTCTGCAATCGCTCCGCTGTTCTAGTAGGTACTTTTTTGCGATATTTTAAAAGATACATCCCATACAAAGTTAGTCGCATTATACTTTTTTTCGGTCACCGTGAAATATTTTGTCTTGATATTAACCGACTTTAATTTGACAGTACCGTCGAGCCCGTTGCGTAGACTTCTCGTTTGTGGAGATCGGACCTGTTGCACTTCAAAAACATCGCAATATGGATTCTGTTTGCAATCATTTTTGCGATTTCACCTACTTTAGACACTGAATATTTGTCGTTTTCAAGCTCAGTTTGAAATGTTTTAGTTTGTCGTTTCTGTTCAAATCGATCATCTTTTAGCAGACTTTTCGATCATATTTGCTCACCGTTGTGGTTTTGCGCTCGCTCCGCTGTTCTAGTAGTAACTTTTTTGCGATATTTTAAAAGATACATCCCATACAAAGTTAGTCGCATTTTACACTTTTTCGGTCACCGTGAAATATTTTGTCTTGATATTAACCGTTTTTATATTGATCGTCGCGTCGAGCCCGTTGCGTAGACACCTCGTTTGTGTAGATCGGACCTGTTGCACTTCAAAAACTTCGCAATATCGATTCTGTTTGCAATCATTTTTGCGATTTCACCTACTTTAGACACTGAATATTTGTCGTTTTCAAGCTCAGTTTGTAATGTTTTAGTTTGTCGTTTCTGTTCAAATCGATCATCTTTTAGCATACTTTTCGATCATATTAGCTCACCGTAGTGGTTCTGCGCTCGCTCCGCTGTTTTCAGTTGATACTCTTTTGCGATATTTTAAAAGATACATCCCATACAAAGTTGGTCGCATTTTACACTTTTTCGGTCACCGTGAAATATTTTGTCTTGATATTAACCGACTTTATATTGACAGTCGCGTCGAGCCCGTTGCGTAGACTTCTCGTTTGTGGAGATCGGACCTGTTGCACTTCAAAAACATCGCAATATGGATTCTGTTTGCAATATTTTTTGCGTTTTTACCTACTTTAGACACTGAATATTTGTCGTTTTAAAGCTCAGTTTGAAATTTTTTAGTTTGTCGTTTCTGTTCAAATCGATCATCTTTTAGCATACTTTTCGATCATATTAGCTCACAGTAGTGGTTATGCGCTCGCTCCGCTGTTGAAGTAGGTACACTTTTGCGATATTTTAAAAGATACATCCCATACAAAGTTAGTCGCATTTTACATTTTTTCGGTCACCGTGAAATATTTTGTCTTGATATTAACCGTTTTTATATTGATCGTCGCGTCGAGCCCGTTGCGTAGACACCTCGTTTGTGTAGATCGGACCTGTTGCACTTCAAAAACTTTGCAATATGGATTCTGTTTGCAATAATTTTTGCGTTTTTACCTACTTTAGACACTGAATATTTGTCGTTTTAAAGCTCAGTTTGAAATTTTTTAGTTTGTCGTTTCTGTTCAAATCGATCATCTTTTAGCATACTTTTCGATCATATTAGCTCACCGTAGTGGTTCTGCGCTCGCTCCGCTGTTCTTGTAGGTACTTTTTGCGATATTTTAAAAGATACATCCCATACAAAGTTGGTCGCATTTTACACTTTTTCGGTCACCGTGAAATATTTTGTCTTGATATTAACCGTTTTTATATTGATCGTCGCGTCGAGCCTGTTGCGTAGACACCTAGTTTGTGTAGATCGGACCTGTTGCACTTCAAAAACATCGCAATATGGATTTTGTTTGCAATCATTTTTACGATTTCACCTACTTTAGACACTGAATATTTGTCGTTTTCAAGCTCAGTTTGAAATGCTTTAGTTTGTCGTTTCTGTTAAAATCGATCATCTTTTAGCATACTTTTCGATCATATTAGCTCACCGTTGTGGTTCTGCGCTCGCTCCGCTGTTTTCAGTTCATACTCTTTTGCGATATTTTAAAAGATACATCCCATAAAAAGTTGGTCGCATTTTACAGTTTTCGGTCACCGTGAAATATTTTGTCTTGATATTAACCGACTTTATATTGACAGTCGCGTAAAGCCCGTTGCGTAGACACCTAGTTTGTGTAAATCGGACCTGTTGCACTTCAAAAACATCGCAATATGGATTTTGTTTGCAATCATTTTTACGATTTCACCTACTTTAGACACTAAATATTTGTCGTTTTCAAGCTCAGTTTGAAATGTTTTAGTTTGTCGTTTCTGTTCAAATCGATCATCTTTTAGCATACTTTTCGATCATATTAGCTCACCGTAGTGGTTTCGCGCTCGCTCCGCTGTTTTCAGTTGAAACTTTTTTGCGATATTTTAAAAGATACATCCCATACAAAGTTAGTCGCATTTTACTCTTTTTCGGTCACCGTGAAATATTTTGTCTTGATATTAACCAACTTTATATTGACAGTCGCGTCGAGCCCGTTGCGTAGACACCTCGTTTGTGTAGATCGGACCTGTTGCACTTCAAAAACATCGCAATATGGATTCTGTTTGCAATCATTTTTGCGATTTCACCTACTTTAGACACTGAATATTTGTCGTTTTCAAGCTCAGTTTGAAATGTTTTAGCTTGTCGTTTCTGTTCAAATCGATCATCTTTTAGCATACTATTCGATCATATTAGCTCACCGTAGTGGTTCTGCGCTCGCTCCGCTGTTCTAGTAGGTACTTTTTTGCGATATTTTAAAAGATACATCCCATACAAAGTTAGTCGCATTTTACACTTTTTCGGTCACCGTAAAATATTTTGTCTTGATATTAACCGACTTTATATTGACAGTCGCGTCGAGCCCGTTGCGTAGACACCTCGTTTGTGTAGATCGGACCTGTTGCACTTCAAAAACATCGCAATATGGATACTTTTTGAAATAATTTTTGCGTTTTTACCTACTTTAGACACTGAATATTTGTCGTTTTAAAGCTCAGTTTGAATTTTTTTAGTTTGTCATTTCTGTTCAAATCGATCATCTTTTAGCATACTTTTCGATCATATTTGTTCACCGTAGTGGTTCTGCACTCGCTCCGTTTTTCAAGAAGGTATATTCCTGCTATAATTTTAAAGATACATCCCATACAAAGTTAGTCGAATTTAACACTTTTTCGGTCACCGTGAAATATTTTGTCTTGATATTAACCGACTTTATATTGACAGTCGCGTCGAGCCCGTTGCGTGGACACCTCGTTTGTGTAGATCGGACCTGTTGCACTTCAAAAACATCGCAATATGGATTCTGTTTGCAATCATTTTTGCGAATTCACCTACTTTAGACACTGAATATTTGTCGTTTTCAAGCTCAGTTTGAAATGTTTTAGTTTGTCGTTTCTGTTCAAATCGATCATCTTTTAGCAGACTTTTCGATCATATTAGCTCACCGTTGTGGTTCTGCGCTCGCTCCGCTGTTTTCAGTTCATACTCTTTTGCGATATTTTAAAAGATACATCCCATACAAAGTTAGTCGCATTTTACACTTTTTCGGTCACCGTGAAATATTTTGTCTTGATATTAACCGTTTTTATATTGATCGTCGCGTCGAGCCCGTTGCGTAGACACCTCGTTTGTGTAGATCGGACCTGTTGCACTTCAAAAACTTCGCAATATCGATTCTGTTTGCAATCATTTTTGCGATTTCACCTACTTTAGACACTGAATATTTGTCGTTTTCAAGCTCAGTTTGAAATGTTTTAGTTTGTCGTTTGTGTTCAAATCGATCATATTAGCTCACCGTTGTGGTTCTGCGCTCGCTCCGCTGTTTTCAGTTAATACTCTTTTGCGATATTTTAAAAGATACATCCCATACAAAGTAAGTCGCATTTTACACTTTTTCGGTCACCATGAAATATTTTGTCTTGATATTAACCGACTTTATATTGACCGTCGCGTAGAGCTCGTTGCGAAGACACCTCGTTTGTGTAGATCGGACCGATTGCACTTCAAAAACATCGCAATGTGGATTCTGTTTGCATTATTTTTTGCGTTTTCACCTACTTTAGACACTGAATATTTGTCGTTTTCATGCTCAGTTTGAAATGTTTTCGTTTGTCGTTTCTGTTCAAATCGATCATCTTTTAGCATACTTTTCGATCATATTAGCTCACTAAAGAGGTTTTGCGCTCGCTCCGCTGTTTTTAGGTTTAACTCTTCTGCGATATTTTAAAAGAAACATCCCATACAAAGTTAGTCGCATTTTACACTTTTTCGGTCACTGTGAAATATTTTGTCTTGATATGAACCGACTTTATATTGACCGTCGCGTAAAGCCCATTGCGTAGACACCTCGTTTGTGTAGATCGGAGCTGTTGCACTTCAAAAACTTCGCAATGTGGATTCTGTTTGCAATTTTTTTTTCGTTTTCACCTACTTTAGCCACTGAATATTTGTCGTTTTCATGCTCAGTTTGAAATGTTTTAGTTTGTCGTTTCTGTTCAAATCGATCATCTTTTAGCATACGTTTCGATCATATTAGCTTACCAGAGTGGTTCTGAGCTCGCTTCGCTGTTTTAAGTTGATACTCTTTTGCGATATTTTAAAAGAAACATCCCATACAAAGTTAGTCGCATTTTACACTTTTTCGGTCACCGTGAAATATTTTGTCTTGATATGAACCGACTTTATATTGACCGTCGCGTAAAGCCCATTGCGTAAAAACGTCGTTTGCGTAGATCGGACCTGTTGCACTTCAAAAACATCGCAATGTGGATTCTGTTTGCAATCATTTTTGCGATTTCACCTACTTTAGACACTGAATATTTGTCGTTTTCAAGCTCAGTTTGAAATGTTTTAGTTTGTCGTTTGTGCTCAAATCGATTATATTAGCTCACCGTAGTGGTTATGCGCTCGCTCCGCTGTTTTCAGTTGATACTCTTTTGCGATATTTTAAAAGATACATCTCATACAAAGTTAGTCGCATTTTACACTTTTTCGGTCACCATGAAATATTTTGTCTTGATATTAATCGACTTTATATTGACCGTCGCGTAGAGCCCGTTGCGTAGACACCTCGTTTGTGTAGATCGGACCGATTGCACTTCAAAAACATCGCAATGTGGATTCTGTTTGCATTATTTTTTGCGTTTTCACCTACTTTAGACACTGAATATTTGTCGTTTTCATGCTCAGTTTGAAATGTTTTAGTTTGTCGTTTCTGTTCAAATCGATCATCTTTTAGCATACTTTTCGATCATATTAGATCACCAAAGTGGTTCTGCGCTCGCTCTGCTGTTTTGAGTTGAATCTCTTCTGCGATATTTTAAAAGAAACATCCCATACAAAGTTAGTCGCATTTTACACTTTTTCGGTCACCGTAAAATATTTTGTCTTGATATTAACCGACTTTATATTTACAGTCGCGTCGAGCCCGTTGCGTAGACACCTCGTTTGTGTAGATCGGACCTGTTGCACTTCAAAAACATCGCAATATGGATACTGTTTGAAATAATTTTTGCGTTTTTACCTACTTTAGACACTGAATATTTGTCGTTTTCAAGCTCAGTTTGAAATGCTTTAGTTTGTCGTTTCTGTTAAAATCGATCATCTTTTAGCATACTTTTCGATCATATTAGCTCACCGTAGTGGTTCTGCGCTCGCTCCGCTGTTTTCAGTTGATACTTTTTTGCGATATTTTAAAAGATACATCCCATACAAAGTTAGTCGCATTTTACACTTTTTCGGTCACCGTCAAATATTTTGTCTTGATATTAACCGACTTTATATTGACAGTCGCGTCGAGCCCGTTGCGTAGACACCTCGTTTGTGTAGATCGGACCTGTTGCACTTCAAAAACATCGCAATATGGATTCTGTTTGCAATCATTTTTGCGAATTCACCTACTTTAGACACTGAATATTTGTCGTTTTCAAGCTCAGTTTGAAATGTTTTAGTTTGTCGTTTCTGTTCAAATCGATCATCTTTTAGCAGACTTTTCGATCATATTAGCTCACCGTTGTGGTTCTGCGCTCGCTCCGCTGTTTTCAGTTCATACTCTTTTGCGATATTTTAAAAGATACATCCCATAAAAAGTTGGTCGCATTTTACAGTTTTCGGTCACCGTGAAATATTTTGTCTTGATATTAATTGACTTTATATTGACAGTCGCGTCGAGCTTGTTGCGTAGACTCCTCGTTTGTGTCCATCGGACCTGTTGCACTTTAAAAACATCGCAATATAGATTCTGTTTGCAATCATTTTTGCGAATTCACCTACTTTAGACACTGAATATTTGTCATTTTAAAGCTCAGTTTAAAATGTTTTAGTTTGTCGTTTCTGTTCAAATCGATCATGTTTTAGCATACTTTTAGATCATATTAGCTCACCGTAGTGGTTCTGCAATCGCTCCGCTGTTCTAGTAGGTACTTTTTTGCGATATTTTAAAAGATACATCCCATACAAAGTTAGTCGCATTATACTTTTTTTCGGTCACCGTGAAATATTTTGTCTTGATATTAACCGACTTTATATTGACAGTACCGTCGAGCCCGTTGCGTAGACTTCTCGTTTGTGGAGATCGGACCTGTTGCACTTCAAAAACATCGCAATATGGATTCTGTTTGCAATCATTTTTGCGATTTCACCTACTTTAGACACTGAATATTTGTCGTTTTCAAGCTCAGTTTGAAATGTTTTAGTTTGTCGTTTCTGTTCAAATCGATCATCTTTTAGCAGACTTTTCGATCATATTTGCTCACCGTTGTGGTTTTGCGCTCGCTCCGCTGTTCTAGTAGTAACTTTTTTGCGATATTTTAAAAGATACATCCCATACAAAGTTAGTCGCATTTTACACTTTTTCGGTCACCGTGAAATATTTTGTCTTGATATTAACCGTTTTTATATTGATCTTCGCGTCGAGCCCGTTGCGTAGACACCTCGTTTGTGTAGATCGGACCTGTTGCACTTCAAAAACTTCGCAATATCGATTCTGTTTGCAATCATTTTTGCGATTTCACCTACTTTAGACACTGAATATTTGTCGTTTTCAAGCTCAGTTTGTAATGTTTTAGTTTGTCGTTTCTGTTCAAATCGATCATCTTTTAGCATACTTTTCGATCATATTAGCTCACCGTAGTGGTTCTGCGCTCGCTCCGCTGTTTTCAGTTGATACTCTTTTGCGATATTTTAAAAGATACATCCCATACAAAGTTGGTCGCATTTTACACTTTTTCGGTCACCGTGAAATATTTTGTCTTGATATTAACCGACTTTATATTGACAGTCGCGTCGAGCCCGTTGCGTAGACTTCTCGTTTGTGGAGATCGGACCTGTTGCACTTCAAAAACATCGCAATATGGATTCTGTTTGCAATATTTTTTGCGTTTTTACCTACTTTAGACACTGAATATTTGTCGTTTTAAAGCTCAGTTTGAAATTTTTTAGTTTGTCGTTTCTGTTCAAATCGATCATCTTTTAGCATACTTTTCGATCATATTAGCTCACCGTAGTGGTTATGCGCTCGCTCCGCTGTTGAAGTAGGTACACTTTTGCGATATTTTAAAAGATACATCCCATACAAAGTTAGTCGCATTTTACATTTTTTCGGTCACCGTGAAATATTTTGTCTTGATATTAACCGTTTTTATATTGATCGTCGCGTCGAGCCCGTTGCGTAGACACCTCGTTTGTGTAGATCGGACCTGTTGCACTTCAAAAACTTTGCAATATGGATTCTGTTTGCAATAATTTTTGCGTTTTTACCTACTTTAGACACTGAATATTTGTCGTTTTAAAGCTCAGTTTGAAATTTTTTAGTTTGTCGTTTCTGTTCAAATCGATCATCTTTAAGCATACTTTTCGATCATATTAGCTCACCGTAGTGGTTCTGCGCTCGCTCCGCTGTTCTTGTAGGTACTTTTTGCGATATTTTAAAAGATACATCCCATACAAAGTTGGTCGCATTTTACACTTTTTCGGTCACCGTGAAATATTTTGTCTTGATATTAACCGTTTTTATATTGATCGTCGCGTCGAGCCCGTTGCGTAGACACCTAGTTTGTGTAGATCGGACCTGTTGCACTTCAAAAACATCGCAATATGGATTTTGTTTGCAATCATTTTTACGATTTCACCTACTTTAGACACTGAATATTTGTCGTTTTCAAGCTCAGTTTGAAATGCTTTAGTTTGTCGTTTCTGTTAAAATCGATCATCTTTTAGCATACTTTTCGATCATATTAGCTCACCGTTGTGGTTCTGCGCTCGCTCCGCTGTTTTCAGTTCATACTCTTTTGCGATATTTTAAAAGATACATCCCATAAAAAGTTGGTCGCATTTTACAGTTTTCGGTCACCGTGAAATATTTTGTCTTGATATTAACCGACTTTATATTGACAGTCGCGTAAAGCCCGTTGCGTAGACACCTAGTTTGTGTAAATCGGACCTGTTGCACTTCAAAAACATCGCAATATGGATTTTGTTTGCAATCATTTTTACGATTTCACCTACTTTAGACACTAAATATTTGTCGTTTTCAAGCTCAGTTTGAAATGTTTTAGTTTGTCGTTTCTGTTCAAATCGATCATCTTTTAGCATACTTTTCGATCATATTAGCTCACCGTAGTGGTTTCGCGCTCGCTCCGCTGTTTTCAGTTGAAACTTTTTTGCGATATTTTAAAAGATACATCCCATACAAAGTTAGTCGCATTTTACTCTTTTTCGGTCACCGTGAAATATTTTGTCTTGATATTAACCGACTTTATATTGACAGTCGCGTCGAGCCCGTTGCGTAGACACCTCGTTTGTGTAGATCGGACCTGTTGCACTTCAAAAACATCGCAATATGGATTCTGTTTGCAATCATTTTTGCGATTTCACCTACTTTAGACACTGAATATTTGTCGTTTTCAAGCTCAGTTTGAAATGTTTTAGCTTGTCGTTTCTGTTCAAATCGATCATCTTTTAGCATACTATTCGATCATATTAGCTCACCGTAGTGGTTCTGCGCTCGCTCCGCTGTTCTAGTAGGTACTTTTTTGCGATATTTTAAAAGATACATCCCATACAAAGTTAGTCGCATTTTACACTTTTTCGGTCACCGTAAAATATTTTGTCTTGATATTAACCGACTTTATATTGACAGTCGCGTCGAGCCCGTTGCGTAGACACCTCGTTTGTGTAGATCGGACCTGTTGCACTTCAAAAACATCGCAATATGGATACTTTTTGAAATAATTTTTGCGTTTTTACCTACTTTAGACACTGAATATTTGTCGTTTTAAAGCTCAGTTTGAATTTTTTTAGTTTGTCATTTCTGTTCAAATCGATCATCTTTTAGCATACTTTTCGATCATATTTGTTCACCGTAGTGGTTCTGCACTCGCTCCGTTTTTCAAGAAGGTATATTCCTGCTATAATTTTAAAGATACATCCCATACAAAGTTAGTCGAATTTAACACTTTTTCGGTCACCGTGAAATATTTTGTCTTGATATTAACCGTTTTTATATTGATCGTCGCGTCGAGCCCGTTGCGTAGACACCTCGTTTGTGTAGATCGGACCTGTTGCACTTCAAAAACTTTGCAATATGGATTCTGTTTGCAATAATTTTTGCGTTTTTACCTACTTTAGACACTGAATATTTGTCGTTTTAAAGCTCAGTTTGAAATTTTTTAGTTTGTCGTTTCTGTTCAAATCGATCATCTTTTAGCATACTTTTCGATCATATTAGATCACCAAAGTGGTTCTGCGCTCGCTCTGCTATTTTGAGTTGAATCTCTTCTGCGATATTTTAAAAGAAACATCCCATACAAAGTTAGTCGCATTTTACACTTTTTCGGTCACCGTAAAATATTTTGTCTTGATATTAACCGACTTTATATTTACAGTCGCGTCGAGCCCGTTGCGTAGACACCTCGTTTGTGTAGATCGGACCTGTTGCACTTCAAAAACATCGCAATATGGATACTGTTTGAAATAATTTTTGCGTTTTTACCTACTTTAGACACTGAATATTTGTCGTTTTCAAGCTCAGTTTGAAATGCTTTAGTTTGTCGTTTCTGTTAAAATCGATCATCTTTTAGCATACTTTTCGATCATATTAGCTCACCGTAGTGGTTCTGCGCTCGCTCCGCTGTTTTCAGTTGATACTTTTTTGCGATATTTTAAAAGATACATCCCATACAAAGTTAGTCGCATTTTACACTTTTTCGGTCACCGTCAAATATTTTGTCTTGATATTAACCGACTTTATATTGACAGTCGCGTCGAGCCCGTTGCGTAGACACCTCGTTTGTGTAGATCGGACCTGTTGCACTTCAAAAACATCGCAATATGGATTCTGTTTGCAATCATTTTTGCGAATTCACCTACTTTAGACACTGAATATTTGTCGTTTTCAAGCTCAGTTTGAAATGTTTTAGTTTGTCGTTTCTGTTCAAATCGATCATCTTTATACTTTTCGATCATATTAGCTCACCGTAGTGGTTCTGCGCTCGCTCCGCTGTTTTCAGTTGATACTCTTTTGCGATATTTTAAAAGATACATCCCATACAAAGTTGGTCGCATTTTACACTTTTTCGGTCACCGTAAAATATTTTGTCTTGATATTAACCGACTTTATATTGACAGTCGCGTCGAGCCCGTTGCGTAGACTTCTCGTTTGTGGAGATCGGACCTGTTGCACTTCAAAAACATCGCAATATGGATTCTGTTTGCAATATTTTTTGCGTTTTTACCTACTTTAGACACTGAATATTTGTCGTTTTAAAGCTCAGTTTGAAATTTTTTAGTTTGTCGTTTCTGTTCAAATCGATCATCTTTTAGCATACTTTTCGATCATATTAGCTCACCGTAGTGGTTATGCGCTCGCTCCGCTGTTGAAGTAGGTACACTTTTGCGATATTTTAAAAGATACATCCCATACAAAGTTAGTCGCATTTTACATTTTTTCGGTCACCTTGAAATATTTTGTCTTGATATTAACCGTTTTTATATTGATCGTCGCGTCGAGCCCGTTGCGTAGACACCTAGTTTGTGTAGATCGGACCTGTTGCACTTCAAAAACTTTGCAATATGGATTCTGTTTGCAATAATTTTTGCGTTTTTACCTACTTTAGACACTGAATATTTGTCGTTTTAAAGCTCAGTTTGAAATTTTTTAGTTTGTCGTTTCTGTTCAAATCGATCATCTTTTAGCATACTTTTCGATCATATTAGCTCACCATAGTGGTTCTGCGCTCGCTCCGCTGTTCTTGTAGGTACTTTTTGCGATATTTTAAAAGATACATCCCATACAAAGTTGGTCGCATTTTACACTTTTTCGGTCACCGTGAAATATTTTGTCTTGATATTAACCGTTTTTATATTGATCGTCGCGTCGAGCCCGTTGCGTAGACACCTAGTTTGTGTAGATCGGACCTGTTGCACTTCAAAAACATCGCAATATGGATTTTTTTTGCAATCATTTTTACGATTTCACTTACTTTAGACACTAAATATTTGTCGTTTTCAAGCTCAGTTTGAAATGCTTTAGTCTGTCGTTTCTGTTAAAATCGATCATCTTTTAGCATACTTTTCGATCATATTAGCTCACCGTTGTGGTTCTGCGCTCGCTCCGCTGTTTTCAGTTCATACTCTTTTGCGATATTTTAAAAGATACATCCCATACAAAGTTGGTCGCATTTTACAGTTTTTCGGTCACCGTGAAATATTTTGTCTTGATATTAACCGACTTTATATTGACAGTCGCGTAAAGCCCGTTGCGTAGACACCTAGTTTGTGTAAATCGGACCTGTTGCACTTCAAAAACATCGCAATATGGATTTTGTTTGCAATCATTTTTACGATTTCACCTACTTTAGACACTAAATATTTGTCGTTTTCAAGCTCAGTTTGAAATGTTTTAGTTTGTCGTTTCTGTTCAAATTGATCATCTTTTAGCATACTTTTCGATCATATTAGCTCACCGTAGTGGTTTCGCGCTCGCTCCGCTGTTTTCAGTTGAAACTTTTTTGCGATATTTTAAAAGATACATCCCATACAAAGTTAGTCGCATTTCACTCTTTTTCGGTCACCGTGAAATATTTTGTCTTGATATTAACCGACTTTATATTGACAGTCGCGTCGAGCCCGTTGCGTAGACACCTCGTTTGTGTAGATCGGACCTGTTGCACTTCAAAAACATCGCAATATGGATTCTGTTTGCAATCATTTTTGCGATTTCACCTACTTTAGACACTGAATATTTGTCGTTTTCAAGCTCAGTTTGAAATGTTTTAGTTTGTCGTTTCTGTTCAAATCGATCATCTTTTAGCATACTATTCGATCATATTAGCTCACCGTAGTGGTTCTGCGCTCGCTCCGCTGTTCTAGTAGGTACTTTTTTGCGATATTTTAAAAGATACATCCCATACAAAGTTAGTCGCATTTTACACTTTTTCGGTCACCGTGAAATATTTTGTCTTGATATTAACCGTTTTTATATTGATCGTCGCGTCGAGCCCGTTGCGTAGACACCTCGTTTGTGTAGATCGGACCTGTTGCACTTTAAAAACTTTGCAATAAAGATTCTGTTTGCAATAATTTTTGCGTTTTTACCTACTTTAGACACTGAATATTTGTCGTTTTAAAGCTCAGTTTGAAATTGTTTAGTTTGTCGTTTCTATTCAAATCGATCATCTTTTAGCATACTTTTCGATCATATTAGCTCACCGTAGTGGTTCTGCGCTCGCTCCGCTGTTCTTGTAGGTACTTTTTGCGATATTTTAAAAGATACATCCCATACAAAGTTGGTCGCATTTTACACTTTTTCGGTCACCGTGAAATATTTTGTCTTGATATTAACCGACTTTATATTGACAGTCGCGTAAAGCCCGTTCCGTAGACACCTAGTTTGTGTAGATCGGACCTGTTGCACTTCAAAAACATCGCAATATGGATTTTGTTTGCAATCATTTTTACGATTTCACCTACTTTAGACACTAAATATTTGTCGTTTTCAAGCTCAGTTTAAATGTTTTAGTTTGTCGTTTCTGTTCAAATCGATCATCTTTTAGCATACTTTTCGATCATATTAGCTCACCGTAGTGGTTCTGCGCTCGCTCCGCTGTTTTCAGTTGATACTCTTTTGCGATATTTTAAAAGATACATCCCATACAATGTTCGTCGCATTTTACACTTTTTCGGTCACCGTAAAATATTTTGTCTTGATATTAACCGACTTTATATTTACAGTCGCGTCGAGCCCGTTGCGTAGACACCTCGTTTGTGTAGATCGGACCTGTTGCACTTCAAAAACATCGCAATATGGATACTGTTTGAAATAATTTTTGCGTTTTTACCTACTTTAGACACTGAATATTTGTCGTTTTCAAGCTCAGTTTGAAATGCTTTAGTTTGTCGTTTCTGTTAAAATCGATCATCTTTTAGCATACTTTTCGATCATATTAGCTCACCGTAGTGGTTCTGCGCTCGCTCCGCTGTTTTCAGTTGATACTTTTTTGCGATATTTTAAAAGATACATCCCATACAAAGTTAGTCGCATTTTACACTTTTTCGGTCACCGTCAAATATTTTGTCTTGATATTAACCGACTTTATATTGACAGTCGCGTCGAGCCCGTTGCGTAGATACCTCGTTTGTGTAGATCGGACCTGTTGCACTTCAAAAACATCGCAATATGGATACTGTTTGAAATAATTTTTGCGTTTTTACCTACTTTAGACACTGAATATTTGTCGTTTTCAAGCTCAGTTTGAAATGCTTTAGTTTGTCGTTTCTGTTAAAATCGATCATCTTTTAGCATACTTTTAGATCATATTAGCTCACCGTAGTGGTTCTGCGCTCGCTCCGCTGTTTTCAGTTGATACTTTTTTGCGATATTTTAAAAGATACATCCCATACAAAGTTAGTCGCATTTTACACTTTTTCGGTCACCGTCAAATATTTTGTCTTGATATTAACCGACTTTATATTGACAGTCGCGTCGAGCCCGTTGTGTGGACTCCTCGTTTGTGTAGATCGGACCTGTTGCACTTCAAAAAATTCGAAACATGGATTTTGTTTGCAATCATTTTTACGATTTCACCTACTTTATGCACTAAATATTTGTCGTTTTCAAGCTCAGTTTGAAATGTTTTAGTTTGTCGTTTCTGTTCAAATCGATCATCTTTTAGCATACTTTTCGATCATATTAGCTCACCGTAGTAGTTCTGCGCTCGCTCCGCTGTTCTAGTAGGTACTTTTTTGCAAAATTTTAAAAGATACATCCCATACAAAGTTAGTCGCATTTTACACTTTTTCGGTCACCGTGAAATATTTTGTCTCGATATTAACCGACTTTATATTGACCGTCGCGAAAAGCTTGTTGCGTAGACACCTCGTTTGTGTAGATCGGACCTGTTGCACTTCCAAAACATCGCAATATGGATTCTGTTTGAAATATTTTTTGCGTTTTTACCTACTTTAGACACTGAATATTTGTCGTTTTCAAGCTCAGTTTGAAATGTTTTAGTTTGTCGTTTTTGTTCAAATCGATCATCTTTTAGCATACTTTTCGATCATATTAGCTCACCGTAGTGGTTCTGCGCTCGCTCCGCTGTTCTTGTAGGTACTTTTTGCGATATTTTAAAAGATACATCCCATACAAAGTTGGTCGCATTTTACACTTTTTCGGTCACCGTGAAATATTTTGTCTTGATATTAACCGACTTTATATTGACAGTCGCGTAAAGCCCGTTCCGTAGACACCTAGTTTGTGTAGATCGGACCTGTTGCACTTCAAAAACATCGCAATATGGATTTTGTTTGCAATCATTTTTACGATTTCACCTACTTTAGACACTAAATATTTGTCGTTTTCAAGCTCAGTTTGAAATGTTTTAGTTTGTCGTTTCTGTTCAAATCGATCATCTTTTAGCATACTTTTCGATCATATTAGCTCACCGTAGTGGTTCTGCGCTCGCTCCGCTGTTTTCAGTTCATACTCTTTTGCGATATTTTAAAAGATACATCCCATACAATGTTAGTCGCATTTTACACTTTTTCGGTCACCGTAAAATATTTTGTCTTGATATTAACCGACTTTATATTTACAGTCGCGTCGAGCCCGTTGCGTAGATACCTCGTTTGTGTAGTTCGGACCTGTTGCACTTCAAAAACATCGCAATATGGATACTGTTTGAAATAATTTTTGCGTTTTTACCTACTTTAGACACTGAATATTTGTCGTTTTCAAGCTCAGTTTGAAATGCTTTAGTTTGTCGTTTCTGTTAAAATCGATCATCTTTTAGCATACTTTTCGATCATATTAGCTCACCGTAGTGGTTCTGCGCTCGCTCCGCTGTTTTCAGAGTATACTTTTTTGCGATATTTTAAAAGATACATCCCATACAAAGTTAGTCGCATTTTACACTTTTTCGGTCACCGTAAAATATTTTGTCTTGATATTAACCGACTTTATATTGACAGTCGCGTCGAGCCCGTTGCGTAGACACCTCGTTTGTGTAGATCGGACCTGTTGCACTTAAAAAAAACATCGCAATATGGATACTGTTTGAAATAATTTTTGCGTTTTTACCTACTTTAGACACTGAATATTTGTCGTTTTCAAGCTCAGTTTGAAATGCTTTAGTTTGTCGTTTCTGTTAAAATCGATCATCTTTTAGCATACTTTTCGATCATATTAGCTAACCGTAGTGGTTCTGCGCTCGTTTCGCTGTTTTCAGTTGATACTTTTTTGCGATATTTTAAAAGATACATCCCATACAAAGTTAGTCGCATTATACACTTTTTCGGTCACCGTGAAATATTTTGTCTTGATATTAACCGACTTTATATTGACAGTCGCGTCGAGCCCTATGCGTAGACACCTCGTTTGTGTAGATCGGACCTGTTGCACTTCAAAAACATCACAATTTGGATTCGTTTTGCAATCATTTTTGCGATTTCACCTACTTTAGACACTGAATATTTGTCGTTTTCAAGCTCAGTTTGAAATGTTTTAGTTTGTCGTTTCTGTTCAAATCGATCGTCTTTTAGCATATTATTCGATCATATTAGCTCACCGTAGTGGTTCTGCGCTCGCTCCGCTGTTCTAGTAGGTACTTTTTTGCGATATTTTAAAAGATACATCCCATACAATGTTGGTCGCATTTTACACTTTTTCGGTCACCGTAAAATATTTTGTCTTGATATTAACCGACTTTATATTGACAGTCGCGTCGAGCCCGTTGCGTAGACACCTCGTTTGTGTAGATCGGACCTGTTGCACTTCAAAAACATCGCAATATGGATACTTTTTGAAATAATTTTTGCGTTTTTACCTACTTTAGACACTGAATATTTGTCGTTTTAAAGCTCAGTTTGAATTTTTTTAGTTTGTTATTTCTGTTCAAATCGATCATCTTTTAGCATACTTTTCGATCATATTTGTTCACCGTAGTGGTTCTGCACTCGCTCCGTTGTTCAAGAAGGTATATTCCTGCTATAGTTTTAAAGATACATCCCATAAAAAGTTAGTCGAATTTAACACTTTTTCGGTCACCGTGAAATATTTTGTCTTGATATTAACCGACTTTATATTGACAGTCGCGTCGAGCCCGTTGCGTGGACACCTCGTTTGTGTAGATCGGACCTGTTGCCCTTCAAAAACATCGCAATATGGATTCTGTTTGCAATCATATTTGCGAATTCACCTACTTCAGACACTAAATATTTGTCGTTTTCAAGCTCAGTTTGAAATGTTTTAGTTTGTCGTTTCTGTTCAAATCAATCATCTTTTAGTATACTTTTCGATCATATTAGCTCACCGTAGTGGTTCTGCGCTCGCTCCGCTGTTCTAGTAGGTACTTTTTTGCGATATTTTAAAAGATACATCCCATACAAAGTTATTCGCATTTTACACTTTTTCGGTCACCGTGAAATATTTTGTCTTGATATTAACCGACTTTATATTGACAGTCGCGTCGAGCCCGTTGCGTAGAAACCTCGTTTGTTTAGATCGGACCTGTTGCACTTCAAAAACATCGCAATATGGATTTTGTTTGCAATCAATTTTGCGATTTCACTTACTTAAGACACTGAATATTTGTCGTTTTCAAGCTCAGTTTGAAATGTTTTAGTTTGTCGTTTCTGTTCAAATCGATCATCTTTTAGCATACTTTTAAATCATATTAGCTCATCGTAGTGGTTTTGCAATCACTCCGCTGTTCTAGTAGGTACTTTTTTGCGATATTTTAAAAGATACATCCCATACAAAGTTAGTCGCATTATACCTTTTTTCGGTCACCGTGAAATATTTTGTCTTGATATTAACCGTCTTTATATTGACAGTACCGTCGAGCCCGTTGCGTAGACACCTCGTTTGTGGAGATCGGACCTGTTGCACTTCAAAAACATCGCAATATGGATTCTGTTTGCAATCATTTTTGCGATTTCACCTACTTTAGACACTAAATATTTGTCGTTTTCAAGCTCAGTTTGAAATGTTTTAGTTTGTCGTTTCTGTTCAAATTGATCATCTTTTAGCATACTTTTCGATCACATTAGCTCACCGTAGTGATTCTGCGTTCGCTCCGCTGTTCTTGTAGGTACTTTTTGCGATATTTTAAAAGATACATTCCATACAAAGTTAGTCGCATTTTACACTTTTTCGGTCACCGTGAAATATTTTGTCTCGATATGAACCGACTTTATATTGACCGTCGCGAAAAGCTTGTTGCGTAGACACCTCGTTTGTGTAGATCGGACCTGTTGCACTTCCAAAACATCGCAATATGGATTCTGTTTGAAATATTTTTTTCGTTTTTACCTACTTTAGACACTGACTATTTGTCGTTTTCAAGCTCAGTTTGAAATGTTTTAGTTTGTCGTTTTTGTTGAAATCGATCATCTTTTAGCATACTTTTCGATCATATTAGCTCACTAAAGTGGTTCTGCGCTCGCTCCGCTGTTGTAGTAGGTACACTTTTGCGATATTTTAAAAGATACATCCCATACAAAGTTAGTCGCATTTTACATTTTTTCGGTCACCGTGAAATATTTTGTCTTGATATTAACCGTTTTTATATTGATCGTCGCGTCGAGCCCGTTGCGTAGACACCTCGTTTGTGTAGATCGGACCTGTTGCACTTCAAAAACTTTGCAATATGGATTCTGTTTGCAATAATTTTTGCGTTTTTACCTACTTTAGACACTGAATATTTGTCGTTTTTTAAGCTCAGTTTGAAATTTTTTAGTTTGTCGTTTCTGTTCAAATCGATCATCTTTTAGCATACTTTTCGATCATATTAGCTCACCGTAGTGGTTCTGCGCTCGCTCCGCTGTTTTCAGTTGATACTCTTTTGCGATATTTTAAAAGATACATCCCATACAAAGTTGGTCGCATTTTACACTTTTTCGGTCACCGTGAAATATTTTGTCTTGATATTAACCGACTTTATATTGACAGTCGCGTAAAGCCCGTTCCGTAGACACCTAGTTTGTGTAGATCGAACCTGTTGCACTTCAAAAACATCGCAATATGGATTTTGTTTGCAATCATTTTAACGATTTCACCTACTTTAGACACTAAATATTTGTCGTTTTCAAGCTCAGTTTGAAATGTTTTAGTTTGTCGTTTCTGTTCAAATCGATCATCTTTTAGCATACTTTTCGATCATATTAGCTCACCGTAGTGGTTCTGCGCTCGCTTCGCTGTTTTCAGTTCATACTCTTTTGCGATATTTTAAAAGATACATCCCATACAATGTTAGTCGCATTTTACACTTTTTCGGTCACCGTAAAATATTTTGTCTTGATATTGACCGACTTTATATTGACAGTCGCGTCGAGCCCGTTGCGTAAACACCTCGTTTGTGTAGATCGGACTTGTTGCACTTCAAAAACATCGCAATATGGATACTGTTTGAAATAATTTTTGCGTTTTTACCTACTTTAGACACTGAATATTTGTCGTTTTGAAGCTCAGTTTGATTTTTTTTAGTTTGTCGTTTCTGTTCAAATCGATCATCTTTTAGCATACTTTTCGATCATATTAGCTCACCGTAGTGGTTCTGCGCTCGCTCCGCTGTTTTCAGATGATACTTTTTTGCGATATATTAAAAGATACATCCCATACAAAGTTAGTCGCATTTTACACTTTTTCGGTCACCGTGAAATATTTTGTCTTGATATTAACCGACTTTATATTGACAGTCGCGTAAAGCCCGTTCCGTACACACCTAGTTTGTGTAGATCGAACCTGTTGCACTTCAAAAACATCGCAATATGGATTTTTTTTGCAATCATTTTAATGATTTCACCTACTTTAGACACTAAATATTTGTCGTTTTCAAGCTCAATTTGAAATGTTTTAGTTTGTCGTTTCTGTTCAAATCGATCATCTTTTAGCATACTTTTCGATCATATTAGCTCACCGTAGTGGTTCTGCTCTCGCTTCGCTGTTTTCAGTTCATACTCTTTTGCGATATTTTAAAAGATACATCCCATACAATGTTAGTCGCATTTTACACTTTTTCGGTCACCGTAAAATATTTTGTCTTGATATTGACCGACTTTATATTGACAGTCGCGTCGAGCCCGTTGCGTAGACACCTCGTTTGTATAGATCGGACTTGTTGCACTTCAAAAACATCGCAATATGGATACTGTTTGAAATAATTTTTGCGTTTTTACCTACTTTAGACACTGAATATTTGTCGTTTTCAAGCTCAGTTTGATTTTTTTTAGTTTGTGGTTTCTGTTCAAATCGATCATCTTTTAGCATACTTTTCGATCATATTAGCTCACCGTAGTGGTTCTGCGCTCGCTCCGCTGTTTTCAGTTGATACTTTTCTGCGATATAGTAAAAGATACATCCCATACAAAGTTAGTCGCATTTTACACTTTTTCGGTCACCGTGAAATATTTTGTCTTGATATGAACCGACTTTATATTGACCGTCGCGTAAACCCCATTGCGTAGACACCTCGTTTGTGTAGATCGGACCTGTTGCACTTCAAAAACTTCGCAATATGGATTCTGTTTGCATTTTTTTTTGCGATTTCACCTACTTTAGACACTGAATATTTGTCGTTTTAAAGCTCAGTTTGAAATTTTTTAGTTTGTCGTTTCTGTTCAAATCGATCATCTTTTAGCATACTTTTCGATCATATTAGCTCACCGTAGTGGTTCTGCGCTCGCTCCGCTGTTTTCAGTAGATACTCTTTTGCGATATTTTAAAAGAAACATCCCATACAAAGTTAGTCGCATTTTACATTTTTCGGTTACCGTGAAATATTTTGTTTTGATATTAACCGACTTTTTATTGACAGTCGCGTCGAGCCCGTTGCGAAGACACCTCGTTTGTGTAGATCGGACCTGTTGCACTTTAAAAACGTCGCAATATGGATTCTGTTTGCAATAATTTTTGCGATTTCACCTACTTTAGACACTGAATATTTGTCGTTTTCATGCTCAGTTTGAAATGTTTTAGTTTGTCGTTTCTGTTCAAATCGATGATCTTTTAGCATACTTTTCGATCATATTAGTTCACCGTAGTGGTTCTGCACTCGCTCCGTTGTTCAAGAAGGTATATTCCTGCTATAGTTTTAAAGATACGTCCCATACAAAGTTAGTCGAATTTAACACTTTTTCGATCACCGTGAAATATTTTGTCTTGATATTAACCGACTTTATATTGACCGTCGCGTCGAGCCCATTGCGTAGACACCTCGTTTGTGTAGATCGGACCTGTTGCACTTCAAAAACATCCCAATATGGATTCTGTTTGCAATCATTTTTGCGATTTCACCTACTATAGACACTGAATATTTGTGGTTTTCAAGCTCAGTTTGAAATGTTTTAGTTTGTCGTTTGTGTTCAAATCGATCATATTAGCTCACCGTAGCGGTTTTGCGCTCGCTCCGCTGTTTTCAGTTGATACTGTTTTGCGATATTTTAAAAGATACATCCCATACAAAGTAAGTCGCATTTTACACTTTTTCGGTCACCATGAAATATTTTGTCTTGGTATTAACCGACTTTATAGTGACCGTCGCGTAAAACCCATTGCGTAGACACCTCGTTTCTGTAGATCGGACCTGTTGCACTTCAAAAACATCGCAATATGGATTCTGTTTGCAATCATTTTTGCGATTTCACCTACTTTAGACACTGAATATTTGTCGTTTTCATGCTCAGTTTGAAATGTTTTCGTTTGTCGTTTCTGTTCAAATCGATCATCTTTTAGCATACTTTTCGATCATATTAGCTTACTGAAGTGGTTCTGCGCTCGCTCCGCTGTTTTTAGGTTTTACTCTTCTGCGATATTTTAAAAGAAACATCCCATACAAAGTTAGTCGCATTTTACACTTTTTCGGTCACCGTGAAATATTTTGTTTTGATATTAACCGACTTTTTAATGACAGTCGCGTCGAGCCCGTTGCGTAGACAACTCGTTTGTGTAGATCGGAGCTGTTGCACTTCAAAAACATCGCAATGTGGATTCTGTTTGCAATTTTTTTTGCGTTTTCTTCTACTTTAGACACTGAATATTTGTCGTTTTCATGCTCAGTTTAAAATGTTTTAGTTTGTCGTTTCTGTTCAAATCGATCATATTAGCTCACAGTAGTGGTTCTGCGCTCGCTCCGCTGTTTTCAGTTGATACTCTTTTGCGATATTTTAAAAGATACATCCCATACAAAGTTAGTCGCATTTTACACTTTTTCGGTCGCCGTGAAATATTTTGTCTTGATATTAACCGACTTTATATTGACAGTCGCGTCGAGCCCGTTGCGTAGACACATTGTTTGTGTAGATCATACCTGTTGCACTTTAAAAACATCGCAATATGGATTCTGTTTGCATTTTTTTTTTTGCGATTTCACCTACTTTAGACACTGAATATTTGTCGTTTTAAAGCTCAGTTTGAAATTTTTTAGTTTGGCGTTTCTGTTCAACTCGATCATCTTTTAGCATACTTTTCGATTATAATAGCTCATCGTAGTGGTTCTGCGCTCGCTCCGCTGTTCTAGTAGGTACTTTTTTGCGATATTTTAAAAGATACATCCCATACAAAGTTAGTCGCATTATACACTTTTTCGGTCACCGTGAAATATTTTGTCTTGATATCAACCGACTTTATAATGACAGTCGCGTCGAGCCCGTTGCGTAGACACCTCGTTTTTGTAGATCGGACCTGTTGCACTTTAAAAACATCGCAATTTGGATTCTGTTTGAAATAATTTTTGCGTTTTTACCTACTGTAGACACTGAATATTTGTCGTTTTAAAGCTCAGTTTGAAATGTTTTACTTTGTCGTTTCTGTTCAAATCGATCATCTTTTAGCATACTTTTCGATCATATTAGCTCACCGTAGTGGTTCTGCGCTCGCTCCGCTGTTTTCAGTTCATACTCTTTTGCGATATTTTAACGATACATCCAATACAAAGTTAGTCGCATTTTACACTTTTTCGGTCACCGTGAAATATTTTGTCTTGATATTAACCGACTTTATATTGACAGTCGCGTCGAGCCCGTTGTGTGGACTCCTCGCTTGTGTAGATCAGACCTGTTGCACTTCAAAAAATTCGCAATATGGATTTTGTTTGCAATCATTTTAACGATTTCACCTACTTTAGACACTAAATATTTGTCGTTTTCAAGCTCAGTTTGAAATGTTTTAGTTTGTCGTTTCTGTTAAAATCAAACATCTTTTAGCATACTTTTCGATCATATTAGTTCACCGTAGTGGTTCTGCGCTCGCTCCGTTGTTCAAGAAGGTATATTCCTGCTATAGTTTTAAAGATACATCCCATACAAAGTTAGTCGAATTTAACACTTTTTCGGTCACCGTGAAATATTTTGTCTTGATATTTCCCCATTTTATATTGACCGTCGCGAAAAGCTTGTTGCGTCGACACCTCGTTTGTGTAGATCGGACCTGTTGCACTTCCAAAACATCGCAATATGGATTCTGTTTGAAATATTTTTTGCGTTTTTACCTACTTTAGACACTGAATATTTGTCGTTTTCAAGCTCAGTTTGAAATGTTTTAGTTTGTCGTTTGTGTTCAAATCGATCATATTAGCTCACCGTAGTGGTTCTGCGCTCGCTCCGCTGTTTTCAGTTGATACTCTTTTGCGATATTTTAAAAGATACATCCCATACAAAGTTAGTCGCATTTTACACTTTTTCGGTCACCGTGAAATATTTTGTCTTGATATTAACCGACTTTATATTGACCGTCGCGTAGAGCCCGTTGTGTGGACTCCTCGCTTGTGTAGATCAGACCTGTTGCACTTCAAAAAATTCGCAATATGGATTTTGTTTGCAATCATTTTAACGATTTCACCTACTTTAGACACTAAATATTTGTCGTTTTCAAGCTCAGTTTGAAATGTTTTAGTTTGTCGTTTCTGTTAGAATCAAACATCTTTTAGCATACTTTTCGATCATATTAGTTCACCGTAGTGGTTCTGCGCTCGCTCCGTTGTTCAAGAAGGTATATTCCTGCTATAGTTTTAAAGATACATCCCATACAAAGTTAGTCGAATTTAACACTTTTTCGGTCACCGTGAAATATTTTGTCTTGATATTTCCCCATTTTATATTGACCGTCGCGAAAAGCTTGTTGCGTCGACACCTCGTTTGTGTAGATCGGACCTGTTGCACTTCCAAAACATCGCAATATGGATTCTGTTTGAAATATTTTTTGCGTTTTTACCTACTTTAGACACTGAATATTTGTCGTTTTCAAGCTCAGTTTGAAATGTTTTAGTTTGTCGTTTGTGTTCAAATCGATCATATTAGCTCACCGTAGTGGTTCTGCGCTCGCTCCGCTGTTTTCAGTTGATACTCTTTTGCGATATTTTAAAAGATACATCCCATACAAAGTTAGTCGCATTTTACACTTTTTCGGTCACCGTGAAATATTTTGTCTTGATATTAACCGACTTTATATTGACCGTCGCGTAGAGCCCGTTGCGTACACACCTCGTTTGTGTAGATCGGACCTGTTGCACTTCAAAAACATCGCAATGTGGATTCTGTTTGCTTTATTTTTTGCGTTTTCACGTACTTTAGACACTAAATATTTGTCGTTTTCATGCTCAGTTTTAATTTTTTTAGTTTGTCTTTTCTGTTCAAATCGATCATATTTGAGCATATTTTTCGATCATATTTGCTCACCGTTGTGGTTATGCGCTCGCTCCGCTGTTCTAGTAGTAACTTTTTTGCGATATTTTAAAAGATACATCCCATACAAAGTTAGTCGCATTTTACACTTTTTCGGTCACCGTGAAATATTTTGTCTTGATATTAACCGTTTTTATATTGATCGTCGCGTCGAGCCCGTTGCGTAGACACCTCGTTTGTGTAGATCGGACCTGTTGCACTTCATAAACATCGTAATATCGATTCTGTTTGCAATCATTTTTGCGATTTCACCTACTTTAGACACTGAATATTTGTCGTTTTCAAGCTCAGTTTGTAATGTTTTAGTTTGTCGTTTCTGTTCAAATCGATCATCTTTTAGCATACTTTTCGATCATATTAGCTCACCGTAGTGGTTATGCGCTCGCTCCGCTGTTGTAGTAGGTACACTTTTGCGATATTTTAAAAGATACATCCCATACAAAGTTAGTCGCATTTTACATTTTTTCGGTCACCGTGAAATATTTTGTCTTGATATTAACCGTTTTTATATTGATCGTCGCGTCGAGCCCGTTGCGTAGACACCTCGTTTGTGTAGATCGGACCTGTTGCACTTCAAAAACTTTGCAATTTGGATTCTGTTTGCAATAATTTTTGCGATTTCACCTACTTTAGACACTGAATATTTGTCGTTTTCAAGCTCAGTTTGAAATGTTTTAGTTTGTCGTTTGTGTTCAAATCGATCATATTAGCTCACCGTAGTGGTTCTGCGCTCGCTCCGCTGTTTTCAGTTGATACTCTTTTGCGATATTTTAAAAGATACATCCCATACAAAGTTAGTCGCATTTTACACTTTTTCGGTCACCGTGAAATATTTTGTCTTGATATTAACCGACTTTATATTGACCGTCGCGTAGAGCCCGTTGCGTACACACCTCGTTTGTGTAGATCGGACCTGTTGCACTTCAAAAACATCGCAATGTGGATTCTGTTTGCTTTATTTTTTGCGTTTTCACGTACTTTAGACACTAAATATTTGTCGTTTTCATGCTCAGTTTTAATTTTTTTAGTTTGTCTTTTCTGTTCAAATCGATCATATTTGAGCATATTTTTCGATCATATTTGCTCACCGTTGTGGTTATGCGCTCGCTCCGCTGTTCTAGTAGTAACTTTTTTGCGATATTTTAAAAGATACATCCCATACAAAGTTAGTCGCATTTTACACTTTTTCGGTCACCGTGAAATATTTTGTCTTGATATTAACCGTTTTTATATTGATCGTCGCGTCGACCCCGTTGCGTAGACACCTCGTTTGTGTAGATCGGACCTGTTGCACTTCATAAACATCGTAATATCGATTCTGTTTGCAATCATTTTTGCGATTTCACCTACTTTAGACACTGAATATTTGTCGTTTTCAAGCTCAGTTTGTAATGTTTTAGTTTGTCGTTTCTGTTCAAATCGATCATCTTTTAGCATACTTTTCGATCATATTAGCTCACCGTAGTGGTTATGCGCTCGCTCCGCTGTTGTAGTAGGTACACTTTTGCGATATTTTAAAAGATACATCCCATACAAAGTTAGTCGCATTTTACATTTTTTCGGTCACCGTGAAATATTTTGTCTTGATATTAACCGTTTTTATATTGATCGTCGCGTCGAGCCCGTTGCGTAGACACCTCGTTTGTGTAGATCGGACCTGTTGCACTTCAAAAACTTTGCAATTTGGATTCTGTTTGCAATAATTTTTGCGTTTTTAGCTACTTTAGACACTGAATATTTGTCGTTTTAAAGCTCAGTTTGAAATTTTTTAGTTTGTCGTTTCTGTTCAAATCGATCATCTTTTAGCATACTTTTCGATCATATTAGCTCACCGTAGTGGTTCTGCGCTCGCTCCGCTGTTCTTGTAGGTACTTTTTGCGATATTTTAAAAGATACATCCCATACAAAGTTGGTCGCATTTTACACTTTTTCGGTCACCGTGAAATATTTTGTCTTGATATTAACCGACTTTATATTGACAGTCGCGTAAAGCCCGTTCCGTAGACACCTAGTTTGTGTAGATCGGACCTGTTGCACTTCAAAAACATCGCAATATGGATTTTGTTTGCAATCATTTTTACGATTTCACCTACTTTAGACACTAAATATTTGTCGTTTTCAAGCTCAGTTTGAAATGCTTTAGTTTTTCGTTTCTGTTAAAATCGATCATCTTTTAGCATACTTTTCGATCATATTAGCTCACCGTTGTGGTTCTGCGCTCGCTCCGCTGTTTTCAGTTCATACTCTTTTGCGATATTTTAAAAGATACATCCCATACAAAGTTGGTCGCATTTTACAGTTTTTCGGTCACCGTGAAATATTTTGTCTTGATATTAACCGACTTTATATTGACAGTCGCGTAAAGCCCGTTGCGTAGACACCTAGTTTGTGTAAATCGGACCTGTTGCACTTCAAAAACATCGCAATATGGATTTTGTTTGCAATCATTTTTACGATTTCATCTACTTTAGACACTAAATATTTGTCGTTTTCAAGCTCAGTTTGAAATGTTTTAATTTGTCGTTTCTGTTCAAATCGATCATCTTTTAGCATACTTTTCGATCATATTAGCTCACCGTAGTGGTTCTGCGCTCGCTCCGCTGTTTTCAGTTGATACTCTTTTGCGATATTTTAAAAGATACATCCCATACAATGTTAGTCCCATTTTACACTTTTTCGGTCACCGTAAAATATTTTGTCTCGATATTAACCGACTTTATATTGACAGTCGCGTCGAGCCCGTTGCGTAGACACCTCGTTTGTGTAGATCGGACCTGTTGCACTTCAAAAACATCGCAATATGGATTCTGTTTGCAATCATTTTTGCGATTTCACCTACTTTAGACACTGAATATTTGTCGTTTTCAAGCTCAGTTTGAAATGTTTTAGTTTGTCGTTTCTGTTCAAATCGATCATCTTTTAGCATACTATTCGATCATATTAGCTCACCGTAGTGGTTCTGCGCTCGCTCCGCTGTTCTAGTAGGTACTTTTTTGCGATATTTTAAAAGATACATCCCATACAAAGTTAGTCGCATTATACCTTTTTTCGGTCACCGTGAAATATTTTGTCTTGATATTAACCGACTTAATATTGACAGTCGCGTCGAGCCCGTTGCGTAGACACCTCGTTTGTGTAGATCATACCTGTTGCACTTCAAAAACATCGCAATATGGATTCTGTTTGCAATCATTTTTGCGATTTCACCTACTTTAGACACTGAATATTTGTCGTTTTCAAGCTCAGTTTGAAATGTTTTAGTTTGTCGTTTCTGTTCAAATCGATCATCTTTTAGCATACTTTTCGATCATATTATCTCACTGTAGTGGTTTTGCGCTAGCTGCGCTGTTTTCAGTTGATACTCTTTTGCGATATTTTAAAAGATACATCCCATACAATGTTAGTCCCATTTTACACTTTTTCGGTCACCGTAAAATATTTTGTCTTGATATTAACCGACTTTATATTGACAGTCGCGTCGAGCCCGTTGCGTAGACACCTCGTTTGTGTAGATCGGACCTGTTGCACTTCAAAAACATCGCAATATGGATACTGTTTGAAATAATTTTGCGTTTTTACCTATTTTAGACACTGAATATTTGTCGTTTTAAAGCTCAGTTTGAATTTTTTTAGATTGTCGTTTCTTCAAATCGATCATCTTTTAGCATACTTTTCGATCATATAAGTTCACCGTAGTGGTTCTGCGCTTGCTTCGTTGTTGAAGAAGGTATATTCCTGCTATAGTTTTAAAGATACATTCCATACAAAGTTAGTCGAATTTAACACTTTTTCGGTCACCGTGAAATATTTTGTCTTCATATTAATTGACTTTATATTGACAGTCGCGTCGAGCTTGTTGCGTAGACACCTCGTTTGTGTAGATCGGACCTGTTGCACTTTAAAAACATCGCAATATAGATTCTGTTTGCAATCATTTTTGCGAATTCACCTACTTTAGACACTGAATATTTGTCGTTTTCAAGCTCAGTTTGAAATGTTTTAGTTTGTCGTTTCTGTTCAAATCGATCATGTTTTAGCATACTTTTAGATCATATTAGCTCACCGTAGTGGTTCTGCAATCGCTGCGCTGTTCTAGTAGGTACTTTTTTGCGATATTTTAAAAGATACATCCCATACAAAGTTAGTCGCATTATACTTTTTTTCGGTCACCGTGAAATATTTTGTCTTGATATTAACCGACTTTATATTGACAGTACCGTCGAGCCCGTTGCGTAGACTTCTCGTTTGTGGAGATCGGACCTGTTGCACTTCAAAAACATCGCAATATGGATTCTGTTTGCAATCATTTTTGCGATTTCACCTACTTTAGACACTGAATATTTGTCGTTTTCAAGCTCAGTTTGAAATGTTTTAGTTTGTCGTTTCTGTTCAAATCGATCATCTTTTAGCAGACTTTTCGATCATATTTGCTCACCGTTGTGGTTATGCGCTCGCTTCGCTGTTCTAGTAGTAACTTTTTTGCGATATTTTAAAAGATACATCCCATACAAAGTTAGTCGCATTTTACACTTTTTCGGTCACCGTGAAATATTTTGTCTTGATATTAACCGTTTTTATATTGATCGTCGCGTCGAGCCCGTTGCGTAGACACCTCGTTTGTGTAGATCGGACCTGTTGCACTTCATAAACATCGCAATATCGATTCTGTTTGCAATCATTTTTGCGATTTCACCTACTTTAGACACTGAATATTTGTCGTTTTCAAGCTCAGTTTGTAATGTTTTAGTTTGTCGTTTCTGTTCAAATCGATCATCTTTTAGCATACTTTTCGATCATATTAGCTCACCGTAGTGGTTATGCGCTCGCTCCGCTGTTGTAGTAGGTACACTTTTGCGATATTTTAAAAGATACATCCCATACAAAGTTAGTCGCATTTTACATTTTTTCGGTCACCGTGAAATATTTTGTCTTGATATTAACCGTTTTTATATTGATCGTCGCGTCGAGCCCGTTGCGTAGACACCTAGTTTGTGTAGATCGGACCTGTTGCACTTCAAAAACTTTGCAATTTGGATTCTGTTTGCAATAATTTTTGCGTTTTTACCTACTTTAGACACTGAATATTTGTCGTTTTAAAGCTCAGTTTGAAATTTTTAAGTTTGTCGTTTCTGTTCAAATCGATCATCTTTTAGCATACTTTTCGATCATATTAGCTCACCGTAGTGGTTCTGCGCTCGCTCCGCTGTTCTTGTAGGTACTTTTTGCGATATTTTAAAAGATACATCCCATACAAAGTTGGTCGCATTTTACACTTTTTCGGTCACCGTGAAATATTTTGTCTTGATATTAACCGACTTTATATTGACAGTCGCGTAAAGCCCGTTCCGTAGACACCTAGTTTGTGTAGATCGGACCTGTTGCACTTCAAAAACATCGCAATATGGATTTTGTTGGCAATCATTTTTACGATTTCACCTACTTTAGACACTAAATATTTGTCGTTTTCAAGCTCAGTTTGAAATGCTTTAGTTTTTCGTTTCTGTTAAAATCGATCATCTTTTAGCATACTTTTCGATCATATTAGCTCACCGTTGTGGTTCTGCGCTCGCTCCGCTGTTTTCAGTTCATACTCTTTTGCGATATTTTAAAAGATACATCCCATACAAAGTTGGTCGCATTTTACAGTTTTTCGGTCACCGTGAAATATTTTGTCTTGATATTAACCGACTTTATATTGACAGTCGCGTAAAGCCCGTTGCGTAGACACCTAGTTTGTGTAAATCGGACCTGTTGCACTTTAAAAACATCGCAATATGGATTTTGTTTGCAATCATTTTTACGATTTCATCTACTTTAGACACTAAATATTTGTCGTTTTCAAGCTCAGTTTGAAATGTTTTAGTTTGTCGTTTCTGTTCAAATCGATCATCTTTTAGCATACTTTTCGATCATATTAGCTCACCGTAGTGGTTCTGCGCTTGCTCCGCTGTTTTCAGTTGATACTATTTTGCGATATTTTAAAAGATACATCCCATACAATGTTAGTCCCATTTTACACTTTTTCGGTCACCGTAAAATATTTTGTCTCGATATTAACCGACTTTATATTGACAGTCGCGTCGAGCCCGTTGCGTAGACACCTCGTTTGTGTAGAACGGACCTGTTGCACTTCAAAAACATCGCAATATGGATTCTGTTTGCAATCATTTTTGCGATTTCACCTACTTTAGACACTGAATATTTGTCGTTTTCAAGCTCAGTTTGAAATGTTTTAGTTTGTCGTTTCTGTTCAAATCGATCATCTTTTAGCATACTATTCGATCATATTAGCTCACCGTAGTGGTTCTGCGCTCGCTCCGCTGTTCTAGTAGGTACTTTTTTGCGATATTTTAAAAGATACATCCCATACAAAGTTAGTCGCATTATACCTTTTTTCGGTCACCGTAAAATATTTTGTCTTGATATTAACCGACTTAATATTGACAGTCGCGTCGAGCCCGTTGCGTAGACACCTCGTTTGTGTAGATCATACCTGTTGCACTTCAAAAACATCGCAATATGGATTCTGTTTGCAATCATTTTTGCGATTTCACCTACTTTAGACACTGAATATTTGTCGTTTTCAAGCTCAGTTTGAAATGTTTTAGTTTGTCGTTTCTGTTCAAATCGATCATCTTTTAGCATACTTTTCGATCATATTATCTCACTGTAGTGGTTTTGCGCTAGCTGCGCTGTTTTCAGTTGATACTCTTTTGCGATATTTTAAAAGATACATCCCATACAAAGTTGGTCGCATTTTACACTTTTTCGGTCACCGTGAAATATTTTGTCTTGATATTAACCGACTTTATATTGACAGTCGCGTCGAGCCCGTTATGTGGACTCCTCGTTTGTGTAGATCGGACCTGTTGCACTTCAAAAAATTCGAAACATGGATTTTGTTTGCAATCATTTTTACGATTTCACCTACTTTATGCACTAAATATTTGTCGTTTTCAAGCTCAGTTTGTAATGTTTTAGTTTGTCGTTTCTGTTCAAATCGATCATCTTTTAGCATACTTTTCGATCATATTAGCTCACCGTAGTGGTTCTGCGCTCGCTCCGCTGTTCTAGTAGGTACTTTTTTGCGATATTTTAAAAGATACATCCCATACAATGTTAGTCGCATTTTACACTTTTTCGGTCACCGTAAAATATTTTGTTTTGATATTAACCGACTTTATATTGACAGTCGCGTCGAGCCCGTTGCGTAGACACCTCGTTTGTATAGATCGGACTTGTTGCACTTTAAAAACATCGCAATATGGATACTGTTTGAAATAATTTTTGCGTTTTTACCTACTTTAGACACTGAATATTTGTCGTTTTAAAGCTCAGTTTGAATTTTTTTAGTTTGTCATTTCTGTTCAAATCGATCATCTTTTAGCATACTTTTCGATCATATTTGTTCACCGTAGTGGTTCTGCACTCGCTCCGTTGTTCAAGAAGGTATATTCCTGCTATAGTTTTAAAGATACATCCCATACAAAGTTAGTCGAATTTAACACTTTTTCGGTCACCGTGAAATATTTTGTCTTGATATTAACCGACTTTATATTGACAGTCGCGTCGAGCCCGTTGCGTGGACACCTCGTTTGTGTAGATCGGACCTGTTGCACTTCAAAAACATCGCAATATGGATTCTGTTTGCAATCATTTTTGCGAATTCACCTACTTCAGACACTAAATATTTGTCGTTTTCAAGCTCAGTTTGAAATGTTTTAGTTTGTCGTTTCTGTTCAAATCAATCATCTTTTAGCATACTTTTCGATCATATTAGCTCACCGTAGTGGTTCTGCGCTCGCTCCGCTGTTCTAGTAGGTACTTTTTTGCGATATTTTAAAAGATACATCCCATACAAAGTTATTCGCATTTTACACTTTTTCGGTCACCGTGAAATATTTTGTCTTGATATTAACCGACTTTATATTGACAGTCGCGTCGAGCCCGTTGCGTAGAAACCTCGTTTGTTTAGATCGGACCTGTTGCACTTCAAAAACATCGCAATATGGATTTTGTTTGCAATCATTTTTGCGATTTCACTTACTTAAGACACTGAATATTTGTCGTTTTCAAGCTCAGTTTGAAATGTTTTAGTTTGTCGTTTCTGTTCAAATCGATCATCTTTTAGCATACTTTTAGATCATATTAGCTCATCGTAGTGGTTCTGCAATCACTCCGCTGTTCTAGTAGGTACTTTTTTGCGATATTTTAAAAGATACATCCCATACAAAGTTAGTCGAATTTAACACTTTTTCGGTCACCGTGAAATATTTTGTCTTGATATTAACCGTCTTTATATTGACAGTACCGTTGAGCCTGTTGCGTAGACACCTCGTTTGTGGAGATCGGACCTGTTGCACTTCAAAAACATCGCAATATGGATTCTGTTTGCAATCATTTTTGCGATTTCACCTACTTCAGACACTAAATATTTGTCGTTTTCAAGCTCAGTTTGAAATATTTTAGTTTGTCGTTTCTGTTCAAATCAATCATCTTTTAGCATACTTTTCGATCATATTAGCTCACCGTAGTGGTTCTGCGCTCGCTCCGCTGTTCTAGTAGGTACTTTTTTGCGATATTTTAAAAGATACATCCCATACAAAGTTATTCGCATTTTACACTTTTTCGGTCACCGTGAAATATTTTGTTTTGATATTAACCGACTTTATATTGACAGTCGCGTCGAGCCCGTTGCGTAGAAACCTTGTTTGTTTAGATCGGACCTGTTGCACTTCAAAAACATCGCAATATGGATTTTGTTTGCAATCATTTTTGCGATTTCACCTACTTTAGACACTAAATATTTGTCGTTTTCAAGCTCAGTTTGAAATGTTTTAGTTTGTCGTTTCTGTTCAAATTGATCATCTTTTAGCATACTTTTCGATCACATTAGCTCACCGTAGTGGTTCTGCGCTCGCTCCGCTGTTCTTGTAGGTACTTTTTGCGATATTTTAAAAGATACATCCCATACAAAGTTAGTCGCATTTTACACTTTTTCGGTCACCGTGAAATATTTTGTCTCGATATGAACCGACTTTATATTGACCGTCGCGAAAAGCTTGTTGCGTAGACACCTCGTTTGTGTAGATCGGACCTGTTGCACTTCCAAAACATCGCAATATGGATTCTGTTTGAAATATTTTTTGCGTTTTTACCTACTTTAGACACTGACTATTTGTCGTTTTCAAGCTCAGTTTGAAATGTTTTAGTTTGTCGTTTTTGTTGAAATCGATCATCTTTTAGCATACTTTTCGATCATATTAGCTCACTAAAGTGGTTCTGCGCTCGCTCCGCTGTTGTAGTAGGTACACTTTTGCGATATTTTAAAAGATACATCCCATACAAAGTTAGTCGCATTTTACATTTTTTCGGTCACCGTGAAATATTTTGTCTTGATATTAACCGTTTTTATATTGATCGTCGCGTCGAGCCCGTTGCGTAGACACCTCGTTTGTGTAGATCGGACCTGTTGCACTTCAAAAACTTTGCAATATGGATTCTGTTTGCAATAATTTTTGCGTTTTTACCTACTTTAGACACTGAATATTTGTCGTTTTAAAGCTCAGTTTGAAATTTTTTAGTTTGTCGTTTCTGTTCAAATCGATCATCTTTTAGCATACTTTTCGATCATATTAGCTCACCGTAGTGGTTCTGCGCTCGCTTCGCTGTTTTCAGTTCATACTCTTTTGCGATATTTTAAAAGATACATCCCATACAATGTTAGTCGCATTTTACACTTTTTCGGTCACCGTAAAATATTTTGTCTTGATATTGACCGACTTTATATTGACAGTCGCGTCGAGCCCGTTGCGTAGACACCTCGTTTGTGTAGATCGGACTTGTTGCACTTTAAAAACATCGCAATATGGATACTGTTTGAAATAATTTTTGCGTTCTTACCTACTTTAGACACTGAATATTTGTCGTTTTAAAGCTCAGTTTGATTTTTTTTAGTTTGTCGTTTCTGTTCAAATCGATCATCTTTTAGCATACTTTTCGATCATATTAGCTCACCGTAGTGGTTCTGTGCTCGCTCCGCTGTTTTCAGTTGATACTTTTCTGCGATATATTAAAAGATACATCCCATACAAAGTTAGTCGCATTTTACACTTTTTCGGTCACCGTGAAATATTTTGTCTTGATATTAACCGACTTTATATTGACAGTCGCGTAAAGCCCGTTCCGTAGACACCTAGTTTGTGTAGATCGAACCTGTTGCACTTCAAAAACATCGCAATATGGATTTTGTTTGCAATCATTTTAACGATTTCACCTACTTTAGACACTAAATATTTGTCGTTTTCAAGCTCAGTTTGAAATGTTTTAGTTTGTCGTTTCTGTTCAAATCGATCATCTTTTAGCATACTTTTCGATCATATTAGCTCACCGTAGTGGTTCTGCGCTCGCTTTGCTGTTTTCAGTTCATACTCTTTTGCGATATTTTAAAAGATACATCCCATACAATGTTAGTCGCATTTTACACTTTTTCGGTCACCGTAAAATATTTTGTCTTGATATTGACCGACTTTATATTGACAGTCGCGTCGAGCCCGTTGCGTAGACACCTCGTTTGTATAGATCGGACTTGTTGCACTTCAAAAACATCGCAATATGGATACTGTTTGAAATAATCTTTGCGTTTTTACCTACTTTAGACACTGAATATTTGTTGTTTTAAAGCTCAGTTTGATTTTTTTTAGTTTGTCGTTTCTGTTCAAATCGATCATCTTTTAGCATACTTTTCGATCATATTAGCTCACCGTAGTGGTTCTGCGCTCGCTTCGCTGTTTTCAGTTGATACTTTTCTGCGATATATTAAAAGATACATCCCATACAAAGTTAGTCGCATTTTACACTTTTTCGGTCACCGTGAAATATTTTGTCTTGATATGAACCGACCTATATATTGACCGTCGCGTAAAGCCCATTGCGTAGACACCTCGTTTGTGTAGATCGGACCTGTTGCACTTCAAAAACATCGCAATATGGATTCTGTTTGAAATAATATTTGCGTTTTTACCAACTTTAGACACTGAATATTTGTCGTTTTAAAGCTCAGTTTGAAATGTTTTAGTTTGTCGTTTCTTTTCAAATCGATCATCTTTTAGCAGACTTTTCGATCATATTAGCTCACCGTAGTGATTCTGCGCTCGCTCCGCTGTTCTAATAGGTACTTTTTGCGATATTTTAAAAGATACATCCCATACAATGTTAGTCGCATTTTACACTCTTTCGGTCACCGTGAAATATTTTGTCTCGATATTAACCGACTTTATGTTGACAGTCGCGTCGAGCCCGTTGCGTAGACACCTCGTTTGTGTAGATCAGACCTGTTGCACTTCAAAAACATCGCAATATGGATTCTGTTTGCAATCATTTTTGCGATTTCACCTACTTTAGACACTGAATATTTGTCGTTTTCAAGCTCAGTTTGAAATGTTTTAGTTTTTCGTTTCTGTTCAAATCGATCATCTTTTAGCATACTTTTCGATCATATTAGCTCAACGTAGTGGTTTTGCGCTCGATCCGCTGTTTTCAGTTGATACTCTTTTGCGATATTTTAAAGATACATCCCATACAAAGTTAGTCGCATTTTACACTTTTTCGGTCACCGTGAAATATTTTGTCTTGATATTAACCGACTTAATATTGACAGTCGCGTCGAGCCCGTTGCGTAGACACCTCGTTTGTGTAGATCATACCTGTTGCACTTCAAAAACATCGCAATATGGATTCTGTTTGCAATCATTTTTGCGATTTAACTCTAAACTTACATTCTCAGAACACATCGCTTATATTTTTAACAAAGCATATAAGAATTTAGGTTTCGTTCTCAGGATTGGTCACCCCTTTTCTGACACTGGTTGCTTAAAAGTACTATTTAAGTCATATGTTAGAAGCCTTCTTGAGTATTGTAGTGTTATTTGGAACCCGCAATACGTAACCTATTCTCAGCAGCTTGAACGTATCCAAATGAAGTTCATAAGACACTTAGACTTCCGTGACTTCCGGGTAAACCATGACTACAAAGAATCGTGTCTACATCATCATCTTACGACGCTTGAGAATAGACATGGCCTTCTTGCATGGTGTCTGTAACGGCAACATCGAGTGCCCTGAACTTGCATCCAAAATTCTGAGTTTCTGTTGTCCAAAAAAGCGCACAAGGCATACAAAGTTATTTGCAGTTCCAAAAAAACTGACTAATTACGCACAAAACTCAATCGTTCCGAGACTTCACAGAAGCTACAACCAAAAATTTCATTCGACAGATTTATTCCACACTGCAAAAAGTAGCTTCCGAAAAGAGGTACTAAGGATTATTGGTGAAAATAATTCCTAAAACAGACGCACGCACACACGCACACACACACAAACGCACGCACGCACGCACGAACACACACACACACACACACACATTTCAGAGAGACATTCAGGTTTAATAATACACGTCAAGTTAACTGATGACCGTTACTAAAATTTAGTATAAAAAATGTAAATCCGTCATTGGCTGTAAGTCTTAAATATTATTTATTTTATGTTATTATCATTAAGAGCTGTGGATTTTGTAATACAAATAAAATAAAATAAAATAAAATAAAAATTTCACCTACTTTAGACACTGAATATTTGTGGTTTTCAAGCTCAGTTTGAAATGTTTTAGTTTGTCGTTTCTGTTCAAATCGATCATCTTTTAGCATACTTTTCGATCATATTATCTCACTGTAGTGGTTTTGCGCTAGCTGCGCTGTTTTCAGTTGATACTCTTTTGCGACATTTTAAAAGATACATCCCATACAAAGTTGGTCGCATTTTACACTTTTTCGGTCACCGTGAAATATTTTGTCATGATATTAACCGACTTTATATTGACAGTCGCGTCGAGCCCGTTGTGTAGACTCCTCGTTTGTGTAGATCGGACCTGTTGCACTTCAAAAAATTCGAAACATGGATTTTGTTTGCAATCATTTTTACGATTTCACCTACTTTAGGCACTAAATATTTGTCGTTTTCAAGCTCAGTTTGAAATGTTTTAGTTTGTCGTTTCTGTTCAAATCGATCATCTTTTAGCATACTTTTCGATCATATTAGCTCACCGTAGTGGTTCTGCGCTCGCTCCGCTGTTCTAGTAGGTACTTTTTTGCAAAATTTTAAAAGATACATCCCATACAAAGTTAGTCGCATTTTACACTTTTTCGGTCACCGTGAAATATTTTGTCTCGATATTAACCGACTTAATATTGACCGTCGCGAAAAGCTTGTTGCGTAGACACCTCGTTTGTGTAGATCGGACCTGTTGCACTTCCAAAACATCGCAATATGGATTCTGTTTGAAATATTTTTTGCGTTTTTACCTACTTTAGACACTGAATATTTGTCGTTTTCAAAATCAGTTTGAAATGTTTTAGTTTGTCGTTTTTGTTCAAATCGATCATCTTTTAGCATACTTTTCGATCATATTAGCTCACCGTAGTGGTTCTGCGCTCGCTCCGCTGTTCTAGTAGGTACACTTTTGCGATATTTTAAAAGATACATCCCATACAAAGTTAGTCGCATTTTACATTTTTTCGGTCACCGTGAAATATTTTGTCTTGATATTAACCGTTTTTATATTGATCGTCGCGTCGAGCCCGTTGAGTAGACACCTCGTTTGTGTAGATCGGACCTGTTGCACTTCAAAAACTTTGCAATATGGATTCTGTTTGCAATAATTTTTGCGTTTTTACCTACTTTAGACACTGAATATTTGTCGTTTTAAAGCTCAGTTTGAAATTTTTTAGTTTGTCGTTTCTGTTCAAATCGATCATCTTTTAGCATACTTTTCGATCATATTAGCTCACTGTAGTGGTTCTGCGCTCGCTCCGCTGTTCTTGTAGGTACTTTTTGCGATATTTTAAAAGATACATCCCATACAAAGTTGGTCGCATTTTACACTTTTTCCGTCACCGTGAAATATTTTGTCTTGATATTAACCGACTTTATATTGACAGTCGCGTAAAGCCCGTTCCGTAGACACCTAGTTTGTGTAGATCGGACCTGTTGCACTTCAAAAACTTTGCAATATGGATTCTGTTTGCAATAATTTTTGCGTTTTTACCTACTTTAGACACTGAATATTTGTCGTTTTAAAGCTCAGTTTGAAATTTTTTAGTTTGTCGTTTCTGTTCAAATCGATCATTTTTTAGCATACTTTTCGATCATATTAGCTCACCGTAGTGGTTCTGCGCTCGCTCCGCTGTTTTCAGTTCATACTCTTTTGCGATATTTTAAAAGATACATCCCATACAATGTTAGTCGCATTTTACACTTTTTCGGTCACCGTGAAATATTTTGTCTTGATATTAACCGACTTTATATTGACAGTTGCGTCGAGCCCGTTGCGTAGACACCTCGTTTGTGTAGATCGGACCTGTTGCACTTCAAAAACATCGCAATATGGGATACTGTTTGAAATAATTTTTGCGTTTTTACCTACTTTAGACACTGAATATTTGTCGTTTTAAAGCTCAGTTTGAAATTTTTAAGTTTGTCGTTTCTGTTCAAATCGATCATCTTTTAGCATACTTTTCGATCATATTAGCTCACCGTAGTGGTTCTGCGCTCGTTTCGCTGTTTTCAGTTGATACTTTTTTGCGATATTTTAAAAGATACATCCCATACAAAGTTAGTCGCATTATACACTTTTTCGGTCACCGTGAAATATTTTGTCTTGATATTAACCGACTTTATATTGACAGTCGCGTCGAGCCCTATGCGTAGACACCTCGTTTGTGTAGATCGGACCTGTTGAACTTCAAAAATATCGCAATATGGATTCTGTTTGCAATCATTTTTGCGATTTCACCTACTTTAGACACTGAATATTTGTCGTTTTCAAGCTCAGTTTGAAATGTTTTAGTTTGTCGTTTCTGTTCAAATCGATCATCTTTTAGCATACTATTCGATCATATTAGCTCACCGTAGTGGTTCTGCGCTCGCTCCGCTGTTCTAGTAGGTACTTTTTTGCGATATTTTAAAAGATACATCCCATACAAAGTTAGTCGCATTTTACACTTTTTCGGTCACCGTAAAATATTTTGTCTTGATATTAACCGACTTTATATTGACAGTCGCGTCGAGCCCGTTGCGTAGACACCTCGTTTGTGTAGATCGGACCTGTTGCACTTCAAAAACATCGCAATATGGATACTTTTTGAAATAATTTTTGCGTTTTTACCTACTTTAGACACTGAATATTTGTCGTTTTAAAGCTCAGTTTGAATTTTTTTAGTTTGTCATTTCTGTTCAAATCGATCATCTTTTAGCATACTTTTCGATCATATTTGTTCACCGTAGTGGTTCTGCACTCGCTCCGTTGTTCAAGAAGGTATATTCCTGCTATAGTTTTAAAGATACATCCCATACAAAGTTAGTCGAATTTAACACTTTTTCGGTCACCGTGAAATATTTTGTCTTGATATTAACCGACTTTATATTGACAGTCGCGTCGAGCCCGTTGCGTGGACACCTCGTTTGTGTAGATCGGACCTGTTGCACTTCAAAAACATCGCAATATGGATTCTGTTTGCAATCATTTTTGCGAATTCACCTACTTCAGACACTAAATATTTGTCGTTTTCAAGCTCAGTTTGAAATGTTTTAGTTTGTCGTTTCTGTTCAAATCAATCATCTTTTAGCATATTTCTCGATCATATTAGCTCACCGTATTGGTTCTGCGCTCGCTCCGCTGTTCTAGTAGGTACTTTTTTGCGATATTTTAAAAGATACATCCCATACAAAGTTATTCGCATTTTACACTTTTTCGGTCACCGTGAAATATTTTGTCTTGATATTAACCGACTTTATATTGACAGTCGCGTCGAGCCCGTTGCGTAGAAACCTCGTTTGTTTAGATCGGACCTGTTGCACTTCGAAAACATCGCAATATGGATTTTGTTTGCAATCATTTTTGCGATTTCACTTACTTAAGACACTGAATATTTGTCGTTTTCAAGCTCAGTTTGAAATGTTTTAGTTTGTCGTTTCTGTTCAAATTGATCATCTTTTAGCATACTTTTCGATCATATTAGCTCACCGTAGTGGTTCTGCGCTCGCTCCGCTGTTCTAGTAGGTACACTTTTGCGATATTTTAAAAGATACATCCCATACAAAGTTAGTCGCATTTTACATTTTTTCGGTCACCGTGAAATATTTTGTCTTGATATTAACCGTTTTTATATTGATCGTCGCGTCGAGCCCGTTGAGTAGACACCTCGTTTGTGTAGATCGGACCTGTTGCACTTCAAAAACTTTGCAACATGGATTCTGTTTGCAATAATTTTTGCGTTTTTACCTACTTTAGACACTGAATATTTGTCGTTTTAAAGCTCAGTTTGAAATTTTTTAGTTTGTCGTTTCTGTTCAAATCGATCATCTTTTAGCATACTTTTCGATCATATTAGCTCACTGTAGTGGTTCTGCGCTCGCTCCGCTGTTCTTGTAGGTACTTTTTGCGATATTTTAAAAGATACATCCCATACAAAGTTGGTCGCATTTTACACTTTTTCGGTCACCGTGAAATATTTTGTCTTGATATTAACCGACTTTATATTGACAGTCGCGTAAAGCCCGTTCCGTAGACACCTAGTTTGTGTAGATCGGACCTGTTGCACTTCAAAAACTTTGCAATATGGATTCTGTTTGCAATAATTTTTGCGTTTTTACCTACTTTAGACACTGAATATTTGTCGTTTTAAAGCTCAGTTTGAAATTTTTTAGTTTGTCGTTTCTGTTACAATCAATCATTTTTTAGCATACTTTTCGATCATATTAGCTCACCGTAGTGGTTCTGCGCTTGCTCCGCTGTTTTCAGTTCATACTCTTTTGCGATATTTTAAAAGATACATCCCATACAATGTTAGTCGCATTTTACACTTTTTCGGTCACCGTAAAATATTTTGTCTTGATATTAACCGACTTTATATTGACAGTCGCGTCGAGCCCGTTGCGTAGACACCTCGTTTGTGTAGATCGGACCTGTTGCACTTCAAAAACATCGCAATATGGATACTGTTTGAAATAATTTTTGCGTTTTTACCTACTTTAGACACTGAATATTTGTCGTTTTCAAGCTCATATTGAAATGCTTTAGTTTGTCGTTTCTGTTAAAATCGATCATCTTTTAGCATACTTTTCGATCATATTAGCTCACCGTAGTGGTTCTGCGCTCGCTCCGCTGTTTTCAGTTGATACTTTTTTGCGATATTTTAAAAGATACATCCCATACAAAGTTAGTCGCATTTTACACTTTTTCGGTCACCGTAAAATATTTTGTCTTGATATTAACCGACTTTATATTGACAGTCGCGTCGAGCCCGTTGCGTAGACACCTCGTTTGTGTAGATCGGACCTGTTGCACTTCAAAAACATCGCAATATGGATACTGTTTGAAATAATTTTTGCGTTTTTACCTACTTTAGACACTGAATATTTGTCGTTTTCAAGCTCAGTTTGAAATGCTTTAGTTTGTCGTTTCTGTTAAAATCGATCATCTTTTAGCATACTTTTCGATCATATTAGCTCACCGTAGTGGTTCTGCGCTCGTTTCGCTGTTTTCAATTGATACTTTTTTGCGATATTTTAAAAGATACATCCCATACAAAGTTAGTCGCATTATACACTTTTTCGGTCACCGTGAAATATTTTGTCTTGATATTAACCGACTTTATATTGACAGTCGCGTCGAGCCCTATGCGTAGACACCTCGTTTGTGTAGATCGGACCTGTTGAACTTCAAAAACATCGCAATATGGATTCTGTTTGCAATCATTTTTGCGATTTCACCTACTTTAGACACTGAATATTTGTCGTTTTCAAGCTCAGTTTGAAATGTTTTAGTTTGTCGTTTCTGTTAAAATCGATCATCTTTTAGCATACTTCTCGATCATATTAGCTCACCGTATTGGTTCTGCGCTCGCTCCGCTGTTCTAGTAGGTACTTTTTTGCGATATTTTAAAAGATACATCCCATACAAAGTTATTCGCATTTTACACTTTTTCGGTCACCGTGAAATATTTTGTCTTGATATTAACCGACTTTATATTGACAGTCGCGTCGAGCCCGTTGCGTAGAAACCTCGTTTGTTTAGATCGGACCTGTTGCACTTCGAAAACATCGCAATATGGATTTTGTTTGCAATCATTTTTGCGATTTCAATTACTTAAGACACTGAATATTTGTCGTTTTCAAGCTCAGTTTGAAATGTTTTAGTTTGTCGTTTCTGTTCAAATTGATCATCTTTTAGCATACTTTTCGATCACATTAGCTCACCGTAGTGGTTGTGCGCTCGCTCCGCTGTTCTTGTAGGTACTTTTTTGCGATATTTTAAAAGATACATCCCATACAAAGTTAGTCGCATTTTACACTTTTTCGGTCACCGTGAAATATTTTGTCTCGATATGAACCGACTTTATATTGACCGTCGCGAAAAGCTTGTTGCGTAGACACCTCGTTTGTGTAGATCGGACCTGTTGCACTTCCAAAACATCGCAATATGGATACTGTTTGAAATAATTTTTGCGTTTTTACCTACTTTAGACACTGAATATTTGTCGTTTTCAAGCTCAGTTTGAAATGCTTTAGTTTGTCGTTTCTGTTAAAATCGATTATCTTTTAGCATACTTTTCGATCATATTAGCTCACCGTAGTGGTTCTGCGCTCGTTTCGCTGTTTTCAGTTGATACTTTTTTGCGATATTTTAAAAGATACATCCCATACAAAGTTAGTCGCATTATACACTTTTTCGGTCACCGTGAAATATTTTGTCTTGATATTAACCGTTTTTATATTGATCGTCGCGTCGAGCCCGTTGCGTAGACACCTCGTTTGTGTAGATCGGACCTGTTGCACTTCAAAAACTTTGCAATATGGATTCTGTTTGCAATAATTTTTGCGTTTTTACCTACTTTAGACACTGAATATTTGTCGTTTTAAAGCTCAGTTTGAAATTTTTTAGTTTGTCGTTTCTGTTCAAATCGATCATCTTTTAGCATACTTTTAGATCATATTAGCTCACCGTAGTGGTTCTGCGCTCGCTCCGCTGTTTTCAGTTGATACTCTTTTGCGATATTTTAAAAGATACATCCCATACAAAGTTGGTCGCATTTTACACTTTTTCGGTCACCGTGAAATATTTTGTCTTGATATTAACCGACTTTATATTGACAGTCGCGTAAAGCCCGTTCCGTAGACACCTAGTTTGTGTAGATCGGACCTGTTGCACTTCAAAAACATCGCAATATGGATTTTGTTTGCAATCATTTTTACGATTTCACCTACTTTAGACACTAAATATTTGTCGTTTTCAAGCTCAGTTTGAAATGTTTTAGTTTGTCGTTTCTGTTCAAATCGATCATCTTTTAGCATACTTTTCGATCATATTAGCTCACCGTAGTGGTTCTGCGCTCGCTCCGCTGTTTTCAGTTGATACTCTTTTGTGATATTTTAAAAGATACATCCCATACAATGTTAGTCGCATTTTACACTTTTTCGGTCACCGTAAAATATTTTGTCTTGATATTGACCGACTTTATATTGACAGTCGCGTCGAGCCCGTTGCGTAGACAACTCGTTTGTGTAGATCGGACTTGTTGCACTTCAAAAACATCGCAATATGGATACTGTTTGAAATAATTTTTGCGTTTTTACCTACTTTAGACACTGAATATTTGTCGTTTTCAAGCTCAGTTTGAAATGTTTTACTTTGTCGTTTCTGTTCAAATCGATCATCTTTTAGCATACTTTTCGATCATATTAGCTCACCGTAGTGGTTCTGCGCTCGCTCCGCTGTTTTCAGTTGATACTTTTCTGCGATATATTAAAAGATGCATCCCATACAAAGTTAGTCGTATTTTACACTTTTTCGGTCACCGTGAAATATTTTGTCTTGATATGAACCGACTTTATATTGACCGTCGCGTAAAGCCCATTGCGTAAACACCTCGTTTGTGTAGATCGGACCTGTTGCACTTCAAAAACATCGCAATATGGATTCTGTTTGCAATCATTTTTGCGATTTCACCTACTTTATACACTGAATATTTGTCGTTTTCAAGCTCAGTTTGAAATGTTTTAGTTTTTCGTTTCTGTTCAAATCGATCATCTTTTAGCATACTTTTCGATCATATTAGCTCACCGTTGTGATTCTGCGCTCGCTCCGCTGTTCTAATAGGTACTTTTTGCGATATTTTAAAAGATACATCCCATACAATGTTAGTCGCATTTTACACTCTTTCGGTCACCGTGAAATATTTTGTCTTGATATTAACCGACTTTATGTTGACAGTCGCGTCGAGGCCGTTGCGTAGACACCTCGTTTGTGTAGATCAGACCTGATGCACTTCAAAAACATCGCAATATGGATTCTGTTTGCAATCATTTTTGCGATTTCACCTACTTTAGACACTGAATATTTGTCGTTTTCAAGCTCAGTTTGAAATGTTTTAGTTTGTCGTTTCTGTTCAAATCGATCATCTTTTAGCATACTTTTCGATCATATTATCTCACTGTAGTGGTTTTGCGCTCGCTGCGCTGTTTTCAGTTAATACTCTTTTGCGATATTTTAAAAGATACATCCCATACAAAGTTGGTCGCATTTTACACTTTTTCGGTCACCGTAAAATATTTTGTCTTGATATTGACCGACTTTATATTGACAGTCGCGTCGAGCCCGTTGCGTAGACACCTCGTTTGTGTAGATCGGACCTGTTGCATTTCAAAAACTTTGCAATATGGATTCTGTTTGCAATAATTTTTGCGTTTTTAACTACTTTAGACACTGAATATTTGTCGTTTTAAAGCTCAGTTTGAAATTTTTTAGTTTGTCGTTTCTGTTCAAATCGATCATCTTTTAGCATACTTTTCGATCATATTAGCTCACCGTAGTGGTTCTGTGCTCGCTCCGCTGTTTTCAGTTGATACTCTTTTGCGATATTTTAAAAGATACATCCCATACAAAGTTGGTCGCATTTTACACTTTTTCGGTCACCGTGAAATATTTTGTCTTGATATTAACCGACTTTATATTGACAGTCGCGTAAAGCCCGTTCCGTAGACACCTAGTTTGTGTAGATCGGACCTGTTGCACTTCAAAAACATCGCAATATGGATTTTGTTTGCAATCATTTTTACGATTTCACCTACTTTAGACACTAAATATTTGTCGTTTTCAAGCTCAGTTTGAAATGTTTTAGTTTGTCGTTTCTGTTCAAATCGATCATCTTTTAGCATACTTTTCGATCATATTAGCTCACCGTAGTGGTTCTGCGCTCGCTCCGCTGTTTTCAGTTCATACTCTTTTGCGATATTTTAAAAGATACATCCCATACAATGTTAGTCGCATTTTACACTTTTTCGGTCACCGTAAAATATTTTGTCTTGATATTGACCGACTTTATATTGACAGTCGCGTCGAGCCCGTTGCGTAGACAACTCGTTTGTGTAGATCGGACTTGTTGCACTTCAAAAACATCGCAATATGGATTCTGTTTGCAATCATTTTTGCGATTTCACCTACTTTATACACTGAATATTTGTCGTTTTCAAGCTCAGTTTGAAATGTTTTAGTTTTTCGTTTCTGTTCAAATCGATCATCTTTTAGCATACTTTTCGATCATATTAGCTCAACGTAGTGGTTTTGCGCTCGCTCCGCTGTTTTCAGTTGATACTCTTTTGCGATATTTTTAAGATATATCCCATACAAAGTTAGTCGCATTTTACACTTTTTTGGTCACCGTGAAATATTTTGTCTTGATATTAACCGACTTAATATTGACAGTCGCGTCGAGCCCGTTGCGTGGACACCTCGTTTGTGTAGATCATACCTGTTGCACTTCAAAAACATCGCAATATGGATTCTGTTTGCAATCATTTTTGCGATTTCACCTACTTTTGACACTGAATATTTGTCGTTTTCAAGCTCAAATTGAAATGTTTTAGTTTGTCGTTTCTGTTCAAATCGATCATCTTTTAGCATACTTTTCGATCATATTATCTCACTGTAGTGGTTTTGCGTTCGCTGCGCTGTTTTCAGTTGATACTCTTTTGCGATATTTTAAAAGATACATCCCATACAAAGTTGGTCGCATTTTACACTTTTTCGGTCACCGTGAAATATTTTGTCTTGATATTAACCGTTTTTATATTGATCGTCGCGTCGAGCCCGTTGCGTAGACACCTCGTTTGTGTAGATCGGACCTGTTGCACTTCAAAAACTTTGCAATATGGATTCTGTTTGCAATAATTTTTGCGTTTTTACCTACTTTAGACACTGAATATTTGTCGTTTTAAAGCTCAGTTTGAAATTTTTTAGTTTGTCGTTTCTGTTCAAATCGATCATCTTTTAGCATACTTTTCGATCATATTAGCTCACCGTAGTGGTTCTGCGCTCGCTCCGCTGTTTTCAGTTGATACTCTTTTGCGATATTTTAAAAGATACATCCCATACAAAGTTGGTCGCATTTTACACTTTTTCGGTCACCGTGAAATATTTTGTCTTGATATTAACCGACTTTATATTGACAGTCGCGTAAAGCCCGTTCCGTAGACACCTAGTTTGTGTAGATCGGACCTGTTGCACTTCAAAAACATCGCAATATGGATTTTGTTTGCAATCATTTTTACGATTTCACCTACTTTAGACACTAAATATTTGTCGTTTTCAAGCTCAGTTTGAAATGTTTTAGTTTGTCGTTTCTGTTCAAATCGATCATCTTTTAGCATACTTTTCGATCATATTAGCTCACCGTAGTGGTTCTGCGCTCGCTCCGCTGTTTTCAGTTCATACTCTTTTGCGATATTTTAAAAGATACATCCCATACAATGTTAGTCGCATTTTACACTTTTTCGGTCACCGTAAAATATTTTGTCTTGATATTGACCGACTTTATATTGACAGTCGCGTCGAGCCCGTTGCGTAGACAACTCGTTTGTGTAGATCGGACTTGTTGCACTTCAAAAACATCGCAATATGGATTCTGTTTGCAATCATTTTTGCGATTTCACCTACTTTATACACTGAATATTTGTCGTTTTCAAGCTCAGTTTGAAATGTTTTAGTTTTTCGTTTCTGTTCAAATCGATCATCTTTTAGCATACTTTTCGATCATATTAGCTCAACGTAGTGGTTTTGCGCTCGCTCCGCTGTTTTCAGTTGATACTCTTTTGCGATATTTTTAAGATATATCCCATACAAAGTTAGTCGCATTTTACACTTTTTCGGTCACCGTGAAATATTTTGTCTTGATATTAACCGACTTAATATTGACAGTCGCGTCGAGCCCGTTGCGTGGACACCTCGTTTGTGTAGATCATACCTGTTGCACTTCAAAAACATCGCAATATGGATTCTGTTTGCAATCATTTTTGCGATTTCACCTACTTTAGACACTGAATATTTGTCGTTTTCAAGCTCAGTTTGAAATGTTTTAGTTTGTCGTTTCTGTTCAAATCGATCAACTTTTAGCATACTTTTCGATCATATTATCTCACTGTAGTGGTTTTGCGCTCGCTGCGCTGTTTTCAGTTGATACTCTTTTGCGATATTTTAAAAGATACATCCCATACAAAGTTGGTCGCATTTTACACTTTTTCGGTCACCGTGAAATATTTTGTCTTGATATTAACCGACTTTATATTGACAGTCGCGTCGAGCCCGTTGTGTGGACTCCTCGTTTGTGTAGATCTGACCTGTTGCACTTCAAAAAATTCGCAACATGGATTTTGTTTGCAATCATTTTTACGATTTCAACTACTTTAGGCACTAAATATTTGTCGTTTTCAAGCTCAGTTTGAAATGTTTTAGTTTGTCGTTTCTGTTCAAATCGATCATCTTTTAGCATACTTTTCGATCATATTAGCTCACCGTAGTGGTTCTGCGCTTGCTCCGCTGTTCTAGTAGGTACTTTTTTTCAAAATTTTAAAAGATACATCCCATACAAAGTTAGTCGCATTTTACACTTTTTCGGTCACCGTGAAATATTTTGTCTCGATATTAACCGACTTTATAATGACCGTCGCGAAAAGCTTGTAGCGTAGACACCTCGTTTGTGTAGATCGGACCTGTTGCACTTCCAAAACATCGCAATATGGATTCTGTTTGAAATATTTTTTGCGTTTTTACCTACTTTAGACACTGAATATTTGTCGTTTTCAAGCTCAGTTTGAAATGTTTTAGTTTGTCGTTTTTGTTCAAATCGATCATCTTTTAGCATACTTTTCGATCATATTAGCTCACCGAAGTGGTTCGGCGCTCGCTCCGCTGTTGTAGTAGGTACACATTTGCGATATTTAAAAAGATACATCCCATACAAAGTTAGTCGCATTTTACACTTTTTCGGTCACCGTGAAATATTTTTTCTTGAAATATCACGAACGGTTATAAACCGTTTTTATATTGATTGTCGCGTCGAGCCCGTTGCGTAGACACCTCGTTTGTGTAGATTGGACCTGTTGCACTTTAAAAACTTTGCAATATGGATTCTGTTTGCAATAATTTTTGCGTTTTTACCTACTTTAGACACTGAATATTTGTCGTTTTAAAGCTCAGTTTGAAATTTTTTAATTTGTCGTTTTTGTTAAAATCGATCATCTTTTAGCATACTTTTCGATCATATTAGCTCACCGTAGTGGTTCTGCGCTCGCTCCGCTGTTTTCAGTTGAAACTCTTTTGCGATATTTTAAAAGATACATCCCATACAAAGTTAGTCGCATTTTACACTTTTTCGGTCACCGTGAAATATTTTGTCTTGATATTAACCGACTTTATATTGACCGTCGCGTCGAGCCCGTTGCGTAGACACCTCGTTTGTGTAGATCGGACCTGTTGCACTTCAAAAACATCGCAATATGGATTTTGTTTGCAATCATTTTTGCGATTTCACCTACTTTAGACACTAAATATTTGTCGTTTTCAAGCTCAGTTTTAAAATGTTTTAGTTTGTCGTTTCTGTTCAAATCGATCATCTTTTAGCATTTTTTTCGATCATATTAGTTCACCGTAGTGGTTCTGCGCTCGCTCCGTTGTTCAAGAAGGTATATTCCTGCTATAGTTTTAAAGATACATCTCATACAAAGTAAGTCGAATTTAACACTTTTTCGGTCACCGTGAATTATTTTGTCTTGATATTAACCGACTTTATATTGACAGTCGCGTCGATCCCGTTGCGTAGAAACCTCGATTGTGTAGATCGGACTTGTTGCACTTCAAAAACATCGCAATATGGATTCTGTTTGAAATAATTTTTGCGTTTTTACCTACTTTAGACACTGAATATTTGTCGTTTTAAAGCTCAGTTTGAGATTTTTTAGTTTGTCGTTTCTGTTCAAATCGATCATCTTTTAGCATACTTTTCGATCATATTAGCTCACCGTAGTGGTTCTGCGCTCGCTCCGCTGTTTTCAGTTGATACTCTTTTGCGATATTTTAAAAGATACATCCCATACAAAGTTGGTCGCATTTTACACTTTTTCGGTCACCGTGAAATATTTTGTCTTGATATTAACCGACTTTATATTGACAGTCGCGTAAAGCCCGTTCCGTAGACACCTAGTTTGTGTAGATCGGACCTGTTGCACTTCAAAAACATCGCAATATGGATTTTGTTTGCAATCATTTTTACGATTTCACCTACTTTAGACACTAAATATTTGTCGTTTTCAAGCTCAGTTTGAAATGTTTTAGTTTGTCGTTTCTGTTCAAATCGATCATCTTTTAGCATACTTTTCGATCATATTAGCTCACCGTAGTGGTTCTGCGCTCGCTCCGCTGTTTTCAGTTCATACTCTTTTGCGATATTTTAAAAGATACATCCCATACAATGTAAGTCGCATTTTACACTTTTTCGGTCACCGTAAAATATTTTGTCTTGATATTAACCGACTTTATATTTACAGTCGCGTCGAGCCCGTTGCGTAGACACCTCGTTTGTGTTGATCGGACCTGTTGCACTTCAAAAACGTTGCAATATGGATTCTGTTTGCAATAAATTTTGCGTTTTTACCTACTTTAGACACTGAATATTTGTCGTTTTAAAGCTCAGTTTGAAATTTTTTAGTTTGTCGTTTCTGTTCAAATCGATCATTTTTTAGCATACTTTTCGATCATATTAGCTCACCGTAGTGGTTCTGCGCTCGCTGCGCTGTTTTCAGTTGATACTCTTTTGCGATATTTTAAAAGATACATCCCATACAAAGTTGGTCGCATTTTACACTTTTTCGGTCACCGTGAAATATTTTGTCTTGATATTAACCGACTTTATATTGACAGTCGCGTAAAGCCCGTTCCGTAGACACCTAGTTTGTGTAGATCGGACCTGTTGCACTTCAAAAACATCGCAATATGGATTTTGTTTGCAATCATTTTTACGATTTAACCTACTTTAGACACTAAATATTTGTCGTTTTCAAGCTCAGTTTGAAATGTTTTAGTTTGTCGTTTCTGTTCAAATCGATCATCTTTTAGCATACTTTTCGATCATATTAGCTCACCGTAGTGGTTCTGCGCTCGCTCCGCTGTTTTCAGTTCATACTCTTTTGCGATATTTTAAAAGATACATCCCATACAATGTTAGTCGCATTTTACACTTTTTCGGTCACCGTAAAATATTTTGTCTTGATATTGACCGACTTTATATTGACAGTCGCGTCGAGCCCGTTGCGTAGACAACTCGTTTGTGTAGATCGGACTTGTTGCACTTCAAAAACATCGCAATATGGATTCTGTTTGCAATCATTTTTGCGATTTCACCTACTTTATACACTGAATATTTGTCGTTTTCAAGCTCAGTTTGAAATGTTTTAGTTTGTCGTTTCTGTTCAAATCGATCATCTTTTAGCATTTTTTTCGATCATATTAGTTCACCGTAGTGGTTCTGCGCTCGCTCCGTTGTTCAAGAAGGTATATTCCTGCTATAGTTTTAAAGATACATCTCATACAAAGTAAGTCGAATTTAACACTTTTTCGGTCACCGTGAATTATTTTGTCTTGATATTAACCGACTTTATATTGACAGTCGCGTCGAGCCCGTTGCGTAGAAACCTCGATTGTGTAGATCGGACCTGTTGCACTTCAAAAACATCGCAATATGGATTCTGTTTGAAATAATTTTTGCGTTTTTACCTACTTTAGACACTGAATATTTGTCGTTTTAAAGCTCAGTTTGAGATTTTTTAGTTTGTCGTTTCTGTTCAAATCGATCATCTTTTAGCATACTTTTCGATCATATTAGCTCACCGTAGTGGTTCTGCGCTCGCTCCGCTGTTTTCAGTTGATACTCTTTTGCGATATTTTAAAAGATACATCCCATACAAAGTTGGTCGCATTTTACACTTTTTCGGTCACCGTGAAATATTTTGTCTTGATATTAACCGACTTTATATTGACAGTCGCGTAAAGCCCGTTCCGTAGACACCTAGTTTGTGTAGATCGGACCTGTTGCACTTCAAAAACATCGCAATATGGATTTTGTTTGCAATCATTTTTACGATTTCACCTACTTTAGACACTAAATATTTGTCGTTTTCAAACTCAGTTTGAAATGTTTTAGTTTGTCGTTTCTGTTCAAATCGATCATCTTTTAGCATACTTTTCGATCATATTAGCTCACCGTAGTGGTTCTGCGCTCGCTCCGCTGTTTTCAGTTCATACTCTTTTGCGATATTTTAAAAGATACATCCCATACAATGTTAGTCGCATTTTACACTTTTTCGGTCACCGTAAAATATTTTGTCTTGATATTGACCGACTTTATATTGACAGTCGCGTCGAGCCCGTTGCGTAGACAACTCGTTTGTGTAGATCGGACTTGTTGCACTTCAAAAACATCGCAATATGGATTCTGTTTGCAATCATTTTTGCGATTTCACCTACTTTATACACTGAATATTTGTCGTTTTCAAGCTCAGTTTGAAATGTTTTAGTTTTTCGTTTCTGTTCAAATCGATCATCTTTTAGCATACTTTTCGATCATATTAGCTCAACGTAGTGGTTTTGCGCTCGCTCCGCTGTTTTCAGTTGATACTCTTTTGCGATATTTTTAAGATATATCCCATACAAAGTTAGTCGCATTTTACACTTTTTCGGTCACCGTGAAATATTTTGTCTTGATATTAACCGACTTAATATTGACAGTCGCGTCGAGCCCGTTGCGTGGACACCTCGTTTGTGTAGATCATACCTGTTGCACTTCAAAAACATCGCAATATGGATTCTGTTTGCAATCATTTTTGCGATTTCACCTACTTTAGACACTGAATATTTGTCGTTTTCAAGCTCAGTTTGAAATGTTTTAGTTTGTCGTTTCTGTTCAAATCGATCATCTTTTAGCATACTTTTCGATCATGTTATCTCACTGTAGTGGTTTTGCGCTCGCTGCGCTGTTTTCAGTTGATACTCTTTTGCGATATTTTAAAAGATACATCCCATACAAAGTTGGTCGCATTTTACACTTTTTCGGTCACCGTGAAATATTTTGTCTTGATATTAACCGACTTTATATTGACAGTCGCGTCGAGCCCGTTGTGTGGACTCCTCGTTTGTGTAGATCTGACGTGTTGCACTTCAAAAAATTCGCAACATGGATTTTGTTTGCAATCATTTTTACGATTTCAACTACTTTAGGCACTAAATATTTGTCGTTTTCAAGCTCAGTTTGAAATGTTTTAGTTTGTCGTTTCTGTTCAAATCGATCATCTTTTAGCATACTTTTCGATCATATTAGCTCACCGTAGTGGTTCTGCGCTCGCTCCGCTGTTCTAGTAGGTACTTTTTTTCAAAATTTTAAAAGATACATCCCATACAAAGTTAGTCGCATTTTACACTTTTTCGGTCACCGTGAAATATTTTGTCTCGATATTAACCGACTTTATATTGACCGTCGCGAAAAGCTTGTAGCGTAGACACCTCGTTTGTGTAGATCGGACCTGTTGCACTTCCAAAACATCGCAATATGGATTCTGTTTGAAATATTTTTTGCGTTTTTACCTACTTTAGACACTGAATATTTGTCGTTTTAAAGCTCAGTTTGAAATGTTTTAGTTTGTCGTTTTTGTTCAAATCGATCATCTTTTAGCATACTTTTCGATCATATTAGCTCACCGAAGTGGTTCGGCGCTCGCTCCGCTGTTGTAGTAGGTACACATTTGCGATATTTAAAAAGATACATCCCATACAAAGTTAGTCGCATTTTATACTTTTTCGGTCACCGTGAAATATTTTTTCTTGAAATATCACGAACGGTTATAAACCGTTTTTATATTGATTGTCGCGTCGAGCCCTGTGCGTAGACACCTCGTTTGTGTAGATTGGACCTGTTGCACTTTAAAAACTTTGCAATATGGATTCTGTTTGCAATAATTTTTGCGTTTTTACCTACTTTAGACACTGAATATTTGTCGTTTTAAAGCTCAGTTTGAAATTTTTTAATTTGTCGTTTTTGTTAAAATCGATCATCTTTTAGCATACTTTTCGATCATATTAGCTCACCGTAGTGGTTCTGCGCTCGCTCCGCTGTTTTCAGTTGAAACTCTTTTGCGATATTTTAAAAGATACATCCCATACAAAGTTAGTCGCATTTTACACTTTTTCGGTCACCGTGAAATATTTTGTCTTGATATTAACCGACTTTATATTGACCGTCGCGTCGAGCCCGTTGCGTAGACACCTCGTTTGTGTAGATCGGACCTGTTGCACTTCAAAAACATCGCAATATGGATTTTGTTTGCAATCATTTTTGCGATTTCACCTACTTTAGACACTAAATATTTGTCGTTTTCAAGCTCAGTTTTAAAATGTTTTAGTTTGTCGTTTCTGTTCAAATCGATCATCTTTTAGCATTTTTTTCGATCATATTAGTTCACCGTAGTGGTTCTGCGCTCGCTCCGTTGTTCAAGAAGGTATATTCCTGCTATAGTTTTAAAGATACATCTCATACAAAGTAAGTCGAATTTAACACTTTTTCGGTCACCGTGAATTATTTTGTCTTGATATTAACCGACTTTATATTGACAGTCGCGTCGAGCCCGTTGCGTAGAAACCTCGATTGTGTAGATCGGACCTGTTGCACTTCAAAAACATCGCAATATGGATTCTGTTTGAAATAATTTTTGCGTTTTTACCTACTTTAGACACTGAATATTTGTCGTTTTAAAGCTCAGTTTGAGATTTTTTAGTTTGTCGTTTCTGTTCAAATCGATCATCTTTTAGCATACTTTTCGATCATATTAGCTCACCGTAGTGGTTCTGCGCTCGCTCCGCTGTTTTCAGTTGATACTCTTTTGCGATATTTTAAAAGATACATCCCATACAAAGTTGGTCGCATTTTACACTTTTTCGGTCACCGTGAAATATTTTGTCTTGATATTAACCGACTTTATATTGACAGTCGCGTAAAGCCCGTTCCGTAGACACCTAGTTTGTGTAGATCGGACCTGTTGCACTTCAAAAACATCGCAATATGGATTTTGTTTGCAATCATTTTTACGATTTCACCTACTTTAGACACTAAATATTTGTCGTTTTCAAGCTCAGTTTGAAATGTTTTAGTTTGTCGTTTCTGTTCAAATCGATCATCTTTTAGCATACTTTTCGATCATATTAGCTCACCGTAGTGGTTCTGCGCTCGCTCCGCTGTTTTCAGTTCATACTCTTTTGCGATATTTTAAAAGATACATCCCATACAATGTTAGTCGCATTTTACACTTTTTCGGTCACCGTAAAATATTTTGTCTTGATATTGACCGACTTTATATTGACAGTCGCGTCGAGCCCATTGCGTAGACAACTCGTTTGTGTAGATCGGACTTGTTGCACTTCAAAAACATCGCAATATGGATTCTGTTTGCAATCATTTTTGCGATTTCACCTACTTTATACACTGAATATTTGTCGTTTTCAAGCTCAGTTTGAAATGTTTTAGTTTTTCGTTTCTGTTCAAATCGATCATCTTTTAGCATACTTTTCGATCATATTAGCTCAACGTAATGGTTTTGCGCTCGCTCCGCTGTTTTCAGTTGATACTCTTTTGCGATATTTTTAAGATATATCCCATACAAAGTTAGTCGCATTTTACACTTTTTCGGTCACCGTAAAATATTTTGTCTTGATATTAACCGACTTTATATTGACCGTCGCGAAAAGTTTGTTGCGTAGACACCTCGTTTGTGTAGATCGGACCTGTTGCACTTCCAAAACATCGCAATATGGATTCTGTTTGAAATATTTTTTGCGTTTTACCTACTTTAGACACTGAATATTTGTCGTTTTCAAGCTCAGTTTGAAATGTTTTAGTTTGTCGTTTTTGTTCAAATCGATAATCTTTTAGCATACTTTTCGATCATATTAACTCACCGTAGTGTTTCTGCGCTCGCTCCGCTGTTGTAGTAGGTACACTTTTGCGATATTTTAAAAGATACATCCCATACAAAGTTAGTCGCGTTTTACACTTTTTCGGTCACCGTGAAATATTTTGTCTTGATATCAACCGTTTTTATATTGATCGTCGCGTAGAGCCCGTTGCGTAGACACCTCGTTTGTGGAGATCGGACCTGTTGCACTTCAAAAACATCGCAATATGGATTCTGTTTGAAATAATTTTTGCGTTTTTACCTGCTTTAGACACTGAATATTTGTCGTTTTCAAGCTCAGTTTGAGATTTTTTAGTTTGTCGTTTCTGTTCAAATCGATCATCTTTTAGCATACTTTTCGATCATATTAGCTCACCGTAGTGGTTCTGCGCTCGCTCCGCTGTTTTCAGTTGATACTCTTTTGTGATATTTTAAAAGATACATCCCATACAAACTTGGTCGCATTTTACACTTTTTCGGTCACCGTGAAATATTTTGTCTTGATATTAACCGACTTTATATTGACAGTCGCGTAAAGCCCGTTCCGTAGACACCTAGTTTGTGTAGATCGGACCTGTTGCACTTCAAAAACATCGCAATATGGATTTTGTTTGCAATCATTTTTACGATTTCACCTACTTTAGACACTAAATATTTGTCGTTTTCAAGCTCAGTTTGAAATGTTTTAGTTTGTCGTTTCTGTTCAAATCGATCATCTTTTAGCATACTTTTCGATCATATTAGCTCACCGTAGTGGTTCTGCGCTCGCTCCGCTGTTTTCAGTTCATACTCTTTTGCGATATTTTAAAAGATACATCCCATACAATGTTAGTCGCATTTTACACTTTTTCGGTCACCGTAAAATATTTTGTCTTGCTATTAACCGACTTTATATTGACAGTCGCGTCGAACCCGTTGCGTAGACACCTCGTTTGTGTAGATCGGACCTGTTGCACTTCAAAAACATCGCAATATGGATTCTGTTTGCAATCATTTTTGCGATTTCACCTACTTTAGACACTGAATATTTGTCGTTTGCAAGCTCAGTTTGAAATGTTTTAGTTTGTCGTTTCTGTTCAAATCGATCATCTTTTAGCATACTTTTCGATCATATTAGCTCACCGTAGTGGTTCTGCGCTCGCTCTGCTGTTCTAGTAGGTACTTTTTTGCGATATTTTAAAAGATACATCCCATACAAAGTTAGTCGCATTTTACACTTTTTAGGTCACCGTAAAATATTTTGTCTTGATATTAACCGACTTTATATTGACCGTCGCGAAAAGCTTGTTGCGTAGACACCTCGTTTGTGTAGATCGGACCTGTTGCACTTCCAAAACATCGCAATATGGATTCTGTTTGAAATATTTTTTTGCGTTTTTACCTACTTTAGACACTGAATATTTGTCGTTTTCAAGCTCAGTTTGAAATGTTTTAGTTTGTCGTTTTTGTTCAAATCGATCATCTTTTAGCATACTTTTCGATCATATTAGCTCACCGAAGTGGTTCTGCGCTCGCTCCGCTGTTGTAGTAGGTACACTTTTGCGATATTTTAAAAGATACATCCCATACAAAGTTAGTCGCATTTTACACTTTTTCGGTCACCGTGAAATATTTTGTCTTGATATTAACCGTTTTTATATTGATTGTCGCGTAGAGCCCGTTGCGTAGACACCTCGTTTGTGTAGATCGGACCTGTTGCACTTCAAAAACATCGCAATATGGATTCTGTTTGAAATAATTTTTGCGTTTTTACCTACTTCAGACACTGAATATTTGTCGTTTTAAAGCTCAGTTTGACATTTTTTAGTTTGTCGTTTCTGTTCAAATCGATCATCTTTTAGCATACTTTTTGATCATATTAGCTCACCGTAGTGGTTCTGCGCTCGCTCCGCTGTTTTCAGTTGATACTCTTTTGCGATATTTTAAAAGATACATCCCATACAAAGTTGGTCGCATTTTACACTTTTTCGGTCACCGTGAAATATTTTGTCTTGATATTAACCGACTTTATATTGACAGTCGCGTCGAGCACGTTGTGTGGACTCCTCGTTTGTGTAGATCAGACCTGTTGCACTTCAAAAAATTCGCAATATGGATTTTGTTTGCAATCATTTTTACGATTTCACCTACTTTAGACACTAAATATTTGTCGTTTTCAAGCTCAGTTTGAAATGTTTTAGTTTGTCGTTTCTGTTCAAATCGATCATCTTTTAGCATACTTTTCGATCATATTAGCTCACCGTAGTGGTTCTGCGCTCGCTCTGCTGTTCTAGTAGGTACTTTTTTGCGATATTTTAAAAGATACATCCCATACAAAGTTAGTCGCATTTTACACTTTTTCGGTCACCGTAAAATATTTTGTCTTGATATTAACCGACTTTATATTGACCGTCGCGAAAAGCTTGTTGCGTAGACACCTCGTTTGTGTAGATCGGACCTGTTGCACTTCCAAAACATCGCAATATGGATTCTGTTTGAAATATTTTTTGCGTTTTTACCTACTTTAGACACTGAATATTTGTCGTTTTCAAGCTCAGTTTGAAATGTTTTGACCTGTTTCACTTCAAAAACATCGCAATATGGATTTTGTTTGCAATCATTTTTACGATTTCACCTACTTTAGACACTAAATATTTGTCGTTATCAAGCTCAGTTTGAAATGTTTTAGTTTGTCGTTTCTGTTCAAATCGATCATCTTTTAGCATACTTTTCGATCATATTAGCTCACCTCAGTGGTTCTGCGCTCGCTCCGCTGTTTTCAGTTCATACTCTTTTGCGATATTTTAAAAGATACATCCCATACAATGTTAGTCGCATTTTACACTTTTTCGGTCACCGTAAAATATTTTGTCTTGATATTAACCGACTTTATATTGACAGTCGCGTCGAGCCCGTTGCGTAGACACCTCGTTTGTGTAGATCGGACCTGTTGCACTTCAAAAACATCGCAATATGGATTCTGTTTGCAATCATTTTTGCGATTTCACCTACTTTAGACACTGAATATTTGTCGTTTTCAAGCTTAGTTTGAAATGTTTTAGTTTGTCGTTTCTGTTCAAATCGATCATCTTTTAGCATACTTTTCGATCATATTAGCTTACCGTAGTGGTTCTGCGCTCGCTCCGCTGTTCTAGTAGGTACTTTTTTTCAAAATTTTAAAAGATACATCCCATACAAAGTTAGTCGCATTTTACACTTTTTCGGTCACCGTGAAATATTTTGTCTCGATATTAACCGACTTTATATTGACCGTCGCGAAAAGCTTGTTGCGTAGACACCTCGTTTGTGTAGATCGGACCTGTTGCACTTCCAAAACATCGCAATATGGATTCTGTTTGCAATAATTTTTGCGTTTTTACCTACTTTAGACACTGAATATTTGTCGTTTTCAAGCTCAGTTTGAAATGTTTTAGTTTGTCGTTTTTGTTTAAATCGATCATCTTTTAGCATACTTTTCGATCATATTAGCTCACCGAAGTGGTTCGGCGCTCGCTCCGCTGTTGTAGTAGGTACACATTTGCGATATTTAAAAAGATACATCCCATACAAAGTTAGTCGCATTTTACACTTTTTCGGTCACCGTGAAATATTTTGTCTTGAAATATCACGAACGGTTATAAACCGTTTTTATATTGATTGTCGCGTCGAGCCCGTTGCGTAGACACCTCGTTTGTGGAGATTGGACCTGTTGCACTTTAAAAACTTTGCAATATGGATTCTGTTTGCAATAATTTTTGCGTTTTTACCTACTTTAGACACTGAATATTTGTCGTTTTTAAGCTCAGTTTGAAATTTTTTAATTTGTCGTTTTTGTTCAAATCGATCATCTTTTAGCATACTTTTCGATCATATTAGCTCACCGTAGTGGTTCTGCGCTCGCTCCGCTGTTTTCAGTTGAAACTCTTTTGCGATATTTTAAAAGATACATCCCATACAAAGTTAGTCGCATTTTACACTTTTTCGGTCACCGTGAAATATTTTGTCTTGATATTAACCGACTTTATATTGACCGTCGCGTCGAGTCCGTTGCGTAGACACCTCGTTTGTGTAGATCGGACCTGTTGCACTTCAAAAACATCCCAATATGGATTCTGTTTGCAATCATTTTTGCGATTTCACCTACTTTAGACACTGAATATTTGTCGTTTTCAAGCTCAGTTTGAAATGTTTTAGTTTGTCGTTTCTGTTCAAATCGATCATCTTTTAGCATACTTTTCGATCATATTAGTTCACCGAATTGTTTATGCGCTCGCTGCGTTGTTCAAGAAGGTATATTCCTGCTATAGTTTGAAAGATACATCCCATACAAAGTTAGTCGCATTTTACACTTTTTCGGTCACCGTGAAATATTTTGTCTTGATATTAACCGACTTTATATTGACAGTCGCGTCGAGCCCGTTGCGTAGACACCTCGTTTGTGTAGATCGGACCTGTTGCACTTCAAAAACATCGCAATATGGATTCTGTTTGCAATCATTTTTGCGATTTCACCTACTTTAGACACTAAATATTTGTCGTTTTCAAGCTCAGTTTGAAATGTTTTAGTTTGTCGTTTCTGTTCAAATCGATCATCTTTTAGCATTTTTTTCGATCATATTAGTTCACCGTAGTGGTTCTGCGCTCGCTCAGTTGTTCAAGAAGGTATATTCCTGCTATAGTTTTAAAGATACATCCCATACAAAGTAAGTCGAATTTAACACTTTTTCGGTCAACGTGAAATATTTTGTCTTGATATTAACCGACTTTATATTGACAGTCGCGTCGAGCCCGTTGCGTAGAAACCTCGTTTGTGTAGATCGGACCTGTTGCACTTCAAAAACATCGCAATATGGATTCTGTTTGAAATAATTTTTGCGTTTTTACTTACTTTAGACACTGAATATTTGTCGTTTTAAAGCTCAGTTTGAGATTTTTTAGTTTGTCGTTTCTGTTCAAATCGATCATCTTTTAGCATACTTTTCGAACATATTAGCTCACCGTAGTGGTTCTGCGCTCGCTCCGCTGTTTTCAGTTGATACTCTTTTGCGATATTTTAAAAGATACATCCCATACAAAGTTGGTCGCATTTTACACTTTTTCGGTCACCGTAAAATATTTTGTCTTGATATTAACCGACTTTATATTGACAGTCGCGTCGAGCCCGTTGCGTAGACTTCTCGTTTGTGGAGATCGGACCTGTTGCACTTCAAAAACATCGCAATATGGATTCTGTTTGCAATCATTTTTGCGATTTCACCTACTTTAGACACTGAATATTTGTCGTTTTCAAGCTCAGTTTGAAATGTTTTAGTTTGTCGTTTCTGTTCAAATCGATCATCTTTTAGCATACTTTTCGATCATATTAGCTCACCGTAGTGGTTCTGCGCTCGCTCTGCTGTTCTAGTAGGTACTTTATTGCGATATTTTAAAAGATACATCCCATACAAAGTTAGTCGCATTTTACACTTTTTAGGTCACCGTAAAATATTTTGTCTTGATATTAACCGACTTTATATTGACCGTCGCGAAAAGCTTGTTGCGTAGACACCTCGTTTGTGTAGATCGGACCTGTTGCACTTCCAAAACATCGCAATATGGATTCTGTTTGAAATATTTTTTTGCGTTTTTACCTACTTTAGACACTGAATATTTGTCGTTTTCAAGCTCAGTTTGAAATGTTTTAGTTTGTCGTTTTTGTTCAAATCGATCATCTTTTAGCATACTTTTCGATCATATTAGCTCACCGAAGTGGTTCTGCGCTTGCTCCGCTGTTGTAGTAGGTACACTTTTGCGATATTTTAAAAGATACATCCCATACAAAGTTAGTCGCATTTTACACTTTTTCGGTCACCGTGAAATATTTTGTCTTGATATTAACCGACTTTATATTGACAGTCGCGTTGAGCCCGTTGCGTAGAAACCTCGTTTGTGTAGATCGGACCTGTTGCACTTCAAAACCATCGCAATATGGATTCTGTTTGCAATAATTTTTGCGTTTTTACTTACTTTAGACACTGAATATTTGTCGTTTTGAAGCTCAGTTTGAGATTTTTTAGTTTGTCGTTTCTGTTCAAATCGATCATCTTTTAGCATACTTTTCGATCATATTTGCTCACCGTAGTGGTTCTGCGCTCGCTCCGCGGTTTTCAGTTGATACTCTTTTGCGATATTTTAAAAGATACATCCCATACAAAGTTGGTCGCATTTTACACTTTTTCGGTCACCGTGAAATATTTTGTCTTGATATTAACCGACTTTATATTGACAGTCGCGTAAAGCCCGTTCCGTAGACACCTGGGTTGTGTAGATCGGACCTGTTGCACTTCAAAAACATCGCAATATGGATTCTGTTTGAAATATTTTTTTGCGTTTTTACCTACTTTAGACACTGAATATTTGTCGTTTTCAAGCTCAGTTTGAAATGTTTTAGTTTGTCGTTTCTGTTAAAATCGATCATCTTTTAGCATACTTTTCGATGATATTAGCTCACCGTAGTGGTTCTGCGCTCGCTCTGCTGTTCTAGTAGGTACTTTTTTGCGATATTTTAAAAGATACATCCTATACAAAGTTAGTCGCATTTTACACTTTTTCGGTCACCGTAAAATATTTTGTCTTGATATTAACCGACTTTATATTGACCGTCGCGAAAAGCTTGTTGCGTAGACACCTCGTTTGTGTAGATCGGACCTGTTGCACTTCAAAAACATCGCAATATGGATACTGTTTGAAATATTTTTTGCGTTTTTACCTACTTTAGACACTGAATATTTGTCGTTTTCAAGCTCAGTTTGAAATGTTTTAGTTTGTCGTTTTTGTTCAAATCGATAATCTGTTAGCATACTTTTCGATCATATTAGCTCACCGTTGTGGTTCTGCGCTCGCTCCGCTGTTGTAGTAGGTACACTTTTGCGATATTTTAAAAGATACATCCCATACAAAGTTAGTCGCGTTTTACACTTTTTCGGTCACCGTGAAATATTTTGTCTTGATATCAACCGTTTTTATATTGATCGTCGCGTAGAGCCCGTTGCGTAGACACCTCGTTTGTGTAGATCGGACCTGTTGCACTTCAAAAACATCGCAATATGGATTCTGTTTGAAATAATTTTTGCGTTTTTACCTACTTTAGACACTGAATATTTGTCGTTTTCAAGCTCAGTTTGAGATTTTTTAGTTTGTCGTTTCTGTTCAAATCGATCATCTTTTAGCATACTTTTCGATCATATTAGCTCACCGTAGTGGTTCTGCGCTCGCTCCGCTGTTTTCAGTTGATACTCTTTTGTGATATTTTAAAAGATTCATCCCATACAAAGTTGGTCGCATTTTACACTTTTTCGGTCACCGTGAAATATTTTGTCTTGATATTAACCGACTTTATATTGACAGTCGCGTAAAGCCCGTTCCGTAGACACCTAGTTTGTGTAGATCGGACCTGTTGCACTTCAAAAACATCGCAATATGGATTTTGTTTGCAATCATTTTTACGATTTCACCTACTTTAGACACAAAATATTTGTCGTTTTCAAGCTCAGATTGAAATGTTTTAGTTTGTCGTTTCTGTTCAAATCGATCATCTTTTAGCATACTTTTCGATCATATTAGCTCACCGTAGTGGTTCTGCGCTCGTTTTGCTGTTCTAGTAGGTACTTTTTTGCGATATTTTAAAAGATACATCCCATACAAAGTTAGTCGCATTTTACACTTTTTAGGTCACCGTAAAATATTTTGTCTTGATATTAACCGACTTTATATTGACCGTCGCGAAAAGCTTGTTGCGTAGACACCTCGTTTGTGTAGATCGGACCTGTTGCACTTCCAAAACATCGCAATATGGATTCTGTTTGAAATATTTTTTTGCGTTTTTACCTACTTTAGACACTGAATATTTGTCGTTTTCAAGCTCAGTTTGAAATGTTTTAGTTTGTCGTTTTTGTTCAAATCGATCATCTTTTAGCATACTTTTCGATCATATTAGCTCACCGAAGTGGTTCTGCGCTTGCTCCGCTGTTGTAGTAGGTACACTTTTGCGATATTTTAAAAGATACATCCCATACAAAGTTAGTCGCATTTTACACTTTTTCGGTCACTGTGAAATATTTTGTCTTGATATTAACCGTTTTTATATTGATCGTCGCGTAGAGCCCGTTGCGTAGACACCTCGTTTGTGTAGATCGGACCTGTTGCACTTCAAAAACATCGCAATATGGATTCTGTTTGAAATAATTTTTGCGTTTTTACCTACTTTAGACACTGAATATTTGTCGTTTTCAAGCTCAGTTTGAAATGTTTTAGTTTGTCGTTTTTGTTCAAATCGATAATCTTTTAGCATACTTTTCGATCATATTAGCTCACCGTAGTGGTTCTGCGCTCGCTCCGCTGTTTTCAGTTCATACTCTTTTGCGATATTTTAAAAGATACATCCCATACAATGTTAGTCGCATTTTACACTTTTTCGGTCACCGTAAAATATTTTGTCTTGATATTGACCGACTTTATATTGACAGTCGCGTAGAGCCCGTTGCGTAGACACCTCGTTTGTGGAGATCGGACCTGTTGCACTTCAAAAACATCGCAATATGGATTTTGTTTGCAATCATTTTTACGATTTCACCTACTTTAGACACTGAATATTTGTCGTTTTCAAGCTCAGTTTGAGATTTTTTAGTTTGTCGTTTCTGTTCAAATCGATCATCTTTTAGCATACTTTTCGATCATATTAGCTCACCGTAGTGGTTCTGCGCTCGCTCCGCTGTTTTCAGTTGATACTCTTTTGTGATATTTTAAAAGATACATCCCATACAAAGTTGGTCGCATTTTACACTTTTTCGGTCACCGTGAAATATTTTGTCTTGATATTAACCGACTTTATATTGACCGTCGCGTAAAGCCCGTAGCGTAGATACCTCGTTTGTGTAGATCGGACCTGTTGCACTTCAAAAACATCGCAATATGGATTTTGTTTGCAATCATTTTTACGATTTCACCTACTTTAGACACTAAATATTTGTCGTTTTCAAGCTCAGTTTGAAATGTTTTAGTTTGTCGTTTCTGTTCAAATCGATCATCTTTTAGCATACTTTTCGATCATATTAGCTCACCGTAGTGGTTTTGCGCTCGCTCCGCTGTTTTCAGTTCATACTCTTTTGCGATATTTTAAAAGATACATCCCATACAATTTTGGTCGCATTTTACACTTTTTCGGTCACCGTAAAATATTTTGTCTTGATATTAACCGACTTTATATTGACAGTCGCGTCGAGCCCGTTGCGTAGACACCTCGTTTGTGTAGATCGGACCTGTTGCACTTCAAAAACATCGCAATATGGATTCTGTTTGCAATCATTTTTGCGATTTCACCTACTTTAGACACTGAATATTTGTCGTTTTCAAGTTCGGTTTGAAATGTTTTAGTTTGTCGTTTCTGTTCAAATCGATCATCTTTTAGCATACTTTTCGATCATATTAGCTTACCGTAGTGGTTCTGCGCTCGCTCCACTGTTCTAGTAGGTACTTTTTTTCAAAATTTTAAAAGATACATCACATACAAAGTTAGTCGCATTTTACACTTTTTCGGTCACCGTGAAATATTTTGTCTCGATATTAACCGACTTTATATTGACCGTCGCGAAAAGCTTGTTGCGTAGACACCTCGTTTGTGTAGATCGGACCTGTTGCACTTCCAATACATCGCAATATGGATTCTGTTTGAAATATTTTTTGCGTTTTTACCTACTTTAGACACTGAATATTTGTCGTTTTCAAGCTCAGTTTGAAATGTTTTAGTTTGTCGTTTTTGTTCAAATCGATCATCTTTTAGCATACTTTTCGATCATATTAGCTCACCGTAGTGGTTCTGCGCTCGCTCCGCTGTTTTCAGTTGATACTCTTTTGCGATATTTTAAAAGATACATCCCATACAAAGTTGGTCGCATTTTACACTTTTTCGGTCACCGTGAAATATTTTGTCTTGATATTAACCGACTTTATATTGACAGTCGCGTAAAGCCCGTTCCGTAGACACGTCGTTTGTGTAGATCGGACCTGTTGCACTTCAAAAACATCGCAATATGGATTCTGTTTGAAATAATTTTTGCGTTTTTACCTACTTTAGACACTGAATATTTGTCGTTTTCAAGCTCAGTTTGAAATGCTTTAGTTTGTCGTTTCTGTTAAAATCGATCATCTTTTAGCATACTATTCGATCATATTAGCTCACCGTAGTGGTTCTGCGCTCGCTCCGCTGTTTTCAGTTGATACTTTTTTGCGATATTTTAAAAGATACATCCCATACAAAGTTAGTCGCATTTTACACTTTTTCGGTCACCGTAAAATATTTTGTCTTGATATTAACCGACTTTATATTGACAGTCGCGTCGAGCCCGTTGCGTAGACACCTCGTTTGTGTAGATCGGACCTGTTGCACTTCAAAAACATCGCAATATGGATACTGTTTGAAATAATTTTTGCGTTTTTACCTACTTTAGACACTGAATATTTGTCGTTTTCAAGCTCAGTTTGAAATGCTTTAGTTTGTCGTTTCTGTTAAAATCGATCATCTTTTAGCATACTTTTCGATCATATTAGCTCACCGTAGTGGTTCTGCGCTCGTTTCGCTGTTTTCAGTTGATACTTTTTTGCGATATTTTAAAAGATACATCCCATACAAAGTTAGTCGCATTATACACTTTTTCGGTCACCGTGAAATATTTTGTCTTGATATTAACCGACTTTATATTGACAGTCGCGTCGAGCCCTATGCGTAGACACCTCGTTTGTGTAGATCGGACCTGTTGAACTTCAAAAACATCGCAATATGGATTCTGTTTGCAATCATTTTTGCGATTTCACCTACTTTAGACACTGAATATTTGTCGTTTTCAAGCTCAGTTTGAAATGTTTTAGTTTGTCGTTTCTGTTAAAATCGATCATCTTTTAGCATACTTCTCGATCATATTAGCTCACCGTATTGGTTCTGCGCTCGCTCCGCTGTTCTAGTAGGTACTTTTTTGCGATATTTTAAAAGATACATCCCATACAAAGTTATTCGCATTTTACACTTTTTCGGTCACCGTGAAATATTTTGTCTTGATATTAACCGACTTTATATTGACAGTCGCGTCGAGCCCGTTGCGTAGAAACCTCGTTTGTTTAGATCGGACCTGTTGCACTTCGAAAACATCGCAATATGGATTTTGTTTGCAATCATTTTTGCGATTTCACTTACTTAAGACACTGAATATTTGTCGTTTTCAAGCTCAGTTTGAAATGTTTTAGTTTGTCGTTTCTGTTCAAATTGATCATCTTTTAGCATACTTTTCGATCACATTAGCTCACCGTAGTGGTTGTGCGCTCGCTCCGCTGTTCTTGTAGGTACTTTTTTGCGATATTTTAAAAGATACATCCCATACAAAGTTAGTCGCATTTTACACTTTTTCGGTCACCGTGAAATATTTTGTCTCGATATGAACCGACTTTATATTGACCGTCGCGAAAAGCTTGTTGCGTAGACACCTCGTTTGTGTAGATCGGACCTGTTGCACTTCCAAAACATCGCAATATGGATACTGTTTGAAATAATTTTTGCGTTTTTACCTACTTTAGACACTGAATATTTGTCGTTTTCAAGCTCAGTTTGAAATGCTTTAGTTTGTCGTTTCTGTAAAAATCGATCATCTTTTAGCATACTTTTCGATCATATTAGCTCACCGTAGTGGTTCTGCGCTCGTTTCGCTGTTTTCAGTTGATACTTTTTTGCGATATTTTAAAAGATACATCCCATACAAAGTTAGTCGCATTATACACTTTTTCGGTCACCGTGAAATATTTTCTCTTTATATTAACCGTTTTTATATTGATCGTCGCGTCGAGCCCGTTGCGTAGACACCTCGTTTGTGTAGATCGGACCTGTTGCACTTCAAAAACTTTGCAATATGGATTCTGTTTGCAATAATTTTTGCGTTTTTACCTACTTTAGACACTGAATATTTGTCGTTTTAAAGCTCAGTTTGAAATTTTTTAGTTTGTCGTTTCTGTTCAAATCGATCATCTTTTAGCATACTTTTAGATCATATTAGCTCACCGTAGTGGTTCTGCGCTCGCTCCGCTGTTTTCAGTTGATACTCTTTTGCGATATTTTAAAAGATACATCCCATACAAAGTTGGTCGCATTTTACACTTTTTCGGTCACCGTGAAATATTTTGTCTTGATATTAACCGACTTTATATTGACAGTCGCGTAAAGCCCGTTCCGTAGACACCTAGTTTGTGTAGATCGGACCTGTTGCACTTCAAAAACATCGCAATATGGATTTTGTTTGCAATCATTTTTACGATTTCACCTACTTTAGACACTAAATATTTGTCGTTTTCAAGCTCAGTTTGAAATGTTTTAGTTTGTCGTTTCTGTTCAAATCGATAATCTTTTAGCATACTTTTCGATCATATTAGCTCACCGTAGTGGTTCTGCGCTCGCTCCGCTGTTTTCAGTTCATACTCTTTTGCGATATTTTAAAAGATACATCCCATACAATGTTAGTCGCATTTTACACTTTTTCGGTCACCGTAAAATATTTTGTCTTGATATTGACCGACTTTATATTGACAGTCGCGTCGAGCCCGTTGCGTAGACAACTCGTTTGTGTAGATCGGACTTGTTGCACTTCAAAAACATCGCAATATGGATACTGTTTGAAATAATTTTTGCGTTTTTACCTACTTTAGACACTGAATATTTGTCGTTTTCAAGCTCAGTTTGAAATGTTTTACTTTGTCGTTTCTGTTCAAATCGATCATCTTTTAGCATACTTTTCGATCATATTAGCTCACCGTAGTGGTTCTGCGCTCGCTCCGCTGTTTTCAGTTGATACTTTTCTGCGATATATTAAAAGATGCATCCCATACAAAGTTAGTCGTATTTTACACTTTTTCGGTCACCGTGAAATATTTTGTCTTGATATGAACCGACTTTATATTGACCGTCGCGTAAAGCCCATTGCGTAGACACCTCGTTTGTGTAGATCGGACCTGTTGCACTTCAAAAACATCGCAATATGGATTCTGTTTGCAATCATTTTTGCGATTTCACCTACTTTATACACTGAATATTTGTCGTTTTCAAGCTCAGTTTGAAATGTTTTAGTTTTTCGTTTCTGTTCAAATCGATCATCTTTTAGCATACTTTTCGATCATATTAGCTCACCGTTGTGATTCTGCGCTCGCTCCGCTGTTCTAATAGGTACTTTTTGCGATATTTTAAAAGATACATCCCATACAATGTTAGTCGCATTTTACACTCTTTCGGTCACCGTGAAATATTTTGTCTTGATATTAACCGACTTTATGTTGACAGTCGCGTCGAGGCCGTTGCGTAGACACCTCGTTTGTGTAGATCAGACCTGTTGCACTTCAAAAACATCGCAATATGGATTCTGTTTGCAATCATTTTTGCGATTTCACCTACTTTAGACACTGAATATTTGTCGTTTTCAAGCTCAGTTTGAAATGTTTTAGTTTGTCGTTTCTGTTCAAATCGATCATCTTTTAGCATACTTTTCGATCATATTATCTCACTGTAGTGGTTTTGCGCTCGCTGCGCTGTTTTCTGTTGATACTCTTTTGCGATATTTTAAAAGATACATCCCATACAAAGTTGGTCGCATTTTACACTTTTTCGGTCACCGTGAAATATTTTGTCTTGATATTAACCGTTTTAATATTGATCGTCGCGTCGAGCCCGTTGCGTAGACACCTCGTTTGTGTAGATCGGACTTGTTGCACTTCAAAAACATCGCAATATGGATTCTGTTTGCAATCATTTTTGCGATTTCACCTACTTTATACACTGAATATTTGTCGTTTTCAAGCTCAGTTTGAAATGTTTTAGTTTTTCGTTTCTGTTCAAATCGATCATCTTTTAGCATACTTTTCGATCATATTAGCTCAACGTAGTGGTTTTGCGCTCGCTCCGCTGTTTTCAGTTGATACTCTTTTGCGATATTTTTAAGATATATCCCATACAAAGTTAGTCGCATTTTACACTTTTTCGGTCACCGTGAAATATTTTGTCTTGATATTAACCGACTCAATATTGACAGTCGCGTCGAGCCCGTTGCGTGGACACCTCGTTTGTGTAGATCATACCTGTTGCACTTCAAAAACATCGCAATATGGATTCTGTTTGCAATCATTTTTGCGATTTCACCTACTTTAGACACTGAATATTTGTCGTTTTCAAGCTCAGTTTGAAATGTTTTAGTTTGTCGTTTCTGTTCAAATCGATCATCTTTTAGCATACTTTTCGATCATATTATCTCACTGTAGTGGTTTTGCGCTCGCTGCGCTGTTTTCAGTTGATACTCTTTTGCGATATTTTAAAAGATACATCCCATACAAAGTTGGTCGCATTTTACACTTTTTCGGTCACCGTGAAATATTTTGTCTTGATATTAACCGACTTTATATTGACAGTCGCGTCGAGCCCGTTGTGTGGACTCCTCGTTTGTGTAGATCTGACCTGTTGCACTTCAAAAAATTCGCAACATGGATTTTGTTTGCAATCATTTTTACGATTTCAACTACTTTAGGCACTAAATATTTGTCGTTTTCAAGCTCAGTTTGAAATGTTTTAGTTTGTCGTTTCTGTTCAAATCGATCATCTTTTAGCATACTTTTCGATCATATTAGCTCACCGTAGTGGTTCTGCGCTCGCTCCGCTGTTCTAGTAGGTACTTTTTTTCAAAATTTTAAAAGATACATCCCATACAAAGTTAGTCGCATTTTACACTTTTTCGGTCACCGTGAAATATTTTGTCTCGATATTAACCGACTTTATATTGACCGTCGCGAAAAGCTTGTAGCGTAGACACCTCGTTTGTGTAGATGGGACCTGCTGCACTTCCAAAACATCGCAATATGGATTCTGTTTGAAATATTTTTTGCGTTTTTACCTACTTTAGACACTGAATATTTGTCGTTTTCAAGCTCAGTTTGAAATTTTTTAATTTGTCGTTTTTGTTCAAATCGATCATCTTTTAGCATACTTTTCGATCATATTAGCTCACCGTAGTGGTTCTGCGCTCGCTCCGCTGTTTTCAGTTGAAACTCTTTTGCGATATTTTAAAAGATACATCCCATACAAAGTTAGTCGCATTTTACACTTTTTCGGTCACCGTGAAATATTTTGTCTTGATATTAACCGACTTTATATTGACCGTCGCGTCGAGCCCGTTGCGTAGACACCTCGTTTGTGTAGATCGGACCTGTTGCACTTTAAAAACATCGCAATATGGATTTTGTTTGCAATCATTTTTGCGATTTCACCTACTTTAGACACTAAATATTTGTCGTTTTCAAGCTCAATTTGAAATGTTTTAGTTTGTCGTTTCTGTTCAAATCGATCATCTTTTAGCATACTTTTCGATCATATTAGCTCACCGTAGTGGTTCTGCGCTCGCTCCGTTGTTCAAGAAGGTATATTCCTGCTATAGTTTTAAAGATACATCTCATACAAAGTAAGTCGAATTTAACACTTTTTCGGTCACCGTGAATTATTTTGTCTTGATATTAACCGACTTTATATTGACAGTCGCGTCGAGCCCGTTGCGTAGAAACCTCGATTGTGTAGATCGGACATGTTGCACTTCAAAAACATCGCAATATGGATTCTGTTTGAAATAATTTTTGCGTTTTTACCTACTTTAGACACTGAATATTTGTCGTTTTAAAGCTCAGTTTGAGATTTTTTAGTTTGTCGTTTCTGTTCAAATCGATCATCTTTTAGCATACTTTTCGATCATATTAGCTCACCGTAGTGGTTCTGCGCTCGCTCCGCTGTTTTCAGTTGATACTCTTTTGCGATATTTTAAAAGATACATCCCATACAAAGTTGGTCGCATTTTACACTTTTTCGGTCACCGTGAAATATTTTGTCTTGATATTAACCGACTTTATATTGACAGTCGCGTAAAGCCCGTTCCGTAGACACCTAGTTTGTGTAGATCGGACCTGTTGCACTTCAAAAACATCGCAATATGGATTTTGTTTGCAATCATTTTTACGATTTCACCTACTTTAGACACTAAATATTTGTCGTTTTCAAGCTCAGTTTGAAATGTTTTAGTTTGTCGTTTCTGTTCAAATCGATCATCTTTTAGCATACTTTTTGATCATATTAGCTCACCGTAGTGGTTCTGCGCTCGCTCCGCTGTTTTCAGTTCATACTCTTTTGCGATATTTTAAAAGATACATCCCATACAATGTAAGTCGCATTTTACACTTTTTCGGTCACCGTAAAATATTTTGTCTTGATATTAACCGACTTTATATTTACAGTCGCGTCGAGCCCGTTGCGTAGACACCTCGTTTGTGTAGATCGGACCTGTTGCACTTCAAAAACTTTGCAATATGGATTCTGTTTGCAATAATTTTTGCGTTTTTACCTACTTTAGACACTGAATATTTGTCGTTTTAAAGCTCAGTTTGAAATTTTTTAGTTTGTCGTTTCTGTTCAAATCGATCATCTTTTAGCATACTTTTCGATCATATTAGCTCACCGTAGTGGTTCTGCGCTCGCTCCGCTGTTTTCAGTTGATACTCTTTTGCGATATTTTAAAAGATACATCCCATACAAAGTTGGTCGCATTTTACACTTTTTCGGTCACCGTGAAATATTTTGTCTTGATATTAACCGACTTTATATTGACAGTCGCGTAAAGCCCGTTCCGTAGACACCTAGTTTGTGTAGATCGGACCTGTTGCACTTCAAAAACATCGCAATATGGATTTTGTTTGCAATCATTTTTACGATTTCACCTACTTTAGACACTAAATATTTGTCGTTTTCAAGCTCAGTTTGAAATGTTTTAGTTTGTCGTTTCTGTTCAAATCGATCATCTTTTAGCATACTTTTCGATCATATTAGCTCACCGTAGTGGTTCTGCGCTCGCTCCGCTGTTTTCAGTTCATACTCTTTTGCGATATTTTAAAAGATACATCCCATACAATGTTAGTCGCATTTTACACTTTTTCGGTCACCGTAAAATATTTTGTCTTGATATTGACCGACTTTATATTGACAGTCGCGTCGAGCCCGTTGCGTAGACACCTCGTTTGTGTAGATCGGACTTGTTGCACTTCAAAAACATCGCAATATGGATTCTGTTTGCAATCATTTTTGCGATTTCACCTACTTTATACACTGAATATTTGTCGTTTTCAAGCTCAGTTTGAAATGTTTTAGTTTGTCGTTTCTGTTCAAATCGATCATCTTTTAGCATTTTTTTCGATCATATTAGTTCACCGTAGTGGTTCTGCGCTCGCTCCGTTGTTCAAGAAGGTATATTCCTGCTATAGTTTTAAAGATACATCTCATACAAAGTAAGTCGAATTTAACACTTTTTCGGTCACCGTGAATTATTTTGTCTTGATATTAACCGACTTTATATTGACAGTCGCGTCGAGCCCGTTGCGTAGAAACCTCGATTGTGTAGATCGGACCTGTTGCACTTCAAAAACATCGCAATATGGATTCTGTTTGAAATAATTTTTGCGTTTTTACCTACTTTAGACACTGAATATTTGTCGTTTTAAAGCTCAGTTTGAGATTTTTTAGTTTGTCGTTTCTGTTCAAATCGATCATCTTTTAGCATACTTTTCGATCATATTAGCTCACCGTAGTGGTTCTGCGCTCGCTCCGCTGTTTTCAGTTGATACTCTTTTGCGATATTTTAAAAGATACATCCCATACAAAGTTGGTCGCATTTTACACTTTTTCGGTCACCGTGAAATATTTTGTCTTGATATTAACCGACTTTATATTGACAGTCGCGTAAAGCCCGTTCCGTAGACACCTAGTTTGTGTAGATCGGACCTGTTGCAATTCAAAAACATCGCAATATGGATTTTGTTTGCAATCATTTTTACGATTTCACCTACTTTAGACACTAAATATTTGTCGTTTTCAAGCTCAGTTTGAAATGTTTTAGTTTGTCGTTTCTGTTCAAATCGATCATCTTTTAGCATACTTTTCGATCATATTAGCTCACCGTAGTGGTTCTGCGCTCGCTCCGCTGTTTTCAGTTCATACTCTTTTGCGATATTTTAAAAGATACATCCCATACAATGTTAGTCGCATTTTACACTTTTTCGGTCACCGTAAAATATTTTGTCTTGATATTGACCGACTTTATATTGACAGTCGCGTCGAGCCCGTTGCGTAGACAACTCGTTTGTGTAGATCGGACTTGTTGCACTTCAAAAACATCGCAATATGGATTCTGTTTGCAATCATTTTTGCGATTTCACCTACTTTATACACTGAATATTTGTCGTTTTCAAGCTCAGTTTGAAATGTTTTAGTTTTTCGTTTCTGTTCAAATCGATCATCTTTTAGCATACTTTTCGATCATATTAGCTCAACGTAGTGGTTTTGCGCTCGCTCCGCTGTTTTCAGTTGATACTCTTTTGCGATATTTTTAAGATATATCCCATACAAAGTTAGTCGCATTTTACACTTTTTCGGTCACCGTGAAGTATTTTGTCTTGATATTAACCGACTTAATATTGACAGTCGCGTCGAGCCCGTTGCGTGGACACCTCGTTTGTGTAGATCATACCTGTTGCACTTCAAAAACATCGCAATATGGATTCTGTTTGCAATCATTTTTGCGATTTCACCTACTTTAGACACTGAATATTTGTCGTTTTCAAGCTCAGTTTGAAATGTTTTAGTTTGTCGTTTCTGTTCAAATCGATCATCTTTTAGCATACTTTTCGATCATATTATCTCACTGTAGTGGTTTTGCGCTCGCTGCGCTGTTTTCAGTTGATACTCTTTTGCGATATTTTAAAAGATACATCCCATACAAAGTTGGTCGCATTTTACACTTTTTCGGTCACCGTGAAATATTTTGTCTTGATATTAACCGACTTTATATTGACAGTCGCGTCGAGCCCGTTGTGTGGACTCCTCGTTTGTGTAGATCTGACCTGTTGCACTTCAAAAAATTCGCAACATGGATTTTGTTTGCAATCATTTTTACGATTTCAACTACTTTAGGCACTAAATATTTGTCGTTTTCAAGCTCAGTTTGAAATGTTTTAGTTTGTCGTTTCTGTTCAAATCGATCATCTTTTAGCATACTTTTCGATCATATTAGCTCACCGTAGTGGTTCTGCGCTCGCTCCGTTGTTCAAGAAGGTATATTCCTGCTATAGTTTTAAAGATACATCTCATACAAAGTAAGTCGAATTTAACACTTTTTCGGTCACCGTGAATTATTTTGTCTTGATATTAACCGACTTTATATTGACAGTCGCGTCGAGCCCGTTGCGTAGAAACCTCGATTGTGTAGATCGGACCTGTTGCACTTCAAAAACATCGCAATATGGATTCTGTTTGAAATAATTTTTGCGTTTTTACCTACTTTAGACACTGAATATTTGTCGTTTTAAAGCTCAGTTTGAGATTTTTTAGTTTGTCGTTTCTGTTCAAATCGATCATCTTTTAGCATACTTTTCGATCATATTAGCTCACCGTAGTGGTTCTGCGCTCGCTCCGCTGTTTTCAGTTGATACTCTTTTGCGATATTTTAAAAGATACATCCCATACAAAGTTGGTCGCATTTTACACTTTTTCGGTCACCGTGAAATATTTTGTCTTGATATTAACCGACTTTATATTGACAGTCGCGTAAAGCCCGTTCCGTAGACACCTAGTTTGTGTAGATCGGACCTGTTGCACTTCAAAAACATCGCAATATGGATTTTGTTTGCAATCATTTTTACGATTTCACCTACTTTAGACACTAAATATTTGTCGTTTTCAAGCTCAGTTTGAAATGTTTTAGTTTGTCGTTTCTGTTCAAATCGATCATCTTTTAGCATACTTTTCGATCATATTAGCTCACCGTAGTGGTTCTGCGCTCGCTCCGCTGTTTTCAGTTCATACTCTTTTGCGATATTTTAAAAGATACATCCCATACAATGTTAGTCGCATTTTACACTTTTTCGGTCACCGTAAAATATTTTGTCTTGATATTGACCGACTTTATATTGACAGTCGCGTCGAGCCCGTTGCGTAGACAACTCGTTTGTGTAGATCGGACTTGTTGCACTTCAAAAACATCGCAATATGGATTCTGTTTGCAATCATTTTTGCGATTTCACCTACTTTATACACTGAATATTTGTCGTTTTCAAGCTCAGTTTGAAATGTTTTAGTTTTTCGTTTCTGTTCAAATCGATCATCTTTTAGCATACTTTTCGATCATATTAGCTCAACGTAGTGGTTTTGCGCTCGCTCCGCTGTTTTCAGTTGATACTCTTTTGCGATATTTTTAAGATATATCCCATACAAAGTTAGTCGCATTTTACACTTTTTCGGTCACCGTGAAATATTTTGTCTTGATATTAACCGACTTAATATTGACAGTCGCGTCGAGCCCGTTGCGTGGACACCTCGTTTGTGTAGATCATACCTGTTGCACTTCAAAAACATCGCAATATGGATTCTGTTTGCAATCATTTTTGCGATTTCACCTACTTTAGACACTGAATATTTGTCGTTTTCAAGCTCAGTTTGAAATGTTTTAGTTTGTCGTTTCTGTTCAAATCGATCATCTTTTAGCATACTTTTCGATCATATTATCTCACTGTAGTGGTTTTGCGCTCGCTGCGCTGTTTTCAGTTGATACTCTTTTGCGATATTTTAAAAGATACATCCCATACAAAGTTGGTCGCATTTTACACTTTTTCGGTCACCGTGAAATATTTTGTCTTGATATTAACCGACTTTATATTGACAGTCGCGTCGAGCCCGTTGTGTGGACTCCTCGTTTGTGTAGATCTGACCTGTTGCACTTCAAAAAATTCGCAACATGGATTTTGTTTGCAATCATTTTTACGATTTCAACTACTTTAGGCACTAAATATTTGTCGTTTTCAAGCTCAGTTTGAAATGTTTTAGTTTGTCGTTTCTGTTCAAATCGATCATCTTTTAGCATACTTTTCGATCATATTAGCTCACCGTAGTGGTTCTGCGCTCGCTCCGTTGTTCAAGAAGGTATATTCCTGCTATAGTTTTAAAGATACATCTCATACAAAGTAAGTCGAATTTAACACTTTTTCGGTCACCGTGAATTATTTTGTCTTGATATTAACCGACTTTATATTGACAGTCGCGTCGAGCCCGTTGCGTAGAAACCTCGATTGTGTAGATCGGACCTGTTGCACTTCAAAAACATCGCAATATGGATTCTGTTTGAAATAATTTTTGCGTTTTTACCTACTTTAGACACTGAATATTTGTCGTTTTAAAGCTCAGTTTGAGATTTTTTAGTTTGTCGTTTCTGTTCAAATCGATCATCTTTTAGCATACTTTTCGATCATATTAGCTCACCGTAGTGGTTCTGCGCTCGCTCCGCTGTTTTCAGTTGATACTCTTTTGCGATATTTTAAAAGATACATCCCATACAAAGTTGGTCGCATTTTACACTTTTTCGGTCACCGTGAAATATTTTGTCTTGATATTAACCGACTTTATATTGACAGTCGCGTAAAGCCCGTTCCGTAGACACCTAGTTTGTGTAGATCGGACCTGTTGCACTTCAAAAACATCGCAATATGGATTTTGTTTGCAATCATTTTTACGATTTCACCTACTTTAGACACTAAATATTTGTCGTTTTCAAGCTCAGTTTGAAATGTTTTAGTTTGTCGTTTCTGTTCAAATCGATCATCTTTTAGCATACTTTTCGATCATATTAGCTCACCGTAGTGGTTCTGCGCTCGCTCCGCTGTTTTCAGTTCATACTCTTTTGCGATATTTTAAAAGATACATCCCATACAATGTTAGTCGCATTTTACACTTTTTCGGTCACCGTAAAATATTTTGTCTTGATATTGACCGACTTTATATTGACAGTCGCGTCGAGCCCGTTGCGTAGACAACTCGTTTGTGTAGATCGGACTTGTTGCACTTCAAAAACATCGCAATATGGATTCTGTTTGCAATCATTTTTGCGATTTCACCTACTTTATACACTGAATATTTGTCGTTTTCAAGCTCAGTTTGAAATGTTTTAGTTTTTCGTTTCTGTTCAAATCGATCATCTTTTAGCATACTTTTCGATCATATTAGCTCAACGTAGTGGTTTTGCGCTCGCTCCGCTGTTTTCAGTTGATACTCTTTTGCGATATTTTTAAGATATATCCCATACAAAGTTAGTCGCATTTTACACTTTTTCGGTCACCGTGAAATATTTTGTCTTGATATTAACCGACTTAATATTGACAGTCGCGTCGAGCCCGTTGCGTGGACACCTCGTTTGTGTAGATCATACCTGTTGCACTTCAAAAACATCGCAATATGGATTCTGTTTGCAATCATTTTTGCGATTTCACCTACTTTAGACACTGAATATTTGTCGTTTTCAAGCTCAGTTTGAAATGTTTTAGTTTGTCGTTTCTGTTCAAATCGATCATCTTTTAGCATACTTTTCGATCATATTATCTCACTGTAGTGGTTTTGCGCTCGCTGCGCTGTTTTCAGTTGATACTCTTTTGCGATATTTTAAAAGATACATCCCATACAAAGTTGGTCGCATTTTACACTTTTTCGGTCACCGTGAAATATTTTGTCTTGATATTAACCGACTTTATATTGACAGTCGCGTCGAGCCCGTTGTGTGGACTCCTCGTTTGTGTAGATCTGACCTGTTGCACTTCAAAAAATTCGCAACATGGATTTTGTTTGCAATCATTTTTACGATTTCAACTACTTTAGGCACTAAATATTTGTCGTTTTCAAGCTCAGTTTGAAATGTTTTAGTTTGTCGTTTCTGTTCAAATCGATCATCTTTTAGCATACTTTTCGATCATATTAGCTCACCGTAGTGGTTCTGCGCTCGCTCCGCTGTTCTAGTAGGTACTTTTTTTCAAAATTTTAAAAGATACATCCCATACAAAGTTAGTCGCATTTTACACTTTTTCGGTCACCGTGAAATATTTTGTCTCGATATTAACCGACTTTATATTGACCGTCGCGAAAAGCTTGTAGCGTAGACACCTCGTTTGTGTAGATCGGACCTGTTGCACTTCCAAAACATCGCAATATGGATTCTGTTTGAAATATTTTTTGCGTTTTTACCTACTTTAGACACTGAATATTTGTCGTTTTCAAGCTCAGTTTGAAATGTTTTAGTTTGTCGTTTTTGTTCAAATCGATCATCTTTTAGCATACTTTTCGATCATATTAGCTCACCGAAGTGGTTCGGCGCTCGCTCCGCTGTTGTAGTAGGTACACATTTGCGATATTTAAAAAGATACATCCCATACAAAGTTAGTCGCATTTTATACTTTTTCGGTCACCGTGAAATATTTTTTCTTGAAATATCACGAACGGTTATAAACCGTTTTTATATTGATTGTCGCGTCGAGCCCGTTGCGTAGACACCTCGTTTGTGTAGATTGGACCTGTTGCACTTTAAAAACTTTGCAATATGGATTCTGTTTGCAATAATTTTTGCGTTTTTACCTACTTTAGACACTGAATATTTGTCGTTATTAAGCTCAGTTTGAAATTTTTTAATTTGTCGTTTTTGTTCAAATCGATCATCTTTTAGCATACTTTTCGATCATATTAGCTCACCGTAGTGGTTCTGCGCTCGCTCCGCTGTTTTCAGTTGAAACTCTTTTGCGATATTTTAAAAGATACATCCCATACAAAGTTAGTCGCATTTTACACTTTTTCGGTCACCGTGAAATATTTTGTCTTGATATTAACCGACTTTATATTGACCGTCGCGTCGAGCCCGTTGCGTAGACACCTCGTTTGTGTAGATCGGACCTGTTGCACTTCAAAAACATCGCAATATGGATTTTGTTTGCAATCATTTTTGGGATTTCACCTACTTTAGGCACTAAATATTTGTCGTTTTCAAGCTCAGTTTTAAAATGTTTTAGTTTGTCGTTTCTGTTCAAATCGATCATCTTTTAGCATTTTTTTCGATCATATTAGTTCACCGTAGTGGTTCTGCGCTCGCTCCGTTGTTCAAGAAGGTATATTCCTGCTATAGTTTTAAAGATACATCTCATACAAAGTAAGTCGAATTTAACACTTTTTCGGTCACCGTGAATTATTTTGTCTTGATATTAACCGACTTTATATTGACAGTCGCGTCGAGCCCGTTGCGTAGAAACCTCGATTGTGTAGATCGGACCTGTTGCACTTCAAAAACATCGCAATATGGATTCTGTTTTAAATAATTTTTGCGTTTTTACCTACTTTAGACACTGAATATTTGTCGTTTTAAAGCTCAGTTTGAGATTTTTTAGTTTGTCGTTTCTGTTCAAATCGATCATCTTTTAGCATACTTTTCGATCATATTAGCTCACCGTAGTGGTTCTGCGCTCGCTCCGCTGTTTTCAGTTGATACTCTTTTGCGATATTTTAAAAGATACATCCCATACAAAGTTGGTCGCATTTTACACTTTTTCGGTCACCGTGAAATATTTTGTCTTGATATTAACCGACTTTATATTGACAGTCGCGTAAAGCCCGTTCCGTAGACACCTAGTTTGTGTAGATCGGACCTGTTGCACTTCAAAAACATCGCAATATGGATTTTGTTTGCAATCATTTTTACGATTTCACCTACTTTAGACACTAAATATTTGTCGTTTTCAAGCTCAGTTTGAAATGTTTTAGTTTGTCGTTTCTGTTCAAATCGATCATCTTTTAGCATACTTTTCGATCATATTAGCTCACCGTAGTGGTTCTGCGCTCGCTCCGCTGTTTTCAGTTGATACTCTTTTGCGATATTTTAAAAGATACATCCCATACAATGTAAGTCGCATTTTACACTTTTTCGGTCACCGTAAAATATTTTGTCTTGATATTAACCGACTTTATATTTACAGTCGCGTCGAGCCCGTTGCGTAGACACCTCGTTTGTGTAGATCGGACCTGTTGCACTTCAAAAACATCGCAATATGGATTCTGTTTGAAATAATTTTTGCGTTTTTACCTACTTTAGACACTGAATATTTGTCGTTTTCAAGCTCAGTTTAAAATGTTTTAGTTTGTCGTTTCTGTTATAATCGATCATCTTTTAGCATACTTTTCGATCATATTAGCTCACCGTAGTGGTTTTGCGCTCGCTCTGCTGTTCTAGTAGGTACTTTTTTGCGATATTTTAAAAGATACATCCCATACAAAGTTAGTCGCATTTTACACTTTTTCGGTCACCGTAAAATATTTTGTCTTGATATTAACCGACTTTATATTGACCGTCGCGAAAAGTTTGTTGCGTAGACACCTCGTTTGTGTAGATCGGACCTGTTGCACTTCCAAAACATCGCAATATGGATTCTGTTTGAAATATTTTTTGCGTTTTTACCTACTTTAGACACTGAATATTTGTCGTTTTCAAGCTCAGTTTGAAATGTTTTAGTTTGTCGTTTTTGTTCAAATCGATAATCTTTTAGCATACTTTTCGATCATATTAGCTCACCGTAGTGTTTCTGCGCTCGCTCCGCTGTTGTAGTAGGTACTTTTTTGCGATATTTTAAAAGATACATCCCATACAAAGTTAGTCGCGTTTTACACTTTTTCGGTCACCGTGAAATATTTTGTCTTGATATCAACCGTTTTTATATTGATCGTCGCGTAGAGCCCGTTGCGTAGACACCTCGTTTGTGGAGATCGGATCTGTTGCACTTCAAAAACATCGCAATATGGATTCTGTTTGAAATAATTTTTGCGTTTTTACCTGCTTTAGACACTGAATATTTGTCGTTTTCAAGCTCAGTTTGAGATTTTTTAGTTTGTCGTTTCTGTTCAAATCGATCATCTTTTAGCATACTTTTCGATCATATTAGCTCACCGTAGTGGTTCTGCGCTCGCTCCGCTGTTTTCAGTTGATACTCTTTTGTGATATTTTAAAAGATACATCCCATACAAACTTGGTCGCATTTTACACTTTTTCGGTCACCGTGAAATATTTTGTCTTGATATTAACCGACTTTATATTGACAGTCGCGTAAAGCCCGTTCCGTAGACACCTAGTTTGTGTAGATCGGACCTGTTGCACTTCAAAAACATCGCAATATGGATTTTGTTTGCAATCATTTTTACGATTTCACCTACTTTAGACACTAAATATTTGTCGTTTTCAAGCTCAGTTTGAAATGTTTTAGTTTGTCGTTTCTGTTCAAATCGATCATCTTTTAGCATACTTTTCGATCATATTAGCTCACCGTAGTGGTTCTGCGCTCGCTCCGCTGTTTTCAGTTCATACTCTTTTGCGATATTTTAAAAGATACATCCCATACAATGTTAGTCGCATTTTACACTTTTTCGGTCACCGTAAAATATTTTGTCTTGATATTAACCGACTTTATATTGACAGTCGCGTCGAGCCCGTTGCGTAGACACCTCGTTTGTGTAGATCGGACCTGTTGCACTTCAAAAACATCGCAATATGGATTCTGTTTGCAATCATTTTTGCGATTTCACCTACTTTAGACACTGAATATTTGTCGTTTGCAAGCTCAGTTTGAAATGTTTTAGTTTGTCGTTTCTGTTCAAATCGATCATCTTTTAGCATACTTTTCGATCATATTAGCTCACCGTAGTGGTTCTGCGCTCGCTCTGCTGTTCTAGTAGGTACTTTTTTGCGATATTTTAAAAGATACATCCCATACAAAGTTAGTCGCATTTTACACTTTTTAGGTCACCGTAAAATATTTTGTCTTGATATTAACCGACTTTATATTGACCGTCGCGAAAAGCTTGTTGCGTAGACACCTCGTTTGTGTAGATCGGACCTGTTGCACTTCCAAAACATCGCAATATGGATTCTGTTTGAAATATTTTTTTGCGTTTTTACCTACTTTAGACACTGAATATTTGTCGTTTTCAAGCTCAGTTTGAAATGTTTTAGTTTGTCGTTTTTGTTCAAATCGATCATCTTTTAGCATACTTTTCGATCATATTAGCTCACCGAAGTGGTTCTGCGCTCGCTCCGCTGTTGTAGTAGGTACACTTTTGCGATATTTTAAAAGATACATCCCATACAAAGTTAGTCGCATTTTACACTTTTTCGGTCACCGTGAAATATTTTTTTCTTGATATTAACCGTTTTTATATTGATTGTCGCGTAGAGCCCGTTGCGTAGACACCTCGTTTGTGTAGATCGGACCTGTTGCACTTCAAAAACATCGCAATATGGATTCTGTTTGAAATAATTTTTGCGTTTTTACCTACTTCAGACACTGAATATTTGTCGTTTTAAAGCTCAGTTTGACATTTTTTAGTTTTTCGTTTCTGTTCAAATCGATCATCTTTTAGCATACTTTTTGATCATATTAGCTCACCGTAGTGGTTCTGCGCTCGCTCCGCTGTTTTCAGTTGATACTCTTTTGCGATATTTTAAAAGATACATCCCATACAAAGTTGGTCGCATTTTACACTTTTTCGGTCACCGTGAAATATTTTGTCTTGATATTAACCGACTTTATATTGACAGTCGCGTCGAGCACGTTGTGTGGACTCCTCGTTTGTGTAGATCAGACCTGTTGCACTTCAAAAAATTCGCAATATGGATTTTGTTTGCAATCATTTTTACGATTTCACCTACTTTAGACACTAAATATTTGTCGTTTTCAAGCTCAGTTTGAAATGTTTTAGTTTGTCGTTTCTGTTCAAATCGATCATCTTTTAGCATACTTTTCGATCATATTAGCTCACCGTAGTGGTTCTGCGCTCGCTCTGCTGTTCTAGTAGGTACTTTTTTGCGATATTTTAAAAGATACATCCCATACAAAGTTAGTCGCATTTTACACTTTTTAGGTCACCGTAAAATATTTTGTCTTGATATTAACCGACTTTATATTGACCGTCGCGAAAAGCTTGTTGCGTAGACACCTCGTTTGTGTAGATCGGACCTGTTGCACTTCCAAAACATCGCAATATGGATTCTGTTTGAAATATTTTTTGCGTTTTTACCTACTTTAGACACTGAATATTTGTCGTTTTCAAGCTCAGTTTGAAATGTTTTAGTTTGTCGTTTTTGTTCAAATCGATAATCTTTTAGCATACTTTTCGATCATATTAGCTCACCGTAGTGGTTCTGCGCTCGCTCCGCTGTTCTAGTAGGTACCTTCATGCGACATTTTAAAAGATACATCCCATACAAAGTTAGTCGCGTTTTACACTTTTTCGGTCACCGTGAAATATTTTGTCTTGATATCAACCGTTTTTATATTGATCGTCGCGTAGAGCCCGTTGCGTAGACACCTCGTTTGTGTAGATCGGACCTGTTGCACTTCAAAAACATCGCAATATGGATTTTGTTTGCAATCATTTTTACGATTTCACCTACTTTAGACACTGAATATTTGTCGTTTTCAAGCTCAGTTTGAGATTTTTTAGTTTGTCGTTTCTGTTTAAATCGATAATCTTTTAGCATACTTTTCGATCATATTAGCTCACCGTAGTGGTTCTGCGCTCGCTCCGCTGTTTTCAGTTGATACTCTTTTGTGATATTTTAAAAGATACATCCCATACAAAGTTGGTCGCATTTTACACTTTTTCGGTCACCGTGAAATATTTTGTCTTGATATTAACCGTCTTTATATTGACCGTCGCGTAAAGCCCGTAGCGTAGATACCTCGTTTGTGTAGATCGGACCTGTTGCACTTCAAAAACATCGCAATATGGATTTTGTTTGCAATCATTTTTACGATTTCACCTACTTTAGACACTAAATATTTGTCGTTTTCAAGCTCAGTTTGAAATGTTTTAGTTTGTCGTTTCTGTTCAAATCGATCATCTTTTAGCATACTTTTCGATCATATTAGCTCACCGTAGTGGTTCTGCGCTCGCTCCGCTGTTTTCAGTTCATACTCTTTTGCGATATTTTAAAAGATACATCCCATACAATGTTAGTCGCATTTTACACTTTTTCGGTCACCGTAAAATATTTTGTCTTGATATTAACCGACTTTATATTGACAGTCGCGTCGAGCCCGTTGCGTAGACACCTCGTTTGTGTAGATCGGACCTGTTGCACTTCAAAAACATCGCAATATGGATTCTGTTTGCAATCATTTTTGCGATTTCACCTACTTTAGACACTGAATATTTGTCGTTTTCAAGCTCAGTTTGAAATGTTTTAGTTTGTCGTTTCTGTTCAAATCGATCATCTTTTAGCATACTTTTCGATCATATTAGCTTACCGTAGTGGTTCTGCGCTCGCTCCGCTGTTCTAGTAGGTAATTTTTTTCAAAATTTTAAAAGATACATCCCATACAAAGTTAGTCGCATTTTACACTTTTTCGGTCACCGTGAAATATTTTGTCTCGATATTAACCGACTTTATATTGACCGTCGCGAAAAGCTTGTTGCGTAGACACCTCGTTTGTGTAGATCGGACCTGTTGCACTTCCAAAACATCGCAATATGGATTCTGTTTGAAATATTTTTTGCGTTTTTACCTACTTTAGACACTGAATATTTGTCGTTTTCAAGCTCAGTTTGAAATGTTTTAGTTTGTCGTTTTTGTTTAAATCGATCATCTTTTAGCATACTTTTCGATCATATTAGCTCACCGAAGTGGTTCGGCGCTCGCTCCGCTGTTGTAGTAGGTACACATTTGCGATATTTAAAAAGATACATCCCATACAAAGTTAGTCGCATTTTACACTTTTTCGGTCACCGTGAAATATTTTGTCTTGAAATATCACGAACGGTTATAAACCGTTTTTATATTGATTGTCGCGTCGAGCCCGTTGCGTAGACACCTCGTTTGTGTAGATTGGACCTGTTGCACTTTAAAAACTTTGCAATATGGATTCTGTTTGCAATAATTTTTGCGTTTTTACCTACTTTAGACACTGAATATTTGTCGTTTTTAAGCTCAGTTTGAAATTTTTTAATTTGTCGTTTTTGTTCAAATCGATCATCTTTTAGCATACTTTTCGATCATATTAGCTCACCGAAGTGGTTCTGCGCTTGCTCCGCTGTTGTAGTAGGTACACTTTTGCGATATTTTAAAAGATACATCCCATACAAAGTTAGTCGCATTTTACACTTTTTAGGTCACCGTAAAATATTTTGTCTTGATATTAACCGACTTTATATTGACCGTCGCGAAAAGCTTGTTGCGTAGACACCTCGTTTGTGTAGATCGGACCTGTTGCACTTCCAAAACATCGCAATATGGATTCTGTTTGAAATATTTTTTTGCGTTTTTACCTACTTTAGACACTGAATATTTGTCGTTTTCAAGCTCAGTTTGAAATGTTTTAGTTTGTCGTTTTTGTTCAAATCGATCATCTTTTAGCATACTTTTCGATCATATTAGCTCACCGAAGTGGTTCTGCGCTTGCTCCGCTGTTGTAGTAGGTACACTTTTGCGATATTTTAAAAGATACATCCCATACAAAGTTAGTCGCATTTTACACTTTTTCGGTCACCGTGAAATATTTTGTCTTGATATTAACCGACTTTATATTGACAGTCGCGTCGAGCCCGTTGCGTAGAAACCTCGTTTGTGTAGATCGGACCTGTTGCACTTCAAAAACATCGCAATATGGATTCTGTTTGAAATAATTTTTGCGTTTTTACTTACTTTAGACACTGAATATTTGTCGTTTTAAAGCTCAGTTTGAGATTTTTTAGTATGTCGTTTCTGTTCAAATCGATCATCTTTTAGCATACTTTTCGATCATATTAGCTCACCGTAGTGGTTCTGCGCTCGCTCCGCGGTTTTCAGTTGATACTCTTTTGCGATATTTTAAAAGATACATCCCATACAAAGTTGGTCGCATTTTACACTTTTTCGGTCACCGTGAAATATTTTGTCTTGATATTAACCGACTTTATATTGACAGTCGCGTAAAGCCCGTTCCGTAGACACCTGGGTTGTGTAGATCGGACCTGTTTCACTTCAAAAACATCGCAATATGGATTCTGTTTGAAATAATTTTTGCGTTTTTACCTACTTTAGACACTGAATATTTGTCGTTTTCAAGCTCAGTTTGAAATGTTTTAGTTTGTCGTTTCTGTTAAAATCGATCATGTTTTAGCATACTTTTCGATGATATTAGCTCACCGTAGTGGTTCTGCGCTTGCTCCGCTGTTGTAGTAGGTACACTTTTGCGATATTTTAAAAGATACATCCCATACAAAGTTAGTCGCATTTTACACTTTTTCGGTCACCGTAAAATATTTTGTTTTGATACTAACCGACTTTATATTGACCGTCGCGAAAAGCTTGTTGCGTAGACACCTCGTTTGTGTAGATCGGACCTGTTGCACTTCAAAAACATCGCAATATGGATACTGTTTGAAATATTTTTTGCGTTTTTACCTACTTTAGACACTGAATATTTGTCGTTTTCAAGCTCAGTTTGAAATGTTTTAGTTTGTCGTTTTTGTTCAAATCGATTAATCTTTTAGCATACTTTTCGATCATATTAGCTCACCGTAGTGGTTCTGCGCTCGCTCCGCTGTTGTAGTAGGTACACTTTTGCGATATTTTAAAAGATACATCCCATACAAAGTTAGTCGCGTTTTACACTTTTTCGGTCACCGTGAAATATTTTGTCTTGATATCAACCGTTTTTATATTGATCGTCGCGTAGAGCCCGTTGCGTAGACACCTCGTTTGTGTAGATCGGACCTGTTGCACTTCAAAAACATCGCAATATGGATTCTGTTTGAAATAATTTTTGCGTTTTTACCTACTTTAGACACTGAATATTTGTCGTTTTAAAGCTCAGTTTGAGATTTTTTAGTTTGTCGTTTCTGTTCAAATCGATCATCTTTTAGCATACTTTTCGATCATATTAGCTCACCGTAGTGGTTCTGCGCTCGCTCCGCTGTTTTCAGTTGATACTCTTTTGTGATATTTTAAAAGATTCATCCCATACAAAGTTGGTCGCATTTTACACTTTTTCGGTCACCGTGAAATATTTTGTCTTGATATTAACCGACTTTATATTGACAGTCGCGTAAAGCCCGTTCCGTAGACACCTAGTTTGTGTAGATCGGACCTGTTGCACTTCAAAAACATCGCAATATGGATTTTGTTTGCAATCATTTTTACGATTTCACCTACTTTAGACACTAAATATTTGTCGTTTTCAAGCTCAGTTTGAAATGTTTTAGTTTGTCGTTTCTGTTCAAATCGATCATCTTTTAGCATACTTTTCGATCATATTAGCTCACCGTAGTGGTTCTGCGCTCGCTCCGCTGTTTTCAGTTCATACTCTTTTGCGATATTTTAAAAGATACATCCCATACAATGTTAGTCGCATTTTACACTTTTTCGGTCACCGTAAAATATTTTGTCTTGATATTAACCGACTTTATATTGACAGTCGCGTCGAGCCCGTTGCGTAGACACCTCGTTTGTGTAGATCGGACCTGTTGCACTTCAAAAACATCGCAATATGGATTCTGTTTGCAATCATTTTTGCGATTTCACCTACTTTAGACACTGAATATTTGTCGTTTTCAAGCTCAGTTTGAAATGTTTTAGTTTGTCGTTTCTGTTCAAATCGATCATCTTTTAGCATACTTTTCGATTATATTAGCTCACCGTAGTGGTTCTGCGCTCGTTTTGCTGTTCTAGTAGGTACTTTTTTGCGATATTTTAAAAGATACATCCCATACAAAGTTAGTCGCATTTTACACTTTTTAGGTCACCGTAAAATATTTTGTCTTGATATTAACCGACTTTATATTGACCGTCGCGAAAAGCTTGTTGCGTAGACACCTCGTTTGTGTAGATCGGACCTGTTGCACTTCCAAAACATCGCAATATGGATTCTGTTTGAAATATTTTTTTGCGTTTTTACCTACTTTAGACACTGAATATTTGTCGTTTTCAAGCTCAGTTTGAAATGTTTTAGTTTGTCGTTTTTGTTCAAATCGATAATCTTTTAGCATACTTTTCGATCATATTAGCTCACCGTAGTGGTTCTGCGCTCGCTCCGCTGTTCTAGTAGGTACCTTCATGCGATATTTTAAAAGATACATCCCATACAAAGTTAGTCGCCTTTTACACTTTTTCGGTCACCGTGAAATACTTTGTCTTGATATCAACCGTTTTTATATTGATCGTCGCGTAGAGCCCGTTGCGTAGACACCTCGTTTGTGTAGATCGGACCTGTTGCACTTCAAAAACATCGCAATATGGATTTTGTTTGCAATCATTTTTACGATTTCACCTACTTTAGACACTGAATATTTGTCGTTTTCAAGCTCAGTTTGAGATTTTTTAGTTTGTCGTTTCTGTTCAAATCGATCATCTTTTAGCATACTTTTCGATCATATTAGCTCACCGTAGTGGTTCTGCGCTCGCTCCGCTGTTTTCAGTTGATACTCTTTTGTGATATTTTAAAAGATACATCCCATACAAAGTTGGTCGCATTTTACACTTTTTCGGTCACCGTGAAATATTTTGTCTTGATATTAACCGACTTTATATTGACCGTCGCGTAAAGCACGTAGCGTAGATACCTCGTTTGTGTAGATCGGACCTGTTGCACTTCAAAAACATCGCAATATGGATTTTGTTTGCAATCATTTTTACGATTTCACCTACTTTAGACACTAAATATTTGTCGTTTTCAAGCTCAGTTTGAAATGTTTTAGTTTGTCGTTTCTGTTCAAATCGATCATCTTTTAGCATACTTTTCGATCATATTAGCTCACCGTAGTGGTTCTGCGCTCGCTCCGCTGTTTTCAGTTCATACTCTTTTGCGATATTTTAAAAGATACATCCCATACAATTTTAGTCGCATTTTACACTTTTTCGGTCACCGTAAAATATTTTGTCTTGATATTAACCGACTTTATATTGACAGTCGCGTCGAGCCCGTTGCGTAGACACCTCGTTTGTGTAGATCGGACCTGTTGCACTTCAAAAACATCGCAATATGGATTCTGTTTGCAATCATTTTTGCGATTTCACCTACTTTAGACACTGAATATTTGTCGTTTTCAAGCTCAGTTTGAAATGTTTTAGTTTGTCGTTTCTGTTCAAATCGATCATCTTTTAGCATACTTTTCGATCATATTAGCTTACCGTAGTGGTTCTGCGCTCGCTCCGCTGTTCTAGTAGGTACTTTTTTTCAAAATTTTAAAAGATACATCACATACAAAGTTAGTCGCATTTTACACTTTTTCGGTCACCGTGAAATATTTTGTCTCGATATTAACCGACTTTATATTGACCGTCGCGAAAAGCTTGTTGCGTAGACACCTCGTTTGTGTAGATCGGACCTGTTGCACTTCCAATACATCGCAATATGGATTCTGTTTGAAATATTTTTTGCGTTTTTACCTACTTTAGACACTGAATATTTGTCGTTTTCAAGCTCAGTTTGAAATGTTTTAGTTTGTCGTTTTTGTTCAAATCGATCATCTTTTAGCATACTTTTCGATCATATTAGCTCACCGTAGTGGTTCTGCGCTCGCTCCGCTGTTTTCAGTTGATACTGTTGGCGACAGCCATGAAACCTTATTTTACCATTTTTTAAGGTTTGTCTATGTTTGTTATTACTCTTAATTTTTTATACTATTTTGTTCTGCTTGATATTTTTCTGTGTGTCAATAAAGTGTAAAAGTGAAAAATAGTTGTTTATTATTATATTTTGTGATTGTGTCTTTAATATTGGTGTCAGAAAAGTGCTTAGTGATGATTACTCGCGCTCAAGCAAGGAAATTTGACTCCACTGCCTCGTCAGCCTCGAAGACGTCGTCCGCCACCGTGCGGGCACAGACGCTCGCGGCAGAGGTGGAGCATCTGAAACGTATTCGTGATATTGATCGGACTGCACGCGAAGCAGAAGCAGAGCGGACGATCGCGGAGGCTGAGTACCGGGCCCAAGTCGCCGCGATAGAGGCCGATGAAAGCCGCAGTCGTCGATCCAGCCGTGCCGCCTCCATCAGTGAGTGGCTAGACGCCACCGTCCCGCTTTATCAAGACGGAGCACAGGATTTGCCTGATACACGTGGCCAAGCTTCGGCACACGATGCGCCCTCACAGGCTGAGGCGGAGGGTGCACCGGCCGCAGCGACTTTTTTCGATGCGGGTCACTCGTCCCGACACGTCGAACTCGCTGATGATCCCTTGGTCAAGAATATGGCACCCGCTCCAGCAACTGCTACACTACACACCACATTACACTCTACATTACCACAACAGTTCCAATGTAACAATAATAAAAATGAATACTCTAACACCCTACACCTAGCTCAAGCCATCGCGTCTGTTGCGGCGACCACGGCGTTGAAGCATAACAAGGTCAGCTCTCCTCTTCCTATTTTTGATGGTCGGCCAACCGACTGGCTTGTATTTAGAAAAATGTATTCGGACACAAGTCCATCTTATACTAGTTTAGAAAACCTAGCAAGGCTGAATGTTGCATTACGTGGACCTGCTCGAGATGCTGTCGCGGTTCTTCTAGCTGCCGCACGCGACCCGGAGGTCGTGATGCAGGCGTTGGAGACAGCCTTTGCACGACCAGAGCATATTATTTTAATGCAAATTTCAGCGATCAGAGCCCTACCAAAGTTAGCTGACAATAGCAGGGAGCTGAACTCGTTCGCCTGCAAAGTGCGTAATTGTGTCGAGGTCGTTCGTCTACTCCAGCGACCTGAATACCTCGCTTCTCCTGAACTGTCTAACGAAATAGTAAGTAAACTAAGTCCTATATTAAGATCTAGGTGGATTGATTTCGCGCATTCTCATGAGCATGCTAAGTTGTTCAGGATTGAAATTTTATCCGACTTTTTAATGCACGAAGCCAATTTACGGAGTCGATATGACATTATGCCATTGGACTTTGCCGTCAAAAACGTTAAATGTCATGCCACTGTCGGCTCGGCTGACGTTAAGAAAAGTAATGACAATTCAAAAAAAGTTTGCCTTTTTTGTAGTAAGGTTGGTCATGATGTCAAATCGTGCAAAGAATTTTCAAACATTAACGTTGAAGAGCGATGGCAGTGGGTCACAGTCAATAAAGTGTGCCATAAATGCCTTATAAAGGGGGGTCACACTTATGTTCTTTGCAAAAAGTTTTCGTGCAACGTAGTTGATTGTGCCAATAAATTCAAACACCATTCTCTTCTACATAAAGAACATAGGGATGACGTCGTTTATGCGGCATTGACTTCCGAGCCTCAAATCATCGTTGGATCGGAGGACTTAGTTGATGATGACTCGATTTCATCGGCTGAACACCGCGAGACTGTCACCCACACAACTTGTCCTACTTCTACTTTCAGATCTCTTCTTAAAGTAATACCGATAACCATTTCGGGCCCGAAGGGGTCTTATGACACCTTTGCGCTATTGGACGATGGTTCTACAAGTACTTTATTAGACTCTGACGTGGCGGTTGCTATAGGAGCTGAAGGAAGGAAAGGACAAATTAGAGTGGATGGTATTGGCGGAATGACAAAAATGACTGAGGTGAACTTCGTTGATATATCCGTTAAAGGTCGTCATAGTGCGGAAACTTACTTACTTCAAAATGTTCGATCGATACCGAACTTAGGTTTAGGCTCTCAATCTGCCGAAGCTAGGAACATAAAATCAATTCCTCACTTATCTAATTTAGTTAAATATCTGTCATATGACAAAGCTAAACCTATGTTACTGGTAGGTATCGATAATTGGCAGTTGTCTGTACCTCGTGTGATTCGAAAAGGTTCTCGAAACCAACCAGTCGCTTGTTTAACCGCGCTGGGCTGGGTATTGTTTGGTGTTTTTAAAAACGCATGTTCTCCGGTAGAGTTCGTAAACCATGGTACGGTTTTTGAGGTTAAAAACTCACTTGACGACCAGTTACATGAATATTTTCGTATTGACTCCATCGGTATTAATGCAAAAAGTTATTTAAAAGAGGATGATAAACGAGCAATCGATATTTTAAATGAAACAACGCGTCGGTTAGCTTCCGGGAGATTTGAAACCGGTCTAATTTGGAAAAAGAATATTGAGTTTATTCCTGATAGCTATCCATTAGCACGTAAAAGATTTCTTTCCCTTGAACTAAAAATGAATAAAGATAAATCTTACGCAGATGCTTATCGTGCTAACATTGAGGCGACTATTGAAAAGGGCTATGCCGAGCCGTGTAAAGAACAACCTTCAAACGAAAAACAACAAAATAAAATATGGTATCTTCCACATTTTGGAGTCGTGCATCCTCAAAAAAGAAAATTGCGTGTTGTTCACGATGCAGCCGCTTCCTACTCCGGGGTCAGTCTAAACTCTTTACTTTTATCTGGACCGGATATATTACAACCACTTCTTGCAATCTTAATGCGTTTTCGTGAGGGACGTTTTGCTCTAAATGCAGATATTCGAGAAATGTTTCCACAAACTAAAATTAGGTTGGAGGATCGTGATGCCCAAAGATTTTTATGGCGTACTAGCCCAGATCAGCCGTTAAAAGTTTACCGCATGTCGTCAATGATTTTTGGGGCCACTTCTAGTCCATTTACAGCCATATATTTAAAAAATCGAAATGCTGAGGAACATCAGTCTCTATACCCAGCAGCAGCAAAGGCCATTATTGAAGACCATTACATGGACGACTATCTTGGTAGTGTTGATTCTCAAGAAGCCGCAGCTAGTTTAGCTTCTGACATCGTTCATGTTCATGCACAGGCCGGTCTCGATATGAGAGCTTGGGTTTCAAACTCAAAAGAAGCTCTTTCGATACTTCCAAAACATATTTGCCTTCCTGAGACATCTGCAGTTAAGGTGCGTATTTTAGGTGTAGTCTGGAACACTCAAGATGATACTTTTTATTTTTCTCGTTCTAATTTAGGCGATTTACCAACCAAATTTACAAAGCGAACAGTTCTATCACAGCTTATGAAAGTGTATGATCCATTAGGGCTTTTAACTCCTATTATTATGCGAGGTAGAGTAATTTTTCAACAAACTTGGAAGCTAGGTATAGATTGGGACGACGAACTACCTGCTCATGTCATATCTAAATGGTTTTCGTGGTTCACAGATCTTTCCAAGTTGTCCTCATGTGCCATTCCTCGTCATTATTTTTCCCACAATGAGGTAACAGACTGTCAGCTGCACATTTTTGCTGACGCAAGCGAACTTTCGTATGGTTGTGTAGCCTATTGGCGTTTTTTGTGCGTCGATGGAACGGTGCGTCTAGGACTAATTGGAGGAAAAGCTCGCCTAGCCCCTTTAAAACCAATCTCTATACCGCGGCTTGAATTGCAAGCAGGTCTTATAGCTTCACGTTTTGCTTACTATATTCTTGGAGCACATCGACGAAAGCCTTCCCAAGTATTTTACTGGTCAGATAGTCTCACGGTCTTAAAATGGCTGAGAAGTGATGCGCGCTGTTTTAAACCTTACGTAGCTCATCGTGTGGGTGAGATCGCAGAAATAACTAATTTAGCTAATTGGAGGTATGTACCTTCAAGCATGAACGTCGCCGATGATGCTACGCGTATTGACTCTAAATTTGATATCAATTCGAGGTGGTTTTCTGGCCCCCATTTTTTGACTTTCCCGATAAAGTGTTGGCCAGAAGAACCGGACAATTTACCTGTAACTCCGGAGGAGATGAAACGCTCTGTGACCATTTCGGAAGTTGTGGGGTTAATAAATACGCATGATTCTTTTCTTCCGGTAGTTGCTGATTTTTCGCGATTCAGTAGTTGGCTCAGATTCTTACGCGCAACTGCTCGAATATTTTGTTGTGCTAGAGCCTTTCGCTCTCTTTTGGGTCGTTCTCAAATAGCTAAATTTAGAAATAGTGATTTAAAGGAGTCTGATCGATTGTCGATATCGTTAAAACCTTTGTTAGTTGAGGACATGACGCTTGCTGAGAAACATATTTTACTTAAGTCACAAATTGATACATTTGATAATGAGCGGTCATGTTTGAGTAGTAAAAAATCACTGTTAAAGCAAAGCAGGCTTCATGGACTTACGTTAATTTTAGATGACTTCGGTCTCCTTCGACTCTCTGGGAGGATTGGCGCAATTAAAGAATGTACTGAAATTGTAAAAAACCCTGTCGTGCTTGATGGAAAACATCCAATTGTTCGATTACTCATTGCTTACCACCATCAAAAGGCTGCTCACTCCAATAATGAACTTGTTGTAAACGAACTTCGTCAAGCATTTTATATTCTTGGATTACGCACGGCGGTGAAGAAAGTGGCAAATTCATGTCTTTTATGCAGAATCAGGAAAACGGTACCCCCAATTCCACCCATCGGAGATTTACCCACTGAACGTTTGACTCACCATACAAGACCATTTACCTGCGTTGGTCTTGACTATTTCGGCCCAGTTTCTGTTACCTTAGGCAGACGCACAGAAAAGCGTTGGGTTGCATTGTTCACCTGTTTAACAGTACGTGCTATTTACCTTGAAATTGTGGGAAATTCGTCATCAGATTCAGCGATAATGGCAATTCGACGCTTTATTGCTAGACGAGGCTGTCCGACAACGATAATTTCGGACAACGGAACAGCATTTGTCGGCGCGAAAAAAGAACTTTCTGTGCTCTATACACAGCCTGTTCAGAACTACGCTTTGAACCAACGCATCAAATGGAAATTTATTGTTCCTGCGGCACCTTTCATGGGAGGTTGCTGGGAGAGGTTAATTCGATCTGTCAAAACTGCGTTAAAGACAACATTAAAAGAACGTGCACCACGTGAAGAGGTTTTACATACCCTGCTATTAGAAGTGGAGAGTATCGTCAATTCGAGACCACTAACGCATGTTTCTGTAGATCCAGATACAGAAGAGACGATAACGCCCTTCCATTTCATCCTCGGATCTTCTTCTCCACATTCCTTATTATCGGACTTCTCTGACGGAGATCTAATTCGTCGCGTACAGTGGAGAAAAGCACAGCGTCTTGCAGACCATTATTGGACGCGATGGGTGCGGGAATACTTGCCGAACTTAGTGCCACGTACAGCAGTCCGCCCTACAGAAAATTTGAAACCCGGAGACGTCGTGTTGATTGCAGACGGAAACCTCCCTCGAGGTTCGTGGCCTAGAGGTCGCATTGAAAAGGTTCATCCCGGGCACGACGGGGTAGTTAGGGCAGCAGATGTAGCCGTAAGAGGGGGAACTCTGCGTCGACCAGTCCGAAAGTTGATCCCACTACCCATGTAAAAACATTTTATTTACATAGGCAATGGAATCCGTACGTACTTAGATTTAGTTATGTCTGTTGCCACTTTTCTTTGGTGCTATCACACCGGGGGGGACGATGTTGGCGACAGCCATGAAACCTTATTTTACCATTTTTTAAGGTTTGTCTATGTTTGTTATTACTCTTAATTTTTTATACTATTTTGTTCTGCTTGATATTTTTCTGTGTGTCAATAAAGTGTAAAAGTGAAAAATAGTTGTTTATTATTATATTTTGTGATTGTGTCTTTAATAGATACTCTTTTGCGATATTTTAAAAGATACATCCCATACAAAGTTGGTCGCATTTTACACTTTTTCGGTCACCGTGAAATATTTTGTCTTGATATTAACCGACTTTATATTGACAGTCGCGTAAAGCCCGTTCCGTAGACACGTCGTTTGTGTAGATCGGACCTGTTGCACTTCAAAAACATCGCAATATGGATTCTGTTTGAAATAATTTTTGCGTTTTTACCTACTTTAGACACTGAATATTTGTAGTTTTCAAGCTCAGTTTGAAATGTTTTAGTTTGTCGTTTCTGTTAAAATCGATCATCTTTTAGCATACTTTTCGATCAAATTAGCTCACCGTAGTGGTTCTGCGCTCGCTCTGCTGTTCTAGTAGGTACTTTTTTGCGATATTTTAAAAGATACATCCAATACAAAGTTAGTCGCATTTTACACTTTTTCGGTCACCGTAAAATATTTTGTCTTGATATTAACCGACTTTATATTGACCGTCGCGAAAAGCTTGTTGCATAGACACCTCGTTTGTGTAGATCGGACCTGTTGCACTTCCAAAACATCGCAATATGGATTCTGTTTGAAATATTTTTTGCGTTTTTACCTACTTTTTACGCATGAAGGTACCTACTAGAACAGCGGAGCGAGCGCAGAACCACTACGGTGAGCTAATATGATCGAAAAGTATGCTAAAAGATTATCGATTTGAACAAAAACGACAAACTAAAACATTTCAAACTGAGCTTGAAAACGACAAATATTCAGTGTCTAAAGTAGGTAAAAACGCAAAAAATATTTCAAACAGAATCCATATTGCGATATTTTGGAAGTGCAACAAGTCCGATCTACACAAACGAGGTGTCTACGCAACAAGCTTTTCGCGACGGTCAATATAAAGTCGGTTAATATCAAGACAAAATATTTTACGGTGACCGAAAAAGTGTAAAATGCGACTAACTTTGTATTGGATGTATCTTTTAAAATATCGCAAAAAAGTACCTACTAGAACAGCAGAGCGAGCGCAGAACCACTACGGTGAGCTAATTTGATCGAAAAGTATGCTAAAAGATGATCGATTTTAACAGAAACGACAAACTAAAACATTTCAAACTGAGCTTGAAAACTACAAATATTCAGTGTCTAAAGTAGGTAAAAACGCAAAAATTATTTCAAACAGAATCCATATTGCGATGTTTTTGAAGTGCAACAGGTCCGATCTACACAAACGACGTGTCTACGGAACGGGCTTTACGCGACTGTCAATATAAAGTCGGTTAATATCAAGACAAAATATTTCACGGTGACCGAAAAAGTGTAAAATGCGACCAACTTTGTATGGGATGTATCTTTTAAAATATCGCAAAAGAGTATCAACTGAAAACAGCGGAGCGAGCGCAGAACCACTATGGTGAGCTAATATGATCGAAAAGTATGCTAAAAGATGATCGATTTGAACAAAAACGACAAACTAAAACATTTCAAACTGAGCTTGAAAACGACAAATATTCAGTGTCTAAAGTAGGTAAAAACGCAAAAAATATTTCAAACAGAATCCATATTGCGATGTATTGGAAGTGCAACAGGTCCGATCTACACAAACGAGGTGTCTACGCAACAAGCTTTTCGCGACGGTCAATATAAAGTCGGTTAATATCGAGACAAAATATTTCACGGTGACCGAAAAAGTGTAAAATGCGACTAACTTTGTATGTGATGTATCTTTTAAAATTTTGAAAAAAAGTACCTACTAGAACAGCGGAGCGAGCGCAGAACCACTACGGTAAGCTAATATGATCGAAAAGTATGCTAAAAGATGATCGATTTGAACAGAAACGACAAACTAAAACATTTCAAACTGAGCTTGAAAACGACAAATATTCAGTGTCTAAAGTAGGTGAAATCGCAAAAATGATTGCAAACAGAATCCATATTGCGATGTTTTTGAAGTGCAACAGGTCCGATCTACACAAACGAGGTGTCTACGCAACGGGCTCGACGCGACTGTCAATATAAAGTCGGTTAATATCAAGACAAAATATTTTACGGTGACCGAAAAAGTGTAAAATGCGACCAAAATTGTATGGGATGTATCTTTTAAAATATCGCAAAAGAGTATGAACTGAAAACAGCGGAGCGAGCGCAGAACCACTACGGTGAGCTAATATGATCGAAAAGTATGCTAAAAGATGATCGATTTGAACAGAAACGACAAACTAAAACATTTCAAACTGAGCTTGAAAACGACAAATATTTAGTGTCTAAAGTAGGTGAAATCGTAAAAATGATTGCAAACAAAATCCATATTGCGATGTTTTTGAAGTGCAACAGGTCCGATCTACACAAACGAGGTATCTACGCTACGTGCTTTACGCGACGGTCAATATAAAGTCGGTTAATATCAAGACAAAATATTTCACGGTGACCGAAAAAGTGTAAAATGCGACCAACTTTGTATGGGATGTATCTTTTAAAATATCACAAAAGAGTATCAACTGAAAACAGTGGAGCGAGCGCAGAACCACTACGGTGAGCTAATATGATCGAAAAGTATGCTAAAAGATGATCGATTTGAACAGAAACGACAAACTAAAAAATCTCAAACTGAGCTTGAAAACGACAAATATTCAGTGTCTAAAGTAGGTGAAATCGTAAAAATGATTGCAAACAAAATCCATATTGCGATGTTTTTGAAGTGCAACAGGTCCGATCTACACAAACGAGGTGTCTACGCAACGGGCTCTACGCGACGATCAATATAAAAACGGTTGATATCAAGACAAAGTATTTCACGGTGACCGAAAAAGTGTAAAACGCGACTAACTTTGTATGGGATGTATCTTTTAAAATATCGCATGAAGGTACCTACTAGAACAGCGGAGCGAGCGCAGAACCACTACGGTGAGCTAATATGATCGAAAAGTATGCTAAAAGATTATCGATTTGAACAAAAACGACAAACTAAAACATTTCAAACTGAGCTTGAAAACGACAAATATTCAGTGTCTAAAGTAGGTAAAAACGCAAAAAATATTTCAAACAGAATCCATATTGCGATGTTTTTGAAGTGCAACAGGTCCGATCTACACAAACGAGGTGTCTACGCAACGGGCTCTACGCGACGATCAATATAAAAACGGTTAATATCAAGACAAAATATTTTACGGTGACCGAAAAAGTGTAAAATGCGACTAACATTGTATGGGATGTATCTTTTAAAATATCGCAAAAGAGTATGAACTGAAAACAGCGGAGCGAGCGCAGAACCACTACGGTGAGCTAATATGATCGAAAAGTATGCTAAAAGATGATCGATTTGAACAGAAACGACAAACTAAAACATTTCAAACTGAGCTTGAAAACGACAAATATTTAGTGTCTAAAGTAGGTGAAATCGTAAAAATGATTGCAAACAAAATCCATATTGCGATGTTTTTGAAGTGCAACAGGTCCGATCTACACAAACTAGGTGTCTACGGAACGGGCTTTACGCGACTGTCAATATAAAGTCGGTTAATATCAAGACAAAATATTTCACGGTGACCGAAAAAGTGTAAAATGCGACCAACTTTGTATGGGATGAATCTTTTAAAATATCACAAAAGAGTATCAACTGAAAACAGCGGAGCGAGCGCAGAACCACTACGGTGAGCTAATATGATCGAAAAGTATGCTAAAAGATGATCGATTTGAACAGAAACGACAAACTAAAAAATCTCAAACTGAGCTTTAAAACGACAAATATTCAGTGTCTAAAGTAGGTAAAAACGCAAAAATTATTTCAAACAGAATCCATATTGCGATGTTTTTGAAGTGCAACAGGTCCGATCTACACAAACGAGGTGTCTACGCAACGGGCTCTACGCGACGATCAATATAAAAACGGTTGATATCAAGACAAAATATTTCACGGTGACCGAAAAAGTGTAAAACGCGACTAACTTTGTATGGGATGTATCTTTTAAAATATCGCAAAAGTGTACCTACTACAACAGCGGAGCGAGCGCAGAACCACTACGGTGAGCTAATATGATCGAAAAGTATGCTAAAAGATTATCGATTTGAACAAAAACGACAAACTAAAACATTTCAAACTGAGCTTGAAAACGACAAATATTCAGTGTCTAAAGTAGGTAAAAACGCAAAAAATATTTCAAACAGTATCCATATTGCGATGTTTTTGAAGTGCAACAGGTCCGATCTACACAAACGAGGTGTCTACGCAACAAGCTTTTCGCGACGGTCAATATAAAGTCGGTTAGTATCAAAACAAAATATTTTACGGTGACCGAAAAAGTGTAAAATGCGACTAACTTTGTATGGGATGTATCTTTTAAAATATCGCAAAAGTGTACCTACTACAACAGCGGAGCAAGCGCAGAACCACTACGGTGAGCTAATATCATCGAAAAGTATGCTAAAACATGATCGATTTTAACAGAAACGACAAACTAAAACATTTCAAACTGAGCTTGAAAACGACAAATATTCAGTGTCTAAAGTAGGTAAAAACGCAAAAATTATTTCAAACAGAATCCATTTTGCGATGTTTTTGAAGTGCAACAGGTCCGATCTACACAACCCAGGTGTCTACGGAACGGGCTTTACGCGACTGTCAATATAAAGTCGGTTAATATCAAGACAAAATATTTCACGGTGACCGAAAAAGTGTAAAATGCGACCAACTTTGTATGGGATGTATCTTTTAAAATATCGCAAAAGAGTATCAACTGAAAACCGCGGAGCGAGCGCAGAACCACTACGGTGAGCTAATATGATCGAAAAGTATGCTAAAAGATGATCGATTTGAACAGAAACGACATACTAAAAAATCTCAAACTGAGCTTTAAAACGACAAATATTCAGTGTCTAAAGTAAGTAAAAACGCAAAAATTATTTCAAACAGAATCCATATTGCGATGTTTTTGAAGTGCAACAGGTCCGATCTACACAAACGAGGTTTCTACGCAACGGGCTCGACGCGACTGTCAATATAAAGTCGGTTAATATCAAGACAAAATATTTCACGGTGACCGAAAAAGTGTAAAATGCGACTAACTTTGTATGGGATGTATCTTTTAAAATATCGCAAAAGTGTACCTACTACAACAGCGGAGCAAGCGCAGAACCACTTCGGTGAGCTAATATGATCGAAAAGTATGCTAAAAGATGATCGATTTGAACAAAAACGACAAACTAAAACATTTCAAACTGAGCTTGAAAACGACAAATATTCAGTGTCTAAAGTAGGTAAAAACGCAAAAAAATATTTCAAACAGAATCCATATTGCGATGTTTTGGAAGTGCAACAGGTCCGATCTACACAAACGAGGTGTCTACGCAACAAGCTTTTCGCGACGGTCAATATAAAGTCGGTTAATATCAAGACAAAATATTTTACGGTGACCTAAAAAGTGTAAAATGCGACTAACTTTGTATGGGATGTATCTTTTAAAATATCGCAAAAGTGTACCTACTACAACAGCGGAGCAAGCGCAGAACCACTTCGGTGAGCTAATATGATCGAAAAGTATGCTAAAAGATGATCGATTTGAACAAAAACGACAAATTAAAAAATATCAAACTGAGCTTAAAAACGACAAATATTCAGTGTCTAAAGTAGGTAAAAACGCAAAAATTATTGCAAACAGAATCCATATTGCAAAGTTTTTAAAGTGCAACAGGTCCAATCTACACAAACGAGGTGTCTACGCAACGGGCTCGACGCGACAATCAATATAAAAACGGTTTATAACCGTTCGTGATATTTCAAGACAAAATATTTCACGGTGACCGAAAAAGTGTAAAATGCGACTAACTTTGTATGGGATGTATCTTTTTAAATATCGCAAATGTGTACCTACTACAACAGCGGAGCGAGCGCCGAACCACTTCGGTGAGCTAATATGATCGAAAAGTATGCTAAAAGATGATCGATTTAAACAAAAACGACAAACTAAAACATTTCAAACTGAGCTTGAAAACGACAAATATTCAGTGTCTAAAGTAGGTAAAAACGCAAAAAATATTTCAAACAGAATCCATATTGCGATGTTTTGGAAGTGCAACAGGTCCGATCTACACAAACGAGGTGTCTACGCAACAAGCTTTTCGCGACGGTCAATATAAAGTCGGTTAATATCGAGACAAAATATTTCACGGTGACCGAAAAAGTGTAAAATGCGACTAACTTTGTATGGGATGTATCTTTTAAAATTTTGAAAAAAAGTACGTACTAGAACAGCGAAGCGAGCGCAGAACCACTACGGTAAGCTAATATGATCGAAAAGTATGCTAAAAGATGATCGATTTGAACAGAAACGACAAACTAAAACATTTCAAACTGAGCTTGAAAACGACAAATATTCAGTGTCTAAAGTAGGTGAAATCGCAAAAATGATTGCAAACAGAATCCATATTGCGATGTTTTTGAATTGCAACAGGTCCGATCTACACAAACGAGGTGTCTACGCAACGGGCTCGACGCGACTGTCAATATAAAGTCGGTTAATATCAAGACAAAATATTTTACGGTGACCGAAAAAGTGTAAAATGCGACTAACATTGTATGGGATGTATCTTTTAAAATATCGCAAAAGAGTATGAACTGAAAACAGCGGAGCGAGCGCAGAACCACTACGGTGAGCTAATATGATCGAAAAGTATGCTAAAAGATGATCGATTTGAACAGAAACGACAAACTAAAACATTTCAAACTGAGCTTGAAAACGACAAATATTTAGTGTCTAAAGTAGGTGAAATCGTAAAAATGATTGCAAACAAAATCCATATTGCGATGTTTTTGAAGTGCAACAGGTCCGATCTACACAAACGAGGTGTCTACGCAACGGGCTCTACGCGACGATCAATATAAAAACGGTTGATATCAAGACAAAATATTTCACGGTGACCGAAAAAGTGTAAAACGCGACTAACTTTGTATGGGATGTATCTTTTAAAATATCGCATGAAGGTACCTACTAGAACAGCGGAGCGAGCGCAGAACCACTACGGTGAGCTAATATGATCGAAAAGTATGCTAAAAGATTATCGATTTGAACAAAAACGACAAACTAAAACATTTCAAACTGAGCTTGAAAACGACAAATATTCAGTGTCTAAAGTAGGTAAAAACGCAAAAAATATTTCAAACAGAATCCATATTGCGATGTTTTGGAAGTGCAACAGGTCCGATCTACACAAACGAGGTGTCTACGCAACAAGCTTTTCGCGACGGTCAATATAAAGTCGGTTAATATCAAGACAAAATATTTTACGGTGACCGAAAAAGTGTAAAATGCGACTAACTTTGTATGGGATGTATCTTTTAAAATATCGCAAAAAAGTACCTACTAGAACAGCAGAGCGAGCGCAGAACCACTTCGGTGAGCTAATATGATCGAAAAGTATGCTAAAAGATGATCGATTTGAACAGAAACGACAAACTAAAACATTTCAAACTGAGCTTGAAAACGACAAATATTTAGTGTCTAAAGTAGGTGAAATCGTAAAAATGATTGCAAACAAAATCCATATTGCGAATTTTTTGAAGTGCAACAGGTCTGATCTACACAAACGAGGAGTCCACACAACGTGCTCGACGCGACTGTCAATATAAAGTCGGTTAATATCAAGACAAAATATTTCACGGTGACCGAAAAAGTGTAAAATGCGACCAACTTTGTATGGGATGTATCTTTTAAAATATCGCAAAAGAGTATCAACTGAAAACAGCGGAGCGAGCGCAGAACCACTACGGTGAGCTAATATGATCAAAAAGTATGCTAAAAGATGATCGATTTGAACAGAAACGAAAAACTAAAAAATGTCAAACTGAGCTTTAAAACGACAAATATTCAGTGTCTGAAGTAGGTAAAAACGCAAAAATTATTTCAAACAGAATCCATATTGCGATGTTTTTGAAGTGCAACAGGTCCGATCTACACAAACGAGGTGTCTACGCAACAAGCTTTTCGCGACGGTCAATATAAAGTCGGTTAATATCAAGACAAAATATTTTACGGTGACCTAAAAAGTGTAAAATGCGACTAACTTTGTATGGGATGTATCTTTTAAAATATCGCAAAAGTGTACCTACTACAACAGCGGAGCGAGCGCAGAACCACTTCGGTGAGCTAATATGATCGAAAAGTATGCTAAAAGATGATCGATTTGAACAAAAACGACAAACTAAAACATTTCAAACTGAGCTTGAAAACGACAAATATTTAGTGTCTAAAGTAGGTGAAATCGTAAAAATGATTGCAAACAAAATCCATATTGCGATGTTTTTGAAGTGCAACAGGTCCGATCTACACAAACGAGGTGTCTACGCAACGGGCTCTACGCGACGATCAATATAAAAACGGTTGATATCAAGACAAAATATTTCACGGTGACCGAAAAAGTGTAAAACGCGACTAACTTTGTATGGGATGTATCTTTTAAAATATCGCATGAAGGTACCTACTAGAACAGCGGAGCGAGCGCAGAACCACTACGGTGAGCTAATATGATCGAAAAGTATGCTAAAAGATTATCGATTTGAACAAAAACGACAAACTAAAACATTTCAAACTGAGCTTGAAAACGACAAATATTCAGTGTCTAAAGTAGGTAAAAACGCAAAAAATATTTCAAACAGAATCCATATTGCGATGTTTTGGAAGTGCAACAGGTCCGATCTACACAAACGAGGTGTCTACGCAACAAGCTTTTCGCGACGGTCAATATAAAGTCGGTTAATATCAAGACAAAATATTTTACGGTGACCGAAAAAGTGTAAAATGCGACTAACTTTGTATGGGATGTATCTTTTAAAATATCGCAAAAGTGTACCTACTACAACAGCGGAGCAAGCGCAGAACCACTTCGGTGAGCTAATATGATCGAAAAGTATGCTAAAAGATGATCGATTTGAACAAAAACGACAAATTAAAAAATATCAAACTGAGCTTAAAAACGACAAATATTCAGTGTCTAAAGTAGGTAAAAACGCAAAAATTATTGCAAACAGAATCCATATTGCAAAGTTTTTAAAGTGCAACAGGTCCAATCTACACAAACGAGGTGTCTACGCAACGGGCTCGACGCGACAATCAATATAAAAACGGTTTATAACCGTTCGTGATATTTCAAGACAAAATATTTCACGGTGACCGAAAAAGTGTAAAATGCGACTAACTTTGTATGGGATGTATCTTTTTAAATATCGCAAATGTGTACCTACTACAACAGCGGAGCGAGCGCCGAACCACTTCGGTGAGCTAATATGATCGAAAAGTATGCTAAAAGATGATCGATTTAAACAAAAACGACAAACTAAAACATTTCAAACTGAGCTTGAAAACGACAAATATTCAGTGTCTAAAGTAGGTAAAAACGCAAAAAATATTTCAAACAGAATCCATATTGCGATGTTTTGGAAGTGCAACAGGTCCGATCTACACAAACGAGGTGTCTACGCAACAAGCTTTTCGCGACGGTCAATATAAAGTCGGTTAATATCGAGACAAAATATTTCACGGTGACCGAAAAAGTGTAAAATGCGACTAACTTTGTATGGGATGTATCTTTTAAAATTTTGAAAAAAAGTACGTACTAGAACAGCGAAGCGAGCGCAGAACCACTACGGTAAGCTAATATGATCGAAAAGTATGCTAAAAGATGATCGATTTGAACAGAAACGACAAACTAAAACATTTCAAACTGAGCTTGAAAACGACAAATATTCAGTGTCTAAAGTAGGTGAAATCGCAAAAATGATTGCAAACAGAATCCATATTGCGATGTTTTTGAAGTGCAACAGGTCCGATCTACACAAACGAGGTGTCTACGCAACGGGCTCGACGCGACTGTCAATATAAAGTCGGTTAATATCAAGACAAAATATTTTACGGTGACCGAAAAAGTGTAAAATGCGACTAACATTGTATGGGATGTATCTTTTAAAATATCGCAAAAGAGTATGAACTGAAAACAGCGGAGCGAGCGCAGAACCACTACGGTGAGCTAATATGATCGAAAAGTATGCTAAAAGATGATCGATTTGAACAGAAACGACAAACTAAAACATTTCAAACTGAGCTTGAAAACGACAAATATTTAGTGTCTAAAGTAGGTGAAATCGTAAAAATGATTGCAAACAAAATCCATATTGCGATGTTTTTGAAGTGCAACAGGTCCGATCTACACAAACGAGGTGTCTACGCAACGGGCTCTACGCGACGATCAATATAAAAACGGTTGATATCAAGACAAAATATTTCACGGTGACCGAAAAAGTGTAAAACGCGACTAACTTTGTATGGGATGTATCTTTTAAAATATCGCATGAAGGTACCTACTAGAACAGCGGAGCGAGCGCAGAACCACTACGGTGAGCTAATATGATCGAAAAGTATGCTAAAAGATTATCGATTTGAACAAAAACGACAAACTAAAACATTTCAAACTGAGCTTGAAAACGACAAATATTCAGTGTCTAAAGTAGGTAAAAACGCAAAAAATATTTCAAACAGAATCCATATTGCGATGTTTTGGAAGTGCAACAGGTCCGATCTACACAAACGAGGTGTCTACGCAACAAGCTTTTCGCGACGGTCAATATAAAGTCGGTTAATATCAAGACAAAATATTTTACGGTGACCGAAAAAGTGTAAAATGCGACTAACTTTGTATGGGATGTATCTTTTAAAATATCGCAAAAAAGTACCTACTAGAACAGCAGAGCGAGCGCAGAACCACTTCGGTGAGCTAATATGATCGAAAAGTATGCTAAAAGATGATCGATTTGAACAGAAACGACAAACTAAAACATTTCAAACTGAGCTTGAAAACGACAAATATTTAGTGTCTAAAGTAGGTGAAATCGTAAAAATGATTGCAAACAAAATCCATATTGCGAATTTTTTGAAGTGCAACAGGTCTGATCTACACAAACGAGGAGTCCACACAACGTGCTCGACGCGACTGTCAATATAAAGTCGGTTAATATCAAGACAAAATATTTCACGGTGACCGAAAAAGTGTAAAATGCGACCAACTTTGTATGGGATGTATCTTTTAAAATATCGCAAAAGAGTATCAACTGAAAACAGCGGAGCGAGCGCAGAACCACTACGGTGAGCTAATATGATCAAAAAGTATGCTAAAAGATGATCGATTTGAACAGAAACGAAAAACTAAAAAATGTCAAACTGAGCTTTAAAACGACAAATATTCAGTGTCTGAAGTAGGTAAAAACGCAAAAATTATTTCAAACAGAATCCATATTGCGATGTTTTTGAAGTGCAACAGGTCCGATCTACACAAACGAGGTGTCTACGCAACAAGCTTTTCGCGACGGTCAATATAAAGTCGGTTAATATCAAGACAAAATATTTTACGGTGACCTAAAAAGTGTAAAATGCGACTAACTTTGTATGGGATGTATCTTTTAAAATATCGCAAAAGTGTACCTACTACAACAGCGGAGCGAGCGCAGAACCACTTCGGTGAGCTAATATGATCGAAAAGTATGCTAAAAGATGATCGATTTGAACAAAAACGACAAACTAAAACATTTCAAACTGAGCTTGAAAACGACAAATATTCAGTGTCTAAAGTAGGTAAAAACGCAAAAAAATATTTCAAACAGAATCCATATTGCGATGTTTTGGAAGTGCAACAGGTCCGATCTACACAAACGAGGTGTCTACGCAACAAGCTTTTCGCGACGGTCAATATAAAGTCGGTTAATATCAAGACAAAATATTTTACGGTGACCTAAAAAGTGTAAAATGCGACTAACTTTGTATGGGATGTATCTTTTAAAATATCGCAAAAAAGTACCTACTAGAACAGCAGAGCGAGCGCAGAACCACTACGGTGAGCTAATATGATCGAAAAGTATGCTAAAAGATGATCGATTTGAACAGAAACGACAAACTAAAACATTTCAAACTGAGCTTGCAAACGACAAATATTCAGTGTCTAAAGTAGGTGAAATCGCAAAAATGATTGCAAACAGAATCCATATTGCGATGTTTTTGAAGTGCAACAGGTCCGATCTACACAAACGAGGTGTCTACGCAACGGGCTCGACGCGACTGTCAATATAAAGTCGGTTAATATCAAGACAAAATATTTTACGGTGACCGAAAAAGTGTAAAATGCGACTAACATTGTATGGGATGTATCTTTTAAAATATCGCAAAAGAGTATGAACTGAAAACAGCGGAGCGAGCGCAGAACCACTACGGTGAGCTAATATGATCGAAAAGTATGCTAAAAGATGATCGATTTGAACAGAAACGACAAACTAAAAAATCTCAAACTGAGCTTGAAAACGACAAATATTCAGTGTCTAAAGCAGGTAAAAACGCAAAAATTATTTCAAACAGAATCCATATTGCGATGTTTTTGAAGTGCAACAGATCCGATCTCCACAAACGAGGTGTCTACGCAACGGGCTCTACGCGACGATCAATATAAAAACGGTTGATATCAAGACAAAATATTTCACGGTGACCGAAAAAGTGTAAAACGCGACTAACTTTGTATGGGATGTATCTTTTAAAATATCGCAAAAGTGTACCTACTACAACAGCGGAGCGAGCGCAGAAACACTACGGTGAGCTAATATGATCGAAAAGTATGCTAAAAGATTATCGATTTGAACAAAAACGACAAACTAAAACATTTCAAACTGAGCTTGAAAACGACAAATATTCAGTGTCTAAAGTAGGTAAAAACGCAAAAAATATTTCAAACAGAATCCATATTGCGATGTTTTGGAAGTGCAACAGGTCCGATCTACACAAACGAGGTGTCTACGCAACAAACTTTTCGCGACGGTCAATATAAAGTCGGTTAATATCAAGACAAAATATTTTACGGTGACCGAAAAAGTGTAAAATGCGACTAACTTTGTATGGGATGTATCTTTTAAAATATCGCAAAAAAGTACCTACTAGAACAGCAGAGCGAGCGCAAAACCACTACGGTGAGCTAATATGATCGAAAAGTATGCTAAAAGATGATCGATTATAACAGAAACGACAAACTAAAACATTTTAAACTGAGCTTGAAAACGACAAATATTCAGTGTCTAAAGTAGGTAAAAACGCAAAAATTATTTCAAACAGAATCCATATTGCGATGTTTTTGAAGTGCAACAGGTCCGATCTACACAAACGAGGTGTCTACGCAACGGGCTCGACGCGACTGTAAATATAAAGTCGGTTAATATCAAGACAAAATATTTTACGGTGACCGAAAAAGTGTAAAATGCGACTTACATTGTATGGGATGTATCTTTTAAAATATCGCAAAAGAGTATGAACTGAAAACAGCGGAGCGAGCGCAGAACCACTACGGTGAGCTAATATGATCGAAAAGTATGCTAAAAGATGATCGATTTGAACAGAAACGACAAACTAAAACATTTCAAACTGAGCTTGAAAACGACAAATATTTAGTGTCTAAAGTAGGTGAAATCGTAAAAATGATTGCAAACAAAATCCATATTGCGATGTTTTTGAAGTGCAACAGGTCCGATCTACACAAACTAGGTGTCTACGGAACGGGCTTTACGCGACTGTCAATATAAAGTCGGTTAATATCAAGACAAAATATTTCACGGTGACCGAAAAAGTGTAAAATGCGACCAACTTTGTATGGGATGTATCTTTTAAAATATCGCAAAAGAGTATCAACTGAAAACAGCGGAGCGAGCGCAGAACCACTACGGTGAGCTAATATGATCGAAAAGTATGCTAAAAGATGATCGATTTGAACAGAAACGACAAACTAAAAAATCTCAAACTGAGCTTTAAAACGACAAATATTCAGTGTCTAAAGTAGGTAAAAACGCAAAAATTATTTCAAACAGAATCCATATTGCGATGTTTTTGAAGTGCAACAGGTCCGATCTACACAATCGAGGTTTCTACGCAACGGGCTCGACGCGACTGTCAATATAAAGTCGGTTAATATCAAGACAAAATAATTCACGGTGACCGAAAAAGTGTTAAATTCGACTTACTTTGTATGAGATGTATCTTTAAAACTATAGCAGGAATATACCTTCTTGAACAACGGAGCGAGCGCAGAATCACTACGGTGAACTAATATGATCGAAAAAAATGCTAAAAGATGATCGATTTGAACAGAAACGACAAACTAAAACATTTTAAAACTGAGCTTGAAAACGACAAATATTTAGTGTCTAAAGTAGGTGAAATCGCAAAAATGATTGCAAACAAAATCCATATTGCGATGTTTTTGAAGTGCAACAGGTCCGATTTACACAAACGAGGTGTCTACGCAACGGGCTCGACGCGACGGTCAATATAAAGTCGGTTAATATCAAGACAAAATATTTCACGGTGACCGAAAAAGTGTAAAATGCGACTTACTTTGTATGGGATGTATCTTTTAAAATATCGCAAAAGAGTTTCAACTGAAAACAGCGGAGCGAGCGCAGAACCACTACGGTGAGCTAATATGATCGAAAAGTATGCTAAAAGATGATCGATTTGAACAAAAACGACAAATTAAAAAATTTCAAACTGAGCTTAAAAACGACAAATATTCAGTGTCTAAAGTAGGTAAAAACGCAAAAATTATTGCAAACAGAATCCATATTGCAAAGTTTTTAAAGTGCAACAGGTCCAATCTACACAAACGAGGTGTCTACGCAACGGGCTCGACGCGACAATCAATATAAAAACGGTTTATAACCGTTCGTGATATTTCAAGAAAAAATATTTCACGGTGACCGAAAAAGTATAAAATGCGACTAACTTTGTATGGGATGTATCTTTTTAAATATCGCAAATGTGTACCTACTACAACAGCGGAGCGAGCGCCGAACCACTTCGGTGAGCTAATATGATCGAAAAGTATGCTAAAAGATGATCGATTTGAACAAAAACGACAAACTAAAACATTTCAAACTGAGCTTGAAAGCGACAAATATTCAGTGTCTAAAGTAGGTAAAAACGCAAAAAATATTTCAAACAGAATCCATATTGCGATGTTTTGGAAGTGCAACAGGTCCGATCTACACAAACGAGGTGTCTACGCTACAAGCTTTTCGCGACGGTCAATATAAAGTCGGTTAATATCGAGACAAAATATTTCACGGTGACCGAAAAAGTGTAAAATGCGACTAACTTTGTATGGGATGTATCTTTTAAAATTTTGAAAAAAAGTACCTACTAGAACAGCGGAGCGAGCGCAGAACCACTACGGTGAGCTAATATGATCGAAAAGTATGCTAAAAGATGATCGATTTGAACAGAAACGACAAACTAAAACATTTCAAACTGAGCTTGAAAACGACAAATATTTAGTGCCTAAAGTAGTTGAAATCGTAAAAATGATTGCAAACAAAATCCATGTTGCGAATTTTTTGAAGTGCAACAGGTCAGATCTACACAAACGAGGAGTCCACACAACGGGCTCGACGCGACTGTCAATATAAAGTCGGTTAATATCAAGACAAAATATTTCACGGTGACCGAAAAAGTGTAAAATGCGACCAACTTTGTATGGGATGTATCTTTTAAAATATCGCAAAAGAGTATCAACTGAAAACAGCGCAGCGAGCGCAAAACCACTACAGTGAGATAATATGATCGAAAAGTATGCTAAAAGATGATCGATTTGAACAGAAACGACAAACTAAAACATTTCAAACTGAGCTTGAAAACGACAAATATTCAGTGTCTAAAGTAGGTGAAATCGCAAAAATGATTGCAAACAGAATCCATATTGCGATGTTTTTGAAGTGCAACAGGTATGATCTACACAAACGAGGTGTCCACGCAACGGGCTCGACGCGACTGTCAATATTAAGTCGGTTAATATCAAGACAAAATATTTCACGGTGACCGAAAAAGTGTAAAATGCGACTAACTTTGTATGGGATATATCTTAAAAATATCGCAAAAGAGTATCAACTGAAAACAGCGGAGCGAGCGCAAAACCACTACGTTGAGCTAATATGATCGAAAAGTATGCTAAAAGATGATCGATTTGAACAGAAACGAAAAACTAAAACATTTCAAACTGAGCTTGAAAACGACAAATATTCAGTGTATAAAGTAGGTGAAATCGCAAAAATGATTGCAAACAGAATCCATATTGCGATGTTTTTGAAGTGCAACAAGTCCGATCTACACAAACGAGTTGTGTACGCAACGGGCTCGACGCGACTGTCAATATAAAGTCGGTCAATATCAAGACAAAATATTTTACGGTGACCGAAAAAGTGTAAAATGCGACTAACATTGTATGGGATGTATCTTTTAAAATATCGCAAAAGAGTATGAACTGAAAACAGCGGAGCGAGCGCAGAACCACTACGGTGAGCTAATATGATCGAAAAGTATGCTAAAAGATGATCGATTTGAACAGAAACGACAAACTAAAACATTTCAAACTGAGCTTGAAAACGACAAATATTTAGTGTCTAAAGTAGGTGAAATCGTAAAAATGATTGCAAACAAAATCCATATTGCGATGTTTTTGAAGTGCAACAGGTCCGATCTACACAAACTAGGTGTCTACGGAACGGGCTTTACGCGACTGTCAATATAAAGTCGGTTAATATCAAGACAAAATATTTCACGGTGACCGAAAAAGTGTAAAATGCGACCAACTTTGTATGGGATGTATCTTTTAAAATATCGCAAAAGAGTATCAACTGAAAACAGCGGAGCGAGCGCAGAACCACTACGGTGAGCTAATATGATCGAAAAGTATGCTAAAAGATGATCGATTTGAACAGAAACGACAAACTAAAAAATCTCAAACTGAGCTTTAAAACGACAAATATTCAGTGTCTAAAGTAGGTAAAAACGCAAAAATTATTTCAAACAGAATCCATATTGCGATGTTTTTGAAGTGCAACAGGTCCGATCTACACAATCGAGGTTTCTACGCAACGGGCTCGACGCGACTGTCAATATAAAGTCGGTTAATATCAAGACAAAATAATTCACGGTGACCGAAAAAGTGTTAAATTCGACTTACTTTGTATGAGATGTATCTTTAAAACTATAGCAGGAATATACCTTCTTGAACAACGGAGCGAGCGCAGAACCACTACGGTGAGCTAATATGATCGAAAAGTATGCTAAAAGATGATCGATTTGAACAGAAACGACAAACTAAAACATTTCAAACTGAGCTTGAAAACGACAAATATTTAGTGCCTAAAGTAGTTGAAATCGTAAAAATGATTGCAAACAAAATCCATGTTGCGAATTTTTTGAAGTGCAACAGGTCAGATCTACACAAACGAGGAGTCCACACAACGGGCTCGACGCGACTGTCAATATAAAGTCGGTTAATATCAAGACAAAATATTTCACGGTGACCGAAAAAGTGTAAAATGCGACCAACTTTGTATGGGATGTATCTTTTAAAATATCGCAAAAGAGTATCAACTGAAAACAGCGCAGCGAGCGCAAAACCACTACAGTGAGATAATATGATCGAAAAGTATGCTAAAAGATGATCGATTTGAACAGAAACGACAAACTAAAACATTTCAAACTGAGCTTGAAAACGACAAATATTCAGTGTCTAAAGTAGGTGAAATCGCAAAAATGATTGCAAACAGAATCCATATTGCGATGTTTTTGAAGTGCAACAGGTATGATCTACACAAACGAGGTGTCCACGCAACGGGCTCGACGCGACTGTCAATATTAAGTCGGTTAATATCAAGACAAAATATTTCACGGTGACCGAAAAAGTGTAAAATGCGACTAACTTTGTATGGGATATATCTTAAAAATATCGCAAAAGAGTATCAACTGAAAACAGCGGAGCGAGCGCAAAACCACTACGTTGAGCTAATATGATCGAAAAGTATGCTAAAAGATGATCGATTTGAACAGAAACGAAAAACTAAAACATTTCAAACTGAGCTTGAAAACGACAAATATTCAGTGTATTAAGTAGGTGAAATCGCAAAAATGATTGCAAACAGAATCCATATCGCGATGTTTTTGAAGTGCAACAAGTCCGATCTACACAAACGAGTTGTCTACGCAACGGGCTCGACGCGACTGTCAATATAAAGTCGGTCAATATCAAGACAAAATATTTTACGGTGACCGAAAAAGTGTAAAATGCGACTAACATTGTATGGGATGTATCTTTTAAAATATCGCAAAAGAGTATGAACTGAAAACAGCGGAGCGAGCGCAGAACCACTACGGTGAGCTAATATGATCGAAAAGTATGCTAAAAGATGATCGATTTGAACAGAAACGACAAACTAAAACATTTCAAACTGAGCTTGAAAACGACAAATATTTAGTGTCTAAAGTAGAAGAAATCGTAAAAATGATTGCAAACAAAATCCATATTGCGATGTTTTTGAAGTGCAACAGGTCCGATCTACACAAACTAGGTGTCTACGGAACGGGCTTTACGCGACTGTCAATATAAAGTCGGTTAATATCAAGACAAAATATTTCACGGTGACCGAAAAAGTGTAAAATGCGACCAACTTTGTATGGGATGTATCTTTTAAAATATCGCAAAAGAGTATCAACTGAAAACAGCGGAGCGAGCGCAGAACCACTACGGTGAGCTAATATGATCGAAAAGTATGCTAAAAGATGATCGATTTGAACAGAAACGACAAACTAAAAAATCTCAAACTGAGCTTTAAAACGACAAATATTCAGTGTCTAAAGTAGGTAAAAACGCAAAAATTATTTCAAACAGAATCCATATTGCGATGTTTTTGAAGTGCAACAGGTCCGATCTACACAATCGAGGTTTCTACGCAACGGGCTCGACGCGACTGTCAATATAAAGTCGGTTAATATCAAGACAAAATAATTCACGGTGACCGAAAAAGTGTTAAATTCGACTTACTTTGTATGAGATGTATCTTTAAAACTATAGCAGGAATATACCTTCTTGAACAACGGAGCGAGCGCAGAACCACTACGGTGAACTAATATGATCGAAAAAAATGCTAAAAGATGATCGATTTGAACAGAAACGACAAACTAAAACATTTCAAACTGAGCTTGAAAACGACAAATATTCAGTGTATAAAGTAGGTGAAATCGCAAAAATGATTGCAAACAGAATCCATATTGCGATGTTTTTGAAGTGCAACAAGTCCGATCTACACAAACGAGTTGTCTACGCAACGGGCTCGACGCGACTGTCAATATAAAGTCGGTCAATATCAAGACAAAATATTTTACGGTGACCGAAAAAGTGTAAAATGCGACTAACTTTGTATGGGATGTATCTTTTAAAATATCGCAAAAGAGTATGAACTGAAAACAGCGGAGCGAGCGCAGAACCACTACGGTGAGCTAATATGATCGAAAAGTATGCTAAAAGATGATCGATTTGAACAGAAACGACAAACTAAAACATTTCAAACTGAGCTTGAAAACGACAAATATTTAGTGTCTAAAGTAGGTGAAATCGTAAAAATGATTGCAAACAAAATCCATATTGCGATGTTTTTGAAGTGCAACAGGTCCGATCTACACAAACTAGGTGTCTACGGAACGGGCTTTACGCGACTGTCAATATAAAGTCGGTTAATATCAAGACAAAATATTTCACGGTGACCGAAAAAGTGTAAAATGCGACCAACTTTGTATGGGATGTATCTTTTAAAATATCGCAAAAGAGTATCAACTGAAAACAGCGGAGCGAGCGCAGAACCACTACGGTGAGCTAATATGATCGAAAAGTATGCTAAAAGATGATCGATTTGAACAGAAACGACAAACTAAAAAATTTCAAACTGAGCATTAAAACGACAAATATTCAGTGTCTAAAGTAGGTAAAAACGCAAAAATTATTGCAAACAGAATCCATATTGCAAAGTTTTTGAAGTGCAACAGGTCCGATCTACACAAACGAGGTGTCTACGCAACGGGCTCGACGCGACTGTAAATATAAAGTCGGTTAATATCAAGACAAAATATTTTACGGTGACCGAAAAAGTGTAAAATGCGACTTACATTGTATGGGATGTATCTTTTAAAATATCGCAAAAGAGTATGAACTGAAAACAGCGGAGCGAGCGCAGAACCACTACGGTGAGCTAATATGATCGAAAAGTATGCTAAAAGATGATCGATTTGAACAGAAACGACAAACTAAAACATTTCAAACTGAGCTTGAAAACGACAAATATTTAGTGTCTAAAGTAGGTGAAATCGTAAAAATGATTGCAAACAAAATCCATATTGCGATGTTTTTGAAGTGCAACAGGTCCGATCTACACAAACGAGGTGTCTACGGAACGGGCTTTACGCGACTGTCAATATAAAGTCGGTTAATATCAAGACAAAATATTTCACGGTGACCGAAAAAGTGTAAAATGCGACCAACTTTGTATGGGATGTATCTTTTAAAATATCGCAAAAGAGTATCAACTGAAAACAGCGGAGCGAGCGCAGAACCACTACGGTGAGCTAATATGATCGAAAAGTATGCTAAAAGATGATCGATTTGAACAAAAACGACAAATTAAAAAAAATCAAACTGAGCTTAAAAACGACAAATATTCAGTGTCTAAAGTAGGTAAAAACGCAAAAATTATTGCAAACAGAATCCATATTGCAAAGTTTTTAAAGTGCAACAGGTCCAATCTACACAAACGAGGTGTCTACGCAACGGGCTCGACGCGACAATCAATATAAAAACGGTTTATAACCGTTCGTGATATTTCAAGAAAAAATATGTCACGGTGACCGAAAAAGTGTAAAATGCGACTAACTTTGTATGGGATGTATCTTTTTAAATATCGCAAATGTGTACCTACTACAACAGCGGAGCGAGCGCCGAACCACTTCGGTGAGCTAATATGATCGAAAAGTATGCTAAAAGATGATCGATTTGAACAAAAACGACAAACTAAAACATTTCAAAATGAGCTTGAAAACGACAAATATTCAGTGTCTAAAGTAGGTAAAAACGCAAAAAATATTTCAAACAGAATCCATATTGCGATGTTTTGGAAGTGCAGCAGGTCCCATCTACACAAACGAGGTGTCTACGCTACAAGCTTTTCGCGACGGTCAATATAAAGTCGGTTAATATCGAGACAAAATATTTCACGGTGACCGAAAAAGTGTAAAATGCGACTAACTTTGTATGGGATGTATCTTTTAAAATTTTGAAAAAAAGTACCTACTAGAACAGCGGAGCGAGCGCAGAACCACTACGGTGAGCTAATATGATCGAAAAGTATGCTAAAAGATGATCGATTTGAACAGAAACGACAAACTAAAACATTTCAAATTGAGCTTGAAAACGACAAATATTTAGTGTCTAAAGTAGGTGAAATCGCAAAAATGATTGCAAACAAAATCCATATTGCGATGTTTTTGAAGTGCAACAGGTCCGATCTACACAAACGAGGTGTCTACGCAACGGGCTCGACGCGACGGTCAATATAAAGTCGGTTAATATCAAGACAAAATATTTCACGGTGACCGAAAAAGTGTAAATTGCGACTAACTTTGTATGGGATGTATCTTTTAAAATATCGCAAAAGAGTTTCAACTGAAAACAGCGGAGCGAGCGCAGAACCACTACGGTGAGCTAATATGATCGAAAAGTATGCTAAAAGATGATCGATTTGAACAAAAACGACAAATTAAAAAAAATCAAACTGAGCTTAATAACGACAAATATTCAGTGTCTAAAGTAGGTAAAAACGCAAAAATTATTGCAAACAGAATCCATATTGCAAAGTTTTTAAAGTGCAACAGGTCCAATCTACACAAACGAGGTGTCTACGCAACGGGCTCGACGCGACAATCAATATAAAAACGGTTTATAACCGTTCGTGATATTTCAAGAAAAAATATGTCACGGTGACCGAAAAAGTGTAAAATGCGACTAACTTTGTATGGGATGTATCTTTTTAAATATCGCAAATGTGTACCTACTACAACAGCGGAGCGAGCGCCGAACCACTTCGGTGAGCTAATATGATCGAAAAGTATGCTAAAAGATGATCGATTTGAACAAAAACGACAAACTAAAACATTTCAAACTGAGCTTGAAAACGACAAATATTCAGTGTCTAAAGTAGGTAAAAACGCAAAAAATATTTCAAACAGAATCCATATTGCGATGTTTTGGAAGTGCAGCAGGTCCCATCTACACAAACGAGGTGTCTACGCTACAAGCTTTTCGCGACGGTCAATATAAAGTCGGTTAATATCGAGACAAAATATTTCACGGTGACCGAAAAAGTGTAAAATGCGACTAACTTTGTATGGGATGTATCTTTTAAAATTTTGAAAAAAAGTACCTACTAGAACAGCGGAGCGAGCGCAGAACCACTACGGTGAGCTAATATGATCGAAAAGTATGCTAAAAGATGATCGATTTGAACAGAAACGACAAACTAAAACATTTCAAACTGAGCTTGAAAACGACAAATATTTAGTGCCTAAAGTAGTTGAAATCGTAAAAATGATTGCAAACAAAATCCATGTTGCGAATTTTTTGAAGTGCAACAGGTCAGATCTACACAAACGAGGAGTCCACACAACGGGCTCGACGCGACTGTCAATATAAAGTCGGTTAATATCAAGACAAAATATTTCACGGTGACCGAAAAAGTGTAAAATGCGACCAACTTTGTATGGGATGTATCTTTTAAAATATCGCAAAAGAGTATCAACTGAAAACAGCGCAGCGAGCGCAAAACCACTACAGTGAGATAATATGATCGAAAAGTATGCTAAAAGATGATCGATTTGAACAGAAACGACAAACTAAAACATTTCAAACTGAGCTTGAAAACGACAAATATTCAGTGTCTAAAGTAGGTGAAATCGCAAAAATGATTGCAAACAGAATCCATATTGCGATGTTTTTGAAGTGCAACAGGTATGATCTACACAAACGAGGTGTCCACGCAACGGGCTCGACGCGACTGTCAATATTAAGTCGGTTAATATCAAGACAAAATATTTCACGGTGACCGAAAAAGTGTAAAATGCGACTAACTTTGTATGGGATATATCTTAAAAATATCGCAAAAGAGTATCAACTGAAAACAGCGGAGCGAGCGCAAAACCACTACGTTGAGCTAATATGATCGAAAAGTATGCTAAAAGATGATCGATTTGAACAGAAACGAAAAACTAAAACATTTCAAACTGAGCTTGAAAACGACAAATATTCAGTGTATAAAGTAGGTGAAATCGCAAAAATGATTGCAAACAGAATCCATATTGCGATGTTTTTGAAGTGCAACAAGTCCGATCTACACAAACGAGGTGTCTACGCAACGGGCTCGACGCGACGATCAATATTAAAACGGTTAATATCAAGACAAAATATTTCACGGTGACCGAAAAAGTGTAAAATGCGACCAACTTTGTATGGGATGTATCTTTTAAAATATCGCAAAAGAGTATCAACTGAAAACAGCGCAGCGAGCGCAAAACCACTACAGTGAGATAATATGATCGAAAAGTATGCTAAAAGATGATCGATTTGAACAGAAACGACAAACTAAAACATTTCAAACTGAGCTTGAAAACGACAAATATTCAGTGTCTAAAGTAGGTGAAATCGCAAAAATGATTGCAAACAGAATCCATATTGCGATGTTTTTGAAGTGCAACAGGTCTGATCTACACAAACGAGGTGTCTACGCAACGGCCTCGACGCGACTGTCAACATAAAGTCGGTTAATATCAAGACAAAATATTTCACGGTGACCGAAAGAGTGTAAAATGCGACTAACATTGTATGGGATGTATCTTTTAAAATATCGCAAAAAGTACCTATTAGAACAGCGGAGCGAGCGCAGAATCACAACGGTGAGCTAATATGATCGAAAAGTATGCTAAAAGATGATCGATTTGAACAGAAACGAAAAACTAAAACATTTCAAACTGAGCTTGAAAACGACAAATATTCAGTGTATAAAGTAGGTGAAATCGCAAAAATGATTGCAAACAGAATCCATATTGCGATGTTTTTGAAGTGCAACAGGTCCGATCTACACAAACGAGGTGTCTACGCAATGGGCTTTACGCGACGGTCAATATAAAGTCGGTTCATATCAAGACAAAATATTTCACGGTGACCGAAAAAGTGTAAAATACGACTAACTTTGTATGGGATGCATCTTTTAATATATCGCAGAAAAGTATCAACTGAAAACAGCGGAGCGAGCGCAGAACCACTACGGTGAGCTAATATGATCGAAAAGTATGCTAAAAGATGATCGATTTGAACAGAAACGACAAAGTAAAACATTTCAAACTGAGCTTGAAAACGACAAATATTCAGTGTCTAAAGTAGGTAAAAACGCAAAAATTATTTCAAACAGTATCCATATTGCGATGTTTTTGAAGTGCAACAAGTCCGATCTACACAAACGAGTTGTCTACGCAACGGGCTCGACGCGACTGTCAATATAAAGTCGGTCAATATCAAGACAAAATATTTTACGGTGACCGAAAAAGTGTAAAATGCGACTAACATTGTATGGGATGTATCTTTTAAAATATCGCAAAAGAGTATGAACTGAAAACAGCGGAGCGAGCGCAGAACCACTACGGTGAGCTAATATGATCGAAAAGTATGCTAAAAGATGATCGATTTGAACAGAAACGACAAACTAAAACATTTCAAACTGAGCTTGAAAACGACAAATATTTAGTGTCTAAAGTAGGTGAAATCGTAAAAATGATTGCAAACAAAATCCATATTGCGATGTTTTTGAAGTGCAACAGGTCCGATCTACACAAACTAGGTGTCTACGGAACGGGCTTTACGCGACTGTCAATATAAAGTCGGTTAATATCAAGACAAAATATTTCACGGTGACCGAAAAAGTGTAAAATGCGACCAACTTTGTATGGGATGTATCTTTTAAAATATCGCAAAAGAGTATCAACTGAAAACAGCGGAGCGAGCGCAGAACCACTACGGTGAGCTAATATGATCTAAAAGTATGCTAAAAGATGATCGATTTGAACAGAAACGACAAACTAAAAAATTTCAAACTGAGCTTTAAAACGACAAATATTCAGTGTCTAAAGTAGGTAAAAACGCAAAAATTATTGCAAACAGAATCCATATTGCAAAGTTTTTGAAGTGCAACAGGTCCGATCTACACAAACGAGGTGTCTACGCAACGGGCTCGACGCGACGATCAATATAAAAACGGTTAATATAAAGAGAAAATATTTCACGGTGACCGAAAAAGTGTATAATGCGACTAACTTTGTATGGGATGTATCTTTTAAAATATCGCAAAAAAGTATCAACTGAAAACAGCGAAACGAGCGCAGAACCACTACGGTGAGCTAATATGATCGAAAAGTATGCTAAAAGATGATCGATTTTAACAGAAACGACAAACTAAAGCATTTCAAACTGAGCTTGAAAACGACAAATATTCAGTGTCTAAAGTAGGTAAAAACGCAAAAATTATTTCAAACAGTATCCATATTGCGATGTTTTGGAAGTGCAACAGGTCCGATCTACACAAACGAGGTGTCTACGCAACAAGCTTTTCGCGACGGTCAATATAAAGTCGGTTCATATCGAGACAAAATATTTCACGGTGACCGAAAAAGTGTAAAATGCGACTAACTTTGTATGGGATGTATCTTTTAAAATATCGCAAAAAAGTACCTACAAGAACAGCGGAGCGAGCGCACAACCACTACGGTGAGCTAATGTGATCGAAAAGTATGCTAAAAGATGATCAATTTGAACAGAAACGACAAACTAAAACATTTCAAACTGAGCTTGAAAACGACAAATATTCAGTGTCTTAAGTAAGTGAAATCGCAAAAATGATTGCAAACAAAATCCATATTGCGATGTTTTCGAAGTGCAACAGGTCCGATCTAAACAAACGAGGTTTCTACGCAACGGGCTCGACGCGACTGTCAATATAAAGTCGGTTAATATCAAGACAAAATATTTCACGGTGACCGAAAAAGTGTAAAATGCGAATAACTTTGTATGGGATGTATCTTTTAAAATATCGCAAAAAAGTACCTACTAGAACAGCGGAGCGAGCGCAGAACCAATACGGTGAGCTAATATGATCGAGAAGTATGCTAAAAGATGATCGATTTTAACAGAAACGACAAACTAAAACATTTCAAACTGAGCTTGAAAACGACAAATATTCAGTGTCTAAAGTAGGTGAAATCGCAAAAATGATTGCAAACAGAATCCATATTGCGATGTTTTTGAAGTTCAACAGGTCCGATCTACACAAACGAGGTGTCTACGCATAGGGCTCGACGCGACTGTCAATATAAAGTCGGTTAATATCAAGACAAAATATTTCACGGTGACCGAAAAAGTGTATAATGCGACTAACTTTGTATGGGATGTATCTTTTAAAATATCGCAAAAAAGTATCAACTGAAAACAGCGAAACGAGCGCAGAACCACTACGGTGAGCTAATATGATCGAAAAGTATGCTAAAAGATGATCGATTTTAACAGAAACGACAAACTAAAGCATTTCAAACTGAGCTTGAAAACGACAAATATTCAGTGTCTAAAGTAGGTAAAAACGCAAAAATTATTTCAAACAGTATCCATATTGCGATGTTTTTGAAGTGCAACAGGTCCGATCTACACAAACGAGGTGTCTACGCAACGGGCTCGACGCGACTGTCAATATAAAGTCGGTTAATATCAAGACAAAATATTTTACGGTGACCGAAAAAGTGTAAAATGCGACTAACTTTGTATGGGATGTATCTTTTAAAATATCGCAAAAAAGTATCAACTGAAAACAGCGGAGCGAGCGCAGAACCACTACGGTGAGCTAATATGATCGAAAAGTATGCTAAAAGATGATCGATTTTAACAGAAACGACAAACTAAAGCATTTCAAACTGAGCTTGAAAACGACAAATATTCAGTGTCTAAAGTAGGTAAAAACGCAAAAATTATTTCAAACAGAATCCATATTGCGATGTTTTTGAAGTGCAACAGGTCCGATCTACACAAACGACGTGTCTACGGAACGGGCTTTACGCGACTGTCAATATAAAGTCGGTTAATATCAAGACAAAATATTTCACGGTGACCGAAAAAGTGTAAAATGCGACCAACTTTGTATGGGATGTATCTTTTAAAATATCGCAAAAGAGTATCAACTGAAAACAGCGGAGCGAGCGCAGAACCACTACGGTGAGCTAATATGATCGAAAAGTATGCTAAAAGATGATCGATTTGAACAGAAACGACAAACTAAAACATTTCAAACTGAGCTTGAAAACGACAAATATTCAGTGTCTAAAGTAGGTGAAATCGCAAAAATGATTGCAAACAGAATCCATATTGCGATGTTTTTGAAGTGCAACAGGTCTGATCTACACAAACGAGGTGTCTACGCAACGGCCTCGACGCGACTGTCAACATAAAGTCGGTTAATATCAAGACAAAATATTTCACGGTGACCGAAAGAGTGTAAAATGCGACTAACATTGTATGGGATGTATCTTTTAAAATATCGCAAAAAGTACCTATTAGAACAGCGGAGCGAGCGCAGAATCACAACGGTGAGCTAATATGATCGAAAAGTATGCTAAAAGATGATCGATTTGAACAGAAACGAAAAACTAAAACATTTCAAACTGAGCTTGAAAACGACAAATATTCAGTGTATAAAGTAGGTGAAATCGCAAAAATGATTGCAAACAGAATCCATATTGCGATGTTTTTGAAGTGCAACAGGTCCGATCTACACAAACGAGGTGTCTACGCAATGGGCTTTACGCGACGGTCAATATAAAGTCGGTTCATATCAAGACAAAATATTTCACGGTGACCGAAAAAGTGTAAAATACGACTAACTTTGTATGGGATGCATCTTTTAATATATCGCAGAAAAGTATCAACTGAAAACAGCGGAGCGAGCGCAGAACCACTACGGTGAGCTAATATGATCGAAAAGTATGCTAAAAGATGATCGATTTGAACAGAAACGACAAAGTAAAACATTTCAAACTGAGCTTGAAAACGACAAATATTCAGTGTCTAAAGTAGGTAAAAACGCAAAAATTATTTCAAACAGTATCCATATTGCGATGTTTTTGAAGTGCAACAAGTCCGATCTACACAAACGAGTTGTCTACGCAACGGGCTCGACGCGACTGTCAATATAAAGTCGGTCAATATCAAGACAAAATATTTTACGGTGACCGAAAAAGTGTAAAATGCGACTAACATTGTATGGGATGTATCTTTTAAAATATCGCAAAAGAGTATGAACTGAAAACAGCGGAGCGAGCGCAGAACCACTACGGTGAGCTAATATGATCGAAAAGTATGCTAAAAGATGATCGATTTGAACAGAAACGACAAACTAAAACATTTCAAACTGAGCTTGAAAACGACAAATATTTAGTGTCTAAAGTAGGTGAAATCGTAAAAATGATTGCAAACAAAATCCATATTGCGATGTTTTTGAAGTGCAACAGGTCCGATCTACACAAACTAGGTGTCTACGGAACGGGCTTTACGCGACTGTCAATATAAAGTCGGTTAATATCAAGACAAAATATTTCACGGTGACCGAAAAAGTGTAAAATGCGACCAACTTTGTATGGGATGTATCTTTTAAAATATCGCAAAAGAGTATCAACTGAAAACAGCGGAGCGAGCGCAGAACCACTACGGTGAGCTAATATGATCTAAAAGTATGCTAAAAGATGATCGATTTGAACAGAAACGACAAACTAAAAAATTTCAAACTGAGCTTTAAAACGACAAATATTCAGTGTCTAAAGTAGGTAAAAACGCAAAAATTATTGCAAACAGAATCCATATTGCAAAGTTTTTGAAGTGCAACAGGTCCGATCTACACAAACGAGGTGTCTACGCAACGGGCTCGACGCGACGATCAATATAAAAACGGTTAATATAAAGAGAAAATATTTCACGGTGACCGAAAAAGTGTATAATGCGACTAACTTTGTATGGGATGTATCTTTTAAAATATCGCAAAAAAGTATCAACTGAAAACAGCGAAACGAGCGCAGAACCACTACGGTGAGCTAATATGATCGAAAAGTATGCTAAAAGATGATCGATTTTAACAGAAACGACAAACTAAAGCATTTCAAACTGAGCTTGAAAACGACAAATATTCAGTGTCTAAAGTAGGTAAAAACGCAAAAATTATTTCAAACAGTATCCATATTGCGATGTTTTGGAAGTGCAACAGGTCCGATCTACACAAACGAGGTGTCTACGCAACAAGCTTTTCGCGACGGTCAATATAAAGTCGGTTCATATCGAGACAAAATATTTCACGGTGACCGAAAAAGTGTAAAATGCGACTAACTTTGTATGGGATGTATCTTTTAAAATATCGCAAAAAAGTACCTACAAGAACAGCGGAACGAGCGCACAACCACTACGGTGAGCTAATGTGATCGAAAAGTATGCTAAAAGATGATCAATTTGAACAGAAACGACAAACTAAAACATTTCAAACTGAGCTTGAAAACGACAAATATTCAGTGTCTTAAGTAAGTGAAATCGCAAAAATGATTGCAAACAAAATCCATATTGCGATGTTTTCGAAGTGCAACAGGTCCGATCTAAACAAACGAGGTTTCTACGCAACGGGCTCGACGCGACTGTCAATATAAAGTCGGTTAATATCAAGACAAAATATTTCACGGTGACCGAAAAAGTGTAAAATGCGAATAACTTTGTATGGGATGTATCTTTTAAAATATCGCAAAAAAGTACCTACTAGAACAGCGGAGCGAGCGCAGAACCAATACGGTGAGCTAATATGATCGAGAAGTATGCTAAAAGATGATCGATTTTAACAGAAACGACAAACTAAAACATTTCAAACTGAGCTTGAAAACGACAAATATTCAGTGTCTAAAGTAGGTGAAATCGCAAAAATGATTGCAAACAGAATCCATATTGCGATGTTTTTGAAGTTCAACAGGTCCGATCTACACAAACGAGGTGTCTACGCATAGGGCTCGACGCGACTGTCAATATAAAGTCGGTTAATATCAAGACAAAATATTTCACGGTGACCGAAAAAGTGTATAATGCGACTAACTTTGTATGGGATGTATCTTTTAAAATATCGCAAAAAAGTATCAACTGAAAACAGCGAAACGAGCGCAGAACCACTACGGTGAGCTAATATGATCGAAAAGTATGCTAAAAGATGATCGATTTTAACAGAAACGACAAACTAAAGCATTTCAAACTGAGCTTGAAAACGACAAATATTCAGTGTCTAAAGTAGGTAAAAACGCAAAAATTATTTCAAACAGTATCCATATTGCGATGTTTTTGAAGTGCAACAGGTCCGATCTACACAAACGAGGTGTCTACGCAACGGGCTCGACGCGACTGTCAATATAAAGTCGGTTAATATCAAGACAAAATATTTTACGGTGACCGAAAAAGTGTAAAATGCGACTAACTTTGTATGGGATGTATCTTTTAAAATATCGCAAAAAAGTATCAACTGAAAACAGCGGAGCGAGCGCAGAACCACTACGGTGAGCTAATATGATCGAAAAGTATGCTAAAAGATGATCGATTTTAACAGAAACGACAAACTAAAGCATTTCAAACTGAGCTTGAAAACGACAAATATTCAGTGTCTAAAGTAGGTAAAAACGCAAAAATTATTTCAAACAGAATCCATATTGCGATGTTTTTGAAGTGCAACAGGTCCGATCTACACAAACGACGTGTCTACGGAACGGGCTTTACGCGACTGTCAATATAAAGTCGGTTAATATCAAGACAAAATATTTCACGGTGACCGAAAAAGTGTAAAATGCGACCAACTTTGTATGGGATGTATCTTTTAAAATATCGCAAAAGAGTATCAACTGAAAACAGCGGAGCGAGCGCAGAACCACTACGGTGAGCTAATATGATCGAAAAGTATGCTAAAAGATGATCGATTTGAACAAAAACGACAAACTAAAACATTTCAAACTGAGCTTGAAAACGACAAATATTCAGTGTCTAAAGTAGGTAAAAACGCAAAAAATATTTCAAACAGAATCCATATTGCGATGTATTGGAAGTGCAACAGGTCCGATCTACACAAACGAGGTGTCTACGCAACAAGCTTTTCGCGACGGTCAATATAAAGTCGGTTAATATCGAGACAAAATATTTCACGGTGACCGAAAAAGTGTAAAATGCGACTAACTTTGTATGTGATGTATCTTTTAAAATTTTGAAAAAAAGTACCTACTAGAACAGTGGAGCGAGCGCAGAACCACTACGGTAAGCTAATATGATCGAAAAGTATGCTAAAAGATGATCGATTTGAACAGAAACGACAAACTAAAACATTTCAAACCGAACTTGAAAACGACAAATATTCAGTGTCTAAAGTAGGTGAAATCGCAAAAATGATTGCAAACAGAATCCATATTGCGATGTTTTTGAAGTGCAACAGGTCCGATCTACACAAACGAGGTGTCTACGCAACGGGCTCGACGCGACTGTCAATATAAAGTCGGTTAATATCAAGACAAAATATTTTACGGTGACCGAAAAAGTGTAAAATGCGACCAAAATTGTATGGGATGTATCTTTTAAAATATCGCAAAAGAGTATGAACTGAAAACAGCGGAGCGAGCGCAAAACCACTACGGTGAGCTAATATGATCGAAAAGTATGCTAAAAGATGATCGATTTGAACAGAAACGACAAACTAAAACATTTCAAACTGAGCTTGAAAACGACAAATATTTAGTGTCTAAAGTAGGTGAAATCGTAAAAATGATTGCAAACAAAATCCATATTGCGATGTTTTTGAAGTGCAACAGGTCCGATCTACACAAACGAGGTATCTACGCTACGGGCTTTATGCGACGGTCAATATAAAGTCGGTTAATATCAAGACAAAATATTTCACGGTGACCGAAAAAGTGTAAAATGCGACCAACTTTGTATGGGATGTATCTTTTAAAATATCACAAAAGAGTATCAACTGAAAACAGCGGAGCGAGCGCAGAACCACTACGGTGAGCTAATATGATCGAAAAGTATGCTAAAAGATGATCGATTTGAACAGAAACGACAAACTAAAAAATCTCAAACTGAGCTTGAAAACGACAAATATTCAGTGTCTAAAGTAGGTGAAATCGTAAAAATGATTGCAAACAAAATCCATATTGCGATGTTTTTGAAGTGCAACAGGTCCGATCTACACAAACGAGGTGTCTACGCAACGGGCTCTACGCGACGATCAATATAAAAACGGTTGATATCAAGACAAAGTATTTCACGGTGACCGAAAAAGTGTAAAACGCGACTAACTTTGTATGGGATGTATCTTTTAAAATATCGCATGAAGGTACCTACTAGAACAGCGGAGCGAGCGCAGAACCACTACGGTGAGCTAATATGATCGAAAAGTATGCTAAAAGATTATCGATTTGAACAAAAACGACAAACTAAAACATTTCAAACTGAGCTTGAAAACGACAAATATTCAGTGTCTAAAGTAGGTAAAAACGCAAAAATTATTTCAAACAGAATCCATATTGCGATGTTTTTGAAGTGCAACAGGTCCGATCTACACAAACGAGGTGTCTACGCAACGGGCTCTACGCGACGATCAATATAAAAACGGTTAATATCAAGACAAAATATTTCACAGTGACCGAAAAAGTGTAAAATGCGACTAACTTTGTATGGGATGTATCTTTTAAAATATCGCAAAAGTGTACCTACTACAACAGCGGAGCAAGCGCAGAACCACTTCGGTGAGCTAATATGATCGAAAAGTATGCTAAAAGATGATCGATTTGAACAAAAACGACAAACTAAAACATTTCAAACTGAGCTTGAAAACGACAAATATTCAGTGTCTAAAGTAGGTAAAAACGCAAAAAAATATTTCAAACAGAATCCATATTGCGATGTTTTGGAAGTGCAACAGGTCCGATCTACACAAACGAGGTGTCTACGCAACAAGCTTTTCGCGACGGTCAATATAAAGTCGGTTAATATCAAGACAAAATATTTTACGGTGACCTAAAAAGTGTAAAATGCGACTAACTTTGTATGGGATGTATCTTTTAAAATATCGCAAAAAAGTACCTACTAGAACAGCAAAACGAGCGCAGAACCACTACGGTGAGCTAATATGATCGAAAAGTATGCTAAAAGATGATCGATTTGAACAGAAACGACAAACTAAAACATTTCAAACTGAGCTTGAAAACGACAAATATTTTGTGTCTAAAGTAGGTGAAATCGTAAAAATGATTGCAAACAAAATCCATATTGCGATGTTTTTGAAGTGCAACAGGTCCGATCTACACAAACTAGGTGTCTACGGAACGGGCTTTACGCGACTGTCAATATAAAGTCGGTTAATATCAAGACAAAATATTTCACGGTGACCGAAAAAGTGTAAAATGCGACCAACTTTGTATGGGATGAATCTTTTAAAATATCACAAAAGAGTATCAACTGAAAACAGCGGAGCGAGCGCAGAACCACTACGGTGAGCTAATATGATCGAAAAGTATGCTAAAAGATGATCGATTTGAACAGAAACGACAAACTAAAAAATCTCAAACTGAGCTTGAAAACGACAAATATTCAGTGTCTAAAGTAGGTAAAAACGCAAAAAATATTTCAAACAGAATCCATATTGCGATGTTTTTGAAGTGCAACAGGTCCGATCTACACAAACGAGGTGTCTACGCAACGGGCTCTACGCGACGATCAATATAAAAACGGTTGATATCAAGACAAAATATTTCACGGTGACCGAAAAAGTGTAAAACGCGACTAACTTTGTATGGGATGTATCTTTTAAAATATCGCAAAAGTGTACCTACTACAACAGCGGAGCGAGCGCAGAACCACAACGGTGAGCTAATATGATCGAAAAGTATGCTAAAAGATTATCGATTTGAACAAAAACGACAAACTAAAACATTTCAAACTGAGCTTGAAAACGACAAATATTCAGTGTCTAAAGTAGGTGAAATCGCAAAAATGATTGCAAACAGAATCCATATTGCGATGTTTTTGAAGTGCAACAGGTCCGATCTCCACAAACGAGAAGTCTACGCAACGGGCTCGACGCGACTGTCAATATAAAGTCGGTTAATATCAAGACAAAATATTTTACGGTGACCGAAAAAGTGTAAAATGCGACCAACTTTGTATGGGATGTATCTTTTAAAATATCGCAAAAGAGTATCAACTGAAAACAGCGGAGCGAGCGCAGAACCACTACGGTGAGCTAATATGATCGAAAAGTATGCTAAAAGATGATCGATTTGAACAGAAACGACAAACTAAAAAATCTCAAACTGAGCTTTAAAACGACAAATATTCAGTGTCTAAAGTAGGTAAAAACGCAAAAATTATTGCAAACAGAATCCATATTGCAAAGTTTTTGAAGTGCAACAGGTCCGATCTACACAAACGAGGTGTCTACGCAACGGGCTCGACGCGACGATCAATATAAAAACGGTTAATATAAAGAGAAAATATTTCACGGTGACCGAAAAAGTGTATAATGCGACTAACTTTGTATGGGATGTATCTTTTAAAATATCGCAAAAAAGTATCAACTGAAAACAGCGAAACGAGCGCAGAACCACTACGGTGAGCTAATATGATCGAAAAGTATGCTAAAAGATGATCGATTTTAACAGAAACGACAAACTAAAGCATTTCAAACTGAGCTTGAAAACGACAAATATTCAGTGTCTAAAGTAGGTAAAAACGCAAAAATTATTTCAAACAGTATCCATATTGCGATGTTTTGGAAGTGCAACAGGTCCGATCTACACAAACGAGGTGACTACGCAACAAGCTTTTCGCGACGGTCAATATAAAGTCGGTTCATATCGAGACAAAATATTTCACGGTGACCGAAAAAGTGTAAAATGCGACTAACTTTGTATGGGATGTATCTTTTAAAATATCGCAAAAAAGTACCTACAAGAACAGCGGAGCGAGCGCACAACCACTACGGTGAGCTAATGTGATCGAAAAGTATGCTAAAAGATGATCAATTTGAACAGAAACGACAAACTAAAACATTTCAAACTGAGCTTGAAAACGACAAATATTCAGTGTCTTAAGTAAGTGAAATCGCAAAAATGATTGCAAACAAAATCCATATTGCGATGTTTTCGAAGTGCAACAGGTCCGATCTAAACAAACGAGGTTTCTACGCAACGGGCTCGACGTGACTGTCAATATAAAGTCGGTTAATATCAAGACAAAATATTTCACGGTGACCGAAAAAGTGTAAAATGCGAATAACTTTGTATGGGATGTATCTTTTAAAATATCGCAAAAAAGTACCTACTAGAACAGCGGAGCGAGCGCAGAACCAATACGGTGAGCTAATATGATCGAGAAGTATGCTAAAAGATGATCGATTTTAACAGAAACGACAAACTAAAACATTTCAAACTGAGCTTGAAAACGACAAATATTCAGTGTCTAAAGTAGGTGAAATCGCAAAAATGATTGCAAACAGAATCGATATTGCGATGTTTTTGAAGTTCAACAGGTCCGATCTACACAAACGAGGTGTCTACGCATAGGGCTCGACGCGACTGTCAATATAAAGTCGGTTAATATCAAGACAAAATATTTCACGGTGACCGAAAAAGTGTATAATGCGACTAACTTTGTATGGGATGTATCTTTTAAAATATCGCAAAAAAGTATCAACTGAAAACAGCGGAGCGAGCGCAGAACCACTACGGTGAGCTAATATGATCGAAAAGTATGCTAAAAGATGATCGATTTTAACAGAAACGACAAACTAAAGCATTTCAAACTGAGCTTGAAAACGACAAATATTCAGTGTCTAAAGTAGGTAAAAACGCAAAAATTATTTCAAACAGTATCCATATTGCGATGTTTTTGAAGTGCAACAGGTCCGATCTACACAAACGAGGTGTCTACGCTACGGGCTCGACGCGACTGTCAATATAAAGTCGGTTAATATCAAGACAAAATATTTTACGGTGACCGAAAAAGTGTAAAATGCGACTAACTTTGTATGGGATGTATCTTTTAAAATATCGCAAAAAAGTATCAACTGAAAACAGCGGAGCGAGCGCAGAACCACTACGGTGAGCTAATATGATCGAAAAGTATGCTAAAAGATGATCGATTTTAACAGAAACGACAAACTAAAGCATTTCAAACTGAGCTTGAAAACGACAAATATTCAGTGTCTAAAGTAGGTAAAAACGCAAAAATTATTTCAAACAGAATCCATATTGCGATGTTTTTGAAGTGCAACAGGTCCGATCTACACAAACGACGTGTCTACGGAACGGGCTTTACGCGACTGTCAATATAAAGTCGGTTAATATCAAGACAAAATATTTCACGGTGACCGAAAAAGTGTAAAATGCGACCAACTTTGTATGGGATGTATCTTTTAAAATATCGCAAAAGAGTATCAACTGAAAACAGCGGAGCGAGCGCAGAACCACTACGGTGAGCTAATATGATCGAAAAGTATGCTAAAAGATGATCGATTTGAACAAAAACGACAAACTAAAACATTTCAAACTGAGCTTGAAAACGACAAATATTCAGTGTCTAAAGTAGGTAAAAACGCAAAAAATATTTCAAACAGAATCCATATTGCGATGTATTGGAAGTGCAACAGGTCCGATCTACACAAACGAGGTGTCTACGCAACAAGCTTTTCGCGACGGTCAATATAAAGTCGGTTAATATCGAGACAAAATATTTCACGGTGACCGAAAAAGTGTAAAATGCGACTAAATTTGTATGTGATGTATCTTTTAAAATTTTGAAAAAAAGTACCTACTAGAACAGTGGAGCGAGCGCAGAACCACTACGGTGAGCTAATATGATCGAAAAGTATGCTAAAAGATGATCGATTTGAACAGAAACGACAAACTAAAACATTTCAAACCGAACTTGAAAACGACAAATATTCAGTGTCTAAAGTAGGTGAAATCGCAAAAATGATTGCAAACAGAATCCATATTGCGATGTTTTTGAAGTGCAACAGGTCCAATCTACACAAACGAGGTGTCTACGCAACGGGCTCGACGCGACTGTCAATATAAAGTCGGTTAATATCAAGACAAAATATTTTACGGTGACCGAAAAAGTGTAAAATGCGACCAAAATTGTATGGGATGTATCTTTTAAAATATCGCAAAAGAGTATGAACTGAAAACAGCGGAGCGAGCGCAAAACCACTACGGTGAGCTAATATGATCGAAAAGTATGCTAAAAGATGATCGATTTGAACAGAAACGACAAACTAAAACATTTCAAACTGAGCTTGAAAACGACAAATATTTAGTGTCTAAAGTAGGTGAAATCGTAAAAATGATTGCAAACAAAATCCATATTGCGATGTTTTTGAAGTGCAACAGGTCCGATCTACACAAACGAGGTATCTACGCTACGGGCTTTACGCGACGGTCAATATAAAGTCGGTTAATATCAAGACAAAATATTTCACGGTGACCGAAAAAGTGTAAAATGCGACCAACTTTGTATGGGATGTATCTTTTAAAATATCACAAAAGAGTATCAACTGAAAACAGCGGAGCGAGCGCAGAACCACTACGGTGAGCTAATATGATCGAAAAGTATGCTAAAAGATGATCGATTTGAACAGAAACGACAAACTAAAAAATCTCAAACTGAGCTTGAAAACGACAAATATTCAGTGTCTAAAGTAGGTGAAATCGTAAAAATGATTGCAAACAAAATCCATATTGCGATGTTTTTGAAGTGCAACAGGTCCGATCTACACAAACGAGGTGTCTACGCAACGGGCTCTACGCGACGATCAATATAAAAACGGTTGATATCAAGACAAAGTATTTCACGGTGACCGAAAAAGTGTAAAACGCGACTAACTTTGTATGGGATGTATCTTTTAAAATATCGCATGAAGGTACCTACTAGAACAGCGGAGCGAGCGCAGAACCACTACGGTGAGCTAATATGATCGAAAAGTATGCTAAAAGATTATCGATTTGAACAAAAACGACAAACTAAAACATTTCAAACTGAGCTTGAAAACGACAAATATTCAGTGTCTAAAGTAGGTAAAAACGCAAAAATTATTTCAAACAGAATCCATATTGCGATGTTTTTGAAGTGCAACAGGTCCGATCTACACAAACGAGGTGTCTACGCAACGGGCTCTACGCGACGATCAATATAAAAACGGTTAATATCAAGACAAAATATTTCACAGTGACCGAAAAAGTGTAAAATGCGACTAACTTTGTATGGGATGTATCTTTTAAAATATCGCAAAAGTGTACCTACTACAACAGCGGAGCAAGCGCAGAACCACTTCGGTGAGCTAATATGATCGAAAAGTATGCTAAAAGATGATCGATTTGAACAAAAACGACAAACTAAAACATTTCAAACTGAGCTTGAAAACGACAAATATTCAGTGTCTAAAGTAGGTAAAAACGCAAAAAAATATTTCAAACAGAATCCATATTGCGATGTTTTGGAAGTGCAACAGGTCCGATCTACACAAACGAGGTGTCTACGCAACAAGCTTTTCGCGACGGTCAATATAAAGTCGGTTAATATCAAGACAAAATATTTTACGGTGACCTAAAAAGTGTAAAATGCGACTAACTTTGTATGGGATGTATCTTTTAAAATATCGCAAAAAAGTACCTACTAGAACAGCAAAACGAGCGCAGAACCACTACGGTGAGCTAATATGATCGAAAAGTATGCTAAAAGATGATCGATTTGAACAGAAACGACAAACTAAAACATTTCAAACTGAGCTTGAAAACGACAAATATTCAGTGTCTAAAGTAGGTGAAATCGCAAAAATGATTGCAAACAGAATCCATATTGGGATGTTTTTGAAGTGCAACAGGTCCGATCTACACAAACGAGGTGTCTACGCAACGGACTCGACGCGACGGTCAATATAAAGTCGGTTAATATCAAGACAAAATATTTTACGGTGACCGAAAAAGTGTAAAATGCGACTAACATTGTATGGGATGTATCTTTTAAAATATCGCAAAAGAGTATGAACTGAAAACAGCGGAGCGAGCGCAGAACCACTACGGTGAGCTAATATGATCGAAAAGTATGCTAAAAGATGATCGATTTAAACAGAAACGACAAACTAAAACATTTCAAACTGAGCTTTAAAACGACAAATATTCAGTGTCTAAAGTAGGTAAAAACGCAAAAATTATTTCAAACAGAATCCATATTGCGATGTTTTTGAAGTGCAACAGGTCCGATCTACACAAACGAGGTGTCTACGCAACGGGCTCTACGCGACGATCAATATAAAAACGGTTGATATCAAGACAAAATATTTCACGGTGACCGAAAAAGTGTAAAACGCGACTAACTTTGTATGGGATGTATCTTTTAAAATATCGCAAAAGTGTACCTACTACAACAGCGGAGCGAGCGCAGAACCACAACGGTGAGCTAATATGATCGAAAAGTATGCTAAAAGATTATCGATTTGAACAAAAACGACAAACTAAAACATTTCAAACTGAGCTTGAAAACGACAAATATTCAGTGTCTAAAGTAGGTAAAAACGCAAAAAATATTTCAAACAGTATCCATATTGCGATGTTTTTGAAGTGCAACAGGTCCGATCTACACAAACGAGGTGTCTACGCAACAAGCTTTTCGCGACGGTCAATATAAAGTCGGTTAATATCAAGACAAAATATTTTACGGTGACCGAAAAAGTGTAAAATGCGACTAACTTTGTATAGGATGTATCTTTTAAAATATCGCAAAAAAGTACCTACTAGAACAGCAGAGCAAGCGCAGAACCACTACGGTGTGCTAATATCATCGAAAAGTATGCTAAAAGATGATCGATTTTAACAGAAACGACAAACTAAAACATTTCAAACTGAGCTTGAAAACGACAAATATTCAGTGTCTAAAGTAGGTAAAAACGCAAAAAAATATTTCAAACAGAATCCATATTGCGATGTTTTTGATGTGCAACAGGTCCGATCTACACAACCCAGGTGTCTACGGAACGGGCTTTACGCGACTGTCAATATAAAGTCGGTTAATATCAAGACAAAATATTTCACGGTGACCGAAAAAGTGTAAAATGCGACCAACTTTGTATGGGATGTATCTTTTAAAATATCGCAAAAGAGTATCAACTGAAAACCGCGGAGCGAGCGCAGAACCACTACGGTGAGCTAATATGATCGAAAAGTATGCTAAAAGATGATCGATTTGAACAGAAACGACAAACTAAAAAATCTCAAACTGAGCTTGAAAACGACAAATATTCAGTGTCTAAAGCAGGTAAAAACGCAAAAATTATTTCAAACAGAATCCATATTGCGATGTTTTTGAAGTGCAACAGGTCCGATCTCCACAAACGAGGTGTCTACGCAACGGGCTCTACGCGACGATCAATATAAAAACGGTTGATATCAAGACAAAATATTTCACGGTGACCGAAAAAGTGTAAAACGCGACTAACTTTGTATGGGATGTATCTTTTAAAATATCGCAAAAGTGTACCTACTACAACAGCGGAGCGAGCGCAGAAACACTACGGTGAGTTAATATGATCGAAAAGTATGCTAAAAGATTATCGATTTGAACAAAAACGACAAACTAAAACATTTCAAACTGAGCTTGAAAACGACAAATATTCAGTGTCTAAAGTAGGTAAAAACGCAAAAAATATTTCAAACAGAATCCATATTGCGATGTTTTGGAAGTGCAACAGGTCCGATCTACACAAACGAGGTGTCTACGCAACAAGCTTTTCGCGACGGTCAATATAAAGTCGGTTAATATCAAGACAAAATATTTTACGGTGACCTAACAAGTGTAAAATGCGACTAACTTTGTATGGGATGTATCTTTTAAAATATCGCAATAAAGTACCTACTAGAACAGCAGAGCGAGCGCAGAACCACTACGGTGAGCTAATATGATCGAAAAGTATGCTAAAAGATGATCGATTTGAACAGAAACGACAAACTAAAACATTTCAAACTGAGCTTGAAAACGACAAATATTCAGTGTCTAAAGTAGGTGAAATCGCAAAAATGATTGCAAACAGAATCCATATTGCGATGTTTTTGAAGTGCAACAGGTCCGATCTCCACAAACGAGAAGTCTACGCAACGGGCTCGACGCGACTGTCAATATAAAGTCGGTTAATATCAAGACAAAATATTTTACGGTGACCGAAAAAGTGTAAAATGCGACCAACTTTGTATGGGATGTATCTTTTAAAATATCGCAAAAGAGTATCAACTGAAAACAGCGGAGCGAGCGCAGAACCACTACGGTGAGCTAATATGATCGAAAAGTATGCTAAAAGATGATCGATTTGAACAGAAACGACAAACTAAAAAATCTCAAACTGAGCTTGAAAACGACAAATATTCAGTGTCTAAAGTAGGTGAAATCGTAAAAATGATTGCAAACAAAATCCATATTGCGATGTTTTTGAAGTGCAACAGGTCCGATCTACACAAACGAGGTGTCTACGCAACGGGCTCTACGCGACGATCAATATAAAAACGGTTGATATCAAGACAAAGTATTTCACGGTGACCGAAAAAGTGTAAAACGCGACTAACTTTGTATGGGATGTATCTTTTAAAATATCGCATGAAGGTACCTACTAGAACAGCGGAGCGAGCGCAGAACCACTACGGTGAGCTAATATGATCGAAAAGTATGCTAAAAGATTATCGATTTGAACAAAAACGACAAACTAAAACATTTCAAACTGAGCTTGAAAACGACAAATATTCAGTGTCTAAAGTAGGTAAAAACGCAAAAATTATTTCAAACAGAATCCATATTGCGATGTTTTTGAAGTGCAACAGGTCCGATCTACACAAACGAGGTGTCTACGCAACGGGCTCTACGCGACGATCAATATAAAAACGGTTAATATCAAGACAAAATATTTCACAGTGACCGAAAAAGTGTAAAATGCGACTAACTTTGTATGGGATGTATCTTTTAAAATATCGCAAAAGTGTACCTACTACAACAGCGGAGCAAGCGCAGAACCACTTCGGTGAGCTAATATGATCGAAAAGTATGCTAAAAGATGATCGATTTGAACAAAAACGACAAACTAAAACATTTCAAACTGAGCTTGAAAACGACAAATATTCAGTGTCTAAAGTAGGTAAAAACGCAAAAAAATATTTCAAACAGAATCCATATTGCGATGTTTTGGAAGTGCAACAGGTCCGATCTACACAAACGAGGTGTCTACGCAACAAGCTTTTCGCGACGGTCAATATAAAGTCGGTTAATATCAAGACAAAATATTTTACGGTGACCTAAAAAGTGTAAAATGCGACTAACTTTGTATGGGATGTATCTTTTAAAATATCGCAAAAAAGTACCTACTAGAACAGCAAAACGAGCGCAGAACCACTACGGTGAGCTAATATGATCGAAAAGTATGCTAAAAGATGATCGATTTGAACAGAAACGACAAACTAAAACATTTCAAACTGAGCTTGAAAACGACAAATATTCAGTGTCTAAAGTAGGTGAAATCGCAAAAATGATTGCAAACAGAATCCATATTGGGATGTTTTTGAAGTGCAACAGGTCCGATCTACACAAACGAGGTGTCTACGCAACGGACTCCACGCGACGGTCAATATAAAGTCGGTTAATATCAAGACAAAATATTTTACGGTGACCGAAAAAGTGTAAAATGCGACTAACATTGTATGGGATGTATCTTTTAAAATATCGCAAAAGAGTATGAACTGAAAACAGCGGAGCGAGCGCAGAACCACTACGGTGAGCTAATATGATCGAAAAGTATGCTAAAAGATGATCGATTTGAACAGAAACGACAAACTAAAACATTTCAAACTGAGCTTTAAAACGACAAATATTCAGTGTCTAAAGTAGGTAAAAACGCAAAATTTATTGCAAACAGAATCCATATTGCAAAGTTTTTGAAGTGCAACAGGTCCGATCAACACAAACGAGGTGTCTACGCAACGGGCTCGACGCGACTGTAAATATAAAGTCGGTTAATATCAAGACAAAATATTTTACGGTGACCGAAAAAGTGTAAAATGCGACTTACATTGTATGGGATGTATCTTTTAAAATATCGCAAAAGAGTATGAACTGAAAACAGCGGAGCGAGCGCAGAACCACTACGGTGAGCTAATATGATCGAAAAGTATGCTAAAAGATGATCGATTTGAACAGAAACGACAAACTAAAACATTTCAAACTGAGCTTGAAAACGACAAATATTTAGTGTCTAAAGTAGGTGAAATCGTAAAAATGATTGCAAACAAAATCCATATTGCGATGTTTTTGAAGTGCAACAGGTCCGATCTACACAAACTAGGTGTCTACGGAACGGGCTTTACGCGACTGTCAATATAAAGTCGGTTAATATCAAGACAAAATATTTCACGGTGACCGAAAAAGTGTAAAATGCGACCAACTTTGTATGGGATGTATCTTTTAAAATATCGCAAAAGAGTATCAACTGAAAACAGCGGAGCGAGCGCAGAACCACTACGGTGAGCTAATATGATCGAAAAGTATGCTAAAAGATGATCGATTTGAACAGAAACGACAAACTAAAAAATCTCAAACTGAGCTTTAAAACGACAAATATTCAGTGTCTAAAGTAGGTAAAAACGCAAAAATTATTTCAAACAGAATCCATATTGCGATGTTTTTGAAGTGCAACAAGTCCGATCTACACAATCGAGGTTTCTACGCAACGGGCTCGACGCGACTGTCAATATAAAGTCGGTTAATATCAAGACAAAATAATTCACGGTGACCGAAAAAGTGTTAAATTCGACTTACTTTGTATGAGATGTATCTTTAAAACTATAGCAGGAATATACCTTCTTGAACAACGGAGCGAGCGCAGAACCACTACGGTGAACTAATATGATCGAAAAAAATGCTAAAAGATGATCGATTTGAACAGAAACGACAAACTAAAACATTTTAAAACTGAGCTTGAAAACGACAAATATTTAGTGTCTAAAGTAGGTGAAATCGCAAAAATGATTGCAAACAGAATCCAAATTGCAAAGTTTTTGAAGTGCAACAGGTCCGATCTACACAAACGAGGTGTCTACGCAACGGGCTCGACGCGACGGTCAATATAAAGTCGGTTAATATCAAGACAAAATATTTCACGGTGACCGAAAAAGTGTAAAATGCGACTAACTTTGTATGGGATGTATCTTTTAAAATATCGCAAAAGAGTTTCAACTGAAAACAGCGGAGCGAGCGCAGAACCACTACGGTGAGCTAATATGATCGAAAAGTATGCTAAAAGATGATCGATTTTAACAAAAACGACAAATTAAAAAATTTCAAACTGAGCTTTAAAACGACAAATATTCAGTGTCTAAAGTAGGTAAAAACGCAAAAATTATTGCAAACAGAATCCATATTGCAAAGTTTTTAAAGTGCAACAGGTCCAATCTACACAAACGAGGTGTCTACGCAACGGGCTCGACGCGACAATCAATATAAAAACGGTTTATAACCGTTCGTGATATTTCAAGAAAAAATATTTCACGGTGACCGAAAAAGTGTAAAATGCGACTAACTTTGTATGGGATGTATCTTTTTAAATATCGCAAATGTGTACCTACTACAACAGCGGAGCGAGCGCCGAACCACTTCGGTGAGCTAATATGATCGAAAAGTATGCTAAAAGATGATCGATTTGAACAAAAACGACAAACTAAAACATTTCAAACTGAGCTTGAAAACGACAAATATTCAGTGTCTAAAGTAGGTAAAAACGCAAAAAATATTTCAAACAGAATCCATATTGCGATGTTTTGGAAGTGCAACAGGTCCGATCTACACAAACGAGGTGTCTACGCTACAAGCTTTTCGCGACGGTCATTATAAAGTCGGTTAATATCGAGACAAAATATTTCACGGTGACCGAAAAAGTGTAAAATGCGACTAACTTTGTATGGGATGTATCTTTTAAAATTTTGAAAAAAAGTACCTACTAGAACAGCGGAGCAAGCGCAGAACCACTACGGTGAGCTAATATGATCGAAAAGTATGCTAAAAGATGATCGATTTGAACAGAAACGACAAACTAAAACATTTCAAACTGAGCTTGAAAACGACAAATATTTAGTGCCTAAAGTAGTTGAAATCGTAAAAATGATTGCAAACAAAATCCATGTTGCGAATTTTTTGAAGTGCAACAGGTCAGATCTACACAAACGAGGAGTCCACACAACGGGCTCGACGCGACTGTCAATATAAAGTCGGTTAATATCAAGACAAAATATTTCACGGTGACCGAAAAAGTGTAAAATGCGACCAACTTTGTATGGGATGTATCTTTTAAAATATCGCAAAAGAGTATCAACTGAAAACAGCGCAGCGAGCGCAAAACCACTACAGTGAGATAATATGATCGAAAAGTATGCTAAAAGATGATCGATTTGAACAGAAACGACAAACTAAAACATTTCAAACTGAGCTTGAAAACGACAAATATTCAGTGTCTAAAGTAGGTGAAATCGCAAAAATGATTGCAAACAGAATCCATATTGCGATGTTTTTGAAGTGCAACAGGTATGATCTACACAAACGAGGTGTCCACGCAACGGGCTCGACGCGACTGTCAATATTAAGTCGGTTAATATCAAGACAAAATATTTCACGGTGACCGAAAAAGTGTAAAATGCGACTAACTTTGTATGGGATATATCTTAAAAATATCGCAAAAGAGTATCAACTGAAAACAGCGGAGCGAGCGCAAAACCACTACGTTGAGCTAATATGATCGAAAAGTATGCTAAAAGATGATCGATTTGAACAGAAACGAAAAACTAAAACATTTCAAACTGAGCTTGAAAACGACAAATATTCAGTGTCTAAAGTAGGTGAAATCGCAAAAATGATTGCAAACAGAATCCATATTGCGATGTTTTTGAAGTGCAACAAGTCCGATCTACACAAACGAGTTGTCTACGCAACGGGCTCGACGCGACTGTCAATATAAAGTCGGTCAATATCAAGACAAAATATTTTACGGTGACCGAAAAAGTGTAAAATGCGACTAACATTGTATGGGATGTATCTTTTAAAATATCGCAAAAGAGTATGAACTGAAAACAGCGGAGCGAGCGCAGAACCACTACGGTGAGCTAATATGATCGAAAAGTATGCTAAAAGATGATCGATTTGAACAGAAACGACAAACTAAAACATTTCAAACTGAGCTTGAAAACGACAAATATTTAGTGTCTAAAGTAGGTGAAATCGTAAAAATGATTGCAAACAAAATCCATATTGCGATGTTTTTGAAGTGCAACAGGTCCGATCTACACAAACTAGGTGTCTACGGAACGGGCTTTACGCGACTGTCAATATAAAGTCGGTTAATATCAAGACAAAATATTTCACGGTGACCGAAAAAGTGTAAAATGCGACCAACTTTGTATGGGATGTATCTTTTAAAATATCGCAAAAGAGTATCAACTGAAAACAGCGGAGCGAGCGCAGAACCACTACGGTGAGCTAATATGATCGAAAAGTATGCTAAAAGATGATCGATTTGAACAGAAACGACAAACTAAAAAATTTCAAACTGAGCTTTAAAACGACAAATATTCAGTGTCTAAAGTAGGTAAAAACGCAAAAATTATTTCAAACAGTATCCATATTGCGATGTTTTGGAAGTGCAACAGGTCCGATCTACACAAACGAGGTGTCTACGCAACAAGCTTTTCGCGACGGTCAATATAAAAACGGTTAATATCAAGACAAAATATTTCACGGTGACCGAAAAAGTGTAAAATGCGACCAACTTTGTATGGGATGTATCTTTTAAAATATCGCAAAAGAGTATCAACTGAAAACAGCGCAGCGAGCGCAAAACCACTACAGTGAGATAATATGATCGAAAAGTATGCTAAAAGATGATCGATTTGAACAGAAACGACAAACTAAAACATTTCAAACTGAGCTTGAAAACGACAAATATTCAGTGTCAAAAGTAGGTGAAATCGCAAAAATGATTGCAAACAGAATCCATATTGCAAAGTTTTTGAAGTGCAACAGGTATGATCTACACAAACGAGGTGTCCACGCAACGGGCTCGACGCGACTGTCAATATTAAGTCGGTTAATATCAAGACAAAATATTTCACGGTGACCAAAAAAGTGTAAAATGCGACTAACTTTGTATGGGATATATCTTAAAAATATCGCAAAAGAGTATCAACTGAAAACAGCGGAGCGAGCGCAAAACCACTACGTTGAGCTAATATGATCGAAAAGTATGCTAAAAGATGATCGATTTGAACAGAAACGAAAAACTAAAACATTTCAAACTGAGCTTGAAAACGACAAATATTCAGTGTATAAAGTAGGTGAAATCGCAAAAATGATTGCAAACAGAATCCATATTGCGATGTTTTTGAAGTGCAACAAGTCCGATCTACACAAACGAGTTGTCTACGCAACGGGCTCGACGCGACTGTCAATATAAAGTCGGTCAATATCAAGACAAAATATTTTACGGTGACCGAAAAAGTGTAAAATGCGACTAACATTGTATGGGATGTATCTTTTAAAATATCGCAAAAGAGTATGAACTGAAAACAGCGGAGCGAGCGCAGAACCACTACGGTGAGCTAATATGATCGAAAAGTATGCTAAAAGATGATCGATTTGAACAGAAACGACAAACTAAAACATTTCAAACTGAGCTTGAAAACGACAAATATTTAGTGTCTAAAGTAGGTGAAATCGTAAAAATGATTGCAAACAAAATCCATATTGCGATGTTTTTGAAGTGCAACAGGTCCGATCTACACAAACTAGGTGTCTACGGAACGGGCTTTACGCGACTGTCAATATAAAGTCGGTTAATATCAAGACAAAATATTTCACGGTGACCGAAAAAGTGTAAAATGCGACCAACTTTGTATGGGATGTATCTTTTAAAATATCGCAAAAGAGTATCAACTGAAAACAGCGGAGCGAGCGCAGAACCACTACGGTGAGCTAATATGATCGAAAAGTATGCTAAAAGATGATCGATTTGAACAGAAACGACAAACTAAAAAATTTCAAACTGAGCTTTAAAACGACAAATATTCAGTGTCTAAAGTAGGTAAAAACGCAAAAATTATTGCAAACAGAATCCATATTGCAAAGTTTTTGAAGTGCAACAGGTCCGATCTACACAAACGAGGTGTCTACGCAACGGGCTCGACGCGACGATCAATATTAAAACGGTTAATATCAAGACAAAATATTTCACGGTGACCGAAAAAGTGTAAAATGCGACCAACTTTGTATGGGATGTATCTTTTAAAATATCGCAAAAGAGTATCAACTGAAAACAGCGCAGCGAGCGCAAAACCACTACAGTGAGATAATATGATCGAAAAGTATGCTAAAAGATGATCGATTTGAACAGAAACGACAAACTAAAACATTTCAAACTGAGCTTGAAAACGACAAATATTCAGTGTCTAAAGTAGGTGAAATCGCAAAAATGATTGCAAACAGAATCCATATTGCGATGTTTTTGAAGTGCATCAGGTCTGATCTACACAAACGAGGTGTCTACGCAACGGCCTCGACGCGACTGTCAACATAAAGTCGGTTAATATCAAGACAAAATATTTCACGGTGACCGAAAGAGTGTAAAATGCGACTAACATTGTATGGGATGTATCTTTTAAAATATCGCAAAAAGTACCTATTAGAACAGCGGAGCGAGCGCAGAATCACAACGGTGAGCTAATATGATCGAAAAGTATGCTAAAAGATGATCGATTTGAACAGAAACGAAAAACTAAAACATTTCAAACTGAGCTTGAAAACGACAAATATTCAGTGTATAAAGTAGGTGAAATCGCAAAAATGATTGCAAACAGAATCCATATTGCGATGTTTTTGAAGTGCAACAGGTCCGATCTACACAAACGAGGTGTCTACGCAATGGGCTTTACGCGACGGTCAATATAAAGTCGGTTCATATCAAGACAAAATATTTCACGGTGACCGAAAAAGTGTAAAATGCGAATAACTTTGTATGGGATGTATCTTTTAAAATATCGCAAAAAAGTACCTACTAGAACAGCGGAGCGAGCGCAGAACCAATACGGTGAGCTAATATGATCGAGAAGTATGCTAAAAGATGATCGATTTTAACAGAAACGACAAACTAAAACATTTCAAACTGAGCTTGAAAACGACAAATATTCAGTGTCTAAAGTAGGTGAAATCGCAAAAATGATTGCAAACAGAATCCATATTGCGATGTTTTTGAAGTTCAACAGGTCCGATCTACACAAACGAGGTGTCTACGCATAGGGCTCGACGCGACTGTCAATATAAAGTCGGTTAATATCAAGACAAAATATTTCACGGTGACCGAAAAAGTGTATAATGCGACTAACTTTGTATGGGATGTATCTTTTAAAATATCGCAAAAAAGTATCAACTGAAAACAGCGAAACGAGCGCAGAACCACTACGGTGAGCTAATATGATCGAAAAGTATGCTAAAAGATGATCGATTTTAACAGAAACGACAAACTAAAGCATTTCAAACTGAGCTTGAAAACGACAAATATTCAGTGTCTAAAGTAGGTAAAAACGCAAAAATTATTTCAAACAGTATCCATATTGCGATGTTTTTGAAGTGCAACAGGTCCGATCTACACAAACGAGGTGTCTACGCAACGGGCTCGACGCGACTGTCAATATAAAGTCGGTTAATATCAAGACAAAATATTTTACGGTGACCGAAAAAGTGTAAAATGCGACTAACTTTGTATGGGATGTATCTTTTAAAATATCGCAAAAAAGTATCAACTGAAAACAGCGGAGCGAGCGCAGAACCACTACGGTGAGCTAATATGATCGAAAAGTATGCTAAAAGATGATCGATTTTAACAGAAACGACAAACTAAAGCATTTCAATATGAGCTTGAAAACGACAAATATTCAGTGTCTAAAGTAGGTAAAAACGCAAAAATTATTTCAAACAGTATCCATATTGCGATGTTTTTGAAGTGCAACAGGTCCGATCTACACAAACGAGGTGTCTACGCAACGGGCTCGACGCGACTGTCAATATAAAGTCGGTTAATATCAAGACAAAATATTTTACGGTGACCGAAAAAGTGTAAAATGCGACTAACATTGTATGGGATGTATCTTTTAAAATATCGCAAAAGAGTATGAACTGAAAACAGCGGAGCAAGCGCAGAACCACTACGGTGAGCTAATATGATCGAAAAGTATGCTAAAAAATGATTGATTTGAACAGAAACGACAAACTAAAACATTTCAAACTGAGCTTTAAAACGACAAATATTCAGTGTCTAAAGTAGGTAAAAACGCAAAAATTATTGCAAACAGAATCCATATTGCAAAGTTTTTGAAGTGCAACAGGTCCGATCTACACAAACTAGGTATCTACGGAACGGGCTTTACGCGACTGTCAATATAAAGTCGGTTAATATCAAGACAAAATATTTCACGGTGACCGAAAAAGTGTAAAATGCGACCAACTTTGTATGGGATGTATCTTTTAAAATATCGCAAAAAGTACCTACAAGAACAGCGGAGCGAGCGCAGAACCACTACAGTGAGCTAATATGATCGAAAAGTATGCTAAAAGATGATCGATTTGAACAGAAACGACAAACTAAAACATTTCAAACTGAGCTTTAAAACGACAAATATTCAGTGTCTAAAGTAGGTAAAAACGCAAAAATTATTGCAAACAGAATCCATATTGCAAAGTTTTTGAAGTGCAACAGGTCCGATCTACACAAACGAGGTGTCTACTCAACGGGCTCGACGCGACGATCAATATAAAAACGGTTAATATCAAGACAAAATATTTCACGGTGACCGAAAAAGTGTAAAATGCGAATAACTTTGTATGGGATGTATCTTTTAAAATATCGCAAAAAAGTACCTACTAGAACAGCGGAGCGAGCGCAGAACCAATACGGTGAGCTAATATGATCGAGAAGTATGCTAAAAGATGATTGATTTGAACAGAAACGACAAACTAAAACATTTCAAACTGAGCTTGAAAACGACAAATATTTAGTGTCTGAAGTAGGTGAATTCGCAAAAATGATTGCAAACAGAATCCATATTGCGATGTTTTTGAAGTGCAACAGGTCCGATCTACACAAACGAGGTGTCCACGCAACGGGCTCGACGCGACTGTCAATATAAAGTCGGTTAATATCAAGACAAAATATTTCACGGTGACCGAAAAAGTGTTAAATTCGACTAACTTTGTATGGGATGTATCTTTAAAACTATAGCAGGAATATACCTTCTTGAACAACGGAGCGAGTGCAGAACCACTACGGTGAACAAATATGATCGAAAAGTATGCTAAAAGATGATCGATTTGAACAGAAACGACAAACTAAAACATTTCAAACTGAGCTTGAAAACGACAAATATTCAGTGTCTAAAGTAGGTGAAATCGCAAAAATGATTGCAAACAGAATCCATATTGCGATGTTTTTGAAGTTCAACAGGTCCGATCTACACAAACGAGGTGTCTACGCATAGGGCTCGACGCGACTGTCAATATAAAGTCGGTTAATATCAAGACAAAATATTTCACGGTGACCGAAAAAGTGTATAATGCGACTAACTTTGTATGGGATGTATCTTTTAAAATATCGCAAAAAAGTATCAACTGAAAACAGCGAAACGAGCGCAGAACCACTACGGTGAGCTAATATGATCGAAAAGTATGCTAAAAGATGATCGATTTGAACAGAAACGACAAACTTAAAAATTTCGAACTGAGCTTTAAAACGACAAATATTCAGTGTCTAAAGTAGGTAAAAACGCAAAAATTATTTCAAACAGTATCCCATATTGCGATGTTTTTGAAGTGCAACAGGTCCGATCTACACAAACGAGGTGTCTACGCAACGGGCTCGACGCGACTGTCAATATAAAGTCGGTTAATATCAAGACAAAATATTTTACGGTGACCGAAAAAGTGTAAAATGCGACTAACATTGTATGGGATGTATCTTTTAAAATATCGCAAAAGAGTATGAACTGAAAACAGCGGAGCGAGCGCAGAACCACTACGGTGAGCTAATATGATCGAAAAGTATGCTAAAAAATGATCGATTTGAACAGAAACGACAAACTAAAAAATTTCAAACTGAGCTTGAAAACGACAAATATTCAGTGTCTAAAGTAGGTAAAAACGCAAAAATTATTGCAAACAGAATCCATATTGCAAAGTTTTTGAAGTGCAACAGGTCCGATCTACACAAACTAGGTGTCTACGGAACGGGCTTTACGCGACTGTCAATATAAAGTCGGTTAATATCAAGACAAAATATTTCACGGTGACGGAAAAAGTGTAAAATGCGACCAACTTTGTATGGGATGTATCTTTTAAAATATCGCAAAAAGTACCTACAAGAACAGCGGAGCGAGCGCAGAACCACTACAGTGAGCTAATATGATCGAAAAGTATGCTAAAAGATGATCGATTTGAACAGAAACGACAAACTAAAAAATTTCAAACTGAGCTTTAAAACGACAAATATTCAGTGTCTAAAGTAGGTAAAAACGCAAAAATTATTGCAAACAGAATCCATATTGCAAAGTTTTTGAAGTGCAACAGGTCCGATCTACACAAACGAGGTGTCTACTCAACGGGCTCGACGCGACGATCAATATAAAAACGGTTAATATCAAGACAAAATATTTCACGGTGACCGAAAAAATGTAAAATGCGACTAACTTTGTATGGGATGTATCTTTTAAAATATCGCAAAAGTGTACCTACTAGAACAGCGGAGCGAGCGCAGAACCACTACGGTGAGCTAATATGATCGAAAAGTATGCTAAAAGATGATCGATTTGAACAAAAACGACAAACTAAAACATTTCAAACTGATTCTGAAAACGACAAATATTCAGTGTCTAAAGTAGGTAAAAACGCAAAAAATATTTCAAACAGAATCCATATTGCGATGTTTTGGAAGTGCAACAGGTCCGATCTACACAAACGAGGTGTCTACGCAACAAGCTTTTCGCGACGGTCAATATTAAGTCGGTTAATATCGAGACAAAATATTTCACGGTGACCGAAAAAGTGTAAAATGCGACTAACTTTGTATGGGATGTATCTTTTAAAATTTTGCAAAAAAGTACCTACTAGAACAGCGGAGCGAGCGCAGAACCACTACGGTGAGCTAATATGATCGAAAAGTATGCTAAAAGATGATCGATTTGAACAGAAACGACAAACTAAAACATTTCAAACTGAGCTTGAAAACGACAAATATTTAGTGCCTAAAGTAGGTGAAATCGTAAAAATGATTGCAAACAAAATCCATGTTTCGAATTTTTTGAAGTGCAACAGGTCCGATCTACACAAACGAGGAGTCTACACAACGGGCTCGACGCGACTGTCAATATAAAGTCGGTTAATATCATGACAAAATATTTCACGGTGACCGAAAAAGTGTAAAATGCGACCAAGTTTGTATGGGATGTATCTTTTAAAATGTCGCAAAAGAGTATCAACTGAAAACAGCGCAGCTAGCGCAAAACCACTACAGTGAGATAATATGATCGAAAAGTATGCTAAAAGATGATCGATTTGAACAGAAACGACAAACTAAAACATTTCAAACTGAGCTTGAAAACCACAAATATTCAGTGTCTAAAGTAGGTGAAATTTTTATTTTATTTTATTTTATTTTATTTGTATTACAAAATCCACAGCTCTTAATGATAATAACATAAAATAAATAATATTTAAGACTTACAGCCAATGACGGATTTACATTTTTTATACTAAATTTTAGTAACGGTCATCAGTTAACTTGACGTGTATTATTAAACCTGAATGTCTCTCTGAAATGTGTGTGTGTGTGTGTGTGTGTTCGTGCGTGCGTGCGTGCGTTTGTGTGTGTGTGCGTGTGTGCGTGCGTCTGTTTTAGGAATTATTTTCACCAATAATCCTTAGTACCTCTTTTCGGAAGCTACTTTTTGCAGTGTGGAATAAATCTGTCGAATGAAATTTTTGGTTGTAGCTTCTGTGAAGTCTCGGAACGATTGAGTTTTGTGCGTAATTAGTCAGTTTTTTTGGAACTGCAAATAACTTTGTATGCCTTGTGCGCTTTTTTGGACAACAGAAACTCAGAATTTTGGATGCAAGTTCAGGGCACTCGATGTTGCCGTTACAGACACCATGCAAGAAGGCCATGTCTATTCTCAAGCGTCGTAAGATGATGATGTAGACACGATTCTTTGTAGTCATGGTTTACCCGGAAGTCACGGAAGTCTAAGTGTCTTATGAACTTCATTTGGATACGTTCAAGCTGCTGAGAATAGGTTACGTATTGCGGGTTCCAAATAACACTACAATACTCAAGAAGGCTTCTAACATATGACTTAAATAGTACTTTTAAGCAACCAGTGTCAGAAAAGGGGTGACCAATCCTGAGAACGAAACCTAAATTCTTATATGCTTTGTTAAAAATATAAGCGATGTGTTCTGAGAATGTAAGTTTAGAGTTAAATCGCAAAAATGATTGCAAACAGAATCCATATTGCGATGTTTTTGAAGTGCAACAGGTATGATCTACACAAACGAGGTGTCTACGCAACGGGCTCGACGCGACTGTCAATATTAAGTCGGTTAATATCAAGACAAAATATTTCACGGTGACCGAAAAAGTGTAAAATGCGACTAACTTTGTATGGGATGTATCTTTAAAATATCGCAAAAGAGTATCAACTGAAAACAGCGGATCGAGCGCAAAACCACTACGTTGAGCTAATATGATCGAAAAGTATGCTAAAAGATGATCGATTTGAACAGAAACGAAAAACTAAAACATTTCAAACTGAGCTTGAAAACGACAAATATTCAGTGTCTAAAGTAGGTGAAATCGCAAAAATGATTGCAAACAGAATCCATATTGCGATGTTTTTGAAGTGCAACAGGTCTGATCTACACAAACGAGGTGTCTACGCAACGGGCTCGACGCGACTGTCAACATAAAGTCGGTTAATATCGAGACAAAATATTTCACGGTGACCGAAAGAGTGTAAAATGCGACTAACATTGTATGGGATGTATCTTTTAAAATATCGCAAAAAGTACCTATTAGAACAGCGGAGCGAGCGCAGAATCACTACGGTGAGCTAATATGATCGAAAAGTCTGCTAAAAGATGATCGATTTGAAAAGAAACGACAAACTAAAACATTTCAAACTGAGCTTTAAAACGACAAATATTCAGTGTCTAAAGTTGGTAAAAACGCAAATATTATTTCAAACAGAATCCATATTGCGATGTTTTTGAAGTGCAACAGGTCCGATCTACACAAACGAGGTGTCTACGCAATGGGCTTTACGCGACGGTCAATATATAGGTCGGTTCATATCAAGACAAAATATTTCACGGTGACCGAAAAAGTGTAAAATGCGACTAACTTTGTATGGGATGTATCTTTTAATATATCGCAGAAAAGTATCAACTGAAAACAGCGAAGCGAGCGCAGAACCACTACGGTGAGCTAATATGATCGAAAAGTATGCTAAAAGATGATCGATTTGAACAGAAACGACAAACTAAAAAAAATCAAACTGAGCTTTAAAACAACAAATATTCAGTGTCTAAAGTAGGTAAAAACGCAAAGATTATTTCAAACAGTATCCATATTGCGATGTTTTTGAAGTGCAACAAGTCCGATCTATACAAACGAGGTGTCTACGCAACGGGCTCGACGCGACTGTCAATATAAAGTCGGTCAATATCAAGACAAAATATTTTACGGTGACCGAAAAAGTGTAAAATGCGACTAACATTGTATGGGATGTATCTTTTAAAATATCGCAAAAGAGTATGAACTGAAAACAGCAAAGCGAGCGCAGAACCACTACGGTGAGCTAATATGATCGAAAAGTATGCTAAAAGATGATCGATTTGAACAGAAACGACAAACTAAAACATTTCAAACTGAGCTTGAAAACGACAAATATTTAGTGTCTAAAGTAGGTGAAATCGTTAAAATGATTGCAAACAAAATCCATATTGCGATGTTTTTGAAGTGCAACAGGTTCGATCTACACAAACTAGGTGTCTACGGAACGGGCTTTACGCGACTGTCAATATAAAGTCGGTTAATATCAAGACAAAATATTTCACGGTGACCGAAAAAGTGTAAAATGCGACTAACTTTGTATGGGATGTATCTTTTAATATATCGCAGAAAAGTATCAACTGAAAACAGCGGAGCGAGCACAGAACCACTACGGTGAGCTAATATGATCGAAAAGTATGCTAAAAGATGATCGATTTGAACAGAAACGACAAACTAAAAAAAATCAAACTGAGCTTTAAAACGACAAATATTCAGTGTCTAAAGTAGGTAAGAACGCAAAAATTATTTCAAACAGTATCCATATTGCGATGTTTTTAAAGTGCAACAAGTCCGATCTACACAAACGAGGTGTCTACGCAACGGGCTCGACGCGACTGTCAATATAAAGTCGGTCAATATCAAGACAAAATATTTTACGGTGACCGAAAAAGTGTAAAATGCGACTAACATTGTATGGGATGTATCTTTTAAAATATCGCAAAAGAGTATGAACTGAAAACAGCGAAGCGAGCGCAGAACCACTACGGTGAGCTAATATGATCGAAAAGTATGCTAAAAGATGATCGATTTGAACAGAAACGACAAACTAAAAAATTTCAAACTGAGCTTTAAAACGACAAATATTCAGTGTCTAAAGTAGGTAAAAACGCAAAAATTATTGCAAACAGAATCCATATTGCAAAGTTTTTGAAGTGCAACAGGTCCGATCTACACAAACGAGGTGTCTACGCAACGGGCTCGACGCGACGATCAATATAAAAACGGTTAATATCAAGACAAAATATTTCACGGTGACCGAAAAAATGTAAAATGCGACTAACTTTGTATGGGATGTATCTTTTAAAATATCGCAAAAGTGTACCTACTACAACAGCGGAGCGAGCGCAGAACCACTTTAGTGAGCTAATATGATCGAAAAGTATGCTAAAAGATGATCGATTTCAACAAAAACGACAAACTAAAACATTTCAAACTGAGCTTGAAAACGACAAATAGTCAGTGTCTAAAGTAGGTAAAAACGCAAAAAATATTTCAAACAGAATCCATATTGCGATGTTTTGGAAGTGCAACAGGTCCGATCTACACAAACGAGGTGTCTACGCAACAAGCTTTTCGCGACGGTCAATATAAAGTCGGTTCATATCGAGACAAAATATTTCACGGTGACCGAAAAAGTGTAAAATGCGACTAACTTTGTATGGGATGTATCTTTTAAAATATCGCAAAAAGTACCTACAAGAACAGCGGAGCGAGCGCAGAACCACTACGGTGAGCTAATATGATCGAATAGTATGCTAAAAGATGATCGATTTGAACAGAAACGACAAACTAAAACATTTCAAACTGAGCTTGAAAACGACAAATATTCAGTGTCTAAAGTAGGTGAAATCGCAAAAATGATTGCAAACAGAATCCATATTGCGATGTTTTTGAAGTGCAACAGGTCCGTTCTACACAAACGAGGTGTCTACGCAACGGGCTCGACGCGACTGTCAATATAAAGTCGGTTAATATCGAGACAAAATATTTTACGGTGACCGAAAAAGTGTAAAATGGGACTAACATTGTATGGGATGTATCTTTTAAAATATCGCAAAAGAGTATCAACTGAAAACAGCGGAGCAAGCGCAGAACCACTACGGTGAGCTAATATGATCGAAAAGTATGCTAAAAGATGATCGATTTGAACAGAAACGACAAACTAAAACATTTCAAACTGAGCTTGAAAACGACAAATATTTAGTGTCTAAAGTAGATGAAATCGTAAAAATGATTGCAAACAAAATCCATATTGCGATGTTTTTGAAGTGCAACAGGTCCGATTTACACAAACTAGGTGTCTACGCAACGGGCTTTACGCGACTGTCAATATAAAGTCGGTTAATATCAAGACAAAATATTTCACGGTGACCGAAAAACTGTAAAATGCGACCAACTTTGTATGGGATGTATCTTTTAAAATATCGCAAAAGAGTATGAACTGAAAACAGCGGAGCGAGCGCAGAACCACAACGGTGAGCTAATATGATCGAAAAGTATGCTAAAAGATGATCGATTTTAACAGAAACGAAAAACTAAAGCATTTCAAACTGAGCTTGAAAACGACAAATATTTAGTGTCTAAAGTAGGTGAAATCGTAAAAATGATTGCAAACAAAATCCATATTGCGATGTTTTTGAAGTGCAACAGGTCCGATCTACACAAACTAGGTGTCTACGGAACGGGCTCGACGCGACTGTCAATATAAAGTCGGTTAATATCAAGACAAAATATTTCACGGTGACCGAAAAAGTGTAAAATGCGACCAACTTTGTATGGGATGTATCTTTTAAAATATCGCAAAAAGTACCTACAAGAACAGCGGAGCGAGCGCAGAACCACTACGGTGAGCTAATATGATCGAAAAGTATGCTAAAAGATGATCGATTTGAACAGAAACGACAAACTAAAACATTTCAAACTGAGCTTGAAAACGACAAATATTCAGTGTCTAAAGTAGGTGAATTCGCAAAAATGATTGCAAACAGAATCTATATTGCGATGTTTTTAAAGTGCAACAGGTCCGATCTACACAAACGAGGTGTCTACGCAACAAGCTCGACGCGACTGTCAATATAAAGTCAATTAATATGAAGACACAATATTTCACGGTGACCGAAAAAGTGTTAAATTCGACTAACTTTGTATGGAATGTATCTTTAAAACTATAGCAGGAATATACCTTCTTCAACAACGAAGCAAGCGCAAAACCACTACGGTGAACTTATATGATCGAAAAGTATGCTAAAAGATGATCGATTTGAAGAAACGACAATCTAAAAAAATTCAAACTGAGCTTTAAAACGACAAATATTCAGTGTCTAAAATAGGTAAAAACGCAAAATTATTTCAAACAGTATCCATATTGCGATGTTTTTGAAGTGCAACAGGTCCGATCTACACAAACGAGGTGTCTACGCAACGGGCTCGACGCGACTGTCAATATAAAGTCGGTTAATATCAAGACAAAATATTTCACGGTGACCGAAAAAGTGTAAAATGCGACCAACTTTGTATGGGATGTATCTTTTAAAATATCGCAAAAAGTACCTACAAGAACAGCGGAGCGAGCGCAGAACCACTACGGTGAGCTAATATGATCGAAAAGTATGCTAAAAGATGATCGATTTGAACAGAAACGACAAACTTAAAAATTTCAAACTGAGCTTTAAAACGACAAATATTCAGTGTCTAAAGTAGGTAAAAACGCAAAAATTATTGCAAACAGAATCCAAATTGCAAAGTTTTTGAAGTGCAACAGGTCCGATCTACACAAACGAGGTGTCTACGCAACGGGCTCGACGCGACGATCAATATAAAAACGGTTAATATCAAGACAAAATATTTCACGGTGACCGAAAAAATGTAAAATGCGACTAACTTTGTATGGGATGTATCTTTTAAAATATCGCAAAAGTGTACCTACTACAACAGCGGAGCGAGCGCATAACCACTACGGTGAGCTAATATGATCGAAAAGTATGCTAAAAGATGATCGATTTGAACAGAAACGACAAACTAAAACATTACAAACTGAGCTTGAAAACGACAAATATTCAGTGTCTAAAGTAGGTGAAATCGCAAAAATGATTGCAAACAGAATCGATATTGCGATGTTTATGAAGTGCAACAGGTCCGATCTACACAAACGAGGTGTCTACGCAACGGGCTCGACGCGACGATCAATATAAAAACGGTTAATATCAAGACAAAATATTTCACGGTGACCGAAAAAGTGTAAAATGCGACTAACTTTGTATGGGATGTATCTTTTAAAATATCGCAAAAAAGTTACTACTAGAACAGCGGAGCGAGCGCATAACCACAACGGTGAGCAAATATGATCGAAAAGTCTGCTAAAAGATGATCGATTTGAACAGAAACGACAAACTAAAACATTTCAAACTGAGCTTGAAAACGACAAATATTCAGTGTCTAAAGTAGGTGAAATCGCAAAAATGATTGCAAACAGAATCCATATTGCGATGTTTTTGAAGTGCAACAGGTCCGATCTCCACAAACGAGAAGTCTACGCAACGGGCTCGACGGTACTGTCAATATAAAGTCGGTTAATATCAAGACAAAATATTTCACGGTGACCGAAAAAAAGTATAATGCGACTAACTTTGTATGGGATGTATCTTTTAAAATATCGCAAAAAAGTACCTACTAGAACAGCGCAGCGATTGCAGAACCACTACGGTGAGCTAATATGATCTAAAACTATGCTAAAACATGATCGATTTGAACAGAAACGACAAACTAAAACATTTCAAACTGAGCTTGAAAACGACAAATATTCAGTGTCTAAAGTAGGTGAATTCGCAAAAATGATTGCAAACAGAATCTATATTGCGATGTTTTTAAAGTGCAACAGGTCCGATCTACACAAACGAGGTGTCTACGCAACAAGCTCGACGCGACTGTCAATATAAAGTCAATTAATATGAAGACACAATATTTCACGGTGACCGAAAAAGTGTTAAATTCGACTAACTTTGTATGGAATGTATCTTTAAAACTATAGCAGGAATATACCTTCTTCAACAACGAAGCAAGCGCAAAACCACTACGGTGAACTTATATGATCGAAAAGTATGCTAAAAGATGATCGATTTGAAGAAACGACAATCTAAAAAAATTCAAACTGAGCTTTAAAACGACAAATATTCAGTGTCTAAAATAGGTAAAAACGCAAAATTATTTCAAACAGTATCCATATTGCGATGTTTTTGAAGTGCAACAGGTCCGATCTACACAAACGAGGTGTCTACGCAACGGGCTCGACGCGACTGTCAATATAAAGTCGGTTAATATCAAGACAAAATATTTTACGGTGACCGAAAAAGTGTAAAATGGGACTAACATTGTATGGGATGTATCTTTTAAAATATCGCAAAAGAGTATCAACTGAAAACAGCGCAGCTAGCGCAAAACCACTACAGTGAGATAATATGATCGAAAAGTATGCTAAAAGATGATCGATTTGAACAGAAACGACAAACTAAAACATTTCAAACTGAGCTTGAAAACGACAAATATTCAGTGTCTAAAGTAGGTGAAATCGCAAAAATGATTGCAAACAGAATCCATATTGCGATGTTTTTGAAGTGCAACAGGTATGATCTACACAAACGAGGTGTCTACGCAACGGGCTCGACGCGACTGTCAATATTAAGTCGGTTAATATCAAGACAAAATATTTCACGGTGACCGAAAAAAGGTATAATGCGACTAACTTTGTATGGGATGTATCTTTTAAAATATCGCAAAAAAGTACCTACTAGAACAGCGGAGCGAGCGCAGAACCACTACGGTGAGCTAATATGATCGAATAGTATGCTAAAAGATGATCGATTTGAACAGAAACGACAAACTAAAACATTTCAAACTGAGCTTGAAAACGACAAATATTCAGTGTCTAAAGTAGGTGAAATCGCAAAAATGATTGCAAACAGAATCCATATTGCGATGTTTTTGAAGTGCAACAGGTCCGATCTACACAAACGAGGTGTCTACGCAACGGGCTCGACGCGACTGTCAATATAAAGTCGGTTAATATCGAGACAAAATATTTTACGGTGACCGAAAAAGTGTAAAATGGGACTAACATTGTATGGGATGTATCTTTTAAAATATCGCAAAAGAGTATCAACTGAAAACAGCGCAGCTAGCGCAAAACCACTACAGTGAGATAAAATGATCGAAAAGTATGCTAAAAGATGATCGATTTGAACAGAAACGACAAACTAAAACATTTCAAACTGAGCTTGAAAACGACAAATATTTAGTGTCTAAAGTAGATGAAATCGTAAAAATGATTGCAAACAAAATCCATATTGCGATGTTTTTGAAGTGCAACAGGTCCGATTTACACAAACTAGGTGCCTACGCAACGGGCTTTACGCGACTGTCAATATAAAGTCGGTTAATATCAAGACAAAATATTTCACGGTGACCGAAAAACTGTAAAATGCGACCAACTTTGTATGGGATGTATCTTTTAAAATATCGCAAAAGAGTATGAACTGAAAACAGCGGAGCGAGCGCAGAACCACAACGGTGAGCTAATATGATCGAAAAGTATGCTAAAAGATGATCGATTTTAACAGAAACGAAAAACTAAAGCATTTCAAACTGAGCTTGAAAACGACAAATATTTAGTGTCTAAAGTAGGTGAAATCGTAAAAATGATTGCAAACAAAATCCATATTGCGATGTTTTTGAAGTGCAACAGGTCCGATCTACACAAACTAGGTGTCTACGGAACGGGCTTTACGCGACTGTCAATATAAAGTCGGTTAATATCAAGACAAAATATTTCACGGTGACCGAAAAAGTGTAAAATGCGACCAACTTTGTATGGGATGTATCTTTTAAAATATCGCAAAAAGTACCTACAAGAACAGCGGAGCGAGCGCAGAACCACTACGGTGAGCTAATATGATCGAAAAGTATGCTAAAAGATGATCGATTTGAACAGAAACGACAAACTTAAAAATTTCAAACTGAGCTTTAAAACGACAAATATTCAGTGTCTAAAGTAGGTAAAAACGCAAAAATTATTGCAAACAGAATCCAAATTGCAAAGTTTTTGAAGTGCAACAGGTCCGATCTACACAAACGAGGTGTCTACGCAACGGGCTCGACGCGACGATCAATATAAAAACGGTTAATATCAAGACAAAATATTTCACGGTGACCGAAAAAATGTAAAATGCGACTAACTTTGTATGGGATGTATCTTTTAAAATATCGCAAAAGTGTACCTACTACAACAGCGGAGCGAGCGCATAACCACTACGGTGAGCTAATATGATCGAAAAGTATGCTAAAAGATGATCGATTTGAACAGAAACGACAAACTAAAACATTACAAACTGAGCTTGAAAACGACAAATATTCAGTGTCTAAAGTAGGTGAAATCGCAAAAATGATTGCAAACAGAATCGATATTGCGATGTTTATGAAGTGCAACAGGTCCGATCTACACAAACGAGGTGTCTACGCAACGGGCTCGACGCGACGATCAATATAAAAACGGTTAATATCAAGACAAAATATTTCACGGTGACCGAAAAAGTGTAAAATGCGACTAACTTTGTGTGGGATGTATCTTTTAAAATATCGCAAAAAAGTTACTACTAGAACAGCGGAGCGAGCGCATAACCACAACGGTGAGCAAATATGATCGAAAAGTCTGCTAAAAGATGATCGATTTGAACAGAAACGACAAACTAAAACATTTCAAACTGAGCTTGAAAACGACAAATATTCAGTGTCTAAAGTAGGTGAAATCGCAAAAATGATTGCAAACAGAATCCATATTGCGATGTTTTTGAAGTGCAACAGGTCCGATCTCCACAAACGAGAAGTCTACGCAACGGGCTCGACGGTACTGTCAATATAAAGTCGGTTAATATCAAGACAAAATATTTCACGGTGACCGAAAAAAAGTATAATGCGACTAACTTTGTATGGGATGTATCTTTTAAAATATCGCAAAAAAGTACCTACTAGAACAGCGGAGCGAGCGCAGAACCACTACGGTGAGCTAATATGATCGAATAGTATGCTAAAAGATGATCGATTTGAACAGAAACGACAAACTAAAACATTTCAAACTGAGCTTGAAAACGACAAATATTCAGTGTCTAAAGTAGGTGAAATCGCAAAAATGATTGCAAACAGAATCCATATTGCGATGTTTTTGAAGTGCAACAGGTCCGATCTACACAAACGAGGTGTCTACGCAACGGGCTCGACGCGACTGTCAATATAAAGTCGGTTAATATCGAGACAAAATATTTTACGGTGACCGAAAAAGTGTAAAATGGGACTAACATTGTATGGGATGTATCTTTTAAAATATCGCAAAAGAGTATCAACTGAAAACAGCGGAGCGAGCGCAGAACCACTACGGTGAGCTAATATGATCGAAAAGTATGCTAAAAGATGATCGATTTGAACAGAAACGACAAACTAAAACATTTCAAACTGAGCTTGAAAACGACAAATATTTAGTGTCTAAAGTAGATGAAATCGTAAAAATGATTGCAAACAAAATCCATATTGCGATGTTTTTGAAGTGCAACAGGTCCGATTTACACAAACTAGGTGTCTACGCAACGGGCTTTACGCGACTGTCAATATAAAGTCGGTTAATATCAAGACAAAATATTTCACGGTGACCGAAAAACTGTAAAATGCGACCAACTTTGTATGGGATGTATCTTTTAAAATATCGCAAAAGAGTATGAACTGAAAACAGCGGAGCGAGCGCAGAACCACAACGGTGAGCTAATATGATCGAAAAGTATGCTAAAAGATGATCGATTTTAACAGAAACGAAAAACTAAAGCATTTCAAACTGAGCTTGAAAACGACAAATATTTAGTGTCTAAAGTAGGTGAAATCGTAAAAATGATTGCAAACAAAATCCATATTGCGATGTTTTTGAAGTGCAACAGGTCCGATCTACACAAACTAGGTGTCTACGGAACGGGCTTTACGCGACTGTCAATATAAAGTCGGTTAATATCAAGACAAAATATTTCACGGTGACCGAAAAAGTGTAAAATGCGACCAACTTTGTATGGGATGTATCTTTTAAAATATCGCAAAAAGTACCTACAAGAACAGCGGAGCGAGCGCAGAACCACTACGGTGAGCTAATATGATCGAAAAGTATGCTAAAAGATGATCGATTTGAACAGAAACGACAAACTAAAAAATTTCAAACTGAGCTTTAAAACGACAAATATTCAGTGTCTAAAGTAGGTAAAAACGCAAAAATTATTGCAAACAGAATCCAAATTGCAAAGTTTTTGAAGTGCAACAGGTCCGATCTACACAAACGAGGTGTCTACGCAACGGGCTCGACGCGACGATCAATATAAAAACGGTTAATATCAAGACAAAATATTTCACGGTGACCGAAAAAATGTAAAATGCGACTAACTTTGTATGGGATGTATCTTTTAAAATATCGCAAAAGTGTACCTACTACAACAGCGGAGCGAGCGCATAACCACTACGGTGAGCTAATATGATCGAAAAGTATGCTAAAAGATGATCGATTTGAACAGAAACGACAAACTAAAACATTGCAAACTGAGCTTGAAAACGACAAATATTCAGTGTCTAAAGTAGGTGAAATCGCAAAAATGATTGCAAACAGAATCGATATTGCGATGTTTATGAAGTGCAACAGGTCCGATCTACACAAACGAGGTGTCTACGCAACGGGCTCGACGCGACGATCAATATAAAAACGGTTAATATCAAGACAAAATATTTCACGGTGACCGAAAAAGTGTAAAATGCGACTAACTTTGTATGGGATGTATCTTTTAAAATATCGCAAAAAAGTTACTACTAGAACAGCGGAGCGAGCGCATAACCACAACGGTGAGCAAATATGATCGAAAAGTCTGCTAAAAGATGATCGATTTGAACAGAAACGACAAACTAAAACATTTCAAACTGAGCTTGAAAACGACAAATATTCAGTGTCTAAAGTAGGTGAAATCGCAAAAATGATTGCAAACAGAATCCATATTGCGATGTTTTTGAAGTGCAACAGGTCCGATCTCCACAAACGAGAAGTCTACGCAACGGGCTCGACGGTACTGTCAATATAAAGTCGGTTAATATCAAGACAAAATATTTCACGGTGACCGAAAAAAAGTATAATGCGACTAACTTTGTATGGGATGTATCTTTTAAAATATCGCAAAAAAGTACCCACTAGAACAGCGCAGCGATTGCAGAACCACTACGGTGAGCTAATATGATCGAAAAGTATGCTAAAACATGATCGATTTGAACAGAAACGACAAACTAAAACATTTCAAACTGAGCTTGAAAACGACAAATATTCAGTGTCTAAAGTAGGTGAATTCGCAAAAATGATTGCAAACAGAATCTATATTGCGATGTTTTTAAAGTGCAACAGGTCCGATCTACACAAACGAGGTGTCTACGCAACAAGCTCGACGCGACTGTCAATATAAAGTCAATTAATATCAAGACAAAATATTTCACGGTGACCGAAAAAGTGTTAAATTCGACTAACTTTGTATGGAATGTATCTTTAAAACTATAGCAGGAATATACCTTCTTCAACAACGAAGCAAGCGCAGAACCACTACGGTGAACTTATATGATCGAAAAGTATGCTAAAAGATGATCGATTTGAAGAAACGACAATCTAAAAAAATTCAAACTGAGCTTTAAAACGACAAATATTCAGTGTCTAAAATAGGTAAAAACGCAAAATTATTTCAAACAGTATCCATATTGCGATGTTTTTGAAGTGCAACAGGTCCGATCTACACAAACGAGGTGTCTACGCAACGGGCTCGACGCGACTGTCAATATAAAGTCGGTTAATATCAAGACAAAATATTTTACGGTGACCGAAAAAGTGTAAAATGGGACTAACATTGTATGGGATGTATCTTTTAAAATATCGCAAAAGAGTATCAATTGAAAACAGCGGAGCGAGCGCAGAACCACTACGGTGAGCTAATATGATCGAAAAGTATGCTAAAAGATGATCGATTTGAACAGAAACGACAAACTAAAACATTTCAAACTGAGCTTGAAAACGACAAATATTTAGTGTCTAAAGTAGGTGAAATCGTAAAAATGATTGCAAACAAAATCCATATTGCGATGTTTTTGAAGTGCAACAGGTCCGATTTACACAAACTAGGTGTCTACGCAACGGGCTTTACGCGACTGTCAATATAAAGTCGGTTAATATCAAGACAAAATATTTCACGGTGACCGAAAAACTGTAAAATGCGACCAACTTTGTATGGGATGTATCTTTTAAAATATCGCAAAAGAGTATCAACTGAAAACAGCGGAGCGAGCGCAGAACCACTACGGTGAGCTAATATGATCGAAAAGTATGCTAAAAGATGATCGATTTGAACTGAAACGACAAACTTAAAAAAATTCAAACTGAGCTTTAAAACGACAAATATTCAGTGTCTAAAGTAGGTAAAAACGCAAAAATTATTGCAAACAGAATCCATATTGCAAAGTTTTTGAAGTGCAACAGGTCTGATCTACACAAGCGAGGAGGACACGCAACGAGCTCGACACGACTGTCAATATAAAGTCGGTTAATATCAAGACAAAAATATTTCACGGTGACCGAAAAAGTGTAAAATGCGACTAACTTTGTATGGGATGTATTTTTTAAAATATCGCAAAAGAGTATCAACTGAAAACAGCGGAGCGAGCGCAGAACCACTTTGGTGAGCTAATATGATCGAATGTATGCTAAAAGATGATCGATTTGAACAAAAACGACAAACTAAAACATTTCAAACTGAGCTTGAAAACGACAAATATTCAGTGTCTAAAGTAGGTAAAAACGCAAAAAATATTTCAAACAGAATCCATATTGCGATGTTTTGGAAGTGCAACAGGTCCGATCTACACAAACGAGGTGTCGACGCAACAAGCTTTTCGCGACGGTCAATATAAAATGGGGAAATATCAAGACAAAATATTTCACGGTGACCGAAAAAGTGTTAAATTCGACTAACTTTGTATGGGATGTATCTTTAAAACTATAGCAGGAATATACCTTCTTGAACAACGGAGCGAGCGCAAAACCACTACGGTGAGCTAATATGATCGAAAAGTATGCTCAAAGATGTTTGATTTTAACAGAAACGACAAACTAAAACATTTCAAACTGAGCTTGAAAACGACAAATATTTAGTGTCTTAAGTAGGTGAAATCGTTAAAATGATTGCAAACAAAATCCATATTGCGAATTTTTTGAAGTGCAACAGGTCTGATCTACACAAGCGAGGAGTCCACACAACGGGCTCGACGCGACTGTCAATATAAAGTCGGTTAATATCAAGACAAAATATTTCACGGTGACCGAAAAAGTGTAAAATGCGACTAACTTTGTATTGGATGTATCGTTAAAATATCGCAAAAGAGTATGAACTGAAAACAGCGGAGCGAGCGCAGAACCACTACGGTGAGCTAATATGATCGAAAAGTATGCTAAAAGATGATCGATTTGAACATAAACGACAAACTAAATCATTTCAAACTGAGCTTGAAAACGACAAATATTCAGTGTCTAAAGTAGGTGAAATCGCAAAAATGATTGCAAACAGAATCCAAATTGCGATGTTTTTAAAGTGCAACAGGTCCGATCTACAAAAACGAGGTGTCTACGCAACGGGCTCGACGCGACTGTCATTATAAAGTCGGTTGATATCAAGACAAAATATTTCACGGTGACCGAAAAAGAGTATAATGCGACTAACTTTGTATGGGATGTATCTTTTAAAATATCGCAAAAAAGTACCTACTAGAACAGCGGAGCGAGCGCAGAACCACTACGATGAGCTATTATGATCGAAAAGTATGCTAAAAGATGATCGAGTTGAACAGAAACGCCAAACTAAAAAATTTCAAACTGAGCTTTAAAACGACAAATATTCAGTGTCTAAAGTAGGTGAAATCGCAAAAAAAAAATGCAAACAGAATCCATATTGCGATGTTTTAAAAGTGCAACAGGTATGATCTACACAAACAATGTGTCTACGCAACGGGCTCGACGCGACTGTCAATATAAAGTCGGTTAATATCAAGACAAAATATTTCACGGCGACCGAAAAAGTGTAAAATGCGACTAACTTTGTATGGGATGTATCTTTTAAAATATCGCAAAAGAGTATCAACTGAAAACAGCGGAGCGAGCGCAGAACCACTACTGTGAGCTAATATGATCGATTTGAACAGAAACGACAAACTAAAACATTTTAAACTGAGCATGAAAACGACAAATATTCAGTGTCTAAAGTAGAAGAAAACGCAAAAAAAATTGCAAACAGAATCCACATTGCGATGTTTTTGAAGTGCAACAGCTCCGATCTACACAAACGAGTTGTCTACGCAACGGGCTCGACGCGACTGTCATTAAAAAGTCGGTTAATATCAAAACAAAATATTTCACGGTGACCGAAAAAGTGTAAAATGCGACTAACTTTGTATGGGATGTTTCTTTTAAAATATCGCAGAAGAGTAAAACCTAAAAACAGCGGAGCGAGCGCAGAACCACTTCAGTAAGCTAATATGATCGAAAAGTATGCTAAAAGATGATCGATTTGAACAGAAACGACAAACGAAAACATTTCAAACTGAGCATGAAAACGACAAATATTCAGTGTCTAAAGTAGGTGAAATCGCAAAAATGATTGCAAACAGAATCCATATTGCGATGTTTTTGAAGTGCAACAGGTCCGATCTACAGAAACGAGGTGTCTACGCAATGGGTTTTACGCGACGGTCACTATAAAGTCGGTTAATACCAAGACAAAATATTTCATGGTGACCGAAAAAGTGTAAAATGCGACTTACTTTGTATGGGATGTATCTTTTAAAATATCGCAAAACAGTATCAACTGAAAACAGCGGAGCGAGCGCAAAACCACTACGGTGAGCTAATATGATCGATTTGAACACAAACGACAAACTAAAACATTTCAAACTGAGCTTGAAAACCACAAATATTCAGTGTCTATAGTAGGTGAAATCGAAAAAATGATTGCAAACAGAATCCATATTGGGATGTTTTTGAAGTGCAACAGGTCCGATCTACACAAACGAGGTGTCTACGCAATGGGCTCGACGCGACGGTCAATATAAAGTCGGTTAATATCAAGACAAAATATTTCACGGTGACCGAAAAAGTGTTAAATTCGACTAACTTTGTATGGGACGTATCTTTAAAACTATAGCAGGAATATACCTTCTTGAACAACGGAGCGAGTGCAGAACCACTACGGTGAACTAATATGATCGAAAAGTATGCTAAAAGATCATCGATTTGAACAGAAACGACAAACTAAAACATTTCAAACTGAGCATGAAAACGACAAATATTCAGTGTCTAAAGTAGGTGAAATCGCAAAAATTATTGCAAACAGAATCCATATTGCGACGTTTTTAAAGTGCAACAGGTCCGATCTACACAAACGAGGTGTCTTCGCAACGGGCTCGACGCGACTGTCAATAAAAAGTCGGTTAATATCAAAACAAAATATTTCACGGTAACCGAAAAATGTAAAATTCGACTAACTTTGTATGGGATGTTTCTTTTAAAATATCGCAAAAGAGTATCTACTAAAAAACAGCGGAGCGAGCGCAGAACCACTACGGTGAGCTAATATGATCGAAAAGTATGCTAAAAGATGATCGATTTGAACAGAAACGACAAACTAAAAAATTTCAAACTGAGCTTTAAAACGACAAATATTCAGTGTCTAAAGTAGGTGAAATCGCAAAAAAAAATGCAAACAGAATCCATATTGCGAAGTTTTTGAAGTGCAACAGGTCCGATCTACACAAACGAGGTGTCTACGCAATGGGGTTTACGCGACGGTCAATATAAAGTCGGTTCATATCAAGACAAAATATTTCACGGTGACCGAAAAAGTGTAAAATGCGACTAACTTTGTATGGGATGTATCTTTTACTATATCGCAAAAAAGTATCAACTGAAAACAGCGGAGCGAGCGCAGAACCACTACGGTGAGCTAATATGATCGAAAAGTATGCTAAAAGATGATCGATTTGAACAGAAACCACAAACTAAAAAAAATCAAACTGAGCTTGAAAACGACAAATATTCAGTGTCTAAAGTAGGTAAAAACGCAAAAATTATTTCAAACAGTATCCATATTGCGATGTTTTTGAAGTGCAACAAGTCCGATCTATACAAACGAGGTGTCTACGCAACGGGCTCGACGCGACTGTCAATATAAAGTCGGTCAATATCAAGACAAAATATTTTACGGTGACCGAAAAAGTGTAAAATGCGACTAACATTGTATGGGATGTATCTTTTAAAATATCGCAAAAGAGTATGAACTGAAAACAGCGAAGCGAGCGCAGAACCACTACGGTGAGCTAATATGATCGAAAAGTATGCTAAAAGATGATCGATTTGAACAGAAACGACAAACTAAAACATTTCAAATTGAGCTTGAAAACGACAAATATTTAGTGTCTAAAGTAGGTGAAATCGTTAAAATGATTGCAAAAAAAATCCATATTGCGATGTTTTTGAAGTGCAACAGGTTCGATCTACACAAACTAGGTGTCTACGGAACGGGCTTTACGCGACTGTCAATATAAAGTCGGTTAATATCAAGACAAAATATTTCACGGTGACCGAAAAAGTGTAAAATGCGACTAACTTTGTATGGGATGTATCTTTTAATATATCGCAAAAAAGTATCATCTGAAAACAGCGGAGCGAGCGCAGAACCACTACGGTGAGCTAATATGATCGAAAAGTATGCTAAAAGATGATCGATTTGAACAGAAACGACAAACTAAAAAAAATCAAACTGAGCTTCAAAACGACAAATATTCAGTGTCTAAAGTAGGTAAAAACGCAAAAATTATTTCAAACAGTATCCATATTGCGATGTTTTTGAAGTGCAACAAGTCCGATCTACACAAACGAGGTGTTTACGCAACGGGCTCGACGCGACTGTCAATATAAAGTCGGTCAATATCAAGACAAAATATTTTACGGTGACCGAAAAAGTGTAAAATGCGACTAACATTGTATGGGATGTATCTTTTAAAATATCGCAAAAGAGTATGAACTGAAAACAGCGAAGCGAGCGCAGAACCACTACGGTGAGCTAATATGATCGAAAAGTATGCTAAAAGATGATCGATTTGAACAGAAACGACAAACTAAAACATTTCAAACTGAGCTTGAAAACGACAAATATTTAGTGTCTAAAGTAGGTGAAATCGTTAAAATGATTGCAAACAAAATCCATATTGCGATGTTTTTGAAGTGCAACAGGTTCGATCTACACAAACTAGGTGTCTACGGAACGGGCTTTACGCGACTGTCAATATAAAGTCGGTTAATATCAAGACAAAATATTTCACGGTGACCGAAAAAGTGTAAAATGCGACCAACTTTGTATGGGATGTATCTTTTAAAATATCGCAAAAGAGTATCAACTGAAAACAGCGGAGCGAGCGCAGAACCACTACGGTGAGCTAATATGATCGAAAAGTATGCTAAAAGATGATCGATTTGAACAGAAACGACAAACTAAAAAATTTCAAACTGAGCTTAAAAAACGACAAATATTCAGTGTCTAAAGTAGGTAAAAACGCAAAAATTATTGCAAACAGAATCCATATTGCAAAGTTTTTGAAGTGCAACAGGTCCGATCTACACAAACGAGGTGTCTACGCAACGGGCTCGACGCGACGATCAATATAAAAACGGTTAATATCAAGACAAAATATTTCACGGTGACCGAAAAAATGTAAAATGCGACTAACTTTGTATGGGATGTATCTTTTAAAATATCGCAAAAGTGTACCTACTACAACAGCGGAGCGAGCGCAGAACCACTTTAGTGAGCTAATATGATCGAAAAGTATGCTAAAAGATGATCGATTTCAACAAAAACGACAAACTAAAACATTTCAAACTGAGCTTGAAAACGACAAATAGTCAGTGTCTAAAGTAGGTAAAAACGAAAAAAATATTTCAAACAGAATCCATATTGCGATGTTTTGGAAGTGCAACAGGTCCGATCTACACAAACGAGGTGTCTACGCAACAAGCTTTTCGCGACGGTCAATATAAAGTCGGTTCATATCAAGACAAAATATTTCACGGTGACCGAAAAAGTGTAAAATGCGACTAACTTTGTATGGAATGTATCTTTTAAAATATCGGAAAAAGTACCTACAAGAACAGCGGAGCGAACGCAGAATCACTACGGTGAGCTAATGTGATCGAAAAGTATGCTAAAAGATGATCAATTTGAACAGAAACGACAAACTAAAACATTTCAAACTGAGCTTGAAAACGACAAATATTTAGTGTCTAAAGTAGGTGAAATCGCAAAAATGATTGCAAACAGAATCCATATTGCGATGTTTTTGGAGTGCAACAGGTCCGATCTCCACAAACGAGGTGTCTACGCAACGGGCTCGACGGTACTGTCAATATAAAGACGGTTAATATCAAGACAAAATATTTCACGGTGACCGAAAAAAGGTATAATGCGACTAACTTTGTATGGGATGTATCTTTTAAAATATCGCAAAAAAGTACCTACTAGAACAGCGGAGTGATTGCAGAACCACTACGATGAGCTAATATGATTTAAAAGTATGCTAAAAGATGATCGATTTGAACAGAAACGACAAACTAAAACATTTCAAACTGAGCTTGAAAACGACAAATATTCAGTGTCTTAAGTAAGTGAAATCGCAAAATTGATTGCAAACAAAATCCATATTGCGATGTTTTTGAAGTGCAACAGGTCCGATCTAAACAAACGAGGTTTCTACGCAACGGGCTCGACGCGACTGTCAATATAAAGTCGGTTAATATCAAGACAAAATATTTCACGGTGACCGAAAAAGTGTAAAATGCGAATAACTTTGTATGGGATGTATCTTTTAAAATATCGCAAAAACGTACCTACTAGAACAGCGGAGCGAGCGCAGAACCACTACGGTGAGCTAATATGATCAAAAAGTATACTAAAAGATGATTGATTTGAACAGAAACGACAAACTAAAACATTTCAAACTGAGCTTGAAAACGACAAATATTTAGTGTCTGAAGTAGGTGAATTCGCAAATATGATTGCAAACAGAATCCATATTGCGATGTTTTTGAAGTGCAACAGGTCCGATCTACACAAACGAGGTGTCCACGCAACGGGCTCGACGCGACTGTCAATATAAAGTCGGTTAATATCAAGACAAAATATTTCACGGTGACCGAAAAAGTGTTAAATTCGACTAACTTTTTATGGGATGTATCTTTAAAACTATAGCAGGAATATACCTTCTTGAACAACGGAGCGAGTGCAGAACCACTACGGTGAACAAATATGATCGAAAAGTATGCTAAAAGATGATCGATTTGAACAGAAATAACAAACTAAAAAAATTCAAACTGAGCTTTAAAACGACAAATATTCAGTGTCTAAAGTAGGTAAAAACGCAAAAATTATTTCAAAAAGTATCCATATTGCGATGTTTTTGAAGTGCAACAGGTCCGATCTACACAAACGAGGTGTCTACGCAACGGGCTCGACGCGACTGTCAATATAAAGTCGGTTAATATCAAGACAAAATATTTCACGGTGACCGAAAAAAGGTATAATGCGACTAACTTTGTATGGGATGTTTCTTTTAAAATATCGCAAAAGAGTATCTACTGAAAACAGCGGAGCGAGCGCAGAACCACTACGGTGAGCTAATATGATCGAAAAGTATGCTAAAAGATGATCGATTTGAACAGAAACGACAAACTAAAAAATTTCAAACTGAGCTTTAAAACGACAAATATTCAGTGTCTAAAGTAGGTGAAATCGCAAAAAAAAATGCAAACAGAATCCATATTGCGAAGTTTTTGAAGTGCAACAGGTCCGATCTACACAAACGAGGTGTCTACGCAATGGGGTTTACGCGACGGTCAATATAAAGTCGGTTCATATCAAGACAAAATATTTCACGGTGACCGAAAAAGTGTAAAATGCGACTAACTTTGTATGGGATGTATCTTTTACTATATCGCAAAAAAGTATCAACTGAAAACAGCGGAGCGAGCGCAGAACCACTACGGTGAGCTAATATGATCGAAAAGTATGCTAAAAGATGATCGATTTGAACAGAAACCACAAACTAAAAAAAATCAAACTGAGCTTGAAAACGACAAATATTCAGTGTCTAAAGTAGGTAAAAACGCAAAAATTATTTCAAACAGTATCCATATTGCGATGTTTTTGAAGTGCAACAGGTTCGATCTACACAAACTAGGTGTCTACGGAACGGGCTTTACGCGACTGTCAATATAAAGTCGGTTAATATCAAGACAAAATATTTCACGGTGACCGAAAAAGTGTAAAATGCGACTAACTTTGTATGGGATGTATCTTTTAATATATCGCAAAAAAGTATCATCTGAAAACAGCGGAGCGAGCGCAGAACCACTACGGTGAGCTAATATGATCGAAAAGTATGCTAAAAGATGATCGATTTGAACAGAAACGACAAACTAAAAAAAATCAAACTGAGCTTCAAAACGACAAATATTCAGTGTCTAAAGTAGGTAAAAACGCAAAAATTATTTCAAACAGTATCCATATTGCGATGTTTTTGAAGTGCAACAAGTCCGATCTACACAAACGAGGTGTTTACGCAACGGGCTCGACGCGACTGTCAATATAAAGTCGGTCAATATCAAGACAAAATATTTTACGGTGACCGAAAAAGTGTAAAATGCGACTAACATTGTATGGGATGTATCTTTTAAAATATCGCAAAAGAGTATGAACTGAAAACAGCGAAGCGAGCGCAGAACCACTACGGTGAGCTAATATGATCGAAAAGTATGCTAAAAGATGATCGATTTGAACAGAAACGACAAACTAAAACATTTCAAACTGAGCTTGAAAACGACAAATATTTAGTGTCTAAAGTAGGTGAAATCGTTAAAATGATTGCAAACAAAATCCATATTGCGATGTTTTTGAAGTGCAACAGGTTCGATCTACACAAACTAGGTGTCTACGGAACGGGCTTTACGCGACTGTCAATATAAAGTCGGTTAATATCAAGACAAAATATTTCACGGTGACCGAAAAAGTGTAAAATGCGACCAACTTTGTATGGGATGTATCTTTTAAAATATCGCAAAAGAGTATCAACTGAAAACAGCGGAGCGAGCGCAGAACCACTACGGTGAGCTAATATGATCGAAAAGTATGCTAAAAGATGATCGATTTGAACAGAAACGACAAACTAAAAAATTTCAAACTGAGCTTAAAAAACGACAAATATTCAGTGTCTAAAGTAGGTAAAAACGCAAAAATTATTGCAAACAGAATCCATATTGCAAAGTTTTTGAAGTGCAACAGGTCCGATCTACACAAACGAGGTGTCTACGCAACGGGCTCGACGCGACGATCAATATAAAAACGGTTAATATCAAGACAAAATATTTCACGGTGACCGAAAAAATGTAAAATGCGACTAACTTTGTATGGGATGTATCTTTTAAAATATCGCAAAAGTGTACCTACTACAACAGCGGAGCGAGCGCAGAACCACTTTAGTGAGCTAATATGATCGAAAAGTATGCTAAAAGATGATCGATTTCAACAAAAACGACAAACTAAAACATTTCAAACTGAGCTTGAAAACGACAAATAGTCAGTGTCTAAAGTAGGTAAAAACGAAAAAAATATTTCAAACAGAATCCATATTGCGATGTTTTGGAAGTGCAACAGGTCCGATCTACACAAACGAGGTGTCTACGCAACAAGCTTTTCGCGACGGTCAATATAAAGTCGGTTCATATCAAGACAAAATATTTCACGGTGACCGAAAAAGTGTAAAATGCGACTAACTTTGTATGGAATGTATCTTTTAAAATATCGGAAAAAGTACCTACAAGAACAGCGGAGCGAACGCAGAATCACTACGGTGAGCTAATGTGATCGAAAAGTATGCTAAAAGATGATCAATTTGAACAGAAACGACAAACTAAAACATTTCAAACTGAGCTTGAAAACGACAAATATTTAGTGTCTAAAGTAGGTGAAATCGCAAAAATGATTGCAAACAGAATCCATATTGCGATGTTTTTGGAGTGCAACAGGTCCGATCTCCACAAACGAGGTGTCTACGCAACGGGCTCGACGGTACTGTCAATATAAAGACGGTTAATATCAAGACAAAATATTTCACGGTGACCGAAAAAAGGTATAATGCGACTAACTTTGTATGGGATGTATCTTTTAAAATATCGCAAAAAAGTACCTACTAGAACAGCGGAGTGATTGCAGAACCACTACGATGAGCTAATATGATTTAAAAGTATGCTAAAAGATGATCGATTTGAACAGAAACGACAAACTAAAACATTTCAAACTGAGCTTGAAAACGACAAATATTCAGTGTCTTAAGTAAGTGAAATCGCAAAATTGATTGCAAACAAAATCCATATTGCGATGTTTTTGAAGTGCAACAGGTCCGATCTAAACAAACGAGGTTTCTACGCAACGGGCTCGACGCGACTGTCAATATAAAGTCGGTTAATATCAAGACAAAATATTTCACGGTGACCGAAAAAGTGTAAAATGCGAATAACTTTGTATGGGATGTATCTTTTAAAATATCGCAAAAACGTACCTACTAGAACAGCGGAGCGAGCGCAAAACCACTACGGTGAGCTAATATGATCGAAAAGTATACTAAAAGATGATTGATTTGAACAGAAACGACAAACTAAAACATTTCAAACTGAGCTTGAAAACGACAAATATTTAGTGTCTGAAGTAGGTGAATTCGCAAATATGATTGCAAACAGAATCCATATTGCGATGTTTTTGAAGTGCAACAGGTCCGATCTACACAAACGAGGTGTCCACGCAACGGGCTCGACGCGACTGTCAATATAAAGTCGGTTAATATCAAGACAAAATATTTCACGGTGACCGAAAAAGTGTTAAATTCGACTAACTTTTTATGGGATGTATCTTTAAAACTATAGCAGGAATATACCTTCTTGAACAACGGAGCGAGTGCAGAACCACTACGGTGAACAAATATGATCGAAAAGTATGCTAAAAGATGATCGATTTGAACAGAAATAACAAACTAAAAAAATTCAAACTGAGCTTTAAAACGACAAATATTCAGTGTCTAAAGTAGGTAAAAACGCAAAAATTATTTCAAAAAGTATCCATATTGCGATGTTTTTGAAGTGCAACAGGTCCGATCTACACAAACGAGGTGTCTACGCAACGGGCTCGACGCGACTGTCAATATAAAGTCGGTTAATATCAAGACAAAATATTTCACGGTGACCGAAAAAAGGTATAATGCGACTAACTTTGTATGGGATGTTTCTTTTAAAATATCGCAAAAGAGTATCTACTGAAAACAGCGGAGCGAGCGCAGAACCACTACGGTGAGCTAATATGATCGAATAATATGCTAAAAGACGATCGATTTGAACAGAAACGACAAACTAAAACATTTCAAACTGAGCTTGAAAACGACAAATATTCAGTGTCTAAAGTAGGTGAAATCGCAAAAATGATTGCAAAACGAATCCAAATTGTGATGTTTTTGAAGTGCAACAGGTCCGATCTACACAAACGAGGTGTCTACGCAACGGGCTCGACGCGACTGTCAATATAAAGTCGGTTAATATCAAGACAAAATATTTTACGGTGACCGAAAAAGTGTAAAATGCGACTAACTTTGTATGGGATGTATCTTTTAAAATATCGCAAAAAAGTATACTCTGAAAACAGCGGAGCGAGCGCAGAACCACTACGGTGAGCTAATATGATCGAAAAGTATGCTAAAAGATGATCGATTTTAACAGAAACGACAAACTAAAGCATTTCAAACTGAGCTTGAAAACGACAAATATTCAGTGTCTAAAGTAGGTAAAAACGCAAAAATTATTTCAAACAGTATCCATATTGCGATGTTTTTGAAGTGCAACAGGTCCGAACTACACCAACGAGGTATCTACGCAACGGGCTCGACGCGACTGTAAATATAAAGTCGGTTAATATCAAGACAAAATATTTTACGGTGACCGAAAAAGTGTATAAATGCGACTAACATTGTATGGGATGTATCTTTTAAAATATCGCGAAAGAGTATGAACTGAAAACAGCGGAGCGAGCGCAGAACCACTACGGTGAGCTAATATGATCGAAAAGTATGCTAAAAGATGATCGATTTGAACAGAAACGACAAACTAAAACATTTCAAACTGAGCTTGAAAACGACAAATATTTAGTGTCTAAAGTAGGTGAAATCGTAAAAATGATTGCAAACAAAATCCATATTGCGATGTTTTTGAAGTGCAACAGGTCCGATCTACACAAACTAGGTGTCTACGGAACGGGCTTTACGCGACTGTCAATATAAAGTCGGTTAATATCAAGACAAAATATTTCACGGTGACCGAAAAAGTGTAAAATGCGACCAACTTTGTATGGGATGTATCTTTTAAAATATCGCAAAAAGTACCTACAAGAACAGCGGAGCGAGCGCAGAACCACTACGGTGAGCTAATATGATCGAAAAGTATGCTAAAAGATGATCGATTTGAACAAAAACGACAAACTAAAACATTTCAAACTGAGCTTGAAAACGACAAATATTCAGTGTCTAAAGTAGGTAAAAACGCAAAAAATATTTCAAACAGAATCCATATTGCGATGTTTTGGAAGTGCAACAGGTCCGATCTACACAAACGAGGTGTCTACGCAACAAGCTTTTCGCGACGGTCAATATAAAGTCGGTTAATATCGAGACAAAATATTTCACGGTGACCGAAAAAGTGTAAAATGCGACTAACTTTGTATGGGATGTATCTTTTAAAATTTTGCAAAAAAGTACCTACTAGAACAGCGGAGCGAGCGCAGAACCACTACGGTGAGCTAATATGATCGAAAAGTATGCTAAAAGATGATCGATTTGAACAGAAACGACAAACTAAAACATTTCAAACTGAGCTTGAAAACGACAAATATTTAGTGCATAAAGTAGGTGAAATCGTAAAAATGATTGCAAACAAAATCCATGTTTCGAATTTTTTGAAGTGCAACAGGTCCGATCTACACAAACGAGGAGTCCACACAACGGGCTCGACGCGACTGTCAATATAAAGTCGGTTAATATCAAGACAAAATATTTCACGGTGACCGAAAAAGTGTAAAATGCGACCAACTTTGTATGGGATGTATCTTTTAAAATATCGCAAAAGAGTATCAACTGAAAACAGCGCAGCTAGCGCAAAACCACTACAGTGAGATAATATGATCGAAAAGTATGCTAAAAGATGATCGATTTGAACAGAAACGACAAACTAAAACATTTCAAACTGAGCTTGAAAACGACAAATATTCAGTGTCTAAAGTAGGTAAAAACGCAAAAATTATTTCAAACAGTATCCATATTGCGATGTTTTTGAAGTGCAACAGGTCCGATCTACACAAACGAGGTGTCTACGCAACGGGCTCGACGCGACTGTCAATATAAAGTCGGTTAATATCAAGACAAAATATTTGACGGTGACCGAAAAAGTGTAAAATGCGACTAACATTGTATGGGATGTATCTTTTTAAATATCGCAAAAAAGAATCAACTGAAAACAGCGGAGCGAGCGCAGAACCACTACGGTGAGCTAATATGATCGAAAAGTATGCTAAAAGATGATCGATTTTAACAGAAACGACAAACTAAAGCATTTCAAACTGAGCTTGAAAACGACAAATATTCAGTGTCTAAAGTAGGTAAAAACGCAAAAATTATTTCAAACAGTATCCATATTGCGATGTTTTTGAAGTGCAACAGGTCCGATCTACACAAACGAGGTGTCTACGCAACGGGCTCGACGCGACTGTAAATATAAAGTCGGTTAATATCAAGACAAAATATTTTACGGTGACCGAAAAAGTGTAAAATGCGACTAACATTGTATGGGATGTATCTTTTAAAATATCGCAAAAGAGTATCAACTGAAAACAGCGGAGCGAGCGCAGAACCACTACGGTGAGCTAATATGATCGAAAAGTATGCTAAAAGATGATCGATTTGAACAGAAACGACAAACTAAAACATTTCAAACTGAGCTTGAAAACGACAAATATTTAGTGTCTAAAGTAGGTGAAATCGTAAAAATGATTGCAAACAAAATCCATATTGCGATGTTTTTGAAGTGCAACAGGTCCGATCTACACAAACTAGGTGTCTACGGAACGGGCTTTACGCGACTGTCAATATAAAGTCGGTTAATATCAAGACAAAATATTTCACGGTGACCGAAAAAGTGTAAAATGCGACCAACTTTGTATGGGATGTATCTTTTAAAATATCGCAAAAAGTACCTACAAGAACAGCGGAGCGAGCGCAGAACCACTACGGTGAGCTAATATGATCGAAAAGTATGCTAAAAGATGATCGATTTGAATAGAAACGACAAACTAAACAATTTCAAACTGAGCTTTAAAACGACAAATATTCAGTGTCTAAAGTAGGTAAAAACGCAAAAATTATTGCAAACAGAATCTTTATTGCAAAGTTTTTAAAGTGCAACAGGTCCGATCTACACAAACGAGGTGTCTACGCAACGGGCTCGACGCGACGATCAATATAAAAACGGTTAATATCAAGACAAAATATTTCACGGTGACCGAAAAAGTGTAAAATGCGACTAACTTTGTATGGGATGTATCTTTTAAAATATCGCAAAAAAGTACCTACTAGAACAGCGGAGCGAGCGCAGAACCACTACGGTGAGCTAATATGATCGAATAGTATGCTAAAAGATGATCGATTTGAACAGAAACGACAAACTAAAACATTTCAAACTGAGCTTGAAAACGACAAATATTCAGTGTCTAAAGTAGGTGAAATCGCAAAAATGATTGCAAACAGAATCCATATTGCGATGTTTTTGAAGTGCAACAGGTCCGATCTACACAAACGAGGTGTCTACGCAACGGGCTCGACGCGACTGTCAATATAAAGTCGGTTAATATCAAGACAAAATATTTCACGGTGACCGAAAAAGAGTAAAATGCGACTAACTTTGTATGGGATGTATCTTTTAAAATATCGCAAAAAAGTTTCAACTGAAAACAGCGGAGCGAGCGCGAAACCACTACGGTGAGCTAATATGATCGAAAAGTATGCTAAAAGATGATCAATTTGAACAGAAACGACAAACTAAAACATTTCAAACTGAGCTTGAAAACGACAAATATTTAGTGTCTAAAGTAGGTGAAATCGTAAAAATGATTGCAAACAAAATCCATATTGCGATGTTTTTGAAGTGCAACAGGTCCGATTTACACAAACTAGGTGTCTACGCAACGGGCTTTACGCGACTGTCAATATAAAGTCGGTTAATATCAAGACAAAATATTTCACGGTGACCGAAAAACTGTAAAATGCGACCAACTTTGTATGGGATGTATCTTTTAAAATATCGCAAAAGAGTATGAACTGAAAACAGCGGAGCGAGCGCAGAACCACAACGGTGAGCTAATATGATCGAAAAGTATGCTAAAAGATGATCGATTTTAACAGAAACGACAGACTAAAGCATTTCAAACTGAGCTTGAAAACGACAAATATTTAGTGTCTAAAGTAAGTGAAATCGTAAAAATGATTGCAAACAAAATCCATATTGCGATGTTTTTGAAGTGCAACAGGTCCGATCTACACAAACTAGGTGTCTACGCAACGGGCTCGACGCGACGATCAATATAAAAACGGTTAATATCAAGACAAAATATTTCACGGTGACCGAAAAAGTGTAAAATGCGACCAACTTTGTATGGGATGTATCTTTTAAAATATCGCAAAAAGTACCTACAAGAACAGCGGAGCGAGCGCAGAACCACTACGGTGAGCTAATATGATCGAAAAGTATGCTAAAAGATGATCGATTTGAACAGAAACGACAAACTAAAAAATTTCAAACTGAACTTTAAAACGACAAATATTCAGTGTCTAAAGTAGGTAAAAACGCAAAAATTATTGCAAACAGAATCCATATTGCAAAGTTTTTGAAGTGCAACAGGTCCGATCTACACAAACTAGGTGTCTAGGCAACGGGCTCGACGCGACGATCAATATAAAAACGGTTAATATCAAGACAAAATATTTCAAGGTGACCGAAAAAATGTAAAATGCGACTAACTTTGTATGGGATGTATCTTTTAAAATATCGCAAAAGTGTACCTACTTCAACAGCGGAGCGAGCGCATAACCACTACGGTGAGCTAATATGATCGAAAAGTATGCTAAAAGATGATCGATTTGAACAGAAACGACAAACTAAAAAATTTCAAACTGAGCTTTAAAACGACAAATATTCAGTGTCTAAAGTAGGTAAAAACGCAAAAAATATTGCAAACAGAATCCATATTGCGATGTTTTTGAAGTGCAACAGGTCCGATCTCCACAAACGAGAAGTCTACGCAACGGGCTCGACGCGACTGTCAATATAAAGTCGGTTAATATCAAGACAAAATATTTTACGGTGACCGAAAAAGTGTAAAATGCGACCAACTTTGTATGGGATGTATCTTTTAAAATATCGCAAAAGAGTATCAACTGAAAACAGCGGAGCGAGCGCAGAACCACTACGGTGAGCTAATATGATCGAAAAGTATAAAGATGATCGATTTGAACAGAAACGACAAACTAAAACATTTCAAACTGAGCTTGAAAACGACAAATATTCAGTGTCTAAAGTAGGTGAATTCGCAAAAATGATTGCAAACAGAATCCATATTGCGATGTTTTTGAAGTGCAACAGGTCCGATCTACACAAACGAGGTGTCTACGCAACGGGCTCGACGCGACTGTCAATATAAAGTCGGTTAGTATCAAGACAAAATATTTGACGGTGACCGAAAAAGTGTAAAATGCGACTAACTTTGTATGGGATGTATCTTTTAAAATATCGCAAAAAAGTATCAACTGAAAACAGCGGAGCGAGCGCAGAACCACTACGGTGAGCTAATATGATCGAAAAGTATGCTAAAAGATGATCGATTTTAACAGAAACGACAAACTAAAGCATTTCAAACTGAGCTTGAAAACGACAAATATTCAGTGTCTAAAGTAGGTAAAAACGCAAAAATTATTTCAAACAGTATCCATATTGCGATGTTTTTGAAGTGCAACAGGTCCGATCTACACAAACGAGGTGTCTACGCAACGGGCTCGACGCGACTGTAAATATAAAGTCGGTTAATATCAAGACAAAATATTTTACGGTGACCGAAAAAGTGTAAAATGCGACTAACTTTGTATGGGATGTTTCTTTTAAAATATCGCAGAAGAGATTCAACTCAAAACAGCAGAGCGAGCGCAGAACCACTTTGGTGATCTAATATGATCGAAAAGTATGCTAAAAGATGATCGATTTGAACAGAAACGACAAACTAAAACATTTCAAACTGAGCATGAAAACGACAAATATTCAGTGTCTAAAGTAGGTGAAAACGCAAAAAATAATGCAAACAGAATCCACATTGCGATGTTTTTGAAGTGCAATCGGTCCGATCTACACAAACGAGGTGTCTACGCAACGGGCTCTACGCGACGGTCAATATAAAGTCGATTAATATCAAGACAAAATATTTCATGGTGACCGAAAAAGTGTAAAATGCGACTTACTTTGTATGGGATGTATCTTTTAAAATATCGCAAAAGAGTATTAACTGAAAACAGCGGAGCGAGCGCAGAACCACAACGGTGAGCTAATATGATCGATTTGAACACAAACGACAAACTAAAACATTTCAAACTGAGCTTGAAAACGACAAATATTCAGTGTCTAAAGTAGGTGAAATCGCAAAAATGATTGCAAACAGAATCGATATTGCGAAGTTTTTGAAGTGCAACAGGTCCGATCTACACAAACGAGGTGTCTACGCAACGGGCTCGACGCGACGATCAATATAAAAACGGTTAATATCAAGACAAAATATTTCACGGTGACCGAAAAAGTGTAAAATGCGACTAACTTTGTATGGGATGTATCTTTTAAAATATCGCAAAAGAGTATGAACTGAAAACAGCGGAGCGAGCGCAGAACCACAACGGTGAGCTAATATGATCGAAAAGTCTGCTAAAAGATGATCGATTTGAACAGAAACGACAAACTAAAACATTTCAAACTGAGCTTGAAAACGACAAATATTCAGTGTCTAAAGTAGGTGAATTCGCAAAAATGATTGCAAACAGAATCCATATTGCGATGTTTTTGAAGTGCAACAGGTCCGATCTACACAAACGAGGTGTCCACGCAACGGGCTCGACGCGACTGTCAATATAAAGTCGGTTAATATCAAGACAAAATATTTCACGGTGACCGAAAAAGTGTTAAATTCGACTAACTTTGTATGGGATGTATCTTTAAAATTATAGCAGGAATATACCTTCTTGAAAAACGGAGCGAGTGCAGAACCACTACGGTGAACAAATATGATCGAAAAGTATGCTAAAAGATGATCGATTTGAACAGAAATGACAAACTAAAAAAATTCAAACTGAGCTTTAAAACGACAAATATTCAGTGTCTAAAGTAGGTAAAAACGCAAAAATTATTTCAAAAAGTATCCATATTGCGATGTTTTTGAAGTGCAACAGGTCCGATCTACACAAACGAGGTGTCTACGCAACGGGCTCGACGCGACTGTCAATATAAAGTCGGTTAATATCAAGACAAAATATTTTACGGTGACCGAAAAAGTGTTAAATGCGACTAACTTTGTATGGGATGTATCTTTTAAAATATCGCAAAAAAGTACCTACTAGAACAGCGGAGCGAGCGCAGAACCACTACGGTGAGCTAATATGATCGAATAGTATGCTAAAAGATGATCGATTTGAACAGAAACGACAAGCTAAAACATTTCAAACTGAGCTTGAAAACGACAAATATTCAGTGTCTAAAGTAGGTGAAATCGCAAAAATGATTGCAAACAGAATCCATATTGCGATGTTTTTGAAGTGCAACAGGTCCGATCTACACAAACGAGGTGTCTACGCAACGGGCTCGACGCGACTGTCAATATAAAGTCGGTTAATATCAAGACAAAATATTTCACGGTGACCAAAAAAGAGTAAAATGCGACTAACTTTGTATGGGATGTATCTTTTAAAATATCGCAAAAAAGTTTCAACTGAAAACAGCGGAGCGAGCGCGAAACCACTACGGTGAGCTAATATGATCGAAAAGTATGCTAAAAGATGATCGATTTGAACAGAAACGACAAACTAAAACATTTCAAACTGAGCTTGAAAACGACAAATATTTAGTGTCTAAAGTAGGTGAAATCGTAAAAATGATTGCAAACAAAATCCATATTGCGATGTTTTTGAAGTGCAACAGGTCCGATTTACACAAACTAGGTGTCTACGCAACGGGCTTTACGCGACTGTCAATATAAAGTCGGTTAATATCAAGACAAAATATTTCACGGTGACCGAAAACTGTAAAATGCGACCAACTTTTTATGGGATGTATCTTTTAAAATATCGCAAAAGAGTATGAACTGAAAACAGCGGAGCGAGCGCACAACCACTACGGTGAGCTAATATGATCGAAAAGTATGCTAAAAGATGATCGATTTTAACAGAAACGACAAACTAAAGCATTTCAAACTGAGCTTGAAAACGACAAATATTTAGTGTCTAAAGTAGGTGAAATCGTAAAAATGATTGCAAACAAAATCCATATTGCGATGTTTTTGAAGTGCAACAGGTCCGATCTACACAAACTAGGTGTCTACGCAACGGGCTCGACGCGACGATCAATATAAAAACGGTTAATATCAAGACAAAATATTTCACGGTGATCGAAAAAGTGTAAAATGCGACCAACTTTGTATGGGATGTATCTTTTAAAATATCGCAAAAGAGTATCAACTGAAAACAGCGGAGCGAGCGCAGAACCACGACGGTGAGCTAATTTGATCGAAAAGTATGCTAAAAGATGATCGATTTGAACAGAAACGACAAACTAAAACATTACAAACTGAGCTTGAAAACGACAAATATTCAGTGTCTAAAGTAGGTGAAATCGCAAAAATGATTGCAAACAGAATCGATATTGCGAAGTTTTTGAAGTGCAACAGGTCCGATCTACACAAACGAGGTGTCTACGCAACGGGCTCGACGCGACGATCAATATAAAAACGGTTAATATCAAGACAAAATATTTCACGGTGACCGAAAAAGTGTAAAATGCGACTAACTTTGTATGGGATGTATCTTTTAAAATATCGCAAAAAAGTTACTACTAGAACAGCGGAGCGAGCGCAAAACCACAACGGTGAGCAAATGTGATCGAAAAGTCTGCTAAAAGATGATCGATTTGAACAGAAACGACAAACTAAAACATTTCAAACTGAGCTTGAAAACGACAAATATTCAGTGTCTAAAGTAGGTGAAATCGCAAAAATGATTGCAAACAGAATCCATATTGCGATGTTTTTGAAGTGCAACAGGTCCGATCTCCACAAACGAGAAGTCTACGCAACGGGCTCGACGGTACTGTCAATATAAAGTCGGTTAATATCAAGACAAAATATTTCACGGTGACCGAAAAAAAGTATAATGCGACTAACTTTGTATGGGATGTATCTTTTAAAATATCGCAAAAAAGTACCTACTAGAACAGCGGAGCGATTGCAGAACCACTACGGTGAGCTAATATGATCTAAAAGTATGCTAAAACATGATCGATTTGAACAGAAACGACAAACTAAAACATTTTAAACTGAGCTTTAAAATGACAAATATTCAGTGTCTAAAGTAGGTGAATTCGCAAAAATGATTGCAAACAGAATCTATATTGCGATGTTTTTAAAGTGCAACAGGTCCGATGGACACAAACGAGGAGTCTACGCAACAAGCTCGACGCGACTGTCAATATAAAGTCAATTAATATCAAGACAAAATATTTCACGGTGACCGAAAAAGTGTTAAATTCGACTAACTTTGTATGGGATGTATCTTTAAAACTATAGCAGGAGTATACCTTCTTGAACAACGGAGCGAGCGCAGAACCACTACGGTGAACTTATATGATTGAAAAGTATGCTAAAAGATGATCAATTTGAAGAAACGACAATCTAAAAAAATTTAAACTGAGCTTTAAAACGACAAATATTCAGTGTCTAAAATAGGTAAAAACGCAAAAATTATTTCAAACAGTATCCATATTGCGATGTTTTTGAAGTGCAACAGGTCCGATCTACACAAACGAGGTGTCTACGCAACGGGCTCGACGCGACTGTCAATATAAAGTCGGTTAATATCAAGACAAAATATTTTACGGTGACCGAAAAAGTGTAAAATGCGACTAACATTGTATGGGATGTATCTTTTAAAATATCGCAAAAGAGTATCAACTGAAAACAGCGGAGCGAGCGCAGAACCACTACGGTGAGCTAATATGATCGAAAAGTATGCTAAAAGATGATTGATTTGAACAGAAACGACAAACTAAAACATTTCAAACTGAGCTTGAAAACGACAAATATTTAGTGTCTAAAGTAGGTGAAATCGTAAAAATGATTGCAAACAAAATCCATATTGCGATGTTTTTGAAGTGCAACAGGTCCGATTTACACAAACGAGGTGTCTACGCAACGGGCTTTACGCGACTGTCAATATAAAGTCGGTTAATATCAAGACAAAATATTTCACGGTGACCGAAAAACTGTAAAATGCGACCAACTTTGTATGGGATGTATCTTTAAAATATATCGCAAAAGAGTATCAACTGAAAACAGCGGAGCGAGCGCAGAACCACTACGGTGAGCTAATATGATCGAAAAGTATGCTAAAAGATGATCGATTTGAACTGAAACGACAAACTTAAAAAAATTCAAACTGAGCTTTAAAACGACAAATATTCAGTGTCTAAAGTAGGTTAAAAACGCAAAAATTATTGCAAACAGAATCCATATTGCAAAGTTTTTGAAGTGCAACAGGTCCGATCTACACAAGCGAGGAGGACACGCAACGAGCTCGACGCGACTGTCAATATAAAGTCGGTTAATATCAAGACAAAAATATTTCAGGGTGACCGAAAAAGTGTAAAATGCGACTAACTTTGTATGGGATGTATTTTTTAAAATATCGCAAAAGAGTATCAACTGAAAACAGCGGAGCGAGCGCAGAACCACTTTGGTGAGCTAATATGATCGAATGTATGCTAGAAGATGATCGATTTGAACAAAAACGACAAACTAAAACATTTCAAACTGAGCTTGAAAACGACAAATATTCAGTGTCTAAAGTAGGTAGAAACGCAAAAAATATTTCAAACAGAATCCATATTGCGATGTTTTGAAAGTGCAACAGGTCCGATCTACACAAACGAGGTGTCTTCGCAACAAGCTTTTCGCGACGGTCAATATAAAATGGGGAAATATCAAGACAAAATATTTCACGGTGACCGAAAAAGTGTTAAATTCGACTAACTTTGTATGGGATGTATCTTTAAAACTATAGCAGGAATATACCTTCTTGAACAACAGAGCGAGCGCAGAACCACTACGGTGAACTAATATGATCGAAAAGTATGCTAAAAGATGTTTGATTTTAACAGAAACGACAAACTAAAACATTTCAAACTGAGCTTGAAAACGACAAATATTTAGTGTCTAAAGTAGGTGAAATCGTAAAAATGATTGCAAACAAAATCCATATTGCGAATTTTTTGAAGTGCAACAGGTCTGATCTACACAAGCGAGGAGTCCGCACAACGGGCTCGACGCGACTGTCAATATAAAGTCGGTTAATATCAAGACAAAATATTTCACGGTGACCGAAAAAGTGTAAAATGCGACTAACTTTGTATGGGATGTATCTTTTAAAATATCGCAAAAGAGTATGAACTGAAAACAGCAAAGCGAGCGCAGAACCACTACAGTGAGCTAATATGATCGAAAAGTATGCTAAAAGATGATCGATTTGAACAGAAACGACAAACTAAAACATTTCAAACTGAGCTTGAAAACGACAAATATTTAGTGTCTAAAGTAGGTGAAATCGTTAAAATGATTGCAAACAAAATCCATATTGCGATGTTTTTGAAGTGCAACAGGTTCGATCTACACAAACTAGGTGTCTACGGAACGGGCTTTACGCGACTGTCAATATAAAGTCGGTTAATATCAAGACAAAATATTTCACGATGACCGAAAAAGTGTAAAATGCGACTAACTTTGTATGAGATTTATTTTTTAAAATATCGCAAAAGAGTATCAACTGAAAACAGCGGAGCGAGCGCAGAACCACTATAATGAGCTAATATGATCGAAAAATATGCTCAAATATGATCGATTTGAACAGAAAAGACAAACTAAAAAAATTAAAACTGAGCATGAAAACGACAAATATTTAGTGTCTAAAGTACGTGAAAACGCAAAAAATAAAGCAAACAGAATCCACATTGCGATGTTTTTGAAGTGCAACAGGTCCGATCTACACAAACGAGGTGTGAACGCAACGGGCTCTACGCGACGGTCAATATAAAGTCGGTTAATATCAAGACAAAATATTTCACGGTGACCGAAAAAGTGTAAAATGCGACTAACTTTGTATGGGATGTATCTTTTAAAATATCGCAAAAGAGTATCAACTGAAAACAGCGGAGCGAGCGCAGAACCACTACGGTGAGCTAATATGATCGATTTGAACACAAACGACAAACTAAAACATTTCAAACTGAGCATGAAAACGACAAATATTCAGTGTCTAAAGTAGGTGAAATAGCAAAAATGATTGCAAACAGAATCCATATTGCGATGTTTTTGAAGTGCAACAGGTCCGATCTACACAAACGAGGTGTCTACGCAACGGGCTCGACGCGACTGTCAATATAAAGTCGGTTAATATCAAGACAATGTATTTCACGGTGACCGAAAAAGTGTATAATGCGACTAACTTTGTATGGGATGTATCTCTTATAATATCGCAAAAAAGTACCTAATAGAACAGTGGAGCGAGCGAAGAACCACTACGGTGAGCTAATATGTTCGAAAAATCTGCTAAAAGATGATCGATTTGAACAGAAACGACAAAGTAAAACATTTCAAACTGAGCTTTAAAACGACAAATATTCAGTGTCTACAGTAGGTAAAAACGCAAAAATTATTTCAAACAGAATCCAAATTGCGATGTTTTTAAAGTGCAACAGGTCCGATCTACAAATACGAGTTGTCTACGCAACGGGCTCGACGCGACTGTCATTATAAAGTCGGTTGATATCAAGACAAAATATTTCACGGTGACCGAAAAAGTGTATAATGCGACTAACTTTGTATGGGATGTATCTTTTAAAATATCGCAAAAAAGTACCTACTAGAACAGCGGAGCGAGCGCAGAACCACTACGGTGAGCTAATATGATCGAAAAGTATGCTAAAAGATGATCGATTTGAACAGAAACGACAAACTAAAACATTTCAAACTGAGCATGAAAACGACAAATATTCAGTGTCTAAAGTAGGTGAAATCGCAAAAATGATTGCAAACAGAATCCATATTGCGATGTTTTTGAAGTGCAACAGGTCCGATCTACACAAACGAGGTGTCTACGCAATGGGTTTTACGCGACGGTCAATATAAAGTCGGTTAATACCAAGACAAAATATTTCATGGTGACCGAAAAAGTGTAAAATGCGACTTACTTTGTATGGGATGTATCTTTTAAAATATCGCAAAACAGTATCAACTGAAAACAGCGGAGCGAGCGCAGAACCACTACGGTGAGCTAATATGATCGATTTGAACACAAACGACAAACTAAAACATTTCAAACTGAGCTTGAAAACGACAAATATTCAGTGTCTAAAGTAGGTGAAATCGCAAAAATGATTGCAAACAGAATCCATATTGCGATGTTTTTGAAGTGCAACAGGTCCGATCTACACAAACGAGGTGTCTACGCAACGGGCTCGACGCGACGGTCAATATAAAGTCGGTTAATATCAAGACAAAATATTTCACGGTGACCGAAAAAGTGTTAAATTCGACTAACTTTGTATGGGATGTATCTTTAAAACTATAGCAGGAGTATACCTTCTTGAACAACGGAGCGAGCGCAGAACCACTACGGTGAACTAATATGATCAAAAAGAATGCTAAAAGATGATCGATTTGAACAGAAACGACAAACCAAAACATTTCAAACTGAGCATGAAAACGACAAATATTCAGTGTCTAAAGTAGGTGAAATCGCAAAAATGATTGCAAACAGAATCCATATTGCGACGTTTTTAAAGTGAAACATGTCCGATCTACACAAACGAGGTGTCTACGCAACGGGCTCGACGCGACTGTCAATAAAAAGTCGGTTAATATCAAAACAAAATATTTCACGGTAACCGAAAAATGTAAAATGCGACTAACTTTGTATGGGATGTTTCTTTTAAAATATCGCAAAAGAGTATCAACTGAAAACAGCGGAGCGAGCGCAGAACCACTACAGTGAGCTAATATGATCGAAAAGTATGCTAAAAGATGATCGATTTGAACAGAAACGACAAACTAAAACATTTCAAACTGAGCATGAAAACGACAAATATTCAGTGTCTAAAGTAGGTGAAAACGCAAAAAAAATTGCAAACAGAATCCACATTGCAAAGTTTTTGAAGTGCAACAGGTCCGATCTACACAAACGAGGTGTCTACGCAATGGGCTTTACGCGACGGTCAATTTAAAGTCGGTTCATATCAAGACAAAATATTTCACGGTGACCGAAAAAGTGTAAAATGCGACTTACTTTGCATGGGATGATTCTTTTAAAATGTCGCAAAAGTGTACCTACTAGAACAGAGGAGCAAGCGCATAAACACAACGGTGAGCTAATATGATCGAAAAGTATGCTAAAAGATGATCGATTTGAACAGAAACGTCAAACTAAAACATTTCAAACTAAGCTTTAAAACGACAAATATTCAGTGTCTAAAGTAGGTAAAAACGCAGAAATTATTTCAAACAGAATCCAAATTGCGATGTTTTTGAAGTGCGACAGGTCCGATCTACACAAACGAGGTGTCTACGCAACAGGCTCGACGCGACTGTCATTATAAAGTCGGTTAATATCAAAACAAAATATTTCACGGTGACCGAAAAAGTGTAAAATGCGACTAACTTTGTATGGGCTGTTTCTTTTAAAATATCGCAGAAGAGTAAAACCTAAAAACAGCGGAGCGAGCGCAGAACCACTTTAGTGAGCTAATATGATCGAAAAGTATGCTAAAAGATGATCGATTTGAACAGAAACGACAAACGAAAACATTTCAAACTGAGCATGAAAACGAAAAATATTCAGTGTCTAAAGTAGGTGAAAACGCAAAAACTAATGCAAACAGAATCCACATATCGATGTTTTTGAAGTGCAATCGGTCCGATCTACACAAACGAGGTGTCTACGCAACGGGCTCTACGCGACGGTCAATATAAATTCGGTTAATATCAAGACAAAATATTTCATGGTGACCGAAAAAGTGTAAAATGCGACTTACTTTGTATGGGATGTATTTTTTAAAATATCGCAGAAGAGTATCAACTGAAAACAGCGGAGCGAGCGCAGAACCACTACGGTGAGCTAATATGATCGATTTGAACACAAACGACAAACTAAAACATTTCAAACTGAGCTTGAAAACGACAAATATTCAGTGTCTAAAGTAGGTGAAATCGCAAAAATGATTGCAAACAGAATCCATATTGGGATGTTTTTGAAGTGCAACAGGTCCGATCTACACAAACAAGGTGTCTACGCAACGGGCTCGACGCGACGGTCAATATAAAGTCGGTTAATATCAAGACAAAATATTTCACGGTGACCGAAAAAGTGTAAAATGCGACTAACTTTGTATGGGATGTATCTTTTAAAATATCGCAAAAAGGTACCTACTAGAACAGCGGAGCGAGCGCAGAACTACTACGGTGAGCTAATATGATCGAAAAGTATGCTAAAAGATGATTGATTTGAACAGAAACGACAAACTAAAACATTTCAAACTGAGCTTGAAAACGACAAATATATTAAGTGTCTAAAGTAGGTGAAATCGCAAAAATGATTGCAAACAGAATCCATATTGTGATGTTTTTGAAGTGCAACAGGTCCGATCTCCACAAACGAGGTGTCTACGCAACGGGCTCGACGCGACTGTCAATATAAAGTCGGTTAATATCAAGACAAAATATTTCACGGCGACCGAAAAAGTGTAAAATGCGACTAACTTTGTATGGGATGTATCTTTAAAAATATCGCAAAAGAGTATCAACTGAAAACAGCGGAGCGAGCGCAGAACCACTACTGTGAGCTAATATGATCGATTTGAACAGAAACGACAAACTAAAACATTTCAAACTGAGCATGAAAACGACAAATATTCAGTGTCTAAAGTAGAAGAAAACGCAAAAAAAATTGCAAACAGAATCCACATTGCGATGTTTTTGAAGTGCAACAGCTCCGATCTACACAAACGAGTTGTCTACGCAACGGGCTCGACGCGACTGTCATTAAAAAGTCGGTTAATATCAAAACAAAATATTTCACGGTGACCGAAAAAGTGTAAAATGGGACTAACTTTGTATGGGATGTTTCTTTTAAAATATCGCAGAAGAGTGAAACCTAAAAACAGCGGAGCGAGCGCAGAACTACTTCAGTAAGCTAATATGATCGAAAAGTATGCTAAAAAATGATCGCTTTGAACAGAAACGACAAACGAAAACATTTCAAACTGAGCATGAAAACGACAAATATTCAGTGTCTAAAGTAGGTGAAATCGCAAAAATGATTGCAAACAGAATCCATATTGCGATGTTTTTGAAGTGCAACAGGTCCGATCTACACAAACGAGGTGTCTACGCAATGGGTTTTACGCGACGGTCAATATAAAGTCGGTTAATACCAAGACAAAATATTTCATGGTGACCGAAAAAGTGTAAAATGCGACTTACTTTGTATGGGATGTATCTTTTAAAATATCGCAAAACAGTATCAACTGAAAACAGCGGAGCGAGCGCAGAACCACTACGGTGAGCTAATATGATCGATTTGAACACAAACGACAAACTAAAACATTTCAAACTGAGCTTGAAAACCACAAATATTCAGTGTCTAAAGTAGGTGAAATCGCAAAAATGATTGCAAACAGAATCCATATTGGGATGTTTTTGAAGTGCAACAGGTCCGATCTACACAAACGAGTTGTCTACGCAACGGGCTCGACGCGACTGTCATTATAAAGTCGGTTAATATCAAGACAAAATATTTCACGGTGACCGAAAAAGTGTTAAATTCGACTAACTTTGTATGGGACGTATCTTTAAAACTATAGCAGGAATATACCTTCTTGAACAAGGGAGCGAGCGCAGAACCACTACGGTGAACTAATATGATCGAAAAATATGCTAAAAGATCATCGATTTGAACAGAAACGACAAACTAAAACATTTCAAACTGAGCATGAATACGACAAATATTCAGTGTCTAAAGTAGGTGAAATCGCAAAAATTATTTCAAAAAGTATCCATATTGCGATGTTTTTGAAGTGCAACAGGTCCGATCTACACAAACGAGGTGTCTACGCAACGGGCTCGACGCGACTGTCAATAAAAAGTCGGTTAATATCAAAACAAAATATTTCACGGTAACCGAAAAATGTAAAATGCGACTAACTTTGTATGGGATGTTTCTTTTAAAATATCGCAAAAGAGTATCTACTGAAAACAGCGGAGCGAGCGCAGAACCACTACGTTGAGCTAATATGATCGAAAAGTATGCTAAAAGATGAACGATTTGAACAGAAACGACAAACTAAAAAATTTTAAACTGAGCTTTAAAACGACAAATATTCAGTGTCTAAAGTAGGTGAAATCGCAAAAAAAAATGCAAACAGAATCCATATTGCGAAGTTTTTGAAGTGCAACAGGTCCGATCTACACAAACGAGGTGTCTACGCAATGGGGTTTACGCGACGGTCAATATAAAGTCGGTTCATATCAAGACAAAATATTTCACGGTGACCGAAAAAGTGTAAAATGCGACTAACTTTGTATGGGATGTTTCTTTTAAAATATCGCAGAAGAGATTCAACTCAAAACAGCAGAGCGAGCGCAGAACCACTTTGGTGATCTAATATGATCGAAAAGTATGCTAAAAGATGATCGATTTGAACAGAAACGACAAACTAAAACATTTCAAACTGAGCTTGAAAACGACAAATATTTAGTGTCTTAAGTAGGTGAAATCGCAAAAAGGATTGCAAACAGAATCCATTTTGCGATGTTTTTGAAGTGCAACAGGTCTGATCTACACAAACTAGGTGTCTACGCAACGGGCTCGACGCGACTGTCAATATAAAGTCGGTTAATATCAATACAAAATATTTCACGGTGACCGAAAAAGTGTAAAATGCGACTTACTTTGTATGGGATGTATCTTTTAAAATATCGCAAAAAAGTTCCTACTCAAACAGCGGAGCGATCGCGGAACAACTACGGTTAGCGAATATGATCGAAAAGTATGCTAAAAGATGATCGATTTTAACAGAAACGACAAACTTAAGCATTTCAAACTGAGCTTGAAAACGACAAATATTCAGTGTATAAAGTAGGTAAAAACGCAAAAATTATTTCAAACAGAATCCATATTGCGAAGTTTTTAAAGTGCAACAGCTCCGATCTACACAAACGAGGTGTCTACGCAATGGGTTTTACGCGACGGTCAATATAAAGTCGGTTCATATCAAGACAAAATATTTCACGGTGACCGAAAAAGTGTAAAATGCGACTAACTTTGCATGGGATGTTTCTTTTAAAATATCGCAAAAGAGTATAAACTAAAAACAGCGGAGCGAGCGCAAAACCACTACGGTGAGCTAATATGATCGAAAAGTATGCTAAAAGATGATCGATTTGAACAGAAACGACTAACTAAAACATTTCAAACTGAGCATGAAAACGACAAATATTCAGTGTCTAAAGTAGGTGAAAACGCAAAAAATAATGCAAACAGAATCCACATTGCGATGTTTTTGAAGTGCAATCGGTCCGATCTACACAAACGAGGTGTCTACGCAACGGGCTCTACGCGACGGTCAATATAAAGTCGATTAATATCAAGACAAAATATTTCATGGTGACCGAAAAAGTGTAAAATGCGACTAACTTTGTATGAGATGTATCTTTTAAAATATCGCAAAAGAGTATCAACTGAAAACAGCGGAGCGAGCGCAGAACCACTACGGTGAGCTAATATAATGGATTTGAGCACAAACGACAAACTAAAACATTTCAAACTGAGCTTGAAAACGACAAATATTCAGTGTCTAAAGTAGGTGAAATCGCAAAAATGATTGCAAACAGAATCCATATTGCGATGTTTTTGAAGTGCAACAGGTCCGATCTACGCAAACGACGTTTTTACGCAATGGGCTTTACGCGACGGTCAATATAAAGTCGGTTCATATCAAGACAAAATATTTCACGGTGACCGAAAAAGTGTAAAATTCGACTAACTTTGTATGGGATGTTTCTTTTAAAATACCGCAGAAGAGTTAAACCTAAAAACAGCGGAGCGAGCGCAAAACCTCTTTAGTGAGCTAATATGATCGAAAAGTATGCTAAAAGATGATCGATTTGAACAGAAACGACAAACGAAAACATTTCAAACTGAGCATGAAAACGACAAATATTCAGTGTCTAAAGTAGGTGAAAACGCAAAAAATAATGCAAACAGAATCCACATTGCGATGTTTTTGAAGTGCAATCGGTCCGATCTACACAAACGAGGTGTCTTCGCAACGAGCTCTACGCGACGGTCAATATAAAGTCGGTTAATATCAAGACAAAATATTTCATGGTGACCGAAAAAGTGTAAAATGCGACTTACTTTTTATGGGATGTATCTTTTAAAATATCGCAAAAGAGTATTAACTGAAAACAGCGGAGCGAGCGCAGAACCACAACGGTGAGCTAATATGATCGATTTGAACACAAACGACAAACTAAAACATTTCAAACTGAGCTTGAAAACGACAAATATTCAGTGTCTAAAGTAGGTGAAATCGCAAAAATGATTGCAAACAGAATCCATATTGCGATGTTTTTGAAGTGCAACAGGTCCGATCTACACAAACGAGGTGTCTACGCAACGGGCTCGACGCGACGGTCAATATAAAGTCGGTTAATATCAAGACAAAATATTTCACGGTGACCGAAAAAGTGTTAAATTCGACTAACTTTGTATGGGATGTATCTTTAAAACTATAGCAGGAGTATACCTTCTTGAACAACGGAGCGAGCGCAGAACCACTACGGTGAACTAATATGATCGAAAAGTATGCTAAAAGATGATCGATTTGAACAGAAACGACAAACTAAAACATTTCAAACTGAGCATGAAAACGACAAATATTCAGTGTCTAAAGTAGGTGAAATCGCAAAAATGATTGCAAACAGAATCCATATTGCGACGTTTTTAAAGTGAAACATGTCCGATCTACACAAACGAGGTGTCTACGCAACGGGCTCGACGCGACTGTCAATAAAAAGTCGGTTAATATCAAAACAAAATATTTCACGGTAACCGAAAAATGTAAAATGCGACTAACTTTGTATGGGATGTTTCTTTTAAAATATCGCAAAAGAGTATCAACTGAAAACAGCGGAGCGAGCGCAGAACCACTACGGTGAGCTAATATGATCGAGAAGTATGCTAAAAGATGATCGATTTGAACAGAAACGACAAACTAAAACATTTCAAACTGAGCATGAAAACGACAAATATTCAGTGTCTAAAGTAGGTGAAAACGCAAAAAAAATTGCAAACAGAATCCACATTGCGAAGTTTTTGAAGTGCAACAGGTCCGATCTACACAAACGAGGTATCTACGCAATGGGCTTTACGCGACGGTCAATTTAAAGTCAGTTCATATCAAGACAAAATATTTCACGGTGACCGAAAAAGTGTAAAATGCGACTAACTTTGCATGGGATGATTCTTTTAAAATGTCGCAAAAGTGTACCTACTAGAACAGAGGAGCAAGCGCATAAACACAACGGTGAGCTAATATGATCGAAAAGTATGCTAAAAGATGATCGATTTGAACAGAAACGTCAAACTAAAACATTTCAAACTAAGCTTTAAAACGACAAATATTCAGTGTCTAAAGTAGGTAAAAACGCAGAAATTATTTCAAACAGAATCCAAATTGCGATGTTTTTGAAGTGCGACAGGTCCGATCTACACAAACGAGGTGTCTTCGCAACGGGCTCGACGCGACTGTCATTATAAAGTCGGTTAATATCAAAACAAAATATTTCACGGTGACCGAAAAAGTGTAAAATGCGACTAACTTTGTATGGGCTGTTTCTTTTAAAATATCGCAGAAGAGTTAAACTTAAAAACAGCGGAGCGAGCGCAGAACCACTTTAGTGAGCTAATATGATCGAAAAGTATGCTAAAAGATGATCGATTTGAACAGAAACGACAAACGAAAACATTTCAAACTGAGCATGAAAACGACAAATATTCAGTGTCTAAAGTAGGTGAAAACGCAAAAACTAATGCAAACAGAATCCACATATCGATGTTTTTGAAGTGCAATCGGTCCGATCTACACAAACGAGGTGTCTACGCAACGGGCTCTACGCGACGGTCAATATAAATTCGGTTAATATCAAGACAAAATATTTCATGGTGACCGAAAAAGTGTAAAATGCGACTTACTTTGTATGGGATGTATTTTTTAAAATATCGCAGAAGAGTATCAACTGAAAACAGCGGAGCGAGCGCAGAACCACTACGGTGAGCTAATATGATCGATTTGAACAAAACGACAACCCGCAGTGCGCTCGCTGCACTGAGTCATCGTCGTCGCTACCCGGCAGGCCGCTGTGTCAACTGCGTTCCGTGTGCTACACATCGCCGAGATAATGACGTCACGCCAAGTAAACTGCGCGGGATGCCGCGGCGTAATCACGGAAGAGAGCGCCTATATGAGATGTTCAAAATGCAAACAGCATTTTGATATTCTTTGTGCCAATTTTACGGCTGATACATACGCTGTACTAGCGTTGGAATTTAAAACTACGTGGATTTGTTTTGAATGCCGAAGCAAAATACCAAAAAAGGACAACTCGCATACACCTGTGCGTCAGCAGATGAGCCACGGCATGACTGCTGCAAGTGACTGCTTGGACGTATCGATGCATAGTCCTTCCGACAATATCACGTTCCGCAACGGAAGACGCCCTGTGCAAGCAGTGATAAAGGGCGACAATCCATCCTGTATGGCTCCAGTGGTACAGGAAATCAACAGATTGCAGGAAGAATTCGAAAATCGTCTTACAGCTAAGATTTGCAATCTATTGACTGAACAATTTGATGGATTTAAATCAGTTATATTCGAAAAAATCTGCAATTTGACTTCCAAAATTAATAAGTTGGAGGAGAAATTAAATTTATTGGATAAGAATAACAGTGCACCAATACGGGAAAAAGAAATGGTAGAGCAGCAATCATCAAAGTTAGCTGGTGTTAAGACCAAACCCAAAACTAACCCTGGCCCCCAGCGAAAAAATCAAGAAATGAGTGTTTTGAAAAATCCCGCACCTTCTCCGGTGCCAGGGCCTTCCGCATCTTCTGACCCCGATGCGCCTAGCAAGAGTGGGATTCCTGAAGCCAGTCCAAGGTCTAGGGAAGCCAATGAGACAGAGAGAAACAGCACCGATGAGTGGACGCAGGTTAGACGTAAGCATGGGCGAGCGTCTTTGCCCGGCGTACTTCGTGGTACGGCAGCTCCAGGAACGACCTCACTGAATGCTTCTGAGCGGTGGAGGTATTTACACCTCTACTATGTACAAGATGGTACCACTGTGGAACAGGTACGTACTCACCTTCACTCTATTAGTGGCAACAGCGATTGCACTGTTGAAGAACTAAAACCTAGAGGGCGTTACTCTTCATTCAAGCTGGGAGTGCCTTCGCGGCTTGCCGATAGTGTTATGTCACCTACTAACTGGGCACTAGATATCTGTATCAAACCTTGGCGTCAGAACCTGCAGAACTTTCGTGCAAAAGGTAAAAGTGCGTAAACTTGTTTTCTGTTATCAAAATGTAAGAGGCTTACGCTCTAAAACGCATATTTTTAAGAACAACTTGGCTCAATGTAATTTTGATGTCATAGCTTTGACTGAAACATTTGCGACTGGTTCTTTATCGGACGGAGAATTATTTACTCCTGAGTACGTCGTTGTGCGTAAAGACCGCCCAAAGGACGTCGGTTGGGGAGGAGTCCTTTTGGCTGTTAAAAATCACTACACTGTACAACAAATCCCTAACGTGGACGGTTTTACGTCCGATATGGAACTACTATTCGCCACTATTGGAGGAAAAAGTATTGATAAGTTTTTATGTTGTGTTGTGTATTTGCCTCCTAATTATAAAGATGAACAATATCTCCATGTCTTGACATGTATTGAAAATGCTGTAATGACTTATTCTTCTTTGAATGTATTAATCCTAGGTGATTTTAATTTAAACTCGTGTACCGAAAATGACAAGGCCCATTTTAACTATTTCTGTGAATTTTGCGGGCTACAGCAAAACAACACTGTGTATCATAGTCGCGGCGGTATGTTAGACCTTGTGTTGAGCGATTTCAACCCTAAACAGGTGCTAGTATCAGAGGGTGAACCAATGGTACCTATTGATGTGGTACATCCACCGCTCGAGGTAACAATAAAGATTCTAAGCGGTTTACCAGCGCCGTCACCATTGTGCGCGTCTCCTCCCCAGCATCCTGATTCTAGTCTTAATTATAACTGGCGTAAAGCAGACTTCCAAGGTTTATACTCGGCGCTAACTAACTCAGAGTGGTCAGATTTGTTATTCATAAATGACATTGATGATGCCTTAGAATTATTTTATAATCGCTTGTATGAATGTATCAATCAATATGTCCCACTTAAACCCAATTTCACGCATAGAAATAAGTACGTGTATCCAAAATGGTTTACTGCTGACATTATTAGTAATATACGAAAAAAATATCATCACTTAAAACGGTTTAAGTCTGAAGGGAAAGAATTTGACAAAGAATTATTTAAATATTATAGATGGCACGTAAAAAATCTGATTGACATTGCATACAAACAGCACCTAAACCAGACAGAACAAAGTCTAATTAACGATCCAACTAGATTTTGGGAATACATTAAAGATAGGAAAAATGACAGGCAGCGTGTGAACGTCTATCGAGCTCAAGGGGTTGAAGTTGTAGAGCAAGCAGCGGCTGATGCCTTTGCCGATTATTTCGGTTCAGTATATCTGAACGATACGCCTTTGCTGGACCCTGAGGATGCTATGCGAGCCGCGTATGGTCAATGTGATTCGGCGCATGTTTCTGTAAATGTAGTGAATGACAAAGATCTTAAGGAAGCAGCCAGGCGGCTTAAGGCCAGGTCATCTGGTGGGCCTGATGGGATTCCTGTTTTTCTAGCAAAAGACTGCTTATCCGCTCTAGAGATTCCGCTATTACATATCTTTAATCTTGCCTTGTCGACATCGACTTACCCTGACATCTGGAAAATCTCTAGAGTGACCCCAGTTCCGAAGGCTGGTGGTGGCGATGATGTATCTTGTTTTAGGCCGATTGCAGTTTTATCCGTTTTTGCAAAATTATTCGAAATAATATTAAGTCAGCAAATTAACAAACAAACTTCTAAGTTACTTCACGAGAGTCAACATGGTTTCCGACTGGCTCGCTCTACTACAACAAATCTTGTAGATCATCTAGATTACATCTATGGCGAGTTAGACGCTGGTAGGCAAGTAGATGCTGCCTACTTTGATTTCAGAAAGGCATTTGATTTGGTTGATAACGACATCTTGTTGCAGAAACTGGCGGTAATTGGTTTTGCGCCTAATCTTGTTAGGTTCTTTTCAAATTACTTGCGCAATCGCAGGCAATTTGTTAAGGTTGGTAAATTTGAATCAAGACAGTATTTTACTAGGTCTGGGGTAAGCCAAGGTAGCACGCTTGGGCCATTCCTTTTTTTAATTTATATCAATGACCTTGCTGAAAGCGTTACTACATCTAAATGCTTATTGTTCGCCGACGACCTCAAATTGAGCCTGGGTGTAGAACAGACAAGTGACTGCGAAGCACTTCAGAGGGATATTGACGCAGTTCTGGAGTGGAGTCAAAGGAATAATCTTCCATTCAATATTGACAAATGCAAAATTATAACATTTACTCGTAAACTCTGTCCGCAAAATATGACATATAAATTATCTGACGTGCCCCTAGAAAGGGTAAGTGAAATTCGTGACTTAGGTATAATATTGGACTCGAAATTAGACTTTCATGACCACGTGACTGCGATTTGTAATAGGGCCAGCAAAATGCTTGGCTTTGTTATTCGTACGTCATCTCAGTTTGACAAGTTAGATGTTGCTTTGGTACTTTATTATGCGTATGTCCGAAGTAAACTTGAATATGGTGCTATTGTGTGGGATCCTTATGAGGAGAAATATTTTCTCATGATTGAAAAAATACAGCGCAAATTTGCACGTTGGTTATATAAACGAAAATTCGGATATTATCCACACCTTTATCCGTCATTATTTGTTTCTGGTATGGTTGGTCTGGATACGCTCAAATACAGAAGGATTATGCACACACTTTCACATTATTTGTGTATCATACACAATAAAATAGATAGCCCAACTATTTTGAGCCAATTAGGATTGCAGGTGCCTAATCGTTTGTGCTGGAATGCGGATGGGTTGGTGGCGCCGCGACGGCGCCCGCGCCTGTTGTGTCGGCCCGCAGCGCGCACAAAGTACGCCGCGAATGCTCCCACCGTTCGGGCTTTACGCCTCATAGGAGATATACTCGCCGACGACTATGATATTGACGTATTTGCTGACAGCTTCGGCCAATTTGTAAATAAAGCTGTTTTTTATATAGAAACGCTGTGTTTTGAGTGTTTACAAAGTAAAAATATTATAGAAATTACTTAATTTGATTATTTTTGCAATTGTGACTGAATTTAATGTGTTTTTTCTTATGTATTTATATTGACAAATAGTATTGTAATCTTGACATGTTGTATTTAGATTATAAGATTTTTATTGATAATGCTTGATTATGACGTACTGTATGACTACCTACCATACTGACGGTTTGGGCAACTGTAAGTCAGTATGTATATTGTGTATTAAAATAAAATAAAAAATAAAAACTAAAACATTTCAAACTGAGCTTGAAAACGACAAATATTCAGTGTCTAAAGTAGGTGAAATCGCAAAAATGATTGCAAACAGAATCCATATTGGGATGTTTTTGAAGTGCAACAGGTCCGATCTACACAAACAAGGTGTCTACGCAACGGGCTCGACGCGACGGTCAATATAAAGTCGGTTAATATCAAGACAAAATATTTCACGGTGACCGAAAAAGTGTAAAAAGCGACTAACTTTGTATGGGATGTATCTTTTAAAATATCGCAAAAAAGTACCTACTAGAACAGCAGAGCGAGCGCAGAACTACTACGGTGAGCTAATATGATCGAAAAGTATGCTAAAAGATGATTGATTTGAACAGAAACGACAAACTAAAACATTTCAAACTGAGCTTGAAAACGACAAATATATTAAGTGTCTAAAGTAGGTGAAATCGCAAAAATGATTGCAAACAGAATCCATATTGTGATGTTTTTGAAGTGCAACAGGTCCGATCTCCACAAACGAGGTGTCTACGCAACGGGCTCGACGCGACTGTCAATATAAAGTCGGTTAATATCAAGACAAAATATTTCACGGTGACCGAAAAAGTGTAAAATGCGACTAACTTTGTATGGGATGTATCTTTAAAATATCGCAAAAAAGTATCAACTGAAAACAGCGAAGCGAGTGCAGAACCACAACGGTGAGCTAAAATGATCGAAAAGTATGCTAAAAGATGATCGATTTGAACAGAAACGACAAACTAAAAAATTTCAAACTGAGCTTGAAAACGACAAATATTCAGTGTCTAAAGTAGGTGAAATCGCAAAAATGATTGCAAACAGAATCCATATTGCGATGTTTTTGAAGTGCAACAGGTCCGATCTCCACAAACGAGGTGTCTACGCATCGGGTTCGACGCGACTGTCAATATAAAGTCGGTTAATATCAAGACAAAATATTTCACGGTGACCGAAAAAGTGTTAAATTCGACTAACTTTGTATGGGATGTATCTTTAAAACTATAGCAGGAATATACCTTCTTGAACAACGGAGCGAGCGCAGAACCACTACGGTGAGCTAATATGATCGAAAAGTATGCTAAAAGATGATCGATTTGAACAGAAACGACAAACTAAAACATTTCAAACTGAGCATGAAAACGACAAATATTCAGTGTCTAAAGTAGGTGAAATCGCAAAAATGATTGCAAACAGAATCCATATTGCGACGTTTTTAAAGTGCAACAGGTCCGATCTACACAAACGAGGTGTCTACGCAACGGGCTCGACGCGACTGTCAATAAAAAGTCGGTTAATATCAAAACAAAATATTTCACGGTAACCGAAAAATGTAAAATGCGACTAACTTTGTATGGGATGTTTCTTTTAAAATATCGCAAAAGAGTATCAACTGAAAACAGCGGAGCGAGCGCAGAACCACTACGTTGAGCTAATATGATCGAAAAGTATGCTAAAAGATGATCGATTTGAACAGAAACGACAAACTAAAACATTTCAAACTGAGCTTTAAAACGACAAATATTCAGTGTCTAAAGTAGGTGAAATCGCAAAAAGGATTGCAAACAGAATCCATATTGCGATGTTTTTGAAGTGCAACAGGTCCGATCTACACAAACGAGGTGTCTACGCAACGGGCTCGACGCGACGGTCAATATAAAGTCGGTTAATATCAAGACAAAATATTTCACGGTGACCGAAAAAGTGTAAAATGCGACTAACTTTGTATGGGATGTATCTTTTAAAATATCGCAAAAAAGTACCTACTAAAACAGCGGAGCGAGCGCAGAACAACTACGTTGAGCGAATATGATCGAAAAGTATGCTTAAAGATGATCGATTTGAACAGAAACGACAAACTAAAACATTTCAAACTGAGCTTGTAAACGACAAATATTCATTGTATAAAGTAGGTAAAAACGCAAAAATGATTGCAAACAGAATCCATATTGCGATGTTTTTGAAGTGCAACAGGTCCGATCTACACAAACGACGTGTCTACGCAACGGGCTCGACGCGACTGTCAATATAAAGTCGGTTAATATCAAGACAAAATATTTCACGGTGACCGAAAAAGTGTAAAATGCGACTAACTTTGTATGGGATTTATTTTTTAAAATATCGCAAAAGAGTATCAACTGAAAACAGCGGAGCGAGCGCAGAACCACTTCGGTGAGCTAATATGATCGACAAGTATGCTAAAAGGTGATCGATTTGAACAGAAACGACAAACTAAAACATTTCAAACTGAGCATGAAAACGACAAATATTCAGTGTCTAAAGTATGTGAAAACGCAAAAAAAATTGCAAACAAAATCCACATTGCGAATTTTTGAAGTTCAACAGGTCCGATCTACACAAACGAGGTGTCTACGCAATGGGCTTTACGCGACGGTCAATTTAAAGTCGGTTCATATCAAGACAAATTATTTCACGGTGACCGAAAAAGAGTAAAATGCGACTAACTTTGCATGGGATGTTTCTTTTAAAATGTCGCAAAAGTGTACCTACTAGAACAGAGGATCGAGCGCATAAACACAACGGTGAGCTAATATGATCGAAAAGTATGCTAAAAGATGATCGATTTGAACAGAAACGACAAACTAAAACATTTCAAACTGAGCATTAAAATGACAAATATTCAGTGTCTAAAGTAGGTAAAAACGCAAAAAATATTTCAAACAGAATCCATATTGCGATATTTTTGAAGTGCAACAGGTCCGATCTACACAAACGAGGTGTCTACGCAATGGGCTTTACGCGACGGTCAATATAAAGTCGGTTCTTATCAAGACAAAATATTTCACGGTGACCGAAAAAGTGTAAAATGCGACTAACTTTGCATGGGATGTTTCTTTTAAAATGTCGCAAAAGTGTACCTACTAGAACAGAGGAGCGAGCGCAGAAACACAACGGTGAGCTAATATGATCGAAAAGTATGCTAAAAAATGATCGATTTGAACAGAAACGACAAACTAAAACATTTCAAACTGAGCTTTAAAACGACAAATATTCAGTGTCTAAAGTAGGTAAAAACGCAAAAAATATTTCAAACAGAATCCATATTGCGAAGTTTTTGAAGTGCAACAGGTCCGATCTACACAAACGAGGTGTCTACGCAACGGGCTCGACGCGACTGTCATTATAAAGTCAGTTAATATCAAAACAAAATATTTCACGGTGACCGAAAAAGTGTAAAATGCGACTAACTTTGTATGGGATGTATCTTTTAAAATATCGCAAAAGAGTATCAACTGAAAACAGCGGATCGAGCGGAGAACCACTACGGTGAGCTAACATGATCGAAAAGTATGCTAAAAGATGATCAATTTGAACAGAAACGACAAACTAAAACATTTCAAACTGAGCATGAAAACGACAAATATTCAGTGTCTAAAGTAGGTGAAATCGCAAAAATGATTGCAAACAGAATCCATATTGCGATGTTTTTAAAGTGCAACAGGTCCGATCTACACAAACGTGGTGTCTACGCAACGGGCTTTACGCGACTGTCAATATAAAGTCGGTTAATATCAAAACAAAATATTTCACGGTGACCGAAAAAGTGTAAAATTCGACTAACTTTGTATGGGATGTATCTTTTAAAATATCGCAAAAAAGTACCTACTAAAACAGCGGAGCGAGCGCAGAACCACTACGGTGAGCTAATATGATCGAAAAGTATGCTAAAAGATGATCGATTTGAACAGAAACGACAAACTAAAAAATTTCAAACTGAGCTTTAAAATGACAAATATTCTGTGTCTAAAGTAGGTAAAAACGCAAAAAATATTTCAAACAGAATCCATATTGCGAAGTTTTTGAAGTGCAACAGGTCCGATCTACACAAACGAGGTGTCTACGCAACGGGCTCTACGCGACGGTCAATATAAAGTCGGTTAATATCAAGACAAAATATTTCATGGTGACCGAAAAAGTGTAAAATGCGACTCACTTTGTATGGGATGTATCTTTTAAAATATCGCAAAAGAGTATCAACTGAAAACAGCGGAGCGAGCGCAGAACCACTACGGTAAGCTAATATGATCGATTTGAACACAAACGACAAACTAAAACATTTCAAACTGAGCTTGAAAACGATAAATATTTAGTGTCTAAAGTAGGTGAAATCGCAAAAATGATCGCAAACAGAATCCATATTGCGATGTTTTTGAAGTGCAGCAGGTCCGATCTACGCAAACGAGGTTTTTACGCAATGGGCTTTACGCGACGGTCAATATAAAGTCGGTTCATATCAAGACAAAATATTTCACGGTGACCGAAAAAGTGTAAAATGCGACTAACTTTGTATGGGATGTTTCTTTTAAAATATCGCAAAAGAGTATCAACTTAAAACAGCGGAGCGAGCTCAGAACCACTTTGGTGAGCTAATATGATCGAAACGTATGCTAAAAGATGATCGATTTGAACAGAAACGACAAACTAAAACATTTCAAACTGAGCATGAAAACGACAAATATTCAGTGTCTAAAGTAGGTAAAAACGCAAAAATTATTTCAAACAGTATCCATATTGCGATGTTTTTGAAGTGCAACAGGTCCGATCTACACAAACGAGGTGTTTACGCAACGGGCTCGACGCGCGTCAATATAAAGTCGGTTAATATGAAAACAAAATATTTCACGGTGACCGAAAAAGTGTAAAATGCGACTAACTTTGTATGGGATGTATCTTTAAAAATATCGCAATAGAGTATCAACTGAAAACAGCGGAGCGAGCGCAGAACCACTACGGTGAGCTAATATGATCGAAAAGTATGCTAAAAGATGATCGATTTGAACAGAAACGACAAACTAAAAAATTTCAAACTGAGCTTTAAAATGACAAATAATTTGTGTCTAAAGTAGGTAAAAACGCAAAAATGATTGCAAACAGAATCCATATTGCGAAGTTTTTGAAGTGCAACAGCTCTGATCTACACAAACGAGGTGTCTACGCAATGGGTTTTACGCGACGGTCAATATAAAGTCGGTTCATATCAAGACAAAATATTTCAAGGTGACCGAAAAAGTGTAAAATGCGACTTACTTTGTATGGGATGTTTTTTTTAAAATATCGCAGAAGAGTAAAACCTAAAAACAGCGGAGCGAGCGCAGCACCACTTTAGTGAGCTAATATGATCGAAAAAAATGCTAAAAGATGATCGATTTGAACAAAAACGACAAACGAAAACATTTCAAACTGAGCATGAAAACGACAAATATTCAGTGTCTAAAGTAGGTGAAAACGCAAAAAATAATGCAAACAGAAGCCACATTGCGATGTTTTTAAAGTGCAATCGGTCCGATCTACACAAACGAGGTGTCTTCGCAACGGGCTCTACGCGACGGTCAATATAAAGTCGGTTAATATCAAGACAAAATATTTCATGGTGACCGAAAAAGTGTAAAATGCGACTTACATTGTATGGGATGTATCTTTTAAAATATCGCAAAAGAGTATCAACTGAAAACAGCGGAGCGAGCACAGAACCACTACGGTGAGCTAATATGATCGATTTGAACACAAACGACAAACTAAAACATTTCAAACTGAGCTTGAAAACGACAAATATTCAGTGTCTAAAGTAGGTGAAATTGCAAAAATGATTGCAAACAGAATCCATATTGCGATGTTTTTGAAGTGCAACAGGTCCGATCTACACAAACGAGGTGTCTACGCAACGGGCTCGACGCGACGGTCAATATAAAGTCGGTTAATATCAAGACAAAATATTTGACGGTGACCGAAAAAGTGTAAAATGCGACTAACTTTGTATGGGATGGATCTTTAAAACTATAGCAGGAATATACCTTCTTGAACAACGGAGCGAGCGCAGAACCACTACGGTGAACTAATATGATCGAAAAGTATGCTAAAAGATGATCGATTTGAACAGAAACGACAAACTAAAACATTTCAAACTGAGCATGAAAACGACAAATATTCAGTGTCTAAAGTAGGTGAAATCGCAAAAATGATTGCAAACAGAATCCATATTGCGACGTTTTAAAAGTGCAACAGGTCCGATCTACACAAACGAGGTGTCTACGCAACGGGCTCGACGCGACTGTCAATAAAAAGTCGGTTAATATCAAAACAAAACATTTCACGGTAACCGAAAAATGTAAAATGCGACTAACTTTGTATGGAATGTTTCTTTTAAAATATCGCAAAAGAGTATCAACTGAAAACAGCGGAGCGAGCGCAGAACCACTACGTTGAGCTAATATGATCGAAAAGTATGCTAAAAGATGATCGATTTGAACAGAAACGACAAACTAAAAAATTTCAAACTGATCTTTAAAACGACAAATATTCAGTGTCTAAAGTAGGTGAAATCGCAAAAATGATTGCAAACAGAATCCATATTGCGATGTTTTTGAAGTGCAACAGGTCCGATCTACAGAAACGAGGTGTCTACGCAATGGGCTTTACGCGACGGTCAATATAAAGTCGGTTCATATCAAGACAAAATATTTCACGGTGACCGAAAAAGTGTTAAATGCGACTAACTTTGTATGGGATGTTTCTTTTTAAATATCGCAGAAGAGATTCAACTCAAAACAGCGGAGCGAGCGCAGAACCACTTTGGTGAGCTAATATGATCGAAAAGCATGCTAAAAGATGATCGATTGGAACAGAAACGACAAACTAAAACATTTCAAACTGAGCTTGAAAACGACAAATATTTAGTGTCTTAAGTAGGTGAAATCGCAAAAAGGATTGCAAACAGAATCCATTTTGCGATGTTTTTGAAGTGCAACAGGTCTGATCTACACAAACTAGGTGTCTACGCAACGGGCTTGACGCGACTGTCAATATAAAGTCGGTTAATATCAAGACAAAATATTTCACGGTGACCGAAAAAGTGTAAAATGCGACTAACTTTGTATGGGATGTATCTTTTAAAATATCGCAAAAAAGTACCTACTAAAACAGCGGGGCGAGCGCAGAACAACTACGGTGAGCGAATATGATCGAAAAGTATGGTAAAAGATGATCGATTTGAACAGAAACGAAAAACTAAAACATTTCAAACTGAGCTTGAAAACGACAAATATTCAGTGTCTAAAGTAGGTGAAATCGCAAAAAAAAATGCAAACAGAACCAATATTGCGATGTTTTTGAAGTGCAACAGGTCTGATCTACACAAACTAGGTGTCTACGCAACGGGCTTGACGCGACTGTCAATATAAAGTCGGTTAATATCAAGACAAAATATTTCACGGTGACCGAAAAAGTGTAAAATGCGACTAACTTTGTATGGGATGTATCTTTTAAAATATCGCAGAAAAGTACCTACTAAAACAGCGGAGCGAGCGCAGAACAACTACGGTGAGCGAATATGATCGAAAAGTATGGTAAAAGATGATCGATTTGAACAGAAACGACAAACTTAAGCATTTCAAACTGAGCTTGAAAACGACAAATATTCATTGTATAAAGTAGGTAAAAAACGCAAAAATGATTGCAAACAGAATCCATATTGCGATGTTTTTGAAGTGCAACAGGTCCGATCTACACAAACGAGGTGTCTACGCAACGGGCTCGACGCGACGGTCAATATAAAGTCGGTTAATATCAAGACAAAATATTTCACGGTGACCGAAAAAGTGTAAAATGCAACTAAATTTGTATGGGATGTATCTTTTAAAATATCGCAAAAAAGTACTTACTAGAACCGCGGAGCGAGCGCAGAATCACTACGGTGAGCTAATATGATCGAAAAGTATGCTAAAAGATCATCGATTTGAACAGAAACGACAAACTAAAACATTTCAAACTGAGCTTGAAAACGACAAACATTCAGTGTCTAAAGTAGGTGAAATCGCAAAAATGATTGCAAACAGAATCCATATTGCTATGTTTTTGAAGTGCAACCGGTCCGACGGCAACGGGTGCAACGGGCTCGACGCGACTGTCAATATAAAGTCGGTTAATATCAAGACAAAATATTTTACGGTGACCGAAAAAGTGTAAAATGCGACTAACTTTGTATGGGATGTATCTTTTAAAATATCGCAAAAGAGTATCAACTGAAAACAGCGGATCGAGCGGAGAACCACTACGGTGAGCTAACATGATCGAAAAGTATGCTAAAAGATGATCAATTTGAACAGAAACGACAAACTAAAACATTTCAAACTGAGCATGAAAACGACAAATATTCAGTGTCTAAAGTAGGTGAAATCGCAAAAATGATTGCAAACAGAATCCATATTGCGATGTTTTTAAAGTGCAACAGGTCCGATCTACACAAACGTGGTGTCTACGCAACGGGCTTTACGCGACTGTCAATATAAAGTCGGTTAATATCAAAACAAAATATTTCACGGTGACCGAAAAAGTGTAAAATTCGACTAACTTTGTATGGGATGTATCTTTTAAAATATCGCAAAAAAGTACCTACTAAAACAGCGGAGCGAGCGCAGAACCACTACGGTGAGCTAATATGATCGAAAAGTATGCTAAAAGATGATCGATTTGAACAGAAACGACAAACTAAAAAATTTCAAACTGAGCTTTAAAATGACAAATATTCTGTGTCTAAAGTAGGTAAAAACGCAAAAAATATTTCAAACAGAGTCCATATTGCGAAGTTTTTGAAGTGCAACAGGTCCGATCTACACAAACGAGGTGTCTACGCAACGGGCTCTACGCGACGGTCAATATAAAGTCGGTTAATATCAAGACAAAATATTTCATGGTGACCGAAAAAGTGTAAAATGCGACTCACTTTGTATGGGATGTATCTTTTAAAATATCGCAAAAGAGTATCAACTGAAAACAGCGGAGCGAGCGCAGAACCACTACGGTAAGCTAATATGATCGATTTGAACACAAACGACAAACTAAAATATTTCAAACTGAGCTTGAAAACGACAAATATTCAGTGTCTAAAGTAGGTGAAATCGCAAAAATGATTGCAAACAGAATCAATATTGCGATGTTTTTGAAGTGCAACAGGTATGATTTATACAAACGTGGTGTCTACGCAACGTATTCGACGCGACTGTCAATATAAAGTCGGTTAATATCAAGACAAAATATTTCAAGGTGACCGAAAAAGTGTAAAATGCGACTAACTTTGTATGGGATGGATCTTTTAAAATATCACAAAAAAGTATCAACTGAAAACAGCGGAGCGAGCGCAAAACCACTACGGTGAGCTAATATGATCGAAAAGTATGCTAAAAGATGATCGATTTGAACAGAAACGAAAAACTAAAACATTTCAAACTGAGCTTGAAAACGACAAATATTCAGTGTCTAAAGTAGGTGAAATCGCAAAAAAAATGCAAACAGAATCCATATTGCAAAGTTTTTGAAGTGCAACAGGTATGATCTACACAAACGAGGTGTCTACGCAACGGGCTCGACGCGACTGTCAATATAAAGTCGGTTAATATCAAGACAAAATATTTTACGGTGACCGAAAAAGTGTAAAATGCGACTAACTTTGTATGGGATGTATCTTTTAAAATATCGCAAAAAAGTACTTACTAGAACAGCGGAGCGAGCGCAGAACCACTTCGGTGAGCTAATATGATCGAAAAGTCTGCTAAAAGATGATCGATTTGAACAGAAACGACAAACTAAAAAAATTCAAACTGAGCTTTAAAACGACAAATATTCAGTGTCTAAAGTAGGTAAAAACGCAAAAATTATTGCAAACAGAATCCATATTGCAAAGTTTTTGAAGTGCAACAGGTGCGATCTACACAAACGACGTGTCTACGCAACGAACTCGACGCGACTGTCAATATAAAGTCGGTTAATATCAAGACAAAATATTTCACGGTGACCGAAAAAGAGTTAAATGCGACTAACTTTGTATGGGATGTATCATTTAAAATATCGCAAAAAAGTACCTACTAGAACAGCGGAGCGAGCGCAAAACCACAACGGTGAGCTAATATGATCGAAAAGTCTGCTAAAAGATGATCGATTTGAACAGAAACGACAAACTAAAAAAATTCAAACTGAGCTTTAAAACGACAAATATTCAGTGTCTAAAGTAGGTAAAAACGCAAAAATTATTGCAAACAGAATCTATATTGCAAAGTTTTTGAAGTGCAACAGGTCCGATCTACACAAACGAGGTGTCTACGCAACGAACTCGACGCGACTGTCAATATAAAGTCGGTTAATATCAAGACAAAATATTTCACGGTGACCGAAAAAGAGTTAAATGCGACTAACTTTGTATGGGATGTATCATTTAAAATATCGCAAAAAAGTACCTACTTGAACAGCGGAGCGAGCGCAAAACCACAACGGTGAGCTAATATGATCGAAAAGTCTGCTAAAAGATGATCGATTTGAACAGAAACGACAAACTAAAACATTTCAAACTGAGCTTGAAAACGACAAATATTCAGTGTCTAAAGTAGGTGAAATCGCAAAAATGATTGCAAACAGAATCCATATTGCGATGTTTTTGAAGTGCAACCGGTCCGACCTACACAAACGAGGTGTCTACGCAACGGGCTCGACGCGACTGTCAATATAAAGTCGGTTAATATCAAGACAAAATATTTTACGGTGACCGAAAAAGTGTAAAATGCGACTAACTTTGTATGGGAAGTATCTTTTAAAATATCACAAAAAAGTATCAACTGAAAACAGCGGAGCGAGCGCAAAACCACTACGGTGAGCTAATATGATCGAAAAATATGCTAAAAGATGATCGATTTGAACAGAAACGAAAAACTAAAACATTTCAAACTGAGCTTGAAAACGACAAATATTCAGTGTCTAAAGTAGGTGAAATCGCAAAAAAAAATGCAAACAGAATCCATATTGCAAAGTTTTTGAAGTGCAACAGGTATGATCTACACAAACGAGGTGTCTACGCAACGGGCTCGACGCGACTGTCAATATAAAGTCGGTTAATATCAAGACAAAATATTTCACGGTGACCGAAAAAGTGTAAAATGCAACTAAATTTGTATGGGATGTATCTTTTAAAATATCGCAAAAAAGTACTTACTAGAACCGCGAAGCGAGCGCAGAATCACTACGGTGAGCGAATATGATCGAAAAGTATGGTAAAAGATGATCGATTTGAACAGAAACGACAAACTTAAGCATTTCAAACTGAGCTTGAAAACGACAAATATTCATTGTATAAAGTAGGTAAAAAACGCTAAAATGATTGCAAACAGAATCCATATTGCGATGTTTTTGAAGTGCAACAGGTCCGATCTACACAAACGAGGTGTCTACGCAACGGGCTCGACGCGACGGTCAATATAAAGTCGGTTAATATCAAGACAAAATATTTCACGGTGACCGAAAAGTGTAAAATGCGACTAACTTTGTATGGGATGTTTCTTTTAAAATATCGCAAAAGAGTATCAACTGAAAACAGCGGAGCGAGCGCAGAACCACTTCGGTGAGCTAATATGATCGACAAATATGCTAAAAGATGATCGATTTGAACAGAAACGAAAAACTAAAACATTTCAAACTGAGCTTGAAAACGACAAATATTCAGTGTCTAAAGTAGGTGAAATCGCAAAAAAAAATGCAAACAGAATCAATATTGCAAAGTTTTTGAAGTGCAACAGGTATGATCTACACAAACGAGGTGTCTACGCAACGGGCTCGACGCGACTGTCAATATAAAGTCGGTTAATATCAAGACAAAATATTTCACGGTGACCGAAAAAGTGTAAAATGCAACTAAATTTGTATGGGATGTATCTTTTAAAATATCGCAAAAAAGTACTTACTAGAACCGCGGAGCGAGCGCAGAATCACTACGGTGAGCTAATATGATCGAAAAGTATGCTAAAAGATCATCGATTTGAACAGAAACGACAAACTAAAACATTTCAAACTGAGCTTGAAAACGACAAACATTCAGTGTCTAAAGTAGGTGAAATCGCAAAAATGATTGCAAACAGAATCCATATTGCTATGTTTTTGAAGTGCAACCGGTCCGACCTACACAATCGAGGTGTCTACGCAACGGGCTCGACGCGACTGTCAATATAAAGTCGGTTAATATCAAGACAAAATATTTTACGGTGACCGAAAAAGTGTAAAATGCGACTAACTTTGTATGGGATGTATCTTTAAAATATCGCAAAAGAGTATCAACTGAAATCAGCGGAGCGAGCGCAAAACCACTACGGTGAGCTAATATGATCGAAAAGTATGCTAAAAGATGATCGATTTGAACAGAAACGACAAACTAAAATATTTCAAACTGAGCTTGAAAACGACAAATATTCAGTGTCTAAAGTAGGTGAAATCGCAAAAATGATTGCAAACAGAATCCATATTGCGATGTTTTTGAAGTGCAACAGGTATGATTTATACAAACGTGGTGTCTACGCAACGTATTCGACGCGACTGTCAATATAAAGTCGGTTAATATCAAGACAAAATATTTCACGGTGACCGAAAAAGTGTAAAATGCGACTAACTTTGTATGGGATGGATCTTTTAAAATATCACAAAAAAGTATCAACTGAAAACAGCGGAGCGAGCGCAAAACCACTACGGTGAGCTAATATGATCGAAAAGTATGCTAAAAGATGATCGATTTGAACAGAAACGAAAAACTAAAACATTTCAAACTGAGCTTGAAAACGACAAATATTCAGTGTCTAAAGTAGGTGAAATCGCAAAAAAAATGCAAACAGAATCCATATTGCAAAGTTTTTGAAGTGCAACAGGTATGATCTACACAAACGAGGTGTCTACGCAACGAACTCGACGCGACTGTCAATATAAAGTCGGTTAATATCAAGACAAAATATTTCACGGTGACCGAAAAAGAGTTAAATGCGACTAACTTTGTATGGGATGTATCATTTAAAATATCGCAAAAAAGTACCTACTAGAACAGCAGAGCGAGCGCAAAACCACAACGGTGAGCTAATATGATCGAAAAGTCTGCTAAAAGATGATCGATTTGAACAGAAACGACAAACTAAAAAAATTCAAACTGAGCTTTAAAACGACAAATATTCAGTGTCTAAAGTAGGTAAAAACGCAAAAATTATTGCAAACAGAATCCATATTGCAAAGTTTTTGAAGTGCAACAGGTCCGATCTACACAAACGACGTGTCTACGCAACGAACTCGACGCGACTGTCAATATAAAGTCGGTTAATATCAAGACAAAATATTTCACGGTGACCGAAAAAGAGTTAAATGCGACTAACTTTGTATGGGATGTATCATTTAAAATATCGCAAAAAAGTACCTACTAGAACAGCGGAGCGAGCGCAAAACCACAACGGTGAGCTAATATGATCGAAAAGTCTGCTAAAAGATGATCGATTTGAACAGAAACGACAAACTAAAAAAATTCAAACTGAGCTTTAAAACGACAAATATTCAGTGTCTAAAGTAGGTAAAAACGCAAAAATGATTGCAAACAGAATCCATATTGCGATGTTTTTGAAGTGCAACCGGTCCGATCTACACAAACGAGGTGTCTACGCAACGAACTCGACGCGACTGTCAATATAAAGTCGGTTAATATCAAGACAAAATATTTCACGGTGACCGAAAAAGAGTTAAATGCGACTAACTTTGTATGGGATGTATCACTTAAAATATCGCAAAAAAGTACCTACTAGAACAGCGGAGCGAGCGCAAAACCACAACGGTGAGCTAATATGATCGAAAAGTCTGCTAAAAGATGATCGATTTGAACAGAAACGACAAACTAAAACATTTCAAACTGAGCTTGAAAACGACAAATATTCAGTGTCTAAAGTAGGTGAAATCGCAAAAATGATTGCAAACAGAATCCATATTGCGATGTTTTTGAAGTGCAACCGGTCCGACCTACACAAACGAGGTGTCTACGCAACGGGCTCGACGCGACTGTCAATATAAAGTCGGTTAATATCAAGACAAAATATTTTACGGTGACCGAAAAAGTGTAAAATGCGACTAACTTTGTATGGGAAGTATCTTTTAAAATATCACAAAAAAGTATCAACTGAAAACAGCGGAGCGAGCGCAAAACCACTACGGTGAGCTAATATGATCGAAAAGTATGCTAAAAGATGATCGATTTGAACAGAAACGAAAAACTAAAACATTTCAAACTGAGCTTGAAAACGACAAATATTCAGTGTCTAAAGTAGGTGAAATCGCAAAAAAAAATGCAAACAGAATCCATATTGCAAAGTTTTTGAAGTGCAACAGGTATGATCTACACAAACGAGGTGTCTACGCAACGGGCTCGACGCGACTGTCAATATAAAGTCGGTTCATATCAAGACAAAATATTTCACGGTGACCGAAAAAGTGTAAAATGCAACTAAATTTGTATGGGATGTATCTTTTAAAATATCGCAAAAAAGTACTTACTAGAACCGCGAAGCGAGCGCAGAATCACTACGGTGAGCTAATATGATCGAAAAGTATGCTAAAAGATCATCGATTTGAACAGAAACGACAAACTAAAACATTTCAAACTGAGCTTGAAAACGACAAATATTCAGTGTCTAAAGTAGGTGAAATCGCAAAAATGATTGCAAACAGAATCCATGTTGCAAATATTTTGAAGTGCAACAGGTCCGATCTATACAAACGAGGTGTCTACGCAACGAACTCGACGCGACTGTCAATATAAAGTCGGTTAATATCAAGACAAAATATTTCACGGTGACCGAAAAAGTGTAAAATGCGACTAACTTTGTATGGGAAGTACCTTTTAAAATATCACAAAAAAGTATCAACTAAAAACAGCGGAGCGAGCGCAAAACCACTACGGTGAGCTAATATGATCGAAAAATATGCTAAAAGATGATCGATTTGAACAGAAACGACAAACTAAAACATTTCAAACTGAGCTTGAAAACGACAAATATTCAGTGTCTAAAGTAGGTGAAATCGCAAAAAAAAATGCAAACAGAATCCATATTGCAAAGTTTTTGAAGTGCAACAGGTATGATCTACACAAACTAGGTGTCTACGCAACGGGCTCGACGCGACTGTCAATAAAAAGTCGGTTAATATCAAGACAAAATATTTCACGGTGACCGAAAAAGTGTAAAATGCGACTAACTTTGTATGGGATGTATCTTTTAAAATATCGCAAAAAAGTACCTACTAGAACAGCGGAGCGAGCGCAGAACCACTTCGGTGAGCTAATATGATCGAAAAGTCTGCTAAAAGATGATCGATTTGAACAGAAACGACAAACTAAAAAAATTCAAACTGAGCTTTAAAACGACAAATATTCAGTGTCTAAAGTAGGTAAAAACGCAAAAATTATTGCAAACAGAATCCATATTGCAAAGTTTTTGAAGTGCAACAGGTCCGATCTACACAAACGACGTGTCTACGCAACGAACTCGACGCGACTGTCAATATAAAGTCGGTTAATATCAAGACAAAATATTTCACGGTGACCGAAAAAGTGTAAAATGCAACTAAATTTGTATGGGATGTATCTTTTAAAATATCGCAAAAAAGTACTTACTAGAACCGCGAAGCGAGCGCAGAATCACTACGGTGAGCGAATATGATCGAAAAGTATGGTAAAAGATGATCGATTTGAACAGAAACGACAAACTTAAGCATTTCAAACTGAGCTTGAAAACGACAAATATTCATTGTATAAAGTAGGTAAAAAACGCTAAAATGATTGCAAACAGAATCCATATTGCGATGTTTTTGAAGTGCAACAGGTCCGATCTACACAAACGAGGTGTCTACGCAACGGGCTCGACGCGACGGTCAATATAAAGTCGGTTAATATCAAGACAAAATATTTCACGGTGACCGAAAAGTGTAAAATGCGACTAACTTTGTATGGGATGTTTCTTTTAAAATATCGCAAAAGAGTATCAACTGAAAACAGCGGAGCGAGCGCAGAACCACTTCGGTGAGCTAATATGATCGACAAATATGCTAAAAGATGATCGATTTGAACAGAAACGAAAAACTAAAACATTTCAAACTGAGCTTGAAAACGACAAATATTCAGTGTCTAAAGTAGGTGAAATCGCAAAAAAAAATGCAAACAGAATCAATATTGCAAAGTTTTTGAAGTGCAACAGGTATGATCTACACAAACGAGGTGTCTACGCAACGGGCTCGACGCGACTGTCAATATAAAGTCGGTTAATATCAAGACAAAATATTTCACGGTGACCGAAAAAGTGTAAAATGCAACTAAATTTGTATGGGATGTATCTTTTAAAATATCGCAAAAAAGTACTTACTAGAACCGCGGAGCGAGCGCAGAATCACTACGGTGAGCTAATATGATCGAAAAGTATGCTAAAAGATCATCGATTTGAACAGAAACGACAAACTAAAACATTTCAAACTGAGCTTGAAAACGACAAACATTCAGTGTCTAAAGTAGGTGAAATCGCAAAAATGATTGCAAACAGAATCCATATTGCTATGTTTTTGAAGTGCAACCGGTCCGACCTACACAATCGAGGTGTCTACGCAACGGGCTCGACGCGACTGTCAATATAAAGTCGGTTAATATCAAGACAAAATATTTTACGGTGACCGAAAAAGTGTAAAATGCGACTAACTTTGTATGGGATGTATCTTTAAAATATCGCAAAAGAGTATCAACTGAAATCAGCGGAGCGAGCGCAAAACCACTACGGTGAGCTAATATGATCGAAAAGTATGCTAAAAGATGATCGATTTGAACAGAAACGACAAACTAAAATATTTCAAACTGAGCTTGAAAACGACAAATATTCAGTGTCTAAAGTAGGTGAAATCGCAAAAATGATTGCAAACAGAATCCATATTGCGATGTTTTTGAAGTGCAACAGGTATGATTTATACAAACGTGGTGTCTACGCAACGTATTCGACGCGACTGTCAATATAAAGTCGGTTAATATCAAGACAAAATATTTCACGGTGACCGAAAAAGTGTAAAATGCGACTAACTTTGTATGGGATGGATCTTTTAAAATATCACAAAAAAGTATCAACTGAAAACAGCGGAGCGAGCGCAAAACCACTACGGTGAGCTAATATGATCGAAAAGTATGCTAAAAGATGATCGATTTGAACAGAAACGAAAAACTAAAACATTTCAAACTGAGCTTGAAAACGACAAATATTCAGTGTCTAAAGTAGGTGAAATCGCAAAAAAAATGCAAACAGAATCCATATTGCAAAGTTTTTGAAGTGCAACAGGTATGATCTACACAAACGAGGTGTCTACGCAACGAACTCGACGCGACTGTCAATATAAAGTCGGTTAATATCAAGACAAAATATTTCACGGTGACCGAAAAAGAGTTAAATGCGACTAACTTTGTATGGGATGTATCATTTAAAATATCGCAAAAAAGTACCTACTAGAACAGCAGAGCGAGCGCAAAACCACAACGGTGAGCTAATATGATCGAAAAGTCTGCTAAAAGATGATCGATTTGAACAGAAACGACAAACTAAAAAAATTCAAACTGAGCTTTAAAACGACAAATATTCAGTGTCTAAAGTAGGTAAAAACGCAAAAATTATTGCAAACAGAATCCATATTGCAAAGTTTTTGAAGTGCAACAGGTCCGATCTACACAAACGACGTGTCTACGCAACGAACTCGACGCGACTGTCAATATAAAGTCGGTTAATATCAAGACAAAATATTTCACGGTGACCGAAAAAGAGTTAAATGCGACTAACTTTGTATGGGATGTATCATTTAAAATATCGCAAAAAAGTACCTACTAGAACAGCGGAGCGAGCGCAAAACCACAACGGTGAGCTAATATGATCGAAAAGTCTGCTAAAAGATGATCGATTTGAACAGAAACGACAAACTAAAACATTTCAAACTGAGCTTGAAAACGACAAATATTCAGTGTCTAAAGTAGGTGAAATCGCAAAAATGATTGCAAACAGAATCCATATTGCGATGTTTTTGAAGTGCAACCGGTCCGACCTACACAAACGAGGTGTCTACGCAACGGGCTCGACGCGACTGTCAATATAAAGTCGGTTAATATCAAGACAAAATATTTTACGGTGACCGAAAAAGTGTAAAATGCGACTAACTTTGTATGGGAAGTATCTTTTAAAATATCACAAAAAAGTATCAACTGAAAACAGCGGAGCGAGCGCAAAACCACTACGGTGAGCTAATATGATCGAAAAGTATGCTAAAAGATGATCGATTTGAACAGAAACGAAAAACTAAAACATTTCAAACTGAGCTTGAAAACGACAAATATTCAGTGTCTAAAGTAGGTGAAATCGCAAAAAAAAATGCAAACAGAATCCATATTGCAAAGTTTTTGAAGTGCAACAGGTATGATCTACACAAACGAGGTGTCTACGCAACGGGCTCGACGCGACTGTCAATATAAAGTCGGTTCATATCAAGACAAAATATTTCACGGTGACCGAAAAAGTGTAAAATGCAACTAAATTTGTATGGGATGTATCTTTTAAAATATCGCAAAAAAGTACTTACTAGAACCGCGAAGCGAGCGCAGAATCACTACGGTGAGCTAATATGATCGAAAAGTATGCTAAAAGATCATCGATTTGAACAGAAACGACAAACTAAAACATTTCAAACTGAGCTTGAAAACGACAAATATTCAGTGTCTAAAGTAGGTGAAATCGCAAAAATGATTGCAAACAGAATCCATGTTGCAAATATTTTGAAGTGCAACAGGTCCGATCTATACAAACGAGGTGTCTACGCAACGAACTCGACGCGACTGTCAATATAAAGTCGGTTAATATCAAGACAAAATATTTCACGGTGACCGAAAAAGTGTAAAATGCGACTAACTTTGTATGGGAAGTACCTTTTAAAATATCACAAAAAAGTATCAACTAAAAACAGCGGAGCGAGCGCAAAACCACTACGGTGAGCTAATATGATCGAAAAATATGCTAAAAGATGATCGATTTGAACAGAAACGACAAACTAAAACATTTCAAACTGAGCTTGAAAACGACAAATATTCAGTGTCTAAAGTAGGTGAAATCGCAAAAAAAAATGCAAACAGAATCCATATTGCAAAGTTTTTGAAGTGCAACAGGTATGATCTACACAAACTAGGTGTCTACGCAACGGGCTCGTCGCGACTGTCAATAAAAAGTCGGTTAATATCAAGACAAAATATTTCACGGTGACCGAAAAAGTGTAAAATGCGACTAACTTTGTATGGGATGTATCTTTTAAAATATCGCAAAAAAGTACCTACTAGAACAGCGGAGCGAGCGCAGAACCACTTCGGTGAGCTAATATGATCGAAAAGTCTGCTAAAAGATGATCGATTTGAACAGAAACGACAAACTAAAAAAATTCAAACTGAGCTTTAAAACGACAAATATTCAGTGTCTAAAGTAGGTAAAAACGCAAAAATTATTGCAAACAGAATCCATATTGCAAAGTTTTTGAAGTGCAACAGGTCCGATCTACACAAACGACGTGTCTACGCAACGAACTCGACGCGACTGTCAATATAAAGTCGGTTAATATCAAGACAAAATATTTCACGGTGACCGAAAAAGAGTTAAATGCGACTAACTTTGTATGGGATGTATCATTTAAAATATCGCAAAAAAGTACCTACTAGAACAGCGGAGCGAGCGCAAAACCACAACGGTGAGCTAATATGATCGAAAAGTCTGCTAAAAGATGATCGATTTGAACAGAAACGACAAACTAAAAAAATTCAAACTGAGCTTTAAAACGACAAATATTCAGTGTCTAAAGTAGGTGAAATCGCAAAAAAAAATGCAAACAGAATCCATATTGCAAAGTTTTTGAAGTGCAACAGGTATGATCTACACAAACGAGGTGTCTACGCAACGGGCTCGACGCGACTGTCAATATAAAGTCGGTTAATATCAAGACAAAATATTTCACGGTGACCGAAAAAGTGTAAAATGCAACTAAATTTGTATGGGATGTATCTTTTAAAATATCGCAAAAAAGTACTTACTAGAACCGCGAAGCGAGCGCAGAATCACTACGGTGAGCGAATATGATCGAAAAGTATGGTAAAAGATGATCGATTTGAACAGAAACGACAAACTTAAGCATTTCAAACTGAGCTTGAAAACGACAAATATTCATTGTATAAAGTAGGTAAAAAACGCTAAAATGATTGCAAACAGAATCCATATTGCGATGTTTTTGAAGTGCAACAGGTCCGATCTACACAAACGAGGTGTCTACGCAACGGGCTCGACGCGACGGTCAATATAAAGTCGGTTAATATCAAGACAAAATATTTCACGGTGACCGAAAAGTGTAAAATGCGACTAACTTTGTATGGGATGTTTCTTTTAAAATATCGCAAAAGAGTATCAACTGAAAACAGCGGAGCGAGCGCAGAACCACTTCGGTGAGCTAATATGATCGACAAATATGCTAAAAGATGATCGATTTGAACAGAAACGAAAAACTAAAACATTTCAAACTGAGCTTGAAAACGACAAATATTCAGTGTCTAAAGTAGGTGAAATCGCAAAAAAAAATGCAAACAGAATCAATATTGCAAAGTTTTTGAAGTGCAACAGGTATGATCTACACAAACGAGGTGTCTACGCAACGGGCTCGACGCGACTGTCAATATAAAGTCGGTTAATATCAAGACAAAATATTTCACGGTGACCGAAAAAGTGTAAAATGCAACTAAATTTGTATGGGATGTATCTTTTAAAATATCGCAAAAAAGTACTTACTAGAACCGCGGAGCGAGCGCAGAATCACTACGGTGAGCTAATATGATCGAAAAGTATGCTAAAAGATCATCGATTTGAACAGAAACGAAAAACTAAAACATTTCAAACTGAGCTTGAAAACGACAAATATTCAGTGTCTAAAGTAGGTGAAATCGCAAAAAAAAATGCAAACAGAATCCATATTGCAAAGTTTTTGAAGTGCAACAGGTATGATCTACACAAACGAGGTGTCTACGCAACGGGCTCGACGCGACTGTCAATATAAAGTCGGTTAATATCAAGACAAAATATTTCACGGTGACCGAAAAAGTGTAAAATGCAACTAAATTTGTATGGGATGTATCTTTTAAAATATCGCAAAAAAGTACTTACTAGAACCGCGAAGCGAGCGCAGAATCACTACGGTGAGCGAATATGATCGAAAAGTATGGTAAAAGATGATCGATTTGAACAGAAACGACAAACTAAAATATTTCAAACTGAGCTTGAAAACGACAAATATTCAGTGTCTAAAGTAGGTGAAATCGCAAAAATGATTGCAAACAGAATCCATATTGCGATGTTTTTGAAGTGCAACAGGTATGATTTATACAAACGTGGTGTCTACGCAACGTATTCGACGCGACTGTCAATATAAAGTCGGTTAATATCAAGACAAAATATTTCACGGTGACCGAAAAAGTGTAAAATGCGACTAACTTTGTATGGGATGGATCTTTTAAAATATCACAAAAAAGTATCAACTGAAAACAGCGGAGCGAGCGCAAAACCACTACGGTGAGCTAATATGATCGAAAAGTATGCTAAAAGATGATCGATTTGAACAGAAACGAAAAACTAAAACATTTCAAACTGAGCTTGAAAACGACAAATATTCAGTGTCTAAAGTAGGTGAAATCGCAAAAAAAATGCAAACAGAATCCATATTGCAAAGTTTTTGAAGTGCAACAGGTATGATCTACACAAACGAGGTGTCTACGCAACGAACTCGACGCGACTGTCAATATAAAGTCGGTTAATATCAAGACAAAATATTTCACGGTGACCGAAAAAGAGTTAAATGCGACTAACTTTGTATGGGATGTATCATTTAAAATATCGCAAAAAAGTACCTACTAGAACAGCAGAGCGAGCGCAAAACCACAACGGTGAGCTAATATGATCGAAAAGTCTGCTAAAAGATGATCGATTTGAACAGAAACGACAAACTAAAAAAATTCAAACTGAGCTTTAAAACGACAAATATTCAGTGTCTAAAGTAGGTAAAAACGCAAAAATTATTGCAAACAGAATCCATATTGCAAAGTTTTTGAAGTGCAACAGGTCCGATCTACACAAACGACGTGTCTACGCAACGAACTCGACGCGACTGTCAATATAAAGTCGGTTAATATCAAGACAAAATATTTCACGGTGACCGAAAAAGAGTTAAATGCGACTAACTTTGTATGGGATGTATCATTTAAAATATCGCAAAAAAGTACCTACTAGAACAGCGGAGCGAGCGCAAAACCACAACGGTGAGCTAATATGATCGAAAAGTCTGCTAAAAGATGATCGATTTGAACAGAAACGACAAACTAAAAAAATTCAAACTGAGCTTTAAAACGACAAATATTCAGTGTCTAAAGTAGGTAAAAACGCAAAAATGATTGCAAACAGAATCCATATTGGGATGTTTTTGAAGTGCAACCGGTCCGATCTACACAAACGAGGTGTCTACGCAACGAACTCGACGCGACTGTCAATATAAAGTCGGTTAATATCAAGACAAAATATTTCACGGTGACCGAAAAAGAGTTAAATGCGACTAACTTTGTATGGGATGTATCACTTAAAATATCGCAAAAAAGTACCTACTAGAACAGCGGAGCGAGCGCAAAACCACAACGGTGAGCTAATATGATCGAAAAGTCTGCTAAAAGATGATCGATTTGAACAGAAACGACAAACTAAAACATTTCAAACTGAGCTTGAAAACGACAAATATTCAGTGTCTAAAGTAGGTGAAATCGCAAAAATGATTGCAAACAGAATCCATATTGCGATGTTTTTGAAGTGCAACCGGTCCGACCTACACAAACGAGGTGTCTACGCAACGGGCTCGACGCGACTGTCAATATAAAGTCGGTTAATATCAAGACAAAATATTTTACGGTGACCGAAAAAGTGTAAAATGCGACTAACTTTGTATGGGAAGTATCTTTTAAAATATCACAAAAAAGTATCAACTGAAAACAGCGGAGCGAGCGCAAAACCACTACGGTGAGCTAATATGATCGAAAAGTATGCTAAAAGATGATCGATTTGAACAGAAACGAAAAACTAAAACATTTCAAACTGAGCTTGAAAACGACAAATATTCAGTGTCTAAAGTAGGTGAAATCGCAAAAAAAAATGCAAACAGAATCCATATTGCAAAGTTTTTGAAGTGCAACAGGTATGATCTACACAAACGAGGTGTCTACGCAACGGGCTCGACGCGACTGTCAATATAAAGTCGGTTAATATCAAGACAAAATATTTTACGGTGACCGAAAAAGTGTAAAATGCGACTAACTTTGTATGGGATGTATCTTTAAAATATCGCAAAAGAGTATCAACTGAAATCAGCGGAGCGAGCGCAAAACCACTACGGTGAGCTAATATGATCGAAAAGTATGCTAAAAGATGATCGATTTGAACAGAAACGACAAACTAAAATATTTCAAACTGAGCTTGAAAACGACAAATATTCAGTGTCTAAAGTAGGTGAAATCGCAAAAATGATTGCAAACAGAATCCATATTGCGATGTTTTTGAAGTGCAACAGGTATGATTTATACAAACGTGGTGTCTACGCAACGTATTCGACGCGACTGTCAATATAAAGTCGGTTAATATCAAGACAAAATATTTCACGGTGACCGAAAAAGTGTAAAATGCGACTAACTTTGTATGGGATGGATCTTTTAAAATATCACAAAAAAGTATCAACTGAAAACAGCGGAGCGAGCGCAAAACCACTACGGTGAGCTAATATGATCGAAAAGTATGCTAAAAGATGATCGATTTGAACAGAAACGAAAAACTAAAACATTTCAAACTGAGCTTGAAAACGACAAATATTCAGTGTCTAAAGTAGGTGAAATCGCAAAAAAAATGCAAACAGAATCCATATTGCAAAGTTTTTGAAGTGCAACAGGTATGATCTACACAAACGAGGTGTCTACGCAACGAACTCGACGCGACTGTCAATATAAAGTCGGTTAATATCAAGACAAAATATTTCACGGTGACCGAAAAAGAGTTAAATGCGACTAACTTTGTATGGGATGTATCATTTAAAATATCGCAAAAAAGTACCTACTAGAACAGCAGAGCGAGCGCAAAACCACAACGGTGAGCTAATATGATCGAAAAGTCTGCTAAAAGATGATCGATTTGAACAGAAACGACAAACTAAAAAAATTCAAACTGAGCTTTAAAACGACAAATATTCAGTGTCTAAAGTAGGTAAAAACGCAAAAATTATTGCAAACAGAATCCATATTGCAAAGTTTTTGAAGTGCAACAGGTCCGATCTACACAAACGACGTGTCTACGCAACGAACTCGACGCGACTGTCAATATAAAGTCGGTTAATATCAAGACAAAATATTTCACGGTGACCGAAAAAGAGTTAAATGCGACTAACTTTGTATGGGATGTATCATTTAAAATATCGCAAAAAAGTACCTACTAGAACAGCGGAGCGAGCGCAAAACCACAACGGTGAGCTAATATGATCGAAAAGTCTGCTAAAAGATGATCGATTTGAACAGAAACGACAAACTAAAAAAATTCAAACTGAGCTTTAAAACGACAAATATTCAGTGTCTAAAGTAGGTAAAAACGCAAAAATGATTGCAAACAGAATCCATATTGCGATGTTTTTGAAGTGCAACCGGTCCGATCTACACAAACGAGGTGTCTACGCAACGAACTCGACGCGACTGTCAATATAAAGTCGGTTAATATCAAGACAAAATATTTCACGGTGACCGAAAAAGAGTTAAATGCGACTAACTTTGTATGGGATGTATCACTTAAAATATCGCAAAAAAGTACCTACTAGAACAGCGGAGCGAGCGCAAAACCACAACGGTGAGCTAATATGATCGAAAAGTCTGCTAAAAGATGATCGATTTGAACAGAAACGACAAACTAAAACATTTCAAACTGAGCTTGAAAACGACAAATATTCAGTGTCTAAAGTAGGTGAAATCGCAAAAATGATTGCAAACAGAATCCATATTGCGATGTTTTTGAAGTGCAACCGGTCCGACCTACACAAACGAGGTGTCTACGCAACGGGCTCGACGCGACTGTCAATATAAAGTCGGTTAATATCAAGACAAAATATTTTACGGTGACCGAAAAAGTGTAAAATGCGACTAACTTTGTATGGGAAGTATCTTTTAAAATATCACAAAAAAGTATCAACTGAAAACAGCGGAGCGAGCGCAAAACCACTACGGTGAGCTAATATGATCGAAAAGTATGCTAAAAGATGATCGATTTGAACAGAAACGAAAAACTAAAACATTTCAAACTGAGCTTGAAAACGACAAATATTCAGTGTCTAAAGTAGGTGAAATCGCAAAAAAAAATGCAAACAGAATCCATATTGCAAAGTTTTTGAAGTGCAACAGGTATGATCTACACAAACGAGGTGTCTACGCAACGGGCTCGACGTGACTGTCAATATAAAGTCGGTTAATATCAAGACAAAATATTTCACGGTGACCGAAAAAGTGTAAAATGCAACTAAATTTGTATGGGATGTATCTTTTAAAATATCGCAAAAAAGTACTTACTAGAACCGCGAAGCGAGCGCAGAATCACTACGGTGAGCTAATATGATCGAAAAGTATGCTAAAAGATCATCGATTTGAACAGAAACGACAAACTAAAACATTTCAAACTGAGCTTGAAAACGACAAATATTCAGTGTCTAAAGTAGGTGAAATCGCAAAAATGATTGCAAACAGAATCCATGTTGCAAATATTTTGAAGTGCAACAGGTCCGATCTATACAAACGAGGTGTCTACGCAACGAACTCGACGCGACTGTCAATATAAAGTCGGTTAATATCAAGACAAAATATTTCACGGTGACCGAAAAAGTGTAAAATGCGACTAACTTTGTATGGGAAGTACCTTTTAAAATATCACAAAAAAGTATCAACTAAAAACAGCGGAGCGAGCGCAAAACCACTACGGTGAGCTAATATGATCGAAAAATATGCTAAAAGATGATCGATTTGAACAGAAACGACAAACTAAAACATTTCAAACTGAGCTTGAAAACGACAAATATTCAGTGTCTAAAGTAGGTGAAATCGCAAAAAAAAATGCAAACAGAATCCATATTGCAAAGTTTTTGAAGTGCAACAGGTATGATCTACACAAACTAGGTGTCTACGCAACGGGCTCGACGCGACTGTCAATAAAAAGTCGGTTAATATCAAGACAAAATATTTCACGGTGACCGAAAAAGTGTAAAATGCGACTAACTTTGTATGGGATGTATCTTTTAAAATATCACAAAAAAGTATCAACTGAAAACAGCGGAGCGAGCGCAAAACCACGACGAAGAGCTAATATGATCGAAAAGTCTGCTAAAAGATCATCGATTTGAACAGAAACGACAAACTAAAAAAATTCAAACTGAGCTTTAAAACGACAAATATTCAGTGTCTAAAGTAGGTAAAAACGCAAAAATTATTGCAAACAGAATCCATATTGCAAAGTTTTTGAAGTGCAACAGGTCCGATCTACACAAACGACGTGTCTACGCAACGAACTCGACGCGACTGTCAATATAAAGTCGGTTAATATCAAGACAAAATATTTCACGGTGACCGAAAAAGAGTTAAATGCGACTAACTTTGTATGGGATGTATCATTTAAAATATCGCAAAAAAGTACCTACTAGAACAGCGGAGCGAGCGCAAAACCACAACGGTGAGCTAATATGATCGAAAAGTCTGCTATATATGATCGATTTGAACAGAAACGACAAACTAAAACATTTCAAACTGAGCTTGAAAACGACAAATATTCAGTGTCTAAAGTAGGTGAAATCGCAAAAATGATTGCAAACAGAATCCATATTGCGATGTTTTTGAAGTGCAACCGGTCCGACCTACACTAACGAGGTGTCTACGCAACGGGCTCGACGCGACTGTCAATATAAAGTCGGTTAATATCAAGACAAAATATTTTACGGTGACCGAAAAAGTGTAAAATGCGACTAACTTTGTATGGGAAGTACCTTTTAAAATATCACAAAAAAGTATCAACTGAAAACAGCGGAGCGAGCGCAAAACCACTACGGTGAGCTAATATGATCGAAAAATATGCTAAAAGATGATCGATTTGAACAGAAACGAAAAACTAAAACATTTCAAACTGAGCTTGAAAACGACAAATATTCAGTGTCTAAAGTAGGTGAAATCGCAAAAAAAAATGCAAACAGAATCCATATTGCAAAGTTTTTGAAGTGCAACAGGTATGATCTACACAAACGAGGTGTCTACGCAACGGGCTCGACGCGACTGTCAATATAAAGTCGGTTAATATCAAGACAAAATATTTCACGGTGACCGAAAAAGTGTAAAATGCGACTAACTTTGTATGGGAAGTATCTTTTAAAATATCGCAAAAAAGTACTTACTAGAACCGCGGAGCGAGCGCAGAATCACTACGGTGAGCTAATATGATCGAAAAGTATGCTAAAAGATCATCGATTTGAACAGAAACGACAAACTAAAACATTTCAAACTGAGCTTGAAAACGACAAATATTCAGTGTCTAAAGTAGGTGAAATCGCAAAAATGATTGCAAACAGAATCCATATTGCGATGTTTTTGAAGTGCAACAGGTCCAATCTACACAAACGAGGTGTCTACGCAACGGGCTCGAAGCGACTGTCAATATAAAGTCGGTTAATATCAAGACAAAATATTTCATGGTGACCGAAAAAGAGTTAAATGCGACTAACTTTGTATAGGATGTATCATTTAAAATATCGCAAAAAAGTACCTACTAGAACAGCGGAGCGAGCGCAAAACCACAACGGTGAGCTAATATGATCGAAAAGTATGCTATGATCGAAAAGTATGCGAGTCATCGGTTCGAGCTTAGTTGTGAGCAGACGTGTCGTTTGTTAAAACTCGGCCTCTTGTCTTCAGTCAATATACTTCCTTATTAACAAGTGCGTAAAACACAAGTTCTCCCAAGTGTGTGAATTGTGAATTTACTCTTATCGCTGACTTCGTGAATAACAACCATAGACTTAGCAATCGTCAGACATGCTACGATCGCCTAAGAAGAACGCGAGCTCAACGCCAGACTTAACTAAAATGAAGCTAATGGATGAGGAGGCCGGTGTAACGATTCGCAAGAGGAAACATACCGAAGATTACACCGACGCATTTAACAAGTTTTCAGATAGAATGATGGCGTCCTTAAATAACTGGAAATCGGAAATCGTCAGGGATAATTCTCTCATTAACGAGACTCTTAATTCACTAAAAGATAATCTCGCTGATATAAATCAAACCTCTCAGGATTTAAAGACCGAGATGATGAATATCCGCTCAGAATACTCGGACATCAAAAAATCAGTACAATCACTTGACAACCGATTCACAGCCTTAGAGAAGGAAATAGTCACTTTGCAAGAATCTACTCAATTCTGCAGTGATCAACAAGACAATATAACTAAAAAAATTGAGTTACTTAACAAAGATATAAAGAAAATTAATATCTTAGAAAACGAGTTGGTAGAAGTTAAAAAACAAAATCGCCAATTACAACTAGAAATGAATTTAGCTTAGCAGAGAGATAGATTGCTGAATTTGGAGATTATGGGTGTACCAGAGGAGAAGGGAGAAGATTTGACCAATATGATCCTAACGATGGCGAAAAAGTTAAATATGGATCTGACTAAAACGGACATCGTGCAAGTTAACAGAGTAACTCCTAAGACTAAAGCACTAGGGAGGCCTAGGGCGATCATTGCAAAATTGAAATCCCGTATACTTAGAGACAATTTCATCTCATCTGCACGCAAATATCGTTTATCACCAGAAGACTTAAATCTGCGTGGTCCCCCTAAATCCATCTACGTCAATGAGCACTTGACTATTTCCAATAAATTATTACTACAGAAATGTAAACAGCTGGCTAAAGTGAAAGATTATCGGTATACTTGGACAAAATATGGAAAAATCTACGTACGAAAAAACGACACAAGTCCACCGGTCTTGATAACTGCCGAAGAAGACTTCAAAAAAATTTTTTAGGACCGGCTGGAACTATTGGTTTAGTGATTATGTGTTTAACGTGTTGCATAGTTGAGCAAATTTATTTATATAAAAATGTGATGATATGTCTTGCCCTTTCTGCGAGTCTACTTACGTCTATGGCGGCCCGAGTAAACAACAAGCTTCCAATATTATGCACTCGACCAAAACATGTGAGTCCTTTCTTACGCTGCATTCCCTATACACAAAATAACTTAATCATAACAATGAGTCCATCATGCTATAATAATTTAACGACATTACTACTTATGTCAACCGTTTATTATTTGTGCGTCTCTATTGTATTAGCTTCACATATTATGCACAAAAAAATAATTTTATTACGAGTATACTATATTTCTGTTTCCGTGATTTCACTAATAATTAAACAAAATTTTAATCGCAGTATTACCTTAAATTACCTTATGCATCTTAACGCTACAAAACGATATCGAACAAAATGCTTTTGCATTGGTACCAATATGACGCACCTGTTTTTAACGCGTATACTGTACAACAGTGTTCTTAACTTTAATCAGTGCTACGCGTTTCCTACGAAGATAGTTGCAACTTACCCTCACGAATACAACACAAACAATTATTGTTTTGCGCCACCGCTTTTTAACAATATTTTGATTGCCGAACTGATGAATGTACTGATTCTGTCATTATTATGTATAGTAAATAATACCTACGGAGTCGCGCGTGTAGTGTCAAGCAAATATGTATTACACATTACAAATAATATTATTTTCATAAACATAATTGGGGTCTGTATACAAATGAGCGAACTTTATTATTGGAGTTTCGTAATATTCTATGGCTCCTAGCTTAACTGTCTTCTACCAGAACGTACGAGGTTTAAGAACAAAATGTTTGCAGTTCAGGCAGAGTTTATACTCCAGTACTTACGATGTCGTGGTTATAACTGAGTCGTGGTTATTGGATAGTTTTTTTGACGGGGAGGTATCTGTTGGCGGGTATGATGTTTTTCGACGAGACCGTGATCTCAGTTCAAGTGGTAAAACTAAGGGGGGTGGAGTAATGGTTCTAGTTAAAAGCAGTCTCGGGGCCCGTCGTTACGACGATCACGAGCCGCTGCCGCCCGTTGAAATGTTGACGGTATCGATACCTGCGCAGACACTTTGTTCGTCTACCGCCCTGCATATAAGCGCTGTTTATGTTCCAACAGATAGCAGTCGCATTCCACAAGATATTTACTCTGTAATTAATTCAATAAACAGTAATTTCAATAGCAGTCCAAAAGACAATTATTTAATATTAGGCGATTTTAATTTGCCATTTATTCAATGGAAAAATAATAATCCAACTTTTCTTAAAAACGGACCCGTTTTGGTACAGAACGCGGGCATTAAACTAATATACGATATGTCCCTCTTAGGCTTTTCTCAGTTTAACAATTTACATAACCATGTGTACGGATTACCGCACAATAATGCATAATGTCAATGACTTTATATTTAGGTCACACTCGCGACCGTTTAGGTAATAAGTTATTTACACACACAAATAACTTCCGTATGTCTGCTTATGCATCGATATTATAATTACGTAGATTACCTTGAATAAATCAGTGTTAGAACAACTTTCATTGGGTTTGTTTCGTACTTTAACTTACCCTTACAATCGACCCTAGCACTCATCTCACAAACTCCTTCCTTCGGAAAGTGATAAACCAGTGATTGTGGGCCACACCTCTCATCGACGTTTGGGAGAATCCAGTGATCTGCAACTACAGTCTACACAACTCTCATCGACGTTTGGGAGCAACAGCTATCTACAACCACGTAACTCCATCGACGTTTGTAAACTACGTGCATACGTAGGTATCAGTGATCCTACTATAACGGCACTTTGTGTTTTTCTGTGACTTTGTACGATTGCGAATCGGTTAACTGGCTTCCCGGAAGAGGGTTCCACCAGCTTAATTGAGAAGGCGCATAAAGGTCGTGCTAAGTTCACGAGAACATAGAGTGACCCGGACTACGATCATCTGCTACGTTAAAACCTACTTCTTCGTCGACGTTTGGAGAAGTGCTACGGCTTACTTCAAGTTCATACATTACTTAACTTCAATCTACTTCTTACTTTCAACATGGAGAGTCTACTCCAGCATCAACACGACATTGTTGAAGCCATCAAGAAGCTAGAACGTAATTTCGGCAAGGATTCTGCGAATCGGAAGACTCGTCAATACTTAGACGAACGACTTGAGACCCTGCAAAAGCTATGGGCCAAGTTTAGAGACAACAATGACAAGTTATTGCGCTACGCTAACGACTCAGAACCTTATTTCGTTGAAGAACAGTTTCAACAAGCAAAGACATACTACGACACTGTCTACAACAAGATTTCATCATTTCCCCCTGCAATCGAAGCGGCTGCAACATCGATTACACCGTTACCGGCAGAGGTATCTAAAAATCCAACAATCATACAACCCGAGCTAGGTGCACAAACGGCTCCACCTAAGCTACTACCAAGGTTGTCTATACCATCGACGGCGACCGCGTCGACATCACGCTCAGATGCAAATCACGCAAGCGAGCTTCTATCTTTGCAACGAACCAACTTCAGAGCTTTTTACCGACAAGTGAATAGCCTACGAGTTGATTCTATTCGTGACAAGTGGGAGTTAGAAGATGAGCTACGCAACATTCAGTCACGTTGGAATGCAATCGACGCTTTGCATTTACAAATTGACAACATACTGCAGGGCTCAGACGCTGATTACGACGACGAGTTTTATGCTTATGAAGACTCGTACAAAAGCATCAAGAAAGCTCTAAATCTAAAGCTTGCATCAACAGCTCATCTGCAGCAGTCAACGCCACAGATCGACATTCCAACCTTCTCTGGAAAGTACACACAATGGCCTACGTTTCATGACCTATATGTTGAGAGCATCCATAATAACAATCTTCTCACTAATACTCAGAAGATGCAACACCTAAAAGGCAAGCTACGCGGAGAGGCTGAGCGACTTATTCAACATCTCCACATATCGGCAGACAACTATGAGACCGCATGGGAGCTTCTTATTCATAGATACAACAACCCTCAGCTGTTGTTTACGAAGCAGATTGAGATCTTCATAAATCAACCTGTTGTACACAAACAGTCGGCACATGAAATAAGACGCCTCTATGACACATCTATGGAATGTATTCATGCGATACAAAACCTGGGTATCGATACAAGTACCTGGGACCCGCTACTTGTCCATCTCATAGCTAAGAAGCTGGATGCTGAAACATACAGCGACTACAAGGAAGCTAGAAAGGCCCCACGTGATCTACCGCTACTTTCCGAGCTCATGGATTTCCTAGAAAGCAAATTCAACGCACTCGAGCCCATCAACGTCAAAGAAAGGGACACAACGTCATTCAACAAAAATTTGCCTCAAAAGATTACGATCAACAAGCCTTATAAGCCACAGATAAACCAACCAAACGGTCATCGCTATGGAAAGTTCCAGCGTAGAGAATTTCAAGCGATTGCAACATGCTCGTCCAATTGTCCTATTTGCAACTGCAATCACTTCCTATACAAATGCAGCAAGTTCGCGCAAATGACCCCGGACGAGAGGCTAATGACCGTCATAAAACTCAAGTTTTGCCAGAATTGTCTGTACGAACATAAAGACAATACATGCAAAACGACGAAAACATGCAGAGCTTGCAATAATAACCACCACACACTGCTACATGACGCATACGTCAATACGAACCTTACGCAACATTCTTCGAACAAAGTGGACGAGTCGCACAAGTCACTGCCCTCACCTTCGCCTCCGGTTACACTGAAACCTTCGATTTCAACGCGTCAAAACAATAAACAACACAGCGTCAATCACGTCGCTACAGATGATGAGGAGATTTTATTGACGACTCTTCTAATCAAGGTCAAGAGTATTGATGGCACACCTATCACTCTGAGAGCCCTTCTTGATCAAGGATCTCAGATTTCGCTCATAAGTGAAAACGCCGCTCAGATGCTGGGCTTGCCTCGACAACGGTATCACGCATCAGTATCAGGCATTGGCCAAGGAGCTAAGCAAGGGAAAGGAATAATTACACTGGAATGCCAATCTATCTACGATGATTATGAATTTTCAACTCAAGCATTGGTCATCAAACATGTCATCAATAACTTACCAAATATATCATTCAAGAAGCAGTCGTGGCCTCATCTGCAACATATACAACTGGCTGATCCAGAGTACAATCTTTCAAGACCGATTGATCTGCTACTGGATGCAAGCGTTTACTCAGACATTATCATGAATGGTCTGATCAAAGGTCCAAACATCGCGCCCATTGCACAACAAACAAGAATGGGTTGGATACTTTCAGGCAGCGTGAAAACCTTTCAATGTCACGTTGTTGTAAACAACTTATCCGAGCTATCACAATACTGGGAACTCGAAGATATTACTGACTCAAGCCTCGAACTGACACAAGAGGAGCAGTACTGTGAACAATACTACCAGTCAACAACAAGACGACTACCGACTGGGAGATACGAAGTAGCGCTCCCAATGAAACCTGGATTCGAACAAGATCTAGGTCAATCTAAGTCGAAGTCAACTGCACAATTTTACAACTTAGAAAACAAGATGTTAAGAAACAAAGAATTCGCTGAGAGCTACAAACAGTTTCTACACGACTACGAACAGCAAGGACACATGTCTTCAATTACGCAACATACGGAACCATCGTGCTATCTCCCTCATCACGGTGTATTGAAGGCTGATTCTACGACTACAAAGCTTCGAACCGTCTTCAATGCATCATCAAAGACGTCATCAGGATACAGCCTCAATGATTTGATGGAACGAGGTCCTAATCTACAAAAGGACCTACTACATCTTATCCTAGTATGGCGACAGCATAAATACGTGATAACCGCCGACATTGAGAAGATGTTTCGACAAATAATGATTCGAGAGCATGACCAACATCTACAATGTATTATTTGGAGAAGTACGCCAGACGAGCCTCTGAAAGAGTACCAGCTTACAACAGTCACTTATGGTACGAAAGCGGCGCCCTACCTTGCAATGCGTACATTGAAACAGCTTGCCATAGACGATGCACACAAATTCCCAATGGCGGCTGCTGCTCTGTTGAACTCATTTTACATGGATGACCTGCTGGAAGGCTGTGAAAACTTATCTCAAGCTAAACAGCTGCAACAAGAGATAATCGACATACTTAAAGGCGCTGGAATGAACATAAGAAAATGGTCCAGTAACTCCACCGAGCTGACAAAGAATTTATCTCCGAATCAATTGGACACACCACTCGACTTCAGGTGCTCTGAAAATAGGAAGACGCTAGGTTTGCGTTGGAATCCAACCTCAGACACTTTTTCATTCAAAAACTTATTTGATGATGAGATAAGTACAGCATCAGTAACAAAACGGCAGCTACTATCACACATCTCTAAGATTTTTGACCCGCTGGGTTGGTTATCACCGCTGACGATAAGGGCGAAAATACTGTTTCAACGAACTTGGTCCGAAGAAACATCTGATTGGGATGCTCATCTGTCAGAAAACATTAACAATGACTGGGCTCAACTAAGGTGTGACTTTCAAGAAATCGAGAGATTCAACATACCAAGATACATGGAAGATAGAAACCATTACACAATTCATGGTTCCTGCGACGCGTCAGAAAAGGCATACGCTTGCTCTATTTACGTCGTCACCCTAGATTGTAAAGGCGAGTTCACATCGACGCTTGTGACAGCCAAAACAAAGTTAGCTCCGCTGAAGAACAAGTTAACTCTACCTAAACTTGAACTTTGTGGAGCGCTACTACTGACGCAACTTATGAAGAAAGTCCTGGAAACTGTACCAGAAGACGTGAAAGCATACGCGTGGACCGACTCTATGGTGGTGTTGGGCTGGCTGCATGGTGATACAAGCAGATGGAAACAATTTGTAGCCAACAGAGTCCGTTCGATACTTAACGTTATCCCTTCGTCATCTTGGCATCACGTCCGGTCTGAAGAAAATGCGGCAGACTGCGCCACAAGAGGCTTGACTTCGCAACAACTGTCAGAACATGCTTTGTGGTGGCATGGACCGCAGTGGCTATCTACATTTGATCCACTCAAGATCAAAAACAAGATATACGAAGCACCGGAATTAGAAGCTAAGAAAAGCAGTGTGAACGCCGCCGCGTCATACAGAAACGATTTAGTTATTCAATTATTACACGAATGCAGCTCGATAAAACGCATAACAACAACGATCGGCTGGCTATTACGTTTTACACAATGGTTGCGCAATAAGCAAATTCCTCGGCAAAATTACCTATCGACGACGGAAAAACAACATGCCCTACATTTACTTATAAAAACGACTCAATCGATCGATTTCGAAGAAGACATCGATCAATTACAAAAACAAGGACATCTAAGGCCAAACAGCAAGTTGTTGAGCCTCAATCCCTTCATCGATGCTACAGATGGACTCCTTAAGGTCGGCGGACGATTAAGCAATTCACAACTAAGTCAATCGGCTAAGCATCCCACGATCCTGTCAAGCCACGGCAGACTCACAGAACTTATTATCCAACAAGCTCACTCCGCCACGCTGCACGGTGGACCCCGGCTTACTCTGACGTACATTCGAGAGAGATATTGGATAATTAGTGGGCTACGAACAGTCAAAAGAGAACTGCGCAAATGTGTAACATGCAGACGCTACAAGGAAGAGAAGAGAACACAAATCATGGCTGATCTTCCAGAGCCACGTGTTACTCCGTCGCGCCCTTTCACCCATACGGGAGTTGACTTTACCGGACACTTCGATATCAAGGCCAACAAGGGGCGTGGCGTACGAACACACAAAGGATACGTTGCAGTATTTGTCTGCTTAGCTACAAAGGCAGTTCACCTCGAATTGGTGTCTGATCTAAGCACTCCAGGATTCCTCGCCGCATTTCGTCGATTTTGCGCGAGGAGAGCCGTGCCCAGACACCTATACAGCGATCAGGGTAGTAACTTCATCGGAGCAAATAAAGTCCTTAAAAAAGAGTATATCTAGATCCTCCAAACAATTGACTCAGAGTTAATCAGTAATATTAACGACTACGATATACAGTGGCACTTCAATGCACCAGCCTTCCCTTCAGCAGGCGGCATCTGGGAGAGCGCTGTCAAGAGTTTGAAGCACCACTTGAGACGAGTGATAGGTGAACAGAAACTCACCTACGAAGAGTTCATCACACTACTCTATCAGATAGAGGCCTGTCTCAACTCACGACCGCTAATGGCTTTATCTGAAAGCCTCGATGATGAGTACCTATCACCGGGCCACTTTCTAGTCGGAAGCTCACTGATATCAAGACCACAAACCGACCCTGATCAAATCAACTTGACCACCCGATGGCAAATGATTCAGGCCATAAACAAACAATTTTGGAAAAAATGGTCGGCTGATTACCTACAACAACTTCAAGTCCGTTCGAAGTGGAGATTACCATCTAAAAACATTGAAGTTGACGACATCGTACTCATTAAAGACGAAAACTTGCCGCCTGGCAAATGGGCGATGGGTAGAGTCATCGACGTTCATCCAGGCAAAGACGGATATGTACGAGTTGTATCTCTAAAAACGAAGAATGGAATCATAAAGCGACCAATTTTAAAACTTTCTCTTCTCCCTGTAAAAGATAATGACATGAACATACCACAACAACCACAACAGTCGACGGATAAAGTGCAGTCGACGACATGTGCTGACGCATCTGAAAACGGCAAAACAAATGCTCCAATGCGAGCAAGGCGAGCGACGAGAAGGCCTTTGACATCCTTTGTCTCGATAGCCATTATGCTGTTCATGTGCATATTTACCTCTGCACAGTGCTCATATAACATCTCAAACTTTGCCGACAGTCAAAATATCTACTTCGACAAAATGTACAACCTAAATCTTATTAGAGACGAGTGGAAATTAATCGTATATTACAATATGAGTACATACTGGTCAGCATTACGTCACGTAGAGAAATATGTCGGTCACTTGGAAGAATACCTACATAGTCCTACACTTCCGACTCAATATAAGAGCGTCATATATCAAATGCATCACGAGTTATCGGAAATTGAACATTACAACCGAATACTCAAGAGCCAAACACTCACAAGGCAGAAAAGAGGCTTGGTCGACGGCGTTGGATACATAGCGAACTCATTATTTGGAGTCTTAGATGAACGTTTTGCGGCGAAGTATGAAAAGGACATAGAGAAAATATCACTTAACGAGAACCATCTACAGCAACTCTTGAAAAATCAAACAAGCGTCATCGAAGCTCAATACAATATACTTCAAAGAAATGAGGCCATCATGAACAAACAGCTGGGAGTCGTTCAGAAGTACCTACACAACGTAACATTCTATGTGAACAGAATGCATACATTGAACAACAACGAGCTACACGTTCTATCATCATCAATGTCAGCTATGATCATCATCTCAAACATTCGGAACATGCAAGAAAGCATTATAAATACAGTGACTGACCTCGCTCATGGTCATATGGACGCACACTTGCTGCCTCCAGAACAGCTTGAAGAGCAGATGAATATAATATACAGTCACATACCTAACGACTTAACGCTACCTGCCGCCAAGCATGATTTCAAGCAGCTTTACAAATTAATGAAGATTGCGGGTGATATTGGCTCATCGTACTTGATCATCGAAGTCAAGATTCCACTCGTCAACAAAGAAGCCTTTAAACTCGACAAGGTCATAAGTCTTCCTCATCGGTCTCACACCGTGTCATTTATCACTTCATACATCGCTTTCAATCTTCAAAAGGACATGCTTCTAACTCTGACCGAAACTGACGTTCAGAATTGTATCCATACACAATCAAATAAAATATTGTGTTCATTAAACGCACCGATTTACGACGTGCAATTAACTCAGTCTATCTGTAACTTGAGTATTCATAACAAAACAATGTGCAGTACAAAGAAGACGCCGTGTCACGAGCGATGGATCAAATTGCATCGAGATAACAGGTGGTTATTCTCGTGCTGTGAGGAATGCCACATTCGCATATTTTGTACTGACACAGGAATGACAATGAAGTCGCTGACCGGGAACGGCCTTTTAGATATAGGTCAAGGCTGCACCATTAAAGGTGACACTTTCTCGATACTCGGCCATAACAACTACTTGAGCCGTGTCAAGGTCCAAAGGGACATGCCTATGGTATCGGAGACCTCTATACTGAACTCCATACTGAACACCTCGGACTTTGAACAGTTTTCCCCCGAAGATCATGAAGACGAGTGGCGTCGTATGAAAACCCAAATCACAAACCTCAAGGAACAAGAGACTGCACCACTCCAGTATACACGACGTGCACCAGTATTCTCTCCTGTACATAATACTGGGACTTATTATCATCGTGGCCTGTGTATACTCGATTATACGATGGCGCAGAAGCAAAGGAGCCCTCGACATGACTGCGGCGAGCACCCCGGCGATTTCAATACCAATGGCAGCTATCGCGAACGCTGATGAAGACCAACCAACGGAAGAGCGCCCGCGGACCCGCCCGCGAACTGTGCGACTGGATATTCCCGTCACTAGTGTAGTGCAGTAATGAAATATTTAAGATATTTAAGTTTACCTTTTATATGCATTTTTACCTTTTTTATATACAAATGAACTATATTATCCATCTTATTTGATCTGTTAATTAAGAATTTACATATTTTCTATTTACTCACTATATTAAGTTTGAATTTGTATCTTTCCCTTTTTTGGGCCGGCAAGATGTACGGATTACCGCACAATAATGCATAATGTCAATGACTTTATATTTAGGTCACACTCGCGACCGTTTAGGTAATAAGTTATTTACACACACAAATAACTTCCGTATGTCTGCTTATGCATCGATATTATAATTACGTAGATTACCTTGAATAAATCAGTGTTAGAACAACTTTCATTGGGTTTGTTTCGTACTTTAACTTACCCTTACAATCGACCCTAGCACTCATCTCACAAACTGTTACACTCAACACCATGCAGGGAACACCCTTGACCTGGCGTTCTGCAACCTACCGCTTAAAATTGAAAAGTGTTCTCCGTTTGTCAGTGAGGACTGTGCGCACCCTTCATTTCATGCGGAAGTGATGGATTTAGCGATGAAGCCTCTGATCGAGTCAAATAGTTTAAGGCGCAACTATAAGCGAGGAGACTACGATAGTTTGAACAGGCATTTCTCTGAAATCGATTGGCAGTGTCTTGTGCGATCAGGCACAGTAAATGACGCCACAGATTTATTTTACAGTTTTGTTAACGACGCTATATCAAATTTTGTTCCATTTGCTCGACAACGTAGTTCGACTCATAAATATCCAGTTTGGTTTAGTAAGTCTCTGATCAAAATAATAAAAGAGAAAGCCAAAGCGCATTCAAGGTGGAAACGCTATGGTAATCTTCTCGATTATGATGAGTTTGCTTTGTTACGCAAAAGACAACGCCGTGTGCAAGAAGCTTGCTATAAAAAATATATCAGTAGTGTCGAACATTCGGTAAAAAACTGTCCTAAAATATTTTCTATTTCACAAATAAATCCTATTTCACAAATTTCTATAAGCGCCGACTCAATCTCAACATTCAACATTACTGTTGAGACTGTGCTTAATTCACTCACCAGCCTTGACTGTTCAAAGGGTGCTGGCTGTGATGGCATTCCCCCTATCTTCTGGAAACATTGCGCTAAATCATTAGCATTGCCGCTATTCATTATTTTTAATCGATCTCTAAGTGAGGGCACTTTTCCCACAGCATGGAAAAGTGCTCATATCATACCTCTTCATAAGAAGGGTTCAAAAACATGCGTGAAGAACTACAGAGGCATTTCAATACTAAATACACTGGGTAAAGTTTTTGAGAAACTTGTATATAACGCTTTATATCCCGTTATTCATAAAGGTATGTCAGATTGTCAACATGGCTTCTTGCGCCGTCGATCCGCTATCACGAATCTGTCATCTTTCACCAATTATGTCTTGACAAATATGGACGGTGGTGGTCAGGTTGATGTGGTATACACGGACTTCGAAAAAGCTTTCGATCGTGTGGACCACGTTATCCTCCTTCATAAACTGTATGAGCTTGGTATTCACGGAGATCTGCTTCGCTGGATAAGATCCTATTTAGAAAATCGTTCTCAAGCTGTAGTGCTAGGTGGCTTCAGATCAAATTTTGTGAAAATACCTACTGGTGTCCCACAGGGTTCGCACCTCGGGCCTTTATTCTACAACGCATATCTTTACGACATAGGGTTCCATGTCAGACACGCCAAACATTTGCTGTACGCGGATGACAAAAAAGTATTTTTCCGCATCAGAAATCTACATGACTGCGAATCCTTACAATCTGATCTTGATAGGCTGAACGAGTACTACATTCAAAATAAAATCACTGTAAACATAAGAAAGTGTCAGTCTATCATATTTACACGAAAAGCGAATCCTATTAAATTCCCATATGCCTTCAATAATAACCCTATTACGACAGTTAAAGAAGTCCGTGACCTTGGTGTTATTTTAGACAGTAAACTGACACTATCTGCCCACGTCGACTGCGTTGTCAATAAAGCGTTTAGAAGTTTGGGATTCGTGTTGCGATCATGTAGGCCCTTCAGCGATATTTCTGCCATTAAAACGGTTTACTTTGCATTTGTTCGTAGCACATTAGAATATGCTAGCTCTATCTGGTCGCCACAATATAAAACCTACATAGATTCTCTGGAGCGTATTCAAAAAAAAATTACTAATTATCTCGATTACCGTCTTCGTATTTCTTCTAACTCCTATCTTAGTAGCTGTAGACGACACAATTTATTGACTCTCGAAGAGAGAAGAGACATGCTGGATATGTGCTTATTATTTGATATCTTGAATGGACACCTGGACTGCGCGGATTTGGTGGCGGGTGTCGCGCTGCGCACACCGAGGCGCCGCACTCGCCACACACCTCTGTTGCACACGCATCGACACTCCGCTAATTATGCAAGAAATAATGTCCTCACGCGTATCGCACACTCGTATAACACCAAATTTAGTGAATTGGAATTATTCGGTATATCAAAGCACACATTTAAACGTCATATTACAAATTATCTTAAAGCACGTACCGGAGATGACATCGATTAGATTTATTTGTATACCAATTTATTTTATAAGTAGGTACTTTTATCTTTTCACTCTGTATGCGGTGTAGTCGTCATTAAGAACCGATCCCAAGATTATTAATAATCGTAGGGTAACAACAACAACAACTGCGCTTTAAAAATTTGTTATTTACTTTATTTATTCATTTTACTACTCTCGTGCTATGGGAATGTAGCAAATATGCACGTTCTTAGGTTGTTCTCGGGCCGCTGTCGGGCATGCTGACGTCGGTCGCCCACCAGCCATATAAATCTGTATTTATTTTTTCTTTTTGCCCGCCACGATGTTCGATTGTCCATGCGATGTAATCTAAGCACAGCTATTTTTCATTGATAGTAGGTACTTTTTTGAATGACTTATAATATTCACTGTCAGAATTTAGTCTCACAACTGTAATAATAATTGTAAATTAAAGAAAACCTAGTATTGGCTTACTATTTATGAGTACATTGTGAATTAGTATATTTAATTTTTAGCTGTTGGTTTTCTAAAATAAAAAAATAAATAAACAAATAAAAGATGATCGATTTGAACAGAAACGACAAACTAAAAAAATTCAAACTGAGCTTTAAAACGACAAATATTCAGTGTCTAAAGTAGGTAAAAACGCAAATATTATTGCATACAGAATCCATATTGCTTTTTTTTAAAGTGCAACAGGTATGATCTACACAAACGAGGTGTCTACGCAACGAACTCGACGCGACTGTCAATATAAAGTCGGTTAATATCAAGACAAAATATTTCATGGTGACCGAAAAAGTGTAAAATGCGATAAACTTTGTATGGGATGTATCTTTAAAATATCGCAAAAGAGTATCAACTGAAAACAGCGGAGCGAGCGCAAAATTACTACGGTGAGCTAATATGATCGAAAAGTATGCTAAAAGATGATCGATTTGAACAGAAACGAAAAACTAAAACATTTCAAACTGAGCTTGAAAACGACAAATATTCAGTGTATAAAGTAGGTGAAATCGCAAAAATGATTGCAAACAGAATCCATATTGCGATGTTTTTGAAGTGCAACAAGTCCGATCTACACAAACGAGTTGTCTACGCAATGGGCTCGACGCGACTGTCAATATAAAGTCGGTCAATATCAAGACAAAATATTTTACGGTGACCGAAAAAGTGTAAAATGCGACTAACATTGTATGGGATGTATCTTTTAAAATATCGCAAAAGAGTATGAACTGAAAACAGCGGAGCGAGCGCAGAACCACTACGGTGAGCTAATATGATCGAAAAGTATGCTAAAAGATGATCGATTTGAACAGAAACGACAAACTAAAACATTTCAAACTGAGCTTGAAAACGACAAATATTTAGTGTCTAAAGTAGGTGAAATCGTAAAAATGATTGCAAACAAAATCCATATTGCGATGTTTTTGAAGTGCAACAGGTCCGATCTACACAAACTAGGTGTCTACGGAACGGGCTTTACGCGACTGTCAATATAAAGTCGGTTAATATCAAGACAAAATATTTCACGGTGACCGAAAAAGTGTAAAATGCGACCAACTTTGTATGGGATGTATCTTTTAAAATATCGCAAAAGAGTATCAACTGAAAACAGCGGAGCGAGCGCAGAACCACTACGGTGAGCTAATATGATCGAAAAGTATGCTAAAAGATGATCGATTTGAACAGAAACGAAAAACTAAAACATTTCAAACTGAGCTTGAAAACGACAAATATTCAGTGTCTAAAGTAGGTGAAATCGCAAAAAAAAATGCAAACAGAATCCATATTGCAAAGTTTTTGAAGTGCAACAGGTATGATCTACACAAACGAGGTGTCTACGCAACGGGCTCGACGCAACTGTCAATATAAAGTCGGTTAATATCAAGACAAAATATTTCACGGTGACCGAAAAAGTGTAAAATGCGACTTACTTTGTATGGGATGTATCTTTTAAAATATCGCTAAATAGTACTTACTAGAACCGCGGAGCAACGCAGAATCACTACGGTGAGCTAATATGATCGAAAAGTATGCTAAAAGATGATCGATTTGAACAGAAACGACAAACTAAAACATTTCAAACTGAGCTTGAAAACGACAAATATTCAGTGTCTAAAGTAGGTGAAATCGCAAAAATGATTGCAAACAGAATCCATGTTGCAAATATTTTGAAGTGCAACAGGTCCGATCTACACAAACTAGGTGTCTACGCAACGGGCTCGACGCGACTGTCAATATAAAGTCGGTTTATATCAAGACAAAATATTTCACGGTGACCGAAAAAGAGTTAAATGCGACTAACTTTGTATGGGATGTATCATTTAAAATATCACAAAAAAGTACCTACTAGAACAGCGGAGCGAACGCAAAACCACAACGGTGAGCTAATATGATCGAAAAGTCTGCTAAAAGATGATCGATTTGAACAGAAACGACAAACTAAAACATTTCAAACTGAGCTTGAAAACGACAAATATTCAGTGTCTGAAGTAGGTGAAATCGCAAAAATGATTGCAAACAGAATCCATAATGCAAAGTTTTGAAGTGCAACAGGTCCGATCTATACAAACGAGGTGTCTACGCAACGAACTCGACGCGACTGTCAATATAAAGTCGGTTAATATCAAGACAAAATATTTCACGGTGACCGAAAAAGTGTAAAATGCGACTAACTTTGTATGGGATGTATCTTTTAAAATATCGCAAAAAAGTACCTACTAGAACAGCGGAGCGAGCGCAAAACCACAACGGTGAGCAAATATGATCGAAAAGTCTGCTAAAAGATGATCGATTTGAACAGAAACGACAAACTAAAACATTTCAAACTGAGCTTGAAAACGACAAATATTCAGTGTCTAAAGTAGGTGAAATCGCAAAAATGACTGCAAACAGAATCCATATTGCGATGTTTTTGAAGTGTAACTGGTCCGACCTACGCAAACGAGGTGTCTACGCAACGGGCTCGACGCGACTGTCAATATAAAGTCGGTTAATATCAAGACAAAATATTTCACGGTGACCGAAAAAGTGTAAAATGCGACTAACTTTGTATGGGAAGTATCTATTAAAATATCGCAAAAAAGTACCTACTAGAACAGCGGAGCGAGCGCAGAACCACTACGGTGAGCTAATATGATCGAAAAGTCTGCTAAAAGATGATAGATTTGAACAGAAAAGACAAACTAAAAAAATTCAAACTGAGCTTTAAAACGACAAATATTCAGTGTCTAAAGTAGGTAAAAACGCAAAAATTATTGCAAACAGAATCCATATTGCAAAGTTTTTGAAGTGCAACAGGTCCGATCTACACAAACGACGTGTCTATGCAACGAACTCGACGCGACTGTCAATATAAAGTCGGGTAATATCAAGACCAAAATATTTCATGGTGACCGAAAAAGTGTAAAATGCGATAAACTTTGTATGGGATGTATCTTTAAAATATCGCAAAAGAGTATCAACTGAAAACAGCGGAGCGAGCGCAAAATTACTACGGTGAGCTAATATTATCGAAAAAAATGCTAAAAGATGATCGATTTGTACAGAAACGAAAAACTAAAACATTTCAAACTGAGCTTGAAAACGACAAATATTCAGTGTCTAAAGTAGGTGAAATCGCAAAAAAAAATGCAAACAGAATCCATATTGCAAAGTTTTTGAAGTGCAACAGGTATGATCTACACAAACGAGGTGTCTACGCAACGGGCTCGACGCGACTGTCAATATAAAGTCGGTTAATATCAAGACAAAATATTTCACGGTGACCGAAAAAGAGTAAAATGCGACTAACTTTGTATGGGATGTATCTTTTAAAATATCGCAAAAAAGTTTCAACTGAAAACAGCGGAGCGAGCGCGAAACCACTACGGTGAGCAAATATGATCGAAAAGTATGCTAAAAGATGATCGATTTGAACAGAAACGAAAAACTAAAACATTTCAAACTGAGCTTGAAAACGACAAATATTCAGTGTCTCAAGTAAGTGAAATCGCAAAAAAAAATGCAAACAGAATCCATATTGCAAAGTTTTTGAAGTGCAACAGGTATGATCTACACAAACGAGGTGTCTACGCAACGGGCTCGACGCGACTGTCAATATAAAGTTGGTTTATATCAAGACAAAATATTTCAGGGTGACCGAAAAAGAGTTAAATGCGACTAACTTTGTATGGGATGTATCATTTAAAATATCACAAAAAAGTACCTACTAGAACAGCGGAGCGAACGCAAAACCACAACGGTGAGCTAATATGATCGAAAAGTCTGCTAAAAGATGATCGATTTGAACAGAAACGACAAACTAAAACATTTCAAACTGAGCTTGAAAACGACAAATATTCAGTGTCTAAAGTAGGTGAAATCGCAAAAATGATTGCAAACAGAATCCATGTTGCAAATATTTTGAAGTGCAACAGGTCCGATCTACACAAACTAGGTGTCTACGCAACGGGCTCGACGCGACTGTCAATATAAAGTCGGTTTATATCAAGACAAAATATTTCACGGTGACCGAAAAAGAGTTAAATGCGACTAACTTTGTATGGGATGTATCATTTAAAATATCACAAAAAAGTACCTACTAGAACAGCGGAGCGAACGCAAAACCACAACGGTGAGCTAATATGATCGAAAAGTCTGCTAAAAGATGATCGATTTGAACAGAAACGACAAACTAAAACATTTCAAACTGAGCTTGAAAACGACAAATATTCAGTGTCTGAAGTAGGTGAAATCGCAAAAATGATTGCAAACAGAATCCATAATGCAAAGTTTTGAAGTGCAACAGGTCCGATCTATACAAACGAGGTGTCTACGCAACGAACTCGACGCGACTGTCAATATAAAGTCGGTTTATATCAAGACAAAATATTTCACGGTGACCGAAAAAGAGTTAAATGCGACTAACTTTGTATGGGATGTATCATTTAAAATATCACAAAAAAGTACCTACTAGAACAGCGGAGCGAACGCAAAACCACAACGGTGAGCTAATATGATCGAAAAATCTGCTAAAAGATGATCGATTTGAACAGAAACGACAAACTAAAACATTTCAAACTGAGCTTGAAAACGACAAATATTCAGTGTCTGAAGTAGGTGAAATCGCAAATATTATTGCAAACAGAATCCATAATGCAAAGTTTTTGAAGTGCAACAGGTATGATCTACACAAACGAGGTGTCTACGCAATGGGCTCGACGCGACTGTCAATATAAAGTCGGTTAATATCAAGACAAAATATTTCACGGTGACCGAAAAAGTGTAAAATGCGACTAACTTTGTATGGGATGTATCTTTTTAAATATCGCTAAATAGTACTTACTAGAACCGCGGAGCAACGCAGAACCACTACGGTGAGCTAATATGATCGATTTGAACAGAAACGACAAACTAAAACATTTCAAACTGAGCTTGAAAACGACAAATATTCAGTGTCTAAAGTAGGTGAAATCGCAAAAATGATTGCAAACAGAATCCATGTTGCAAATATTTTGAAGTGCAACAGGTCCGATCTACACAAACTAGGTGTCTACGCAACGGGCTCGACGCGACTGTCAATATAAAGTCGGTTTATATCAAGACAAAATATTTCACGGTGACCGAAAAAGAGTTAAATGCGACTAACTTTGTATGGGATGTATCATTTAAAATATCACAAAAAAGTACCTACTAGAACAGCGGAGCGAACGCAAAACCACAACGGTGAGCTAATATGATCGAAAAGTCTGCTAAAAGATGATCGATTTGAACAGAAACGACAAACTAAAACATTTCAAACTGAGCTTGAAAACGACAAATATTCAGTGTCTGAAGTAGGTGAAATCGCAAAAATGATTGCAAACAGAATCCATAATGCAAAGTTTTGAAGTGCAACAGGTCCGATCTATACAAACGAGGTGTCTACGCAACGAACTCGACGCGACTGTCAATATAAAGTCGGTTTATATCAAGACAAAATATTTCACGGTGACCGAAAAAGAGTTAAATGCGACTAACTTTGTATGGGATGTATCATTTAAAATATCACAAAAAAGTACCTACTAGAACAGCGGAGCGAACGCAAAACCACAACGGTGAGCTAATATGATCGAAAAGTCTGCTAAAAGATGATCGATTTGAACAGAAACGACAAACTAAAACATTTCAAACTGAGCTTGAAAACGACAAATATTCAGTGTCTGAAGTAGGTGAAATCGCAAAAATGATTGCAAACAGAATCCATAATGCAAAGTTTTGAAGTGCAACAGGTCCGATCTATACAAACGAGGTGTCTACGCAACGAACTCGACGCGACTGTCAATATAAAGTCGGTTTATATCAAGACAAAATATTTCACGGTGACCGAAAAAGAGTTAAATGCGACTAACTTTGTATGGGATGTATCATTTAAAATATCACAAAAAAGTACCTACTAGAACAGCGGAGCGAACGCAAAACCACAACGGTGAGCTAATATGATCGAAAAGTCTGCTAAAAGATGATCGATTTGAACAGAAACGACAAACTAAAACATTTCAAACTGAGCTTGAAAACGACAAATATTCAGTGTCTGAAGTAGGTGAAATCGCAAATATTATTGCAAACAGAATCCATAATGCAAAGTTTTTGAAGTGCAACAGGTATGATCTACACAAACGAAGTGTCTACGCAATGGGCTCGACGCGACTGTCAATATAAAGTCGGTTAATATCAAGACAAAATATTTCACGGTGACCGAAAAAGTGTAAAATGCGACTAACTTTGTATGGGATGTATCTTTTAAAATATCGCTAAATAGTACTTACTAGAACCGCGGAGCAACGCAGAATCACTACGGTGAGCTAATATGATCGAAAAGTATGCTAAAAGATGATCGATTTGAACAGAAACGACAAACTAAAACATTTCAAACTGAGCTTGAAAACGACAAATATTCAGTGTCTAAAGTAGGTAAAAACGCAAATATTATTGCAAACAAAATCCATGTTGCAAATATTTTGAAGTGCAACAGGTACGATCTACACAAACTAGGAGTCTACGCAACGGGCTCGACGCGACTGTCAATATAAAGTCGGTTTATATCAAGACAAAATATTTCACGGTGACCGAAAAAGAGTTAAATGCGACTAACTTTGTATGGGATGTATCATTTAAAATATCACAAAAAAGTACCTACTAGAACAGCGGAGCGAACGCAAAACCACAACGGTGAGCAAATATGATCGAAAAGTCTGCTAAAAGATGATCGATTTGAACAGAAACGACAAACTAAAACATTTCAAACTGAGCTTGAAAACGACAAATATTCAGTGTCTAAAGTAGGTGAAATCGCAAAAATGATTGCAAACAGAATCCATATTGCGATGTTTTTGAACGCAGAACCACTACGGTGAGCTAATATGATCGAAAAGTCTGCTAAAAGATGATAGATTTGAACAGAAAAGACAAACTAAAAAAATTCAAACTGAGCTTTAAAACGACAAATATTCAGTGTCTAAAGTAGGTAAAAACGCAAAAATTATTGCAAACAGAATCCATATTGCAAAGTTTTTGAAGTGCAACAGGTCCGATCTACACAAACGACGTGTCTATGCAACGAACTCGACGCGACTGTCAATATAAAGTCGGGTAATATCAAGACCAAAATATTTCATGGTGACCGAAAAAGTGTAAAATGCGATAAACTTTGTATGGGATGTATCTTTAAAATATCGCAAAAAAGTTTCAACTGAAAACAGTGGAGCGAGCGCGAAACCACTACGGTGAGCAAATATGATCGAAAAGTATGCTAAAAGATGATCGATTTGAACAGAAACGAAAAACTAAAACATTTCAAACTGAGCTTGAAAACGACAAATATTCAGTGTCTAAAGTAAGTGAAATCGCAAAAAAAAATGCAAACAGAATCCATATTGCAAAGTTTTTGAAGTGCAACAGGTATGATCTACACAAACGAGGTGTCTACGCAACGGGCTCGACGCGACTGTCAATAAAAAGTTGGTTAATATCAAGACAAAATATTTCACGGTGACCGAAAAAGTGTAAAATGCGACTAACTTTGTATGGGATGTATCTTTTAAAATATCGCAAAATAGTACTTACTTGAACCGCGGAGCGAGCGCAGAATCACTACGGTGAGCTAATATGATCGAAAAGTCTGCTAAAAGATGATCGATTTGAACAGAAACGACAAACTAAAACATTTCAAACTGAGCTTGAAAACGACAAATATTCAGTGTCTAAAGTAGGTAAAAACGCAAATATTATTGCAAACAGAATCCATAATGCAAAGTTTTGAAGTGCAACAGGTCCGATCTATACAAACGAGGTGTCTACGCAACGAACTCGACGCGACTGTCAATATAAAGTCGGTTTATATCAAGACAAAATATTTCACGGTGACCGAAAAAGAGTTAAATGCGACTAACTTTGTATGGGATGTATCATTTAAAATATCACAAAAAAGTACCTACTAGAACAGCGGAGCGAACGCAAAACCACAACGGTGAGCTAATATGATCGAAAAGTCTGCTAAAAGATGATCGATTTGAACAGAAACGACAAACTAAAACATTTCAAACTGAGCTTGAAAACGACAAATATTCAGTGTCTGAAGTAGGTGAAATCGCAAATATTATTGCAAACAGAATCCATAATGCAAAGTTTTTGAAGTGCAACAGGTATGATCTACACAAACGAGGTGTCTACGCAATGGGCTCGACGCGACTGTCAATATAAAGTCGGTTAATATCAAGACAAAATATTTCACGGTGACCGAAAAAGTGTAAAATGCGACTAACTTTGTATGGGATGTATCTTTTAAAATATCGCTAAATAGTACTTACTAGAACCGCGGAGCAACGCAGAATCACTACGGTGAGCTAATATGATCGAAAAGTATGCTAAAAGATGATCGATTTGAACAGAAACGACAAACTAAAACATTTCAAACTGAGCTTGAAAACGACAAATATTCAGTGTCTAAAGTAGGTGAAATCGCAAAAATGATTGCAAACAGAATCCATGTTGCAAATATTTTGAAGTGCAACAGGTCCGATCTACACAAACTAGGTGTCTACGCAACGGGCTCGACGCGACTGTCAATATAAAGTCGGTTAATATCAAGACAAAATATTTCACGGTGACCGAAAAAGAGTTAAATGCGACTAACTTTGTATGGGATATATCATTTAAAATATCGCAAAAAAGTACCTACTAGAACAGCGGAGCGAGCGCAAAACCACAACGGTTAGCAAATATGATCGAAAAGTCTGCTAAAAGATGATCGATTTGAACAGAAACGACAAACTAAAACATTTCAAACTGAGCTTGAAAACGACAAATATTCAGTGTCTAAAGTAGGTGAAATCGCAAAAATGATTGCAAACAGAATCCATATTGCGATGTTTTTGAAGTGCAACCGGTCCGACCTACGCAAACGAGGTGTCTACGCAACGGGCTCGACGCGACTGTCAATATAAAGTCGGTTAATATCAAGACAAAATATTTCACGGTGACCGAAAAAGTGTAAAATGCGACTAACTTTGTATGGGAAGTATCTATTAAAATATCGCAAAAAAGTACCTACTAGAACAGCGGAGCGAGCGCAGAACCACAACGGTGAGCTAATATGATCGAAAAGTCTGCTAAAAGATGATAGATTTGAACAGAAAAGACAAACTAAAAAAATTCAAACTGAGCTTTAAAACGACAAATATTCAGTGTCTAAAGTAGGTAAAAACGCAAATATTATTGCAAACAGAATCCATATTGCTTTTTTTTTAAAGTGCAACAGGTATGATCTACACAAACGAGGTGTCTACGCAACGAACTCGACGCGACTGTCAATATAAAGTCGGTTAATATCAAGACAAAATATTTCATGGTGACCGAAAAAGTGTAAAATGCGATAAACTTTGTATGGGATGTATCTTTAAAATATCGCAAAAGAGTATCAACTGAAAACAGCGGAGCGAGCGCAAAATTACTACGGTGAGCTAATATGATCGAAAAGTATGCTAAAAGATGATCGATTTGAACAGAAACGACAAACTAAAACATTTCAAACTGAGCTTGAAAACGACAAATATTCAGTGTCTGAAGTAGGTGAAATCGCAAATATTATTGCAAACAGAATCCATAATGCAAAGTTTTTGAAGTGCAACAGGTATGATCTACACAAACGAGGTGTCTACGCAATGGGCTCGACGCGACTGTCAATATAAAGTCGGTTAATATCAAGACAAAATATTTCACGGTGACCGAAAAAGTGTAAAATGCGACTAACTTTGTATGGGATGTATCTTTTAAAATATCGCTAAATAGTACTTACTAGAACCGCGGAGCAACGCAGAACCACTACGGTGAGCTAATATGATCGATTTGAACAGAAACGACAAACTAAAACATTTCAAACTGAGCTTGAAAACGACAAATATTCAGTGTCTAAAGTAGGTGAAATCGCAAAAATGATTGCAAACAGAATCCATGTTGCAAATATTTTGAAGTGCAACAGGTCCGATCTACACAAACTAGGTGTCCACGCAACGGGCTCGACGCGACTGTCAATATAAAGTCGGTTTATATCAAGACAAAATATTTCACGGTGACCGAAAAAGAGTTAAATGCGACTAACTTTGTATGGGATGTATCATTTAAAATATCACAAAAAAGTACCTACTAGAACAGCGGAGCGAACGCAAAACCACAACGGTGAGCTAATATGATCGAAAAGTCTGCTAAAAGATGATCGATTTGAACAGAAACGACAAACTAAAACATTTCAAACTGAGCTTGAAAACGACAAATATTCAGTGTCTGAAGTAGGTGAAATCGCAAAAATGATTGCAAACAGAATCCATAATGCAAAGTTTTGAAGTGCAACAGGTCCGATCTATACAAACGAGGTGTCTACGCAACGAACTCGACGCGACTGTCAATATAAAGTCGGTTTATATCAAGACAAAATATTTCACGGTGACCGAAAAAGAGTTAAATGCGACTAACTTTGTATGGGATGTATCATTTAAAATATCACAAAAAAGTACCTACTAGAACAGCGGAGCGAACGCAAAACCACAACGGTGAGCTAATATGATCGAAAAGTCTGCTAAAAGATGATCGATTTGAACAGAAACGACAAACTAAAACATTTCAAACTGAGCTTGAAAACGACAAATATTCAGTGTCTGAAGTAGGTGAAATCGCAAAAATGATTGCAAACAGAATCCATAATGCAAAGTTTTGAAGTGCAACAGGTCCGATCTATACAAACGAGGTGTCTACGCAACGAACTCGACGCGACTGTCAATATAAAGTCGGTTTATATCAAGACAAAATATTTCACGGTGACCGAAAAAGAGTTAAATGCGACTAACTTTGTATGGGATGTATCATTTAAAATATCACAAAAAAGTACCTACTAGAACAGCGGAGCGAACGCAAAACCACAACGGTGAGCTAATATGATCGAAAAGTCTGCTAAAAGATGATCGATTTGAACAGAAACGACAAACTAAAACATTTCAAACTGAGCTTGAAAACGACAAATATTCAGTGTCTGAAGTAGGTGAAATCGCAAATATTATTGCAAACAGAATCCATAATGCAAAGTTTTTGAAGTGCAACAGGTATGATCTACACAAACGAGGTGTCTACGCAATGGGCTCGACGCGACTGTCAATATAAAGTCGGTTAATATCAAGACAAAATATTTCACGGTGACCGAAAAAGTGTAAAATGCGACTAACTTTGTATGGGATGTATCTTTTAAAATATCGCTAAATAGTACTTACTAGAACCGCGGAGCAACGCAGAATCACTACGGTGAGCTAATATGATCGAAAAGTATGCTAAAAGATGATCGATTTGAACAGAAACGACAAACTAAAACATTTCAAACTGAGCTTGAAAACGACAAATATTCAGTGTCTAAAGTAGGTAAAAACGCAAATATTATTGCAAACAAAATCCATGTTGCAAATATTTTGAAGTGCAACAGGTACGATCTACACAAACTAGGAGTCTACGCAACGGGCTCGACGCAACTGTCAATATAAAGCGGTTTATATCAAGACAAAATATTTCACGGTGACCGAAAAAGTGTAAAATGCGACTAACTTTGTATGGGATGTATCATTTAAAATATCACAAAAAAGTACCTACTAGAACAGCGGAGCGAACGCAAAACCACAACGGTGAGCTAATATGATCGAAAAGTCTGCTAAAAGATGATCGATTTGAACAGAAACGACAAACTAAAACATTTCAAACTGAGCTTGAAAACGACAAATATTCATTGTCTAAAGTAGGTGAAATCGCAAAAATGATTGCAAACAGAATCCATATTGCGATGTTTTTGAAGTGTAACCGGTCCGACCTACGCAAACGAGGTGTCTACACAACGGGCTCGACGCGACTGTCAATATAAAGTCGGTTAATATCAAGACAAAATATTTCACGGTGACCGAAAAAGTGTAAAATGCGACTAACTTTGTATGGGAAGTATCTATTAAAATATCGCAAAAAAGTACCTACTAGAACAGCGGAGCGAGCGCAGAACCACTACGGTGAGCTAATATGATCGAAAAGTCTGCTAAAAGATGATAGATTTGAACAGAAAAGACAAACTAAAAAAATTCAAACTGAGCTTTAAAACGACAAATATTCAGTGTCTAAAGTAGGTAAAAACGCAAATATTATTGCATACAGAATCCATATTGCTTTTTTTTAAAGTGCAACAGGTATGATCAACACAAACGAGGTGTCTACGCAACGAACTCGACGCGACTGTCAATATAAAGTCGGTTAATACCAAGACAAAATATTTCATGGTGACCGAAAAAGTGTAAAATGCGATAAACATTGTATGGGATGTATCTTTAAAATATCGCAAAAGAGTATCAACTGAAAACAGCGGAGCGAGCGCAAAATTACTACAGTGAGCTAATATGATCGAAAAAAATGCTAAAAGATGATCGATTTGAACAGAAACGAAAAACTAAAACATTTCAAACTGAGCTTGAAAACGACAAATATTCAGTGTCTAAAGTAGGTGAAATCGCAAAAAAAAATGCAAACAGAATCCATATTGCAAAGTCTTTGAAGTGCAACGGGTATGATCTACACAAACGAGGTGTCTACGCAACGGGCTCGACGCGACTGTCAATATAAAGTCGGTTAATATCAAGACAAAATATTTCACGGTGACCGAAAAAGTGTAAAATGCGACTAACTTTGTATGGGAAGTATCTATTAAAATATCGCAAAAAAGTACCTACTAGAACAGCGAAGCGAGCGCAGAACCACTACGGTGAGCTAATATGATCGAAAAGTCTGCTAAAAGATGATAGATTTGAACAGAAAAGACGAACTAAAAAAATTCAAACTGAGCTTTAAAACGACAAATATTCAGTGTCTAAAGTAGGTAAAAACGCAAAAATTATTGCAATCAGAATCCATATTGCAAAGTTTTTGAAGTGCAACAGGTCCGATCTACACAAACGACGTGTCTATGCAACGAACTCGACGCGACTGTCAATATAAAGTCGGGTAATATCAAGACCAAAATATTTCATGGTGACCGAAAAAGTGTAAAATGCGATAAACTTTGTATGGGATGTATCTTTAAAATATCGCAAAAGAGTATCAACTGAAAACAGCGGAGCGAGCGCAAAATTACTACGGTGAGCTAATATGATCGAAAAAAATGCTAAAAGATGATCGATTTGAACAGAAACGAAAAACTAAAACATTTCAAACTGAGCTTGAAAACGACAAATATTCAGTGTCTAAAGTAGGTGAAATCGCAAAAAAAAATGCAAACAGAATCCATATTGCAAAGTTTTTGAAGTGCAACGGGTATGATCTACACAAACGAGGTGTCTACGCAACGGGCTCGACGCGACTGTCAATATAAAGTCGGTTAATATCAAGACAAAATATTTCACGGTGACCGAAAAAGTGTAAAATGCGACTAACTTTGTATGGGAAGTATCTATTAAAATATCGCAAAAAAGTACCTACTAGAACAGCGAAGCGAGCAAAGAACCACTACGGTGAGCTAATATGATCGAAAAGTCTGCTAAAAGATGATAGATTTGAACAGAAAAGACAAACTAAAAAAATTCAAACTGAGCTTTAAAACGACAAATATTCAGTGTCTAAAGTAGGTAAAAACGCAAATATTATTGCATACAGAATCCATATTGCTTTTTTTTAAAGTGCAACAGGTATGATCTACACAAACGAGGTGTCTACGCAACGAACTCGACGCGACTGTCAATATAAAGTCGGTTAATATCAAGACAAAATATTTCATGGTGACCGAAAAAGTGTAAAATGCGATAAACATTGTATGGGATGTATCTTTAAAATATCGCAAAAGAGTATCAACTGAAAACAGCGGAGCGAGCGCAAAATTACTACAGTGAGCTAATATGATCGAAAAAAATGCTAAAAGATGATCGATTTGAACAGAAACGAAAAACTAAAACATTTCAAACTGAGCTTGAAAACGACAAATATTCAGTGTCTAAAGTAGGTGAAATCGCAAAAAAAAATGCAAACAGAATCCATATTGCAAAGTTTTTGAAGTGCAACGGGTATGATCTACACAAACGAGGTGTCTACGCAACGGGCTCGACGCGACTGTCAATATAAAGTCGGTTAATATCAAGACAAAATATTTCACGGTGACCGAAAAAGTGTAAAATGCGACTAACTTTGTATGGGAAGTATCTATTAAAATATCGCAAAAAAGTACCTACTAGAACAGCGAAGCGAGCGCAGAACCACTACGGTGAGCTAATATGATCGAAAAGTCTGCTAAAAGATGATCGATTTGAACAGAAACGACAAACTAAAAAAATTCAAACTGAGCTTTAAAACGACAAATATTCAGTGTCTAAAGTAGGTGAAATCGCAAAAAAAAAATACAAACAGAATCCATATTGCAAAGTTTTTGAAGTGCAACAGGTATGATCTACATAAACGAGGTGTCTACGCAACGGGCTCGACGCGACTGTCAATATAAAGTCGGTTAATATCAAGACAAAATATTTCACGGTGACCGAAAAAGAGTAAAATGCGACTAACTTTGTATGGGATGTATCTTTTAAAATATCGCAAAAAAGTTTCAACTGAAAACAGCGGAGCGAGCGCGAAACCACTACGGTGAGCTAATATGATCGAAAAGTATGCTAAAAGATGATCGATTTGAACAGAAACGAAAAACTAAAACATTTCAAACTGAGCTTGAAAACGACAAATATTCAGTGTCTAAAGTAAGTGAAATCGCAAAAAAAAATGCAAACAGAATCCATATTGCAAAGTTTTTGAAGTGCAACAGGTATGATCTACACAAACGAGGTGTCTACGCAACGGGCTCGACGCGACTGTCAATATAAAGTTGGTTAATTTCAAGACAAAATATTTCACGGTGACCGAAAAAGTGTAAAATGCGACTAACTTTGTATGGGATGTATCTTTTAAAATATCGCAAAATAGTACTTACTAGAACCGCGGAGCAACGCAGAATCACTACGGTGAGCTAATATGATCGAAAAGTATGCTAAAAGATGATCGATTTGAACAGAAACGACAAACTAAAACATTTCAAACTGAGCTTGAAAACGACAAATATTCAGTGTCTAAAGTAGGTGAAATCGCAAAAATGATTGCAAACAGAATCCATGTTGCAAATATTTTGAAGTGCAACAGGTCCGATCTACACAAACTAGGTGTCTACGCAACGGGCTCGACGCGACTGTCAATATAAAGTCGGTTTATATCAAGACAAAATATTTCACGGTGACCGAAAAAGAGTTAAATGCGACTAACTTTGTATGGGATGTATCATTTAAAATATCACAAAAAAGTACCTACTAGAACAGCGGAGCGAAAACAAAACCACAACGGTGAGCAAATATGATCGAAAAGTCTGCTAAAAGATGATCGATTTGAACAGAAACGACAAACTAAAACATTTCAAACTGAGCTTGAAAACGACAAATATTCAGTGTCTAAAGTAGGTGAAATCGCAAAAATGATTGCAAACAGAATCCATATTGCGATGTTTTTGAAGTGTAACCGGTCCGACCTACGCAAACGAGGTGTCTACGCAACGGGCTCGACGCGACTGTCAATATAAAGTCGGTTAATATCAAGACAAAATATTTCACGGTGACCGAAAAAGTGTAAAATGCGACTAACTTTGTATGGGAAGTATCTATTAAAATATCGCAAAAAAGTACCTACTAGGACAGCGGAGCGAGCGCAGAACCACTACGGTGAGCTAATATGATCGAAAAGTCTGCTAAAAGATGATAGATTTGAACAGAAAAGACAAACTAAAAAAATTCAAACTGAGCTTTAAAACGACAAATATTCAGTGTCTAAAGTAGGTAAAAACGCAAAAATTATTGCAAACAGAATCCATATTGCAAAGTTTTTGAAGTGCAACAGGTCCGATCTACACAAACGACGTGTCTATGCAACGAACTCGACGCGACTGTCAATATAAAGTCGGGTAATATCAAGACCAAAATATTTCATGGTGACCGAAAAAGTGTAAAATGCGATAAACTTTGTATGGGATGTATCTTTAAAATATCGCAAAAAAGTTTCAACTGAAAACAGTGGAGCGAGCGCGAAACCACTACGGTGAGCAAATATGATCGAAAAGTATGCTAAAAGATGATCGATTTGAACAGAAACGAAAAACTAAAACATTTCAAACTGAGCTTGAAAACGACAAATATTCAGTGTCTAAAGTAAGTGAAATCGCAAAAAAAAATGCAAACAGAATCCATATTGCAAAGTTTTTGAAGTGCAACAGGTATGATCTACACAAACGAGGTGTCTACGCAACGGGCTCGACGCGACTGTCAATAAAAAGTTGGTTAATATCAAGACAAAATATTTCACGGTGACCGAAAAAGTGTAAAATGCGACTAACTTTGTATGGGATGTATCTTTTAAAATATCGCAAAATAGTACTTACTAGAACCGCGGAGCGAGCGCAGAATCACTACGGTGAGCTAATATGATCGAAAAGTCTGCTAGAAGATGATCGATTTGAACAGAAAGGACAAACTAAAAAAATTCAAACTGAGCTTTAAAACGACAAATATTCAGTGTCTAAAGTAGGTAAAAACGCAAATATTATTGCAAACAGAATCCATAATGCAAAGTTTTGAAGTGCAACAGGTCCGATCTATACAAACGAGGTGTCTACGCAACGAACTCGACGCGACTGTCAATATAAAGTCGGTTTATATCAAGACAAAATATTTCACGGTGACCGAAAAAGAGTTAAATGCGACTAACTTTGTATGGGATGTATCATTTAAAATATCACAAAAAAGTACCTACTAGAACAGCGGAGCGAACGCAAAACCACAACGGTGAGCTAATATGATCGAAAAGTCTGCTAAAAGATGATCGATTTGAACAGAAACGACAAACTAAAACATTTCAAACTGAGCTTGAAAACGACAAATATTCAGTGTCTGAAGTAGGTGAAATCGCAAATATTATTGCAAACAGAATCCATAATGCAAAGTTTTTGAAGTGCAACAGGTATGATCTACACAAACGAGGTGTCTACGCAATGGGCTCGACGCGACTGTCAATATAAAGTCGGTTAATATCAAGACAAAATATTTCACGGTGACCGAAAAAGTGTAAAATGCGACTAACTTTGTATGGGATGTATCTTTTAAAATATCGCTAAATAGTACTTACTAGAACCGCATAGCAACGCAGAATCACTACGGTGAGCTAATATGATCGAAAAGTATGCTAAAAGATGATCGATTTGAACAGAAACGACAAACTAAAACATTTCAAACTGAGCTTGAAAACGACAAATATTCAGTGTCTAAAGTAGGTGAAATCGCAAAAATGATTGCAAACAGAATCCATGTTGCAAATATTTTGAAGTGCAACAGGTCCGATCTACACAAACTAGGTGTCTACGCAACGGGCTCGACGCGACTGTCAATATAAAGTCGGTTAATATCAAGACAAAATATTTCACGGTGACCGAAAAAGAGTTAAATGCGACTAACTTTGTATGGGATATATCATTTAAAATATCGCAAAAAAGTACCTACTAGAACAGCGGAGCGAGCGCAAAACCACAACGGTTAGCAAATATGATCGAAAAGTCTGCTAAAAGATGATCGATTTGAACAGAAACGACAAACTAAAACATTTCAAACTGAGCTTGAAAACGACAAATATTCAGTGTCTAAAGTAGGTGAAATCGCAAAAATGATTGCAAACAGAATCCATATTGCGATGTTTTTGAAGTGCAACCGGTCCGACCTACGCAAACGAGGTGTCTACGCAACGGGCTCGACGCGACTGTCAATATAAAGTCGGTTAATATCAAGACAAAATATTTCACGGTGACCGAAAAAGTGTAAAATGCGACTAACTTTGTATGGGAAGTATCTATTAAAATATCGCAAAAAAGTACCTACTAGAACAGCGGAGCGAGCGCAGAACCACTACGGTGAGCTAATATGATCGAAAAGTCTGCTAAAAGATGATAGATTTGAACAGAAAAGACAAACTAAAAAAATTCAAACTGAGCTTTAAAACGACAAATATTCAGTGTCTAAAGTAGGTAAAAACGCAAATATTATTGCAAACAGAATCCATATTGCTTTTTTTTAAAGTGCAACAGGTATGATCTACACAAACGAGGTGTCTACGCAACGAACTCGACGCGACTGTCAATATAAAGTCGGTTAATATCAAGACAAAATATTTCATGGTGACCGAAAAAGTGTAAAATGCGATAAACTTTGTATGGGATGTATCTTTAAAATATCGCAAAAGAGTATCAACTGAAAACAGCGGAGCGAGCGCAAAATTACTACGGTGAGCTAATATGATCGAAAAGTATGCTAAAAGATGATCGATTTGAACAGAAACGACAAACTAAAACATTTCAAACTAAGCTTGAAAACGACAAATATTCAGTGTCTAAAGTAGGTGAAATCGCAAAAATGATTGCAAACAGAATCCATATTGCGATGTTTTTGAAGTGCAACAGGTCCAATCTACACAAACGAGGTGTCTACGCAACGGGCTCGAAGCGACTGTCAATATAAAGTCGGTTACTATCAAGACAAAATATTTCATGGTGACCGAAAAAGAGTTAAATGCAACTAACTTTGTATGGGATGTATCATTTAAAATATCGCAAAAAAGTACCTACTAGAACAGCGGAGCGAGCGCAAAACCACAACGGTGAGCTAATATGATCGAAAAGTATGCTAAAAGATGATCGATTTGAACAGAAACGACAAACTAAAAAAATTCAAACTGAGCTTTAAAACGACAAATATTCAGTGTCTAAAGTAGGTAAAAACGCAAATATTATTGCAAACAGAATCCATATTGCTTTTTTTTAAAGTGCAACAGGTATGATCTACACAAACGAGGTGTCTACGCAACGAACTCGACGCGACTGTCAATATAAAGTCGGTTAATATCAAGACAAAATATTTCATGGTGACCGAAAAAGTGTAAAATGCGATAAACTTTGTATGGGATGTATCTTTAAAATATCGCAAAAGAGTATCAACTGAAAACAGCGGAGCGAGCGCAAAATCACTACTGTGAGCTAATATGATCGAAAAGTCTGCTAAAAGATGATCGATTTGAACAGAAACGACAAACTAAAACATTTCAAACTGAGCTTGAAAACGACAAATATTCAGTGTCTGAAGTAGGTGAAATCGCAAAAAATGATTGCAAACAGAATCCATAATGCAAAGTTTTGAAGTGCAACAGGTCCGATCTATACAAGCGAGGTGTCTACGCAACGAACTCGACGCGACTGTCAATATAAAGTCGGTTAATATCAAGACAAAATATTTCACGGTGACCGAAAAAGTGTAAAATGCGACTAACTTTGTATGGGATGTATCTTTTAAAATAACGCAAAAAAGTACTTACTAGAACCGCGGAGCGAGCGCAGAATCACTACGGTGAGCTAATATGATCGAAAAGTCTGCTAGAAGATGATCGATTTGAACAGAAAGGACAAACTAAAAAAATTCAAACTAAGCTTTAAAACGACAAATATTCAGTGTCTAAAGTAGGTAAAAACGCAAATATTATTGCAAACAGAATCCATATTGCGATGTTGTTGAAGTGCAACCGGTCCGATCTACACAAACGAGGTGTCTACGCAACGGGCTCGACGCGACTGTCAATATAAAGTCGGTTAATATCAAGTCAAAATATTTCACGGTGACCGAAAAAGAGTTAAATGCGACTAACTTTGTATGGGATGTATCATTTAAAATATCACAAAAAAGTACCTACTAGAACAGCGGAGCGAGCGCAAAACCACAACGGTGAGCAAATATGATCGAAAAGTCTGCTAAAAGATGATCGATTTGAACAGAAACGACAAACTAAAACATTTCAAACTGAGCTTGAAAACGACAAATATTCAGTGTCTAAAGTAGGTGAAATCGCAAAAAAAAATGCAAACAGAATCAATATTGCAAAGTTTTTGAAGTGCAACAGGTATGATCTACACAAACGACGTGTCTACGCAACGAACTCGACGCGACTGTCAATATAAAGTCGGTTTATATCAAGACAAAATATTTCACGGTGACTGAAAAAATGTAAAATGCAACTAACTTTGTATGGGATGTATCTTTTAAAATATCGCAAAAAAGTACTTACTAGAACCGCGAAGCGAGCGCAGAACCACTTTAGTGAGCTAATATGATCGAAAAGTCTGCTAAAAGATGATCGATTTGAACAGAAACGACAAACTAAAACATTTCAAACTGAGCTTGAAAACGACAAATATTCAGTGTCTAAAGTAGGTGAAATCGCAAAAATGATTGCAAACAGAATCCATATTGCGATGTTTTTGAAGTGCAACAGGTCCGATCTATACAAACGAGGTGTCTACGCAACGAACTCGACGCGACTGTCAATATAAAGTCGGTTAATATCAAGACAAAATATTTCACGTTGACCGAAAAAGTGTAAAATGCGACTAACTTTGTATGGGATGTATCTTTTAAAATAACGCAAAAAAGTACTTACTAGAACCGCGGAGCGAGCGCAGAATCACTACGGTGAGCTAATATGATCGAAAAGTATGCTAAAAGATGATCGATTTGAACAGAAACGACAAACTAAAACATTTCAAACTGAGCTTGAAAACGACAAATATTCAGTGTCTAAAGTAGGTGAAATCGCAAAAATGATTGCAAACAGAATCCATATTGCAAATATTTTGAAGTGCAACAGGTCCGATCTACACAAACTAGGTGTCTACGCAACGGGCTCGACGCGACTGTCAATATAAAGCGGTTTATATCAAGACAAAATATTTCACGGTGACCGAAAAAGTGTAAAATGCGACTAACTTTGTATGGGATGTATCATTTAAAATATCACAAAAAAGTACCTACTAGAACAGCGGAGCGAACGCAAAACCACAACGGTGAGCTAATATGATCGAAAAGTCTGCTAAAAGATGATCGATTTGAACAGAAACGACAAACTAAAACATTTCAAACTGAGCTTGAAAACGACAAATATTCAGTGTCTAAAGTAGGTGAAATCGCAAAAATGATTGCAAACAGAATCCATATTGCGATGTTTTTGAAGTGCAACATGTCCGATCTATACAAACGAGGTGTCTACGCAACGGGCTTTACGCGACTGTCAATATAAAGTCGGTTAATATCAAGACAAAATATTTCACGGTGACCGAAAAAGTGTAAAATGCGACTAACTTTGTATGGGATGTATCTTTTAAAATAACGCAAAAAAGTACTTACTAGAACCGCGGAGCGAGCGCAGAATCACTACGGTGAGCTAATATGATCGACAAGTCTGCTAGAAGATGATCGATTTGAACAGAAAGGACAAACTAAAAAAATTCAAACTGAGCTTTAAAACGACAAATATTCAGTGTCTAAAGTAGGTAAAAACGCAAATATTATTGCAAACAGAATCCATAATGCAAAGTTTTAAAGTGCAACAGGTCCGATCTATACAAACGAGGTGTCTACGCAACGAACTCGACGCGACTGTCAATATAAAGTCGGTTTATATCAAGACAAAATATTTCACGGTGACCGAAAAAGAGTTAAATGCGACTAACTTTGTATGGGATGTATCATTTAAAATATCGCAAAAAAGTACCTACTAGAACAGCGGAGCGAGCGCAAAACCACAACGGTGAGCAAATATGATCGAAAAGTCTGCTAAAAGATGATCGATTTGAACAGAAACGACAAACTAAAACATTTCAAACTGAGCTTGAAAACGACAAATATTCAGTGTCTGAAGTAGGTGAAATCGCAAAAATGATTGCAAACAGAATCCATAATGCAAAGTTTTTGAAGTGCAACAGGTATGATCTACACAAACGAGGTGTCTACGCAATGGGCTCGACGCGACTGTCAATATAAAGTCGGTTAATATCAAGACAAAATATTTCACGGTGACCGAAAAAGTGTAAAATGCGACTAACTTTGTATGGGATGTATCTTTTAAAATATCGCTAAATAGTACTTACTAGAACCGCGGAGCAACGCAGAATCACTACGGTGAGCTAATATGATCGAAAAGTCTGCTAAAAGATGATCGATTTGAACAGAAACGACAAACTAAAACATTTCAAACTGAGCTTGAAAACGACAAATATTCAGTGTCTAAAGTAGGTGAAATCGCAAAAATGATTGCAAACAGAATCCATGTTGCAAATATTTTGAAGTGCAACAGGTCCGATCTACACAAACTAGGTGTCTACGCAACGGGCTCGACGCGACTGTCAATATAAAGCGGTTTATATCAAGACAAAATATTTCACGGTGACCGAAAAAGTGTAAAATGCGACTAACTTTGTATGGGATGTATCATTTAAAATATCACAAAAAAGTACCTACTAGAACAGCGGAGCGAACGCAAAACCACAACGGTGAGCTAATATGATCGAAAAGTCTGCTAAAAGATGATCGATTTGAACAGAAACGACAAACTAAAACATTTCAAACTGAGCTTGAAAACGACAAATATTCAGTGTCTGAAGTAGGTGAAATCGCAAAAATGATTGCAAACAGAATCCATAATGCAAAGTTTTTAAGTGCAACAGGTCCGATCTATACAAACGAGGTGTCTACGCAACGAACTCGACGCGACTGTCAATATAAAGTCGGTTAATATCAAGACAAAATATTTCACGGTGACCGAAAAAGTGTAAAATGCGACTAACTTTGTATGGGATGTATCTTTTAAAATATCGCAAAAAAGTACTTACTAGAACCGCGGAGCGAGCGCAGAATCACTACGGTGAGCTAATATGATCGAAAAGTCTGCTAGAAGATGATCGATTTGAACAGAAACGACAAACTAAAACATTTCAAACTGAGCTTGAAAACGACAAATATTCAGTGTCTAAAGTAGGTGAAATCGCAAAAATGATTGCAAACAGAATCCATATTGCGATGTTTTTGAAGTGCAACCGGTCCGACCTACGCAAACGAGGTGTCTACGCAACGGGCTCGACGCGACTGTCAATATAAAGTCGGTTAATATCAAGACAAAATATTTCACGGTGACCGAAAAAGTGTAAAATGCGACTAACTTTGTATGGGAAGTATCTATTAAAATATCGCAAAAAAGTACCTACTAGAACAGCGGAGCGAGCGCAGAACCACTACGGTGAGCTAATATGATCGAAAAGTCTGCTAAAAGATGATAGATTTGAACAGAAAAGACAAACTAAAAAAATTCAAACTGAGCTTTAAAACGACAAATATTCAGTGTCTAAAGTAGGTAAAAACGCAAAAATTATTGCAAACAGAATCCATATTGCGATGTTTTTGAAGTGCAACAGGTCCGATCTACACAAACGACGTGTCTATGCAACGAACTCGACGCGACTGTCAATATAAAGTCGGTTAATATCAAGACAAAATATTTCACGGTGACCGAAAAAGTGTAAAATGCGACTAACTTTGTATGGGATGTATCTTTTAAAATAACGCAAAAAAGTACTTACTAGAACCGCGGAGCGAGCGCAGAATCACTACGGTGAGCTAATATGATCGACAAGTCTGCTAGAAGATGATCGATTTGAACAGAAAGGACAAACTAAAAAAATTCAAACTGAGCTTTAAAACGACAAATATTCAGTGTCTAAAGTAGGTAAAAACGCAAATATTATTGCAAACAGAATCCATAATGCAAAGTTTTGAAGTGCAACAGGTCCGATCTATACAAACGAGGTGTCTACGCAACGAACTCGACGCGACTGTCAATATAAAGTCGGTTTATATCAAGACAAAATATTTCACGGTGACCGAAAAAGAGTTAAATGCGACTAACTTTGTATGGGATGTATCATTTAAAATATCACAAAAAAGTACCTACTAGAACAGCGGAGCGAACGCAAAACCACAACGGTGAGCTAATATGATCGAAAAGTCTGCTAAAAGATGATCGATTTGAACAGAAACGACAAACTAAAACATTTCAAACTGAGCTTGAAAACGACAAATATTCAGTGTCTGAAGTAGGTGAAATCGCAAAAATGATTGCAAACAGAATCCATAATGCAAAGTTTTTGAAGTGCAACAGGTATGATCTACACAAACGAGGTGTCTACGCAATGGGCTCGACGCGACTGTCAATATAAAGTCGGTTAATATCAAGACAAAATATTTCACGGTGACCGAAAAAGTGTAAAATGCGACTAACTTTGTATGGGATGTATCTTTTAAAATATCGCTAAATAGTACTTACTAGAACCGCGGAGCAACGCAGAATCACTACGGTGAGCTAATATGATCGAAAAGTCTGCTAAAAGATGATCGATTTGAACAGAAACGACAAACTAAAACATTTCAAACTGAGCTTGAAAACGACAAATATTCAGTGTCTAAAGTAGGTGAAATCGCAAAAATGATTGCAAACAGAATCCATGTTGCAAATATTTTGAAGTGCAACAGGTCCGATCTACACAAACTAGGTGTCTACGCAACGGGCTCGACGCGACTGTCAATATAAAGTCGGTTAATATCAAGACAAAATATTTCACGGTGACCGAAAAAGTGTAAAATGCGACTAACTTTGTATGGGAAGTATCTATTAAAATATCGCAAAAAAGTACCTACTAGAACAGCGGAGCGAGCGCAGAACCACTACGGTGAGCTAATATGATCGAAAAGTCTGCTAAAAGATGATAGATTTGAACAGAAAAGACAAACTAAAAAAATTCAAACTGAGCTTTAAAACGACAAATATTCAGTGTCTAAAGTAGGTAAAAACGCAAAAATTATTGCAAACAGAATCCATATTGCAAAGTTTTTGAAGTGCAACAGGTCCGATCTACACAAACGACGTGTCTATGCAACGAACTCGACGCGACTGTCAATATAAAGTCGGTTAATATCAAGACAAAATATTTCACGGTGACCGAAAAAGTGTAAAATGCAACTAAATTTGTATGGGATGTATCTTTTAAAATATCGCAAAAAAGTACTTACTAGAACCGCGGAGCGAGCGCAGAATCACTACGGTGAGCTAATATGATCGAAAAGTCTGCTAGAAGATGATCGATTTGAACAGAAACGACAAACTAAAACATTTCAAACTGAGCTTGAAAACGACAAATATTCAGTGTCTAAAGTAGGTGAAATCGCAAAAATGATTGCAAACAGAATCCATATTGCGATGTTTTTGAAGTGCAACCGGTCCGACCTACGCAAACGAGGTGTCTACGCAACGGGCTCGACGCGACTGTCAATATAAAGTCGGTTAATATCAAGACAAAATATTTCACGGTGACCGAAAAAGTGTAAAATGCGACTAACTTTGTATGGGAAGTATCTATTAAAATATCGCAAAAAAGTACCTACTAGAACAGCGGAGCGAGCGCAGAACCACTACGGTGAGCTAATATGATCGAAAAGTCTGCTAAAAGATGATAGATTTGAACAGAAAAGACAAACTAAAAAAATTCAAACTGAGCTTTAAAACGACAAATATTCAGTGTCTAAAGTAGGTAAAAACGCAAAAATTATTGCAAACAGAATCCATATTGCGATGTTTTTGAAGTGCAACAGGTCCGATCTACACAAACGACGTGTCTATGCAACGAACTCGACGCGACTGTCAATATAAAGTCGGTTAATATCAAGACAAAATATTTCACGGTGACCGAAAAAGTGTAAAATGCGACTAACTTTGTATGGGATGTATCTTTTAAAATAACGCAAAAAAGTACTTACTAGAACCGCGGAGCGAGCGCAGAATCACTACGGTGAGCTAATATGATCGACAAGTCTGCTAGAAGATGATCGATTTGAACAGAAAGGACAAACTAAAAAAATTCAAACTGAGCTTTAAAACGACAAATATTCAGTGTCTAAAGTAGGTAAAAACGCAAATATTATTGCAAACAGAATCCATAATGCAAAGTTTTGAAGTGCAACAGGTCCGATCTATACAAACGAGGTGTCTACGCAACGAACTCGACGCGACTGTCAATATAAAGTCGGTTTATATCAAGACAAAATATTTCACGGTGACCGAAAAAGAGTTAAATGCGACTAACTTTGTATGGGATGTATCATTTAAAATATCACAAAAAAGTACCTACTAGAACAGCGGAGCGAACGCAAAACCACAACGGTGAGCTAATATGATCGAAAAGTCTGCTAAAAGATGATCGATTTGAACAGAAACGACAAACTAAAACATTTCAAACTGAGCTTGAAAACGACAAATATTCAGTGTCTGAAGTAGGTGAAATCGCAAAAATGATTGCAAACAGAATCCATAATGCAAAGTTTTTGAAGTGCAACAGGTATGATCTACACAAACGAGGTGTCTACGCAATGGGCTCGACGCGACTGTCAATATAAAGTCGGTTAATATCAAGACAAAATATTTCACGGTGACCGAAAAAGTGTAAAATGCGACTAACTTTGTATGGGATGTATCTTTTAAAATATCGCTAAATAGTACTTACTAGAACCGCGGAGCAACGCAGAATCACTACGGTGAGCTAATATGATCGAAAAGTCTGCTAAAAGATGATCGATTTGAACAGAAACGACAAACTAAAACATTTCAAACTGAGCTTGAAAACGACAAATATTCAGTGTCTAAAGTAGGTGAAATCGCAAAAATGATTGCAAACAGAATCCATGTTGCAAATATTTTGAAGTGCAACAGGTCCGATCTACACAAACTAGGTGTCTACGCAACGGGCTCGACGCGACTGTCAATATAAAGTCGGTTAATATCAAGACAAAATATTTCACGGTGACCGAAAAAGTGTAAAATGCGACTAACTTTGTATGGGAAGTATCTATTAAAATATCGCAAAAAAGTACCTACTAGAACAGCGGAGCGAGCGCAGAACCACTACGGTGAGCTAATATGATCGAAAAGTCTGCTAAAAGATGATAGATTTGAACAGAAAAGACAAACTAAAAAAATTCAAACTGAGCTTTAAAACGACAAATATTCAGTGTCTAAAGTAGGTAAAAACGCAAAAATTATTGCAAACAGAATCCATATTGCAAAGTTTTTGAAGTGCAACAGGTCCGATCTATACAAACGAGGTGTCTACGCAACGAACTCGACGCGACTGTCAATATAAAGTCGGTTAATATCAAGACAAAATATTTCACGGTGACCGAAAAAGTGTAAAATGCGACTAACTTTGTATGGGATGTATCTTTTAAAATATCGCAAAAAAGTACTTACTAGAACCGCGGAGCGAGCGCAGAATCACTACGGTGAGCTAATATGATCGAAAAGTCTGCTAGAAGATGATCGATTTGAACAGAAACGACAAACTAAAACATTTCAAACTGAGCTTGAAAACGACAAATATTCAGTGTCTAAAGTAGGTGAAATCGCAAAAATGATTGCAAACAGAATCCATATTGCGATGTTTTTGAAGTGCAACCGGTCCGACCTACGCAAACGAGGTGTCTACGCAACGGGCTCGACGCGACTGTCAATATAAAGTCGGTTAATATCAAGACAAAATATTTCACGGTGACCGAAAAAGTGTAAAATGCGACTAACTTTGTATGGGAAGTATCTATTAAAATATCGCAAAAAAGTACCTACTAGAACAGCGGAGCGAGCGCAGAACCACTACGGTGAGCTAATATGATCGAAAAGTCTGCTAAAAGATGATAGATTTGAACAGAAAAGACAAACTAAAAAAATTCAAACTGAGCTTTAAAACGACAAATATTCAGTGTCTAAAGTAGGTAAAAACGCAAAAATTATTGCAAACAGAATCCATATTGCGATGTTTTTGAAGTGCAACAGGTCCGATCTACACAAACGACGTGTCTATGCAACGAACTCGACGCGACTGTCAATATAAAGTCGGTTAATATCAAGACAAAATATTTCACGGTGACCGAAAAAGTGTAAAATGCGACTAACTTTGTATGGGATGTATCTTTTAAAATAACGCAAAAAAGTACTTACTAGAACCGCGGAGCGAGCGCAGAATCACTACGGTGAGCTAATATGATCGACAAGTCTGCTAGAAGATGATCGATTTGAACAGAAAGGACAAACTAAAAAAATTCAAACTGAGCTTTAAAACGACAAATATTCAGTGTCTAAAGTAGGTAAAAACGCAAATATTATTGCAAACAGAATCCATAATGCAAAGTTTTGAAGTGCAACAGGTCCGATCTATACAAACGAGGTGTCTACGCAACGAACTCGACGCGACTGTCAATATAAAGTCGGTTTATATCAAGACAAAATATTTCACGGTGACCGAAAAAGAGTTAAATGCGACTAACTTTGTATGGGATGTATCATTTAAAATATCACAAAAAAGTACCTACTAGAACAGCGGAGCGAACGCAAAACCACAACGGTGAGCTAATATGATCGAAAAGTCTGCTAAAAGATGATCGATTTGAACAGAAACGACAAACTAAAACATTTCAAACTGAGCTTGAAAACGACAAATATTCAGTGTCTGAAGTAGGTGAAATCGCAAAAATGATTGCAAACAGAATCCATAATGCAAAGTTTTTGAAGTGCAACAGGTATGATCTACACAAACGAGGTGTCTACGCAATGGGCTCGACGCGACTGTCAATATAAAGTCGGTTAATATCAAGACAAAATATTTCACGGTGACCGAAAAAGTGTAAAATGCGACTAACTTTGTATGGGATGTATCTTTTAAAATATCGCTAAATAGTACTTACTAGAACCGCGGAGCAACGCAGAATCACTACGGTGAGCTAATATGATCGAAAAGTCTGCTAAAAGATGATCGATTTGAACAGAAACGACAAACTAAAACATTTCAAACTGAGCTTGAAAACGACAAATATTCAGTGTCTAAAGTAGGTGAAATCGCAAAAATGATTGCAAACAGAATCCATGTTGCAAATATTTTGAAGTGCAACAGGTCCGATCTACACAAACTAGGTGTCTACGCAACGGGCTCGACGCGACTGTCAATATAAAGCGGTTTATATCAAGACAAAATATTTCACGGTGACCGAAAAAGTGTAAAATGCGACTAACTTTGTATGGGATGTATCATTTAAAATATCACAAAAAAGTACCTACTAGAACAGCGGAGCGAACGCAAAACCACAACGGTGAGCTAATATGATCGAAAAGTCTGCTAAAAGATGATCGATTTGAACAGAAACGACAAACTAAAACATTTCAAACTGAGCTTGAAAACGACAAATATTCAGTGTCTGAAGTAGGTGAAATCGCAAAAATGATTGCAAACAGAATCCATAATGCAAAGTTTTTAAGTGCAACAGGTCCGATCTATACAAACGAGGTGTCTACGCAACGAACTCGACGCGACTGTCAATATAAAGTCGGTTAATATCAAGACAAAATATTTCACGGTGACCGAAAAAGTGTAAAATGCGACTAACTTTGTATGGGATGTATCTTTTAAAATATCGCAAAAAAGTACTTACTAGAACCGCGGAGCGAGCGCAGAATCACTACGGTGAGCTAATATGATCGAAAAGTCTGCTAGAAGATGATCGATTTGAACAGAAACGACAAACTAAAACATTTCAAACTGAGCTTGAAAACGACAAATATTCAGTGTCTAAAGTAGGTGAAATCGCAAAAATGATTGCAAACAGAATCCATATTGCGATGTTTTTGAAGTGCAACCGGTCCGACCTACGCAAACGAGGTGTCTACGCAACGGGCTCGACGCGACTGTCAATATAAAGTCGGTTAATATCAAGACAAAATATTTCACGGTGACCGAAAAAGTGTAAAATGCGACTAACTTTGTATGGGAAGTATCTATTAAAATATCGCAAAAAAGTACCTACTAGAACAGCGGAGCGAGCGCAGAACCACTACGGTGAGCTAATATGATCGAAAAGTCTGCTAAAAGATGATAGATTTGAACAGAAAAGACAAACTAAAACATTTCAAACTGAGCTTTAAAACGACAAATATTCAGTGCCTAAAGTAGGTAAAAACGCAAAAATTATTGCAAACAGAATCCATATTGCGATGTTTTTGAAGTGCAACAGGTCCGATCTACACAAACGACGTGTCTATGCAACGAACTCGACGCGACTGTCAATATAAAGTCGGTTAATATCAAGACAAAATATTTCACGGTGACCGAAAAAGTGTAAAATGCAACTAAATTTGTATGGGATGTATCTTTTAAAATATCGCAAAAAAGTACTTACTAGAACCGCGGAGCGAGTGCAGAATCACTACGGTGAGCTAATATGATCGAAAAGTATGCTAAAAGATGATCGATTTGAACAGAAACGACAAACTAAAACATTTCAAACTGAGCTTGAAAACGACAAATATTCAGTGTCTAAAGTAGGTGAAATCGCAAAAATGATTGCAAACAGAATCCATATTGCGATGTTTTTGAAGTGCAACAGGTCCAATCTACACAAACGAGGTGTCTACGCAACGGGCTCGAAGCGACTGTCAATATAAAGTCGGTTACTATCAAGACAAAATATTTCACGGTGACCGAAAAAGAGTTAAATGCGACTAACTTTGTATGGGATGTATCATTTAAAATATCGCAAAAAAGTACCTACTAGAACAGCGGAGCGAGCGCAAAACCACAACGGTGAGCTAATATGATCGAAAAGTATGCTAAAAGATGATCGATTTGAACAGAAACGACAAATTAAAAAAATTCAAACTGAGCTTTAAAACGACAAATATTCAGTGTCTAAAGTAGGTAAAAACGCAAATATTATTGCAAACAGGATCCATATTGCTTTTTTTTAAAGTGCAACAGGTATGATCTACACAAACGAGGTGTCTACGCAACGAACTCGACGCGACTGTCAATATAAAGTCGGTTAATATCAAGACAAAATATTTCATGGTGACCGAAAAAGTGTAAAATGCGATAAACTTTGTATGGGATGTATCTTTAAAATATCGCAAAAGAGTATCAACTGAAAACAGCGGAGCGAGCGCAAAATCACTACTGTGAGCTAATATGATCGAAAAGTCTGCTAAAAGATGATCGATTTGAACAGAAACGACAAACTAAAACATTTCAAACTGAGCTTGAAAACGACAAATATTCAGTGTCTGAAGTAGGTGAAATCGCAAAAATGATTGCAAACAGAATCCATAATGCAAAGTTTTGAAGTGCAACAGGTCCGATCTATACAAACGAGGTGTCTACGCAACGAACTCGACGCGACTGTCAATATAAAGTCGGTTAATATCAAGACAAAATATTTCACGGTGACCGAAAAAGTGTAAGATGCGACTAACTTTGTATGGGATGTATCTTTTAAAATATCGCAAAAAAGTACTTACTAGAACCGCGGAGCGAGCGCAGAATCACTACGGTGAGCTAATATGATCGAAAAGTCTGCTAGAAGATGATCGATTTGAACAGAAAGGACAAACTAAAAAAATTCAAACTGAGCTTTAAAACGACAAATATTCAGTGTCTAAAGTAGGTAAAAACGCAAATATTATTGCAAACAGAATCCATATTGCGATGTTTTTGAAGTGCAACCGGTCCGATCTACACAATCGAGGTGTCTACGCAACGGGCTCGACGCGACTGTCAATATAAAGTCGGTTTATATCAAGACAAAATATTTCACGGTGACTGAAAAAATGTAAAATGCAACTAACTTTGTATGGGATGTATCTTTTAAAATATCGCAAAAAAGTACTTACTAGAACCGCGAAGCGAGCGCAGAACCACTTTAGTGAGCTAATATGATCGAAAAGTCTGCTAGAAGATGATCGATTTGAACAGAAAGGACAAACTAAAAAAATTCAAACTGAGCTTTAAAACGACAAATATTCAGTGTCTAAAGTAGGTAAAAACGCAAATATTATTGCAAACAGAATCCATATTGCAAAGTTTTCGAATGTTTTTAACACTCACAGTGTCATATTTTATATTCATAAAGATGAAATAAGAAACCAAAAATTTGCGCACGGGCGGGACTTGAACCAGCAACCTTTTGGCAAACCGGGCCAAACGCTCTTACCAATTGAGCTACCGTGCTGTTAGTCCGACCCTGCGAAATTTGTGGTCTCTTATGAAAACGTCAATTGCGTGACGCTTAGCGCCATCTAGCCGTCTGTTTATGAAACAGATGGCCCAAGCAGTTATTCTTTACAGAATAAATTCAACTTGGAAATTGATGTCGCTTCGCTATCTAATGCTTTCGAATGTTTTTAACACTCACAGTGTCATATTTTATATTCATAAAGATGAAATAAGAAACCAAAAATTTGCGCACGGGCGGGACTTGAACCAGCAACCTTTTGGCAAACCGGGCCAAACGCTCTTACCAATTGAGCTACCGTGCTGTTAGTCCGACCCTGCGAAATTTGTGGTCTCTTATGAAAACGTCAATTGCGTGACGCTTAGCGCCATCTAGCCGTCTGTTTATGAAACAGATGGCCCAAGCAGTTATTCTTTACAGAATAAATTCAACTTGGAAATTGATGTCGCTTCGCTATCTAATGCTTTCGAATGTTTTTAACACTCACAGTGTCATATTTTATATTCATAAAGATGAAATAAGAAACCAAAAATTTGCGCACGGGCGGGACTTGAACCAGCAACCTTTTGGCAAACCGGGCCAAACGCTCTTACCAATTGAGCTACCGTGCTGTTAGTCCGACCCTGCGAAATTTGTGGTCTCTTATGAAAACGTCAATTGCGTGACGCTTAGCGCCATCTAGCCGTCTGTTTATGAAACAGATGGCCCAAGCAGTTATTCTTTACAGAATAAATTCAACTTGGAAATTGATGTCGCTTCGCTATCTAATGCTTTCGAATGTTTTTAACACTCACAGTGTCATATTTTATATTCATAAAGATGAAATAAGAAACCAAAAATTTGCGCACGGGCGGGACTTGAACCAGCAACCTTTTGGCAAACCGGGCCAAACGCTCTTACCAATTGAGCTACCGTGCTGTTAGTCCGACCCTGCGAAATTTGCCAAAAGGTTGCTGGTTCAAGTCCCGCCCGTGCGCAAATTTTTGGTTTCTTATTTCATCTTTATCCATATAGCAAAGTTTTTGAAGTGCAACAGGTATGATCTACACAAACGACGTGTCTACGCAACGAACTCGACGCGACTGTCAATATAAAGTCGGTTTATATCAAGACAAAATATTTCACGGTGACCGAAAAAGAGTTAAATGCGACTAACTTTGTATGGGATGTATCTTTTAAAATATCGCAAAAGAGTATGAACTGAAAACAGCGGAGCGAGCGCAGAATCACTACGGTGAGCTAATATGATTGAAAAGTCTGCTAGAAGATGATCGATTTGAACAGAAACGACAAACTAAAACATTTCAAACTGAGCTTGAAAACGACAAATATTCAGTGTCTAAAGTAGGTGAAATCGCCAAAAATGATTGCAAACAGAATCCATGTTGCAAATATTTTGAAGTGCAACAGGTCCGATCTATACAAACGAGGTGTCTACGCAACGAACTCGACGCGACTGTCAATATAAAGTCGGTTAATATCAAGACAAAATATTTCACGGTGACCGAAAAAGTGTAAAATGCGACTAACTTTGTATGGGATGTATCTTTTAAAATATCGCAAAAGAGTATGAACTGAAAACAGCGGAGCGAGCGCAGAATCACTACGGTGAGCTAATATGATCGAAAAGTCTGCTAGAAGATGATCGATTTGAACAGAAAGGACAAACTAAAAAAATTCAAACTGAGCTTTAAAACGACAAATATTCAGTGTCTAAAGTAGGTAAAAACGCAAATATTATTGCAAACAGAATCCATATTGCGATGTTTTTGAAGTGCAACCGGTCCGATCTATACAAACGAGGTGTCTACGCAACGGGCTTTACGCGACTGTCAATATAAAGTCGGTTTATATCAAGACAAAATATTTCACGGTGACCGAAAAAGAGTTAAATGCGACTAACTTTGTATGGGATGTATCTTTTAAAATATCGCAAAAGAGTATGAACTGAAAACAGCGGAGCGAGCGCAGAATCACTACGGTGAGCTAATATGATTGAAAAGTCTGCTAGAAGATGATCGATTTGAACAGAAACGACAAACTAAAACATTTCAAACTGAGCTTGAAAACGACAAATATTCAGTGTCTAAAGTAGGTGAAATCGCAAAAATGATTGCAAACAGAATCCATGTTGCAAATATTTTGAAGTGCAACAGGTCCGATCTATACAAACGAGGTGTCTACGCAACGAACTCGACGCGACTGTCAATATAAAGTCGGTTAATATCAAGACAAAATATTTCACGGTGACCGAAAAAGTGTAAAATGCGACTAACTTTGTATGGGATGTATCTTTTAAAATATCGCAAAAGAGTATGAACTGAAAACAGCGGAGCGAGCGCAGAATCACTACGGTGAGCTAATATGATTGAAAAGTCTGCTAGAAGATGATCGATTTGAACAGAAACGACAAACTAAAACATTTCAAACTGAGCTTGAAAACGACAAATATTCAGTGTCTAAAGTAGGTGAAATCGCAAAAATGATTGCAAACAGAATCCATGTTGCAAATATTTTGAAGTGCAACAGGTCCGATCTACACAAACTAGGTGTCTACGCAACGAACTCGACGCGACTGTCAATATAAAGTCGGTTAATATCAAGACAAAATATTTCACGGTGACCGAAAAAGTGTAAAATGCGACTAACTTTGTATGGGATGTATCATTTAAAATATCACAAAAAAGTACCTACTAGAACAGCGGAGCGAACGCAAAACCACAACGGTGAGCTAATATGATCGAAAAGTCTGCTAAAAGATGTTCGATTTGAACAGAAACGACAAACTAAAACATTTCAAACTGAGCTTGAAAACGACAAATATTCAGTGTCTGAAGTAGGTGAAATCGCAAAAATGATTGCAAACAGAATCCATAATGCAAAGTTTTGAAGTGCAACAGGTCCGATCTATACAAACGAGGTGTCTACGCAACGAACTCGACGCGACTGTCAATATAAAGTCGGTTTATATCAAGACAAAATATTTCACGGTGACCGAAAAAGAGTTAAATGCGACTAACTTTGTATGGGATGTATCATTTAAAATATCGCAAAAAAGTACCTACTAGAACAGCGGAGCAAGCGCAAAACCACAACGGTGAGCAAATATGATCGAAAAGTCTGCTAAAAGATGATCGATTTGAACAGAAACGACAAACTAAAACATTTCAAACTGAGCTTGAAAACGACAAATATTCAGTGTCTAAAGTAGGTGAAATCGCAAAAAAAAATGCAAACAGAATCCATATTGCAAAGTTTTTGAAGTGCAACAGGTATGATCTACAAAAACGACGTGTCTACGCAACGCACTCGACGCGACTGTCAATATAAAGTCGGTTTATATCAAGACAAAATATTTCACGGTGACTGAAAAAATGTAAAATGCAACTAACTTTGTATGGGATGTATCTTTTAAAATATCGCATAAAAGTACTTACTAGAACCGCGAAGCGAGCGCAGAACCACTTTAGTGAGCTAATATGATCGAAAAGTCTGCTAAAAGATGATCGATTTGAACAGAAACGACAAACTAAAACATTTCAAACTGAGCTTGAAAACGACAAATATTCAGTGTCTAAAGTAGGTGAAATCGCAAAAATGATTGCAAACAGAATCCATGTTGCAAATATTTTGAAGTGCAACAGGTCCGATCTATACAAACGAGGTGTCTACGCAACGAACTCGACGCGACTGTCAATATAAAGTCGGTTAATATCAAGACAAAATATTTCACGGTGACCGAAAAAGTGTAAAATGCGACTAACTTTGTATGGGATGTATCTTTTAAAATATCGCAAAAGAGTATGAACTGAAAACAGCGGAGCGAGCGCAGAATCACTACGGTGAGCTAATATGATCGAAAAGTCTGCTAGAAGATGATCGATTTGAACAGAAAGGACAAACTAAAAAAAATCAAACTGAGCTTTAAAACGACAAATATTCAGTGTCTAAAGTAGGTAAAAACGCAAATATTATTGCAAACAGAATCCATAATGCAATGTTTTGAAGTGCAACAGGTCCAATCTATACAAACGAGGTGTCTACGCAACGAACTCGACGCGACTGTCAATATAAAGTCGGTTTATATCAAGACAAAATATTTCACGGTGACCGAAAAAGAGTTAAATGCGACTAACTTTGTATGGGAAGTATCTATTAAAATATCGCAAAAGAGTATGAACTGAAAACAGCGGAGCGAGCGCAGAATCACTACGGTGAGCTAATATGATTGAAAAGTCTGCTAGAAGATGATCGATTTGAACAGAAACGACAAACTAAAACATTTCAAACTGAGCTTGAAAACGACAAATATTCAGTGTCTAAAGTAGGTGAAATCGCAAAAATGATTGCAAACAGAATCCATGTTGCAAATATTTTGAAGTGCAACAGGTCCGATCTACACAAACTAGGTGTCTACGCAACGGGCTCGACGCGACTGTCAATATAAAGCGGTTTATATCAAGACAAAATATTTCACGGTGACCGAAAAAGTGTAAAATGCGACTAACTTTGTATGGGATGTATCATTTAAAATATCACAAAAAAGTACCTACTAGAACAGCGGAGCAAACGCAAAACCACAACGGTGAGCTAATATGATCGAAAAGTCTGCTAAAAGATGTTCGATTTGAACAGAAACGACAAACTAAAACATTTCAAACTGAGCTTGAAAACGACAAATATTCAGTGTCTGAAGTAGGTGAAATCGCAAAAATGATTGCAAACAGAATCCATAATGCAAAGTTTTGAAGTGCAACAGGTCCGATCTATACAAACGAGGTGTCTACGCAACGAACTCGACGCGACTGTCAATATAAAGTCGGTTAATATCAAGACAAAATATTTCACGGTGACCGAAAAAGTGTAAAATGCGACTAACTTTGTATGGGATGTATCTTTTAAAATATCGCAAAAAAGTACTTACAAGAACCGCGGAGCGAGCGCAGAATCACTACGGTGAGCTAATATGATCGAAAAGTCTGCTAGAAGATGATCGATTTGAACAGAAAGGACAAATTAAAAAAATTCAAACTGAGCTTTAAAACGACAAATATTCAGTGTCTAAAGTAGGTAAAAACGCAAATATTATTGCAAACAGAATCCATATTGCGATGTTTTTGAAGTGCAACCGGTCCGATCTACACAAACGAGGTGTCTACGCAACGGGCTCGAAACGACTGTCAATATAAAGTCGGTTACTATCAAGACAAAATATTTCATGGTGACCGAAAAAGAGTTAAATGCGACTAACTTTGTATGGGATGTATCATTTAAAATATCGCAAAAAAGTACCTACTAGAACAGCGGAGCGAGCGCAAAACCACTACGTTGAGCTAATATGATCGAAAAGTATGCTAAAAGATGATCGATTTGAACAGAAACGACAAACTAAAAAAATTCAAACTGAGCTTTAAAACGACAAATATTCAGTGTCTAAAGTAGGTGAAAACGCAAATATTATTGCAAACAGAATCCATATTGCTTTTTTTTAAAGTGCAACAGGTATGATCTACACAAACGAGGTGTCTACGCAACGGGTTCGACGCGACTGTCAATATAAAGTCGGTTAATATCAAGACAAAATATTTCATGGTGACCGAAAAAGTGTAAAATGCGACTAACTTTGTATGGGATGTATCATTTAAAATATCGCAAAAGAGTATCAACTGAAAACAGCGGAGCGAGCGCAAAACCACAACGGTGAGCTAATATGATCGATTTGAACACAAACGACAAACTAAAACATTTCAAACTGAGCTTGAAAACGACAAATATTCAGTGTCTAAAGTAGGTGAAATCGCAAAAATGATTGCAAACAGAATCCATATTGCGATGTTTTTGAAGTGCAACAGGTCCGATCTACGCAAACGAGGTTTTTACGCAATGGGCTTTACGCGACGGTCAATATAAAGTCGGTTCATATCAAGACAAAATATTTCACGGTGACCGAAAAAGTGTAAAATGCGACTAACTTTGTATGGGAAGTATCTTTTAAAATATCGCAAAAGAGTATCAACTGAAAACAGCAGAGCGAGCGCAGAACCACTACGGTGAGCTAGTATGATCGATTTGAACACAAACGACAAACTAAAACATTTCAAACTGAGCTTGAAAACGACAAATATTCAGTGTCTAAAGTAGGTGAAATCGCAAAAAGGATTGCAAACAGAATCCATATTGCGATGTTTTTGAAGTGCAACAGGTCCGATCTCCACAAACGAGGTTTTTACGCAATGGGCTTTACGCGACGGTCAATATAAAGTCGGTTCATATCAAGACAAAATATTTCACGGTGACCGAAAAAGTGTAAAATGCGACTAACTTTGTATGGGATGTTTCTTTTAAAATATCGCAAAAGAGTATCAACTTAAAACAGCGGAGCGAGCTCAGAACCACTTCGATGAGCTAATATGATCGAAACGTATGCTAAAAGATGATCGATTTGAACAGAAACGACAAACTAAAACATTTCAAACTGAGCATGAAAACGACAAATATTCAGTGTCTAAAGTAGGTGAAAACGAAAAAAAAATTGCAAACAGAATCCACATTGCGAAGTTTTTGAAGTGCAACAGCTCCGATCTACACAAACGAGGTGTCTACGCAATGGGCTTTACGCGACGGTCAATATAAAGTCGGTTCATATCAAGACAAAATATTTCACGGTGACCGAAAAAGTGAAAATGCGACTAACTTTGTATGGGATGTATCTTTTAAAATATCGCAAAAGAGTATTAACTGAAAACAGCAGAGCGAGCGCAGAACCACTACGGTGAGCTAATATGATCGATTTGAACACAAACGACAAACTAAAACATTTCAAACTGAGCTTGAAAACGACAAATATTCAGTGTCTAAAGTAGGTGAAATCGCAAAAATGATTGCAAACAGAATCCATATTGCGATGTTTTTGAAGTGCAACAGGTCCGATCTCCACAAACGAGGTTTTTACGCAATGGGCTTTACGCGACGGTCAATATAAAGTCGGTTCATATCAAGACAAAATATTTCACGGTGACCGAAAAAGTGTAAAATGCGACTAACTTTGTATGGGATGTTTCTTTTAAAATATCGCAAAAGAGTATCAACTTAAAACAGCGGAGCGAGCTCAGAACCACTTCGATGAGCTAATATGATCGAAACGTATGCTAAAAGATGATCGATTTGAACAGAAACGACAAACTAAAACATTTCAAACTGAGCATGAAAACGACAAATATTCAGTGTCTAAAGTAGGTGAAAACGAAAAAAAAATTGCAAACAGAATCCACATTGCGAAGTTTTTGAAGTGCAACAGCTCCGATCTACACAAACGAGGTGTCTACGCAATGGGCTTTACGCGACGGTCAATATAAAGTCGGTTCATATCAAGACAAAATATTTCACGGTGACCGAAAAAGTGAAAATGCGACTAACTTTGTATGGGATGTATCTTTTAAAATATCGCAAAAGAGTATTAACTGAAAACAGCGCAGCGAGCGCAAAACCACTACGGTGAGCTAATATGATCGAAAAGTCTGCTAAAAGATGTTCGATTTGAACAGAAACGACAAACTAAAACATTTCAAACTGAGCTTGAAAACGACAAATATTCAGTGTCTGAAGTAGGTGAAATCGCAAAAATGATTGCAAACAGAATCCATAATGCAAAGTTTTGAAGTGCAACAGGTCCGATCTACACAAACTAGGTGTCTACGCAACGGGCTCGACGCGACTGTCAATATAAAGCGGTTTATATCAAGACAAAATATTTCACGGTGACCGAAAAAGTGTAAAATGCGACTAACTTTGTATGGGATGTATCATTTAAAATATCACAAAAAAGTACCTACTAGAACAGCGGAGCAAACGCAAAACCACAACGGTGAGCTAATATGATCGAAAAGTCTGCTAAAAGATGTTCGATTTGAACAGAAACGACAAACTAAAACATTTCAAACTGAGCTTGAAAACGACAAATATTCAGTGTCTGAAGTAGGTGAAATCGCAAAAATGATTGCAAACAGAATCCATAATGCAAAGTTTTGAAGTGCAACAGGTCCGATCTATACAAACGAGGTGTCTACGCAACGAACTCGACGCGACTGTCAATATAAAGTCGGTTAATATCAAGACAAAATATTTCACGGTGACCGAAAAAGTGTAAAATGCGACTAACTTTGTATGGGATGTATCTTTTAAAATATCGCAAAAAAGTACTTACAAGAACCGCGGAGCGAGCGCAGAATCACTACGGTGAGCTAATATGATCGAAAAGTCTGCTAGAAGATGATCGATTTGAACAGAAAGGACAAATTAAAAAAATTCAAACTGAGCTTTAAAACGACAAATATTCAGTGTCTAAAGTAGGTAAAAACGCAAATATTATTGCAAACAGAATCCATATTGCGATGTTTTTGAAGTGCAACCGGTCCGATCTACACAAACGAGGTGTCTACGCAACGGGCTCGAAACGACTGTCAATATAAAGTCGGTTACTATCAAGACAAAATATTTCATGGTGACCGAAAAAGAGTTAAATGCGACTAACTTTGTATGGGATGTATCATTTAAAATATCGCAAAAAAGTACCTACTAGAACAGCGGAGCGAGCGCAAAACCACTACGTTGAGCTAATATGATCGAAAAGTATGCTAAAAGATGATCGATTTGAACAGAAACGACAAACTAAAAAAATTCAAACTGAGCTTTAAAACGACAAATATTCAGTGTCTAAAGTAGGTGAAAACGCAAATATTATTGCAAACAGAATCCATATTGCTTTTTTTTAAAGTGCAACAGGTATGATCTACACAAACGAGGTGTCTACGCAACGAACTCGACGCGACTGTCAATATAAAGTCGGTTAATATCAAGACAAAATATTTCATGGTGACCGAAAAAGTGTAAAATGCGACTAACTTTGTATGGGATGTATCATTTAAAATATCGCAAAAGAGTATCAACTGAAAACAGCGGAGCGAGCGCAAAACCACAACGGTGAGCTAATATGATCGATTTGAACACAAACGACAAACTAAAACATTTCAAACTGAGCTTGAAAACGACAAATATTCAGTGTCTAAAGTAGGTGAAATCGCAAAAATGATTGCAAACAGAATCCATATTGCGATGTTTTTGAAGTGCAACAGGTCCGATCTCCACAAACGAGGTTTTTACGCAATGGGCTTTACGCGACGGTCAATATAAAGTCGGTTCATATCAAGACAAAATATTTCACGGTGACCGAAAAAGTGTAAAATGCGACTAACTTTGTATGGGATGTTTCTTTTAAAATATCGCAAAAGAGTATCAACTTAAAACAGCGGAGCGAGCTCAGAACCACTTCGATGAGCTAATATGATCGAAACGTATGCTAAAAGATGATCGATTTGAACAGAAACGACAAACTAAAACATTTCAAACTGAGCATGAAAACGACAAATATTCAGTGTCTAATGTAGGTGAAAACGAAAAAACAATTGCAAACAGAATCCACATTGCGAAGTTTTTGAAGTGCAACAGCTCCGATCTACACAAACGAGGTGTCTACGCAATGGGCTTTACGCGACGGTCAATATAAAGTCGGTTCATATCAAGACAAAATATTTCACGGTGACCGAAAAAGTGAAAATGCGACTAACTTTGTATGGGATGTATCTTTTAAAATATCGCAAAAGAGTATTAACTGAAAACAGCGCAGCGAGCGCAAAACCACTACGGTGAGATAATATGATCGAAAAGTATGCTAAAAGATGATCGATTTAAACAGAAACGACAAACTAAAACATTTCAAACTGAGCTTGAAAACGACAAATATTCAGTGTCTAAAGTAGGTGAAATCGCAAAAATGATTGCAAACAGAATCCATATTGCGATGTTTTTGAAGTGCAACCGGTCCGACCTACACAAACGAGGTGTCTACGCAACGGGCTCGACGCGACTGTCAATATAAAGTCGGTTAATATCAAGACAAAATATTTTACGGTGACCGAAAAAGTGTAAAATGCGACTAACTTTGTATGGGAAGTATCTTTTAAAATATCGCAAAAAAGTACCTACTAGGACAGCGGAGCGAGCGCAGAACCACTACGGTGAGCTAATATGATCGAAAAATATGCTAAAAGATGATCGATTTGAACAGAAACGACAAACTAAAAAAATTCAAACTGAGCTTTAAAACGACAAATATTCAGTGTCTAAAGAAGGTAAAAACGCAAAAATTATTGCAAACAGAATCCATATTGCAAAGTTTTTGAAGTGCAACAGGTCCGATCTACACAATCAACGTGTCTATTCAAAGAACTCGACGCGACTGTCAATATAAAGTCGGTTTATATCAAGACAAAATATTTCACGGTGACTGAAAAAGTGTAAAATGCAACTAACTTTGTATGGGAAGTATCTTTTAAAATATCGCAAAAAAGTACTTACTAGAACCGCCGAGCGAGCGCAGAATCACTACGGTGAGCTAATATGATCGAAAAGTATGCTAAAAGATGATCGATTTGAACAGAAACGACTAACTAAAACATTTCAAACTGAGCATGAAAACGACAAATATTCAGTGTCTAAAGTAGGTGAAAACGCAAAAAATAATGCAAACAGAATCCACATTGCGATGTTTTTGAAGTGCAATCGGTCCGATCTACACAAACGAGGTGTCTACACAACGGGCTCTACGCGACGGTCAATATAAAGTCGGTTAATATCAAGACAAAATATTTCATGGTGACCGAAAAAGTGTAAAATGCGACTAACTTTGTATGGGATGTATCTTTTAAAATATCGCAAAAGAGTATCAAATGAAAACAGCGGAGCGAGCGCAAAACCACAACGGTGAGCTAATATGATCGATTTGAACACAAACGACAAACTAAAACATTTCAAACTGAGCTTGAAAACGACAAATATTCAGTGTCTAAAGTAGGTGAAATCGCAAAAATGATTGCAAACAGAATCCATATTGCGATGTTTTTGAAGTGCAACAGGTCCGATCTACGCAAACGAGGTTTTTACGCAATGGGCTTTACGCGACGGTCAATATAAAGTCGGTTCATATCAAGACAAAATATTTCACGGTGACCGAAAAAGTGTAAAATGCGACTAACTTTGTATGGGAAGTATCTTTTAAAATATCGCAAAAGAGTATCAACTGAAAACAGCAGAGCGAGCGCAGAACCACTACGGTGAGCTAATATGATCGATTTGAACACAAACGACAAACTAAAACATTTCAAACTGAGCTTGAAAACGACAAATATTCAGTGTCTAAAGTAGGTGAAATCGCAAAAATGATTGCAAACAGAATCCATATTGCGATGTTTTTGAAGTGCAACAGGTCCGATCTCCACAAACGAGGTTTTTACGCAATGGGCTTTACGCGACGGTCAATATAAAGTCGGTTCATATCAAGACAAAATATTTCACGGTGACCGAAAAAGTGTAAAATGCGACTAACTTTGTATGGGATGTTACTTTAAAAATATCGCAAAAGAGTATCAACTTAAAACAGCGGAGCGAGCTCAGAACCACTTCGATGAGCTAATATGATCGAAACGTATGCTAAAAGATGATCGATTTGAACAGAAACGACAAACTAAAACATTTCAAACTGAGCATGAAAACGACAAATATTCAGTGTCTAAAGTAGGTGAAAACGAAAAAAAATTTGCAAACAGAATCCACATTGCGAAGTTTTTGAAGTGCAACAGCTCCGATCTACACAAACGAGGTGTCTACGCAATGGGCTTTACGCGACGGTCAATATAAAGTCGGTTCATATCAAGACAAAATATTTCACGGTGACCGAAAAAGTGAAAATGCGACTAACTTTGTATGGGATGTATCTTTTAAAATATCGCAAAAGAGTATTAACTGAAAACAGCGCAGCGAGCGCAAAACCACTACGGTGAGATAATATGATAGAAAAGTATGCTAAAAGATGATCGATTTAAACAGAAACGACAAACTAAAACATTTCAAACTGAGCTTGAAAACGACAAATATTCAGTGTCTAAAGTAGGTGAAATCGCAAAAATGATTGCAAACAGAATCCATATTGCGATGTTTTTGAAGTGCAACCGGTCCGACCTACACAAACGAGGTGTCTACGCAACGGGCTCGACGCGACTGTCAATATAAAGTCGGTTAATATCAAGACAAAATATTTTACGGTGACCGAAAAAGTGTAAAATGCGACTAACTTTGTATGGGAAGTATCTTTTAAAATATCGCAAAAAAGTACCTACTAGGACAGCGGAGCGAGCGCAGAACCACTACGGTGAGCTAATATGATCGAAAAATATGCAAAAAGATGATCGATTTGAACAGAAACGACAAACTAAAAAAAATCAAACTGAGCTTTAAAACGACAAATATTCAGTGTCTAAAGAAGGTAAAAACGCAAAAATTATTGCAAACAGAATCCATATTGCAAAGTTTTTGAAGTGCAACAGGTCCGATCTACACAAACGAGGTGTTTACGCAACGGGCTCGACGCGCGTCAATATAAAGCCGGTTAATATGAAAACAAAATATTTCACGGTGACCGAAAAAGTGTAAAATGCGACTAACTTTGTATGGGATGTATCTTTTAAAATATCGCAATAGAGTATCAACTGAAAACAGCGGAGCGAGCGCAGAACCACTACGGTGAGCTAAAATGATCGAAAAGTATGCTAAAAGATGATCGATTTGAACAGAAACGACAAACTAAAAAATTTCAAACTGAGCTTTAAAATGACAAATATTCTGTGTCTAAAGTAGGTAAAAACGCAAAAATGATTGCAAACAGAATCCATATTGCGAAGTTTTTGAAGTGCAACAGCTCCGATCTACACAAACGAGGTGTCTACGCAATGGGCTCGACGTTACTGTCAATATAAAGTCGGTTAATATCAAGACAAAATATTTCACGGTGACCGAAAAAGTGTAAAATGCAACTAAATTTGTATGGGATGTATCTTTTAAAATATCGCAGAAGAGTTAAACCTAAAAACAGCGGAGCGAGCGCAGAACCACTTTAGTGAGCTAATATGATCGAAAAGTATGCTAAAAGATGATCGATTTGAACAGAAACGACAAACGAAAACATTTCAAACTGAGCATGAAAACGACAAATATTCAGTGTCTAAAGTAGGTGAAAACGCAAAAAATAATGCAAACAGAATCCACATTGCGATGTTTTTGAAGTGCAATCGGTCCGATCTACACAAACGAGGTGTCTTCGCAACGGGCTCTACGCGACGGTCAATATAAAGTCGGTTAATATCAAGACAAAATATTTCATGGTGACCGAAAAAGTGTAAAATGCGACTTACTTTGTATGGGATGTATCTTTTAAAATATCGCAAAAGAGTATCAACTGAAAACAGCGGAGCGAGCGCAGAACCACTACGGTGAGCTAATATGATCGATTTGAACACAAACGACAAACTAAAACATTTCAAACTGAGCTTGAAAACGACAAATATTCAGTGTCTAAAGTAGGTGAAATCGCAAAAATGATTGCAAACAGAATCCATATTGCGATGTTTTTGAAGTGCAACAGGTCCGATCTACACAAACGAGGTGTCTACGCAACGGGCTCGACGCGACGGTCAATATAAAGTCGGTTAATATCAAGACAAAATATTTCACGGTGACCGAAAAAGTGTTAAATTCGACTAACTTTGTATGGGATGTATCTTTAAAACTATAGCAGGAATATACCTTCTTGAAAAACGGAGCGAGCGCAGAACCACTACGTTGAACTAATATGATCGAAAAGTATGCTAAAAGATGATCGATTTGAACAGAAAGAACAAACTAAAACATTTCAAACTGAGCATGAAAACGACAAATATTCAGTGTCTAAAGTAGGTGAAATCGCAAAAATGATTGCAAACAGAATCCATATTGCGATGTTTTTGAAGTGCAACAGGTCCGATCTACACAAACGAGGTGTCTACGCAACGGGCTCGACGCGACGGTCAATATAAAGTCGGTTAATATCAAGACAAAATATTTCACGGTGACCGAAAAAGTGTAAAATGCGACTAATTTTGTATGGGATGTATCTTTTAAAATATCGCAAAAGAGTATCAACCGAAAACAGCGGAGCGAGCGCAGAACCACTTCGGTGAGCTAATATGATCAACAAGTATGCTAAAAGATGATCGATTTGAACAGAAACGACAAACTAAAACATTTCAAACTGAGCTTGAAAACGACAAATATTCAGTGTCTAAAGTAGATGAAATCGCAAAAATGATTGCAAACAGAATCCATATTGCGATGTTTTTGAAGTGCAACAGGTCCGATCTACGCAAACGAGGTTTTTACGCAATGGGCTTTACGCGACGGTCAATATAAAGTCGGTTCATATCAAGACAAAATATTTCACGGTGACCGAAAAAGTGTAAAATGCGACTAACTTTGTATGGGAAGTATCTTTTAAAATATCGCAAAAGAGTATCAACTGAAAATAGCGGAGCGAGCGCAAAACCACAACGGTGAGCTAATATGATCGATTTGAACACAAACGACAAACTAAAACATTTCAAACTGAGCTTGAAAACGACAAATATTCAGTGTCTAAAGTAGGTGAAATCGCAAAAATGATTGCAAAATGAATCCATATTGCGATGTTTTTGAAGTGCAACAGGTCCGATCTACGCAAACGAGGTTTTTACGTAATGGGCTTTACGCGACGGTCAATATAAAGTCGGTTCATATCAAGACAAAATATTTCACGGTGACCGAAAAAGTGTAAAATGCGACTAACTTTGTATGGGAAGTATCTTTTAAAATATCGAAAAAGAGTATCAATTGAAAACAGCGGAGCGAGCGCAAAACTACTACGGTGAGCTAATATGATCGATTTGAACACAAACGACAAACTAAAACATTTCAAACTGAGCTTGAAAACGACAAATATTCAGTGTCTAAAGTAGGTGAAATCGCAAAAATGATGGCAAACAGAATTCATATTGCGATGTTTTTGAAGTGCAACAGGTCCGATCTCCACAAACGAGGTTTTTACGCAATGGGCTTTACGCGACGGTCAATATAAAGTCGGTTCATATCAAGACAAAATATTTCACGGTGACCGAAAAAGTGTAAAATGCGACTAACTTTGTATGGGATGTTTCTTTTAAAATATCGCAAAAGAGTATCAACTTAAAACAGCGGAGCGAGCTCAGAACCACTATGGTGAGCTAATATGATCGAAACGTATGCTAAAAGATGATCGATTTGAACAGAAACGACAAACTAAAACATTTCAAACTGAGCATGAAAACGACAAATATTCAGTGTCTAAAGTAGGTGAAAACGAAAAAAAAAATGCAAACAGAATCCACATTGCGAAGGTTTTGAAGTGCAACAGCTCCGATCTACACAAACGAGGTGTCTACGCAATGGGCTTTACGCGACGGTCAATATAAAGTCGGTTCATATCAAGACAAAATATTTCACGGTGACCGAAAAAGTGAAAATGCGACTAACTTTGTATGGGATGTTTCTTTTAAAATATCGCAGAAAAGTATCAACTAAAACAGCGAAACGAGTGCAGAACCACTTTGGTGAGCTAATATGATCGAAAAGTATGCTAAAAAATGATCGATTTGAACAGAAACGACAAACTAAAACATTTCAAACTGAGCATGAAAACTACAAATATTCAGTGTCTAAAGTAGGTGAAATCGCAAAAATGATTGCAAACAGAATCCATATTGCGATGTTTTTGAAGTGCAACAGGTCCGATCTACACAAACGAGGTGTCTACGCAACGGGCTCGACGCGACGGTCAATATAAAGTCGGTTAATATGAAAACAAAATATTTCACGGTGACCGAAAAAGTGTAAAATGCGACTAACTTTGTATGGGATGTATCTTTTAAAATATCGCAATAGAGTATCAACTGAAAACAGCGGAGCGAGCGCAGAACCACTACGGTGAGCTAATATGATCGAAAAGTATGCTAAAAGATGATCGATTTGAACAGAAACGACAAACTAAAAAATTTCAAACTGAGCTTTAAAATGACAAATATTCTGTGTCTAAAGTAGGTAAAAACGCAAAAATGATTGCAAACAGAATCCATATTGCGAAGTTTTTGAAGTGCAACAGCTCGGATCTACACAAACGAGGTGTCTACGCAATGGGTTTTACGCGACGGTCAATATAAAGTCAGTTCATATCAAGACAAAATATTTCACGGTGACCGAAAAAGTGTAAAATGCGACTAACTTTGTATGGGATGTTTCTTTTAAAATATCGCAGAAGAGTAAAACTGAAAACAGCGGAGCGAGCGCAGAACCACTACGGTAAGCTAATATGATCGACAAGTATGCTAAAAGATGATCGATTTGAACAGAAACGACAAACTAAAAAATTTCAAACTGAGCTTGAAAACGACAAATATTCAGTGTCTAAAGTAGATGAAATCGCAAAAATGATTGCAAACAGAATCCATATTGCGATATTTTTAAAGTGCAACAGGTCCGATCTACACAAACGAGGTGTTTACGCAACGGGCTCGACGCGACTGTCAATATAAAGTCGGTTAATATCAAGACAACATATTTCACGGTGACCGAAAAAGTGTAAAATGCGACTAACTTTGTATGGGATGTTTCTTTTAAAATATCGCAGAACAGTATCAACTAAAACAGCGGAACGAGTGCAGAACCACTTTGGTGAGCTAATATAATCGAAAAGTATGCTAAAAGATGATCGATTTGAACAGAAACGACAAACTAAAACATTTCAAACTGAGCATGAAAACGACAAATATTCAGTGTCTAAAGTAGGTGAAATCGCAAAAATGATTGCAAACAGAATCCATATTGCGAAGTTTTTGAAGTGCAACAGCTCCGATCTACACAAACGAGGTGTCTACGCAGTGGGCTCGACGCGACTGTCAATATAAAGTCGGTTAATATCAAGACAAAATATTTCACGGTGACCGAAAAAGTGTAAAATGCAACTAAATTTGTATGGGATGTATCTTTTAAAATATCGCAGAAGAGTAAAACCTAAAAACAGCGGAGCGAGCGCAGAACCACTTTAGTGAGCTAATATGATCGAAAAGTATGCTAAAAGATGATCGATTTGAACAGAAACGACAAACGAAAACATTTCAAACTGAGCATGAAAACGACAAATATTCAGTGTCTAAAGTAGGTGAAAACGCAAAAAATAATGCAAACAGAATCCACATTGCGATGTTTTTGAAGTGCAATCGGTCCGATCTACACAAACGAGGTGTCTACGCAACGGGCTCGACGCGACTGTCAATATAAAGTCGGTTAATATCAAGACAACATATTTCACGGTGACCGAAAAAGTGTAAAATGCGACTAACTTTGTATGGGATGTTTCTTTTAAAATATCGCAGAAGAGTAAAACTGAAAACAGCGGAGCGAGCGCAGAACCACTACGGTGAGCTAAAATGATCGACAAGTATGCTAAAAGATGATCGATTTGAACAGAAACGACAAACTAAAAAATTTCAAACTGAGCTTTAAAATGACAAATATTCTGTGTCTAAAGTAGGTAAAAACGCAAAAATGATTGCAAACAGAATCCATATTGCGAAGTTTTTGAAGTGCAACAGCTCCGATCTACACAAACGAGGTGTCTACGCAGTGGGCTCGACGCGACTGTCAATATAAAGTCGGTTTATATCAAGACAAAATATTTCACGGTGACCGAAAAAGTGTAAAATGCGACTAACTTTGTATGGGATGTTTCTTTTAAAATATCGCAAAAGAGTATCAACTGAAAACAGCGGAGCGAGCGCAGAACCACTTCGGTGAGCTAATATGATCGACAAGTATGCTAAAAGATGATCGATTTGAACAGAAACGACAAACTAAAAAATTTCAAACTGAGCTTGAAAACGACAAATATTCAGTGTCTAAAGTAGATGAAATCGCAAAAATGATTGCAAACAGAATCCATATTGCGATGTTTTTAAAGTGCAACAGGTCCGATCTACACAAACGAGGTGTCTACGCAACGGGCTCGACGCGACTGTCAATATAAAGTCGGTTAATATCAAGACAACATATTTCACGGTGACCGAAAAAGTGTAAAATGCGACTAACTTTGTATGGGATGTTTCTTTTAAAATATCGCAGAAGAGTAAAACTGAAAACAGCGGAGCGAGCGCAGAACCACTACGGTGAGCTAAAATGATCGAAAAGTATGCTAAAAGATGATCGATTTGAACAGAAACGACAAACTAAAAAATTTCAAACTGAGCTTTAAAATGACAAATATTCTGTGTCTAAAGTAGGTAAAAACGCAAAAATGATTGCAAACAGAATCCATATTGCGAAGTTTTTGAAGTGCAACAGCTCCGATCTACACAAACGAGGTGTCTACGCAGTGGGCTCGACGCGACTGTCAATATAAAGTCGGTTAATATCAAGACAAAATATTTCACGGTGACCGAAAAAGTGTAAAATGCAACTAAATTTGTATGGGATGTATCTTTTAAAATATCGCAGAAGAGTAAAACCTAAAAACAGCGGAGCGAGCGCAGAACCACTTTAGTGAGCTAATATGATCGAAAAGTATGCTAAAAGATGATCGATTTGAACAGAAACGACAAACTAAAACATTTCAAACTGAGCATGAAAACGACAAATATTCAGTGTCTAAAGTAGGTGAAAACGCAAAAAATAATGCAAACAGAATCCACATTGCGATGTTTTTGAAGTGCAATCGGTCCGATCTACACAAACGAGGTGTCTTCGCAACGGGCTCTACGCGACGGTCAATATAAAGTCGGTTAATATCAAGACAAAATATTTCATGGTGACCGAAAAAGTGTAAAATGCGACTTACTTTGTATGGGATGTATCTTTTAAAATATCGCAAAAGAGTATCAACTGAAAACAGCGGAGCGAGCGCAGAACCACTACGGTGAGCTAATATGATCGATTTGAACACAAACGACAAGCTAAAACATTTCAAACTGAGCTTGAAAACGACAAATATTCAGTGTCTAAAGTAGGTGAAATCGCAAAAATGATTGCAAGCAGAATCCATATTGCGATGTTTTTGAAGTGCAACAGGTCCGATCTACACAAACGAGGTGTCTACGCAACGGGCTCGACGCGACGGTCAATATAAAGTCGGTTAATATCAAGACAAAATATTTCACGGTGACCGAAAAAGTGTTAAATTCGACTAACTTTGTATGGGATGTATCTTTAAAACTATAGCAGGAATATACCTTCTTGAACAACGGAGCGAGCGCAGAACCACTACGGTGAACTAATATGATCGAAAAGTATGCTAAAAGATGATCGATTTGAACAGAAACGACAAACTAAAACATTTCAATCTGAGCATGAAAACGACAAATATTCAGTGTCTAAAGTAGGTGAAATCGCAAAAATGATTGCAAACAGAATCCATATTGCGACGTTTTTAAAGTGCAACAGGTCCGATCTACACAAACGAGGTGTCTACGCAACGGGCTCGACGCGACTGTCAATAAAAAGTCGGTTAATATCAAAACAAAATATTTCACGGTAACCGAAAAATGTAAAATGCGACTAACTTTTTATGGGATGTTTCTTTTAAAATATCGCAAAAGAGTATCAACTGAAAACAGCGGAGCGAGCGCAGAACCACTACGTTGAGCTAATATGATCGAAAAGTATGCTCAAAGATGATCGATTTGAACAGAAACGACAAACTAAAAAATTTCAAACTGAGCTTTAAAACGAAAAATATTCAGTGTCTAAAGTAGGTGAAATCGCAAAAATGATTGCAAACAGAATCCATATTGCGATGTTTTTGAAGTGCAACAGGTCCGATCTACACAAACGAGGTGTCTACGCAATGGGCTTTACGCGACGGTCAATATAAAGTCGGTTCATATCAAGACAAAATATTTCACGGTGACCGAAAAAGTGTAAAATGCGACTAACTTTGTATGGGATGTTTCTTTTAAAATATCGCAGAAGAGATTAAACTCAAAACAGCGGAGCGAGCGCAGAACCACTTTGGTGAGCTAATATGATCGAAAAGTATGCTAAAAGATGATCGATTTGAACAGAAACGACAAACTAAAACATTTCAAACTGAGCTTGAAAACGACAAATATTTAGTGTCTTAAGTAGGTGAAATCGCAAAAAGGATTGCAAACAGAATCCATATTGCGATGTTTTTGAAGTGCAACAGGTCCGATCTACACAAACGAGGTGTCTACGCAACGGGCTCGACGCGACGGTCAATATAAAGTCGGTTTATATCAAGACAAAATATTTCACGGTGACCGAAAAAGTGTAAAATGCGACTAACTTTGTATGGGATGTTTCTTTTAAAATATCGCAAAAGAGTATCAACTGAAAACAGCGGAGCGAGCGCAGAACCACTTCGGTGAGCTAATATGATCGACAAGTATGCTAAAAGATGATCGATTTGAACAGAAACGACAAACTAAAAAATTTCAAACTGAGCTTGAAAACGACAAATATTCAGTGTCTAAAGTAGATGAAATCGCAAAAATGATTGCAAACAGAATCCATATTGCGATGTTTTTAAAGTGCAACAGGTCCGATCTACACAAACGAGGTGTCTACGCAACGGGCTCGACGCGACTGTCAATATAAAGTCGGTTAATATCAAGACAACATATTTCACGGTGACCGAAAAAGTGTAAAATGCGACTAACTTTGTATGGGATGTTTCTTTTAAAATATCGCAGAAGAGTATCAACTAAAACAGCGGAACGAGTGCAGAACCACTTTGGTGAGCTAATATAATCGAAAAGTATGCTAAAAGATGATCGATTTGAACAGAAACGACAAACTAAAACATTTCAAACTGAGCATGAAAACGACAAATATTCAGTGTCTAAAGTAGGTGAAATCGCAAAAATGATTGCAAACAGAATCCATATTGCGAAGTTTTTGAAGTGCAACAGCTCCGATCTACACAAACGAGGTGTCTACGCAGTGGGCTCGACGCGACTGTCAATATAAAGTCGGTTAATATCAAGACAAAATATTTCACGGTGACCGAAAAAGTGTAAAATGCAACTAAATTTGTATGGGATGTATCTTTTAAAATATCGCAGAAGAGTAAAACCTAAAAACAGCGGAGCGAGCGCAGAACCACTTTAGTGAGCTAATATGATCGAAAAGTATGCTAAAAGATGATCGATTTGAACAGAAACGACAAACGAAAACATTTCAAACTGAGCATGAAAACGACAAATATTCAGTGTCTAAAGTAGGTGAAAACGCAAAAAATAATGCAAACAGAATCCACATTGCGATGTTTTTGAAGTGCAATCGGTCCGATCTACACAAACGAGGTGTCTACGCAACGGGCTCGACGCGACTGTCAATATAAAGTCGGTTAATATCAAGACAACATATTTCACGGTGACCGAAAAAGTGTAAAATGCGACTAACTTTGTATGGGATGTTTCTTTTAAAATATCGCAGAAGAGTAAAACTGAAAACAGCGGAGCGAGCGCAGAACCACTACGGTGAGCTAAAATGATCGAAAAGTATGCTAAAAGATGATCGATTTGAACAGAAACGACAAACTAAAAAATTTCAAACTGAGCTTTAAAATGACAAATATTCTGTGTCTAAAGTAGGTAAAAACGCAAAAATGATTGCAAACAGAATCCATATTGCGAAGTTTTTGAAGTGCAACAGCTCCGATCTACACAAACGAGGTGTCTACGCAGTGGGCTCGACGCGACTGTCAATATAAAGTCGGTTTATATCAAGACAAAATATTTCACGGTGACCGAAAAAGTGTAAAATGCGACTAACTTTGTATGGGATGTTTCTTTTAAAATATCGCAAAAGAGTATTAACTGAAAACAGCGGAGCGAGCGCAGAACCACTTCGGTGAGCTAATATGATCGACAAGTATGCTAAAAGATGATCGATTTGAACAGAAACGACAAACTAAAAAATTTCAAACTGAGCTTGAAAACGACAAATATTCAGTGTCTAAAGTAGATGAAATCGCAAAAATGATTGCAAACAGAATCCATATTGCGATGTTTTTAAAGTGCAACAGGTCCGATCTACACAAACGAGGTGTCTACGCAACGGGCTCGACGCGACTGTCAATATAAAGTCGGTTAATATCAAGACAACATATTTCACGGTGACCGAAAAAGTGTAAAATGCGACTAACTTTGTATGGGATGTTTCTTTTAAAATATCGCAGAAGAGTAAAACTGAAAACAGCGGAGCGAGCGCAGAACCACTACGGTGAGCTAAAATGATCGAAAAGTATGCTAAAAGATGATCGATTTGAACAGAAACGACAAACTAAAAAATTTCAAACTGAGCTTTAAAATGACAAATATTCTGTGTCTAAAGTAGGTAAAAACGCAAAAATGATTGCAAACAGAATCCATATTGCGAAGTTTTTGAAGTGCAACAGCTCGGATCTACACAAACGAGGTGTCTACGCAATGGGTTTTACGCGACGGTCAATATAAAGTCAGTTCATATCAAGACAAAATATTTCACGGTGACCGAAAAAATGTAAAATGCGACTAACTTTGTATGGGATGTTTCTTTTAAAATATCGCAGAAGAGTAAAACCTAAAAACAGCGGAGCAAGCGCAGAACCACTTTAGTGAGCTAATATGATCGAAAAGTATGCTAAAAGATGATCGATTTGAACAGAAACGACAAACTAAAACATTTCAAACTGAGCATGAAAACGACAAATATTCAGTGTCTAAAGTAGGTGAAAACGCAAAAAATAATGCAAACAGAATCCACATTGCGATGTTTTTGAAGTGCAATCGGTCCGATCTACACAAACGAGGTGTCTTCGCAACGGGCTCTACGCGACGGTCAATATAAAGTCGGTTAATATCAAGACAAAATATTTCATGGTGACCGAAAAAGTGTAAAATGCGACTTACTTTGTATGGGATGTATCTTTTAAAATATCGCAAAAGAGTATCAACTGAAAACAGCGGAGCGAGCGCAGAACCACTACGGTGAGCTAATATGATCGATTTGAACACAAACGACAAGCTAAAACATTTCAAACTGAGCTTGAAAACGACAAATATTCAGTGTCTAAAGTAGGTGAAATCGCAAAAATGATTGCAAGCAGAATCCATATTGCGATGTTTTTGAAGTGCAACAGGTCCGATCTACACAAACGAGGTGTCTACGCAACGGGCTCGACGCGACGGTCAATATAAAGTCGGTTAATATCAAGACAAAATATTTCACGGTGACCGAAAAAGTGTTAAATTCAACTAACTTTGTATGGGATGTATCTTTAAAACTATAGCAGGAATATACCTTCTTGAACAACGGAGCGAGCGCAGAACCACTACGGTGAACTAATATGATCGAAAAGTATGCTAAAAGATGATCGATTTGAACAGAAACGACAAACTAAAACATTTCAATCTGAGCATGAAAACGACAAATATTCAGTGTCTAAAGTAGGTGAAATCGCAAAAATGATTGCAAACAGAATCCATATTGCGACGTTTTTAAAGTGCAACAGGTCCGATCTACACAAACGAGGTGTCTACGCACCGGGCTCGACGCGACTGTCAATAAAAAGTCGGTTAATATCAAAACAAAATATTTCACGGTAACCGAAAAATGTAAAATGCGACTAACTTTTTATGGGATGTTTCTTTTAAAATATCGCAAAAGAGTATCAACTGAAAACAGCGGAGCGAGCGCAGAACCACTACGTTGAGCTAATATGATCGAAAAGTATGCTAAAAGTTGATCGATTTGAACAGAAACGACAAACTAAAAAATTTCAAACTGAGCATTAAAACGAAAAATATTCAGTGTCTAAAGTAGGTGAAATCGCAAAAATGATTGCAAACAGAATCCATATTGCGATGTTTTTGAAGTGCAACAGGTCCGATCTACACAAACGAGGTGTCTACGCAATGGGCTTTACGCGACGGTCAATATAAAGTCGGTTCATATCAAGACAAAATATTTCACGGTGACCGAAAAAGTGTAAAATGCGACTAACTTTGTATGGGATGTTTCTTTTAAAATATCGCAGAAGAGATTAAACTCAAAACAGCGGAGCGAGCGCAGAACCACTTTGGTGAGCTAATATGATCGAAAAGTATGCTAAAAGATGATCGATTTGAACAGAAACGACAAACTAAAACATTTCAAACTGAGCTTGAAAACGACAAATATTTAGTGTCTTAAGTAGGTGAAATCGCAAAAAGGATTGCAAACAGAATCCATATTGCGATGTTTTTGAAGTGCAACAGGTCCGATCTACACAAACGAGGTGTCTATGCAACGGGCTCGACGCGACGGTCAATTAAAAGTCGGTTTATATCAAGACAAAATATTTCACGGTGACCGAAAAAGTGTAAAATGCGACTAACTTTGTATGGGATGTTTCTTTTAAAATATCGCAAAAGAGTATCAACTGAAAACAGCGGAGCGAGCGCAGAACCACTTCGGTGAGCTAATATGATCGACAAGTATGCTAAAAGATGATCGATTTGAACAGAAACGACAAACTAAAAAATTTCAAACTGAGCTTGAAAACGACAAATATTCAGTGTCTAAAGTAGATGAAATCGCAAAAATGATTGCAAACAGAATCCATATTGCGATGTTTTTAAAGTGCAACAGGTCCGATCTACACAAACGAGGTGTCTACGCAACGGGCTCGACGCGACTGTCAATATAAAGTCGGTTAATATCAAGACAACATATTTCACGGTGACCGAAAAAGTGTAAAATGCGACTAACTTTGTATGGGATGTTTCTTTTAAAATATCGCAGAAGAGTATCAACTAAAACAGCGGAACGAGTGCAGAACCACTTTGGTGAGCTAATATAATCGAAAAGTATGCTAAAAGATGATCGATTTGAACAGAAACGACAAACTAAAACATTTCAAACTAAGCATGAAAACGACAAATATTCAGTGTCTAAAGTAGGTGAAATCGCAAAAATGATTGCAAACAGAATCCATATTGCGATGTTTTTGAAGTGCAACAGGTCCGATCTACACAAACGAGGTGTTTACGCAACGGGCTCGACGCGCGTCAATATAAAGTCGGTTAATATGAAAACAAAATATTTCACGGTGACCAAAAAAGTGTAAAATGCGACTAACTTTGTATGGGATGTATCTTTTAAAATATCGCAATAGAGTATAAACTGAAAACAGCGGAGCGAGCGCAGAACCACTACGGTGAGCTAAAATGATCGAAAAGTATGCTAAAAGATGATCGATTTTAACAGAAACGACAAACTAAAAAATTTCAAACTGAGCTTTAAAATGACAAATATTCTGTGTCTAAAGTAGGTAAAAACGCAAAAATGATTGCAAACAGAATCCATATTGCGAAGTTTTTGAAGTGCAACAGCTCCGATCTACACAAACGAGGTGTCTACGCAGTGGGCTCGACGCGACTGTCAATATAAAGTCGGTTAATATCAAGACAAAATATTTCACGGTGACCGAAAAAGTGTAAAATGCAACTAAATTTGTATGGGATGTATCTTTTAAAATATCGAAGAAAAGTAAAACCTAAAAACAGCGGAGCGAGCGCAGAACCACTTTAGTGAGCTAATATGATCGAAAAGTATGCTAAAAGATGATCGATTTGAACAGAAACGACAAACGAAAACATTTCAAACTGAGCATGAAAACGACAAATATTCAGTGTCTAAAGTAGGTGAAAACGCAAAAAATAATGCAAACAGAATCCACATTGCGATGTTTTTGAAGTGCAACAGGTCCGATCTACGCAAACGAGGTTTTTACGCAATGGGCTTTACGCGACGGTCAATATAAAGTCGGTTCATATCAAGACAAAATATTTCACGGTTACCGAAAAAGTGTAAAATGCGCCTAACTTTGTATGGGAAGTATCTTTTAAAATATCGCAAAAGAGTATCAACTGAAAACAGCGGAGCGAGCGCAAAACCACAACGGTGAGCTAATATGATCGATTTGAACACAAACGACAAACTAAAACATTTCAAACTGAGCTTGAAAACGACAAATATTCAGTGTCTAAAGTAGGTGAAATCGCAAAAATGATTGCAAACAGAATCCATATTGCGATGTTTTTGAAGTGCAACAGGTCCGATCTACGCAAACGAGGTTTTTACGCAATGGGCTTTACGCGACGGTCAATATAAAGTCGGTTCATATCAAGACAAAATATTTCACGGTGACCGAAAAAGTGTAAAATGCGACTAACTTTGTATGGGAAGTATCTTTTAAAATATCGCAATAGAGTATCAACTGAAAACAGCGGAGCGAGCGCAGAACCACTACGGTGAGCTAATATGATCGATTTGAACAGAAACGACAAACTAAAAAATTTCAAACTGAGCTTTAAAATGACAAATATTCTGTGTCTAAAGTAGGTAAAAACGCAAAAATGATTGCAAACAGAATCCATATTGCGAAGTTTTTGAAGTGCAACAGCTCCGATCTACACAAACGAGGTGTCTACGAAATGGGCTCGACGAGACTGTCAATATAAAGTCGGTTCATATCAAGACAAAATATTTCACGGTGACCGAAAAAGTGTAAAATGCGACTAACTTTGTATGGGAAGTATCTTTTAAAATATCGCAAATGAGTATCAACTGAAAACAGCGGAGCGAGCGCAGAACCACTACGGTGAGCTAATATGATCGAAAAGTATGCTAAAAGATGATCGATTTGAACAGAAACGACAAACTAAAAAATTTCAAACTGAGCTTTAAAATGACAAATATTCTGTGTCTAAAGTAGGTAAAAACGCAAAAATGATTGCAAACAGAATCCATATTGCGAAGTTTTTGAAGTGCAACAGCTCGGATCTACACAAACGAGGTGTCTACGCAATGGGTTTTACGCGACGGTCAATATAAAGTCAGTTCATATCAAGACAAAATATTTCACGGTGACCGAAAAAGTGTAAAATGCGACTAACTTTGTATGGGATGTTTCTTTTAAAATATCGCAGAAGAGTAAAACCTAAAAACAGCGGAGCAAGCGCAGAACCACTTTAGTGAGCTAATATGATCGAAAAGTATGCTAAAAGATGATCGATTTGAACAGAAACGACAAACTAAAACATTTCAAACTGAGCATGAAAACGACAAATATTCAGTGTCTAAAGTAGGTGAAAACGCAAAAAATAATGCAAACAGAATCCACATTGCGATGTTTTTGAAGTGCAATCGGTCCGATCTACACAAACGAGGTGTCTTCGCAACGGGCTCTACGCGACGGTCAATATAAAGTCGGTTAATATCAAGACAAAATATTTCATGGTGACCGAAAAAGTGTAAAATGCGACTTACTTTGTATGGGATGTATCTTTTAAAATATCGCAAAAGAGTATCAACTGAAAACAGCGGAGCGAGCGCAGAACCACTACGGTGAGCTAATATGATCGATTTGAACACAAACGACAAGCTAAAACATTTCAAACTGAGCTTGAAAACGACAAATATTCAGTGTCTAAAGTAGGTGAAATCGCAAAAATGATTGCAAGCAGAATCCATATTGCGATGTTTTTGAAGTGCAACAGGTCCGATCTACCCAAACGAGGTGTCTACGCAACGGGCTCGACGCGACGGTCAATATAAAGTCGGTTAATATCAAGACAAAATATTTCACGGTGACCGAAAAAGTGTTAAATTCGACTAACTTTGTATGGGATGTATCTTTAAAACTATAGCAGGAGTATACCTTCTTGAACAACGGAGCGAGCGCAGAACCACTACGGTGAACTAATATGATCGAAAAGTATGCTAAAAGATGATCGATTTGAACAGAAACGACAAACTAAAACATTTCAATCTGAGCATGAAAACGACAAATATTCAGTGTCTAAAGTAGGTGAAATCGCAAAAATGATTGCAAACAGAATCCATATTGCGACGTTTTTAAAGTGCAACAGGTCCGATCTACACAAACGAGGTGTCTACGCAACGGGCTCGACGCGACTGTCAATAAAAAGTCGGTTAATATCAAAACAAAATATTTCACGGTAACCGAAAAATGTAAAATGCGACTAACTTTTTATGGGATGTTTCTTTTAAAATATCGCAAAAGAGTATCAACTGAAAACAGCGGAGCGAGCGCAGAACCACTACGTTGAGCTAATATGATCGAAAAGTATGCTAAAAGATGATCGATTTGAACAGAAACGACAAACTAAAAAATTTCAAACTGAGCTTTAAAACGAAAAATATTCAGTGTCTAAAGTAGGTGAAATCGCAAAAATGATTGCAAACAGAATCCATATTGCGATGTTTTTGAAGTGCAACAGGTCCGATCTACACAAACGAGGTGTCTACGCAATGGGCTTTACGCGACGGTCAATATAAAGTCGGTTCATATCAAGACAAAATATTTCACGGTGACCGAAAAAGTGTAAAATGCGACTAACTTTGTATGGGATGTTTCTTTTAAAATATCGCAGAAGAGATTAAACTCAAAACAGCGGAGCGAGCGCAGAACCACTTTGGTGAGCTAATATGATCGAAAAGTATGCTAAAAGATAATCGATTTGAACAGAAACGACAAACTAAAACATTTCAAACTGAGCTTGAAAACGACAAATATTTAGTGTCTTAAGTAGGTGAAATCGCAAAAAGGATTGCAAACAGAATCCATATTGCGATGTTTTTGAAATGCAACAGGTCCGATCTACACAAACGAGGTGTCTATGCAACGGGCTCGACGCGACGGTCAATTAAAAGTCGGTTTATATCAAGACAAAATATTTCACGGTGACCGAAAAAGTGTAAAATGCGACTAACTTTGTATGGGATGTTTCTTTTAAAATATCGCAAAAGAGTATCAACTGAAAACAGCGGAGCGAGCGCAGAACCACTTCGGTGAGCTAATATGATCGACAAGTATGCTAAAAGATGATCGATTTGAACAGAAACGACAAACTAAAAAATTTCAAACTGAGCTTGAAAACGACAAATATTCAGTGTCTAAAGTAGATGAAATCGCAAAAATGATTGCAAACAGAATCCATATTGCGATGTTTTTAAAGTGCAACAGGTCCGATCTACACAAACGAGGTGTCTACGCAACGGGCTCGACGCGACTGTCAATATAAAGTCGGTTAATATCAAGACAACATATTTCACGGTGACCGAAAAAGTGTAAAATGCGACTAACTTTGTATGGGATGTTTCTTTTAAAATATCGCAGAAGAGTATCAACTAAAACAGCGGAACGAGTGCAGAACCACTTTGGTGAGCTAATATAATCGAAAAGTATGCTAAAAGATGATCGATTTAAACAGAAACGACAAACTAAAACATTTCAAACTGAGCATGAAAACGACAAATATTCAGTGTCTAAAGTAGGTGAAATCGCAAAAATGATTGCAAACAGAATCCATATTGCGATGTTTTTGAAGTGCAACAGGTCCGATCTACACAAACGAGGTGTTTACGCAACGGGCTCGACGCGCGTCAATATAAAGTCGGTTAATATGAAAACAAAATATTTCACGGTGACCGAAAAAGTGTTAAATGCGACTAACTTTGTATGGGATGTATCTTTTAAAATATCGCAATAGAGTATAAACTGAAAACAGCGGAGCGAGCACAGAACCACTACGGTGAGCTAAAATGATCGAAAAGTATGCTAAAAGATGATCGATTTTAACAGAAACGACAAACTAAAAAATTTCAAACTGAGCTTTAAAATGACAAATATTCTGTGTCTAAAGTAGGTAAAAACGCAAAAATGATTGCAAACAGAATCCATATTGCGAAGTTTTTGAAGTGCAACAGCTCCGATCTACACAAACGAGGTGTCTACGCAGTGGGCTCGACGCGACTGTCAATATAAAGTCGGTTAATATCAAGACAAAATATTTCACGGTGACCGAAAAAGTGTAAAATGCAACTAAATTTGTATGGGCTGTATCTTTTAAAATATCGAAGAAAAGTAAAACCTAAAAACAGCGGAGCGAGCGCAGAACCACTTTAGTGAGCTAATATGATCGAAAAGTATGCTAAAAGATGATCGATTTGAACAGAAACGACAAACGAAAACATTTCAAACTGAGCATGAAAACGACAAATATTCAGTGTCTAAAGTAGGTGAAAACGCAAAAAATAATGCAAACAGAATCCACATTGCGATGTTTTTGAAGTGCAACAGGTCCGATCTACGCAAACGAGGTTTTTACGCAATGGGCTTTACGCGACGGTCAATATAAAGTCGGTTCATATCAAGACAAAATATTTCACGGTGACCGAAAAAGTGTAAAATGCGCCTAACTTTGTATGGGAAGTATCTTTTAAAATATCGCAAAAGAGTATCAACTGAAAACAGCGGAGCGAGCGCAAAACCACAACGGTGAGCTTATATGATCGATTTGAACACAAACGACAAACTAAAACATTTCAAACTGAGCTTGAAAACGACAAATATTCAGTGTCTAAAGTAGGTGAAATCGCAAAAATGATTGCAAACAGAATCCATATTGCGATGTTTTTGAAGTGCAACAGGTCCGATCTACGCAAACGAGGTTTTTACGCAATGGGCTTTACGCGACGGTCAATATAAAGTCGGTTCATATCAAGACAAAATATTTCACGGTGACCGAAAAAGTGTAAAATGCGACTAACTTTGTATGGGAAGTATCTTTTAAAATATCGCAATAGAGTATCAACTGAAAACAGCGGAGCGAGCGCAGAACCACTACGGTGAGCTAATATGATCGATTTGAACAGAAACGACAAACTAAAAAATTTCAAACTGAGCTTTAAAATGACAAATATTCTGTGTCTAAAGTAGGTAAAAACGCAAAAATGATTGCAAACAGAATCCATATTGCGAAGTTTTTGAAGTGCAACAGCTCCGATCTACACAAACGAGGTGTCTACGAAATGGGCTCGACGAGACTGTCAATATAAAGTCGGTTAATATCAAGACAAAATATTTCACGGTGACCGAAAAAGTGTAAAATGCAACTAAATTTGTATGGGATGTATCTTTTGAAATATCGCAGAAGAGTAAAACCTAAAAACAGCGGAGCGAGCGCAGAACCACTTTGGTGAGCTAATATGATCGAAAAGTATGCTAAAAGATGATCGATTTGAACAGAAACGACAAACGAAAACATTTCAAACTGAGCATGAAAACGACAAATATTCAGTGTCTAAAGTAGGTGAAAACGCAAAAAATAATGCAAAAAGAATCCACATTGCGATGTTTTTGAAGTGCAATCGGTCCGATCTACACAAACGAGGTGTCTTCGCAACGGGCTCTACGCGACGGTCAATATAAAGTCGGTTCATATCAAGACAAAATATTTCACGGTGACCGAAAAAGTGTAAAATGCGACTTACTTTGTATGGGATGTATCTTTTAAAATATCGCAAAAGAGTATCAACTGAAAACAGCGGAGCGAGCGCAGAACCACTACGGTGAGCTAATATGATCGATTTGAACACAAACGACAAACTAAAACATTTCAAACTGAGCTTGAAAACGACAAATATTCAGTGTCTAAAGTAGGTGAAATCGCAAAAATGATTGCAAGCAGAATCCATATTGCGATGTTTTTGAAGTGCAACAGGTCCGATCTACACAAACGAGGTGTCTACGCAACGGGCTCGACGCGACGGTCAATATAAAGTCGGTTAATATCAAGACAAAATATTTCACGGTGACCGAAAAAGTGTTAAATTCGACTAACTTTGTATGGGATGTATCTTTAAAACTATAGCAGGAATATACCTTCTTGAACAACGGAGCGAGCGCAGAACCACTACGGTGAACTAATATGATCGAAAAGTATGCTAAAAGATGATCAATTTGAAAAGAAACGACAAACTAAAACATTTCAAACTGAGCATGAAAACGACAAATATTCAGTGTCTAAAGTAGGTGAAATCGCAAAAATGATTGCAAGCAGAATCCATATTGCGACGTTTTTAAAGTGCAACAGGTCCGATCTACACAAACGAGGTGTCTACGCAACGGGCTCGACGCGACTGTCAATAAAAAGTCGGTTAATATCAAAACAAAATATTTCACGGTAACCGAAAAATGTAAAATGCGACTAACTTTGTATGGGATGTTTCTTTTAAAATATTGCAATAGAGTATCAACTGAAAACAGCGGAGCGAGCGCAGAACCACTACGTTGAGCTAATATGATCGAAAAGTATGCTAAAAGATGATCGATTTGAACAGAAACGACAAACTAAAAAATTTCAAACTGAGCTTTAAAACGACAAATATTCAGTGTCTAAAGTAGGTGAAATCGCAAAAATGATTGCAAACAGAATCCATATTACGATGGTTTTGAAGTGCAACAGGTCCGATCTACACAAACGATGTGTCTACGCAATGGGCTTTACGCGACGGTCAATATAAAGTCGGTTCATATCAAAACAAAATATTTCACGTTGACCGAAAAATGTAAAATGCGACTAACTTTGTATGGGAAGTATCTTTTAAAATATCGCAAAAGAGTATCAACTGAAAACAGCGGAGCGAGCGCAAAACCACAACGGTGAGCTAATATGATCGATTTGAACACAAACGACAAACTAAAACATTTCAAACTGAGCTTGAAAACGACAAATATTCAGTGTCTAAAGTAGGTGAAATCGCAAAAATGATTGCAAACAGAATCCATATTGCGATGTTTTTGAAGTGCAACAGGTCCGATCTACGCAAACGAGGTTTTTACGCAATGGGCTTTACGCGACGGTCAATATAAAGTCGGTTCATATCAAGACAAAATATTTCACGGTGACCGAAAAAGTGTAAAATGCGACTAACTTTGTATGGGAAGTATCTTTTAAAATACCGCAATAGAGTATCAACTGAAAACAGCGGAGCGAGCGCAGAACCACTACGGTGAGCTAATATGATCGATTTGAACAGAAACGACAAACTAAAAAATTTCAAACTGAGCTTTAAAATGACAAATATTCTGTGTCTAAAGTAGGTAAAAACGCAAAAATGATTGCAAACAGAATCCATATTGCGAAGTTTTTGAAGTGCAACAGCTCCGATCTACACAAACGAGGTGTCTACGAAATGGGCTCGACGAGACTGTCAATATAAAGTCGGTTAATATCAAGACAAAATATTTCACGGTGACCGAAAAAGTGTAAAATGCAAATAAATTTGTATGGGATGTATCTTTTAAAATATCGCAAAAGAGTATCAACTGAAAACAGCGGAGCGAGCGCAGAACCACTACGGTGAGCTAATATGATCGATTTGAACACAAACGACAAGCTAAAACATTTCAAACTGAGCTTGAAAACGACAAATATTCAGTGTCTAAAGTAGGTGAAATCGCAAAAATGATTGCAAACAGAATCCATATTGCGATGTTTTTGAAGTGCAACAGGTCCGATCTACGCAAACGAGGTTTTTACGCAATGGGCTTTACGCGACGGTCAATATAAAGTCGGTTCATATCAAGACAAAATATTTCACGGTGACCGAAAAAGTGTAAAATGCGACTAACTTTGTATGGGAAGTATCTTTTAAAATATCGCAAAAGAGTATCAACTGAAAACAGCGGAGCGAGCGCAGAACCACTACGGTGAGCTAATATGATCGAAAAGTATGCTAAAAGATGATCGATTTGAACAGAAACGACAAACTAAAAAATTTCAAACTGAGCTTTAAAATGACAAATATTCTGTGTCTAAAGTAGGTAAAAACGCAAAAATGATTGCAAACAGAATCCATATTGCGAAGTTTTTGAAGTGCAACAGCTCGGATCTACACAAACGAGTTGTCTACGCAATGGGTTTTACGCGACGGTCAATATAAAGTCAGTTCATATCAAGACAAAATATTTCACGGTGACCGAAAAAGTGTAAAATGCGACTAACTTTGTATGGGATGTTTCTTTTAAAATATCGCAGAAGAGTAAAACCTAAAAACAGCGGAGCAAACGCAGAACCACTTTAGTGAGCTAATATGATCGAAAAGTATGCTAAAAGATGATCGATTTGAACAGAAACGACAAACTAAAACATTTCAAACTGAGCATGAAAACGACAAATATTCAGTGTCTAAAGTAGGTGAAAACGCAAAAAATAATGCAAACAGAATCCACATTGCGATGTTTTTGAAGTGCAATCGGTCCGATCTACACAAACGAGGTGTCTTCGCAACGGGCTCTACGCGACGGTCAATATAAAGTCGGTTAATATCAAGACAAAATATTTCATGGTGACCGAAAAAGTGTAAAATGCGACTTACTTTGTATGGGATGTATCTTTTAAAATATCGCAAAAGAGTATCAACTGAAAACAGCGGAGCGAGCGCAGAACCACTACGGTAAGCTAATATGATCGATTTGAACACAAACGACAAGCTAAAACATTTCAAACTGAGCTTGAAAACGACAAATATTCAGTGTCTAAAGTAGGTGAAATCGCAAAAATGATTGCAAGCAGAATCCATATTGCGATGTTTTTGAAGTGCAACAGGTCCGATCTACACAAACGAGGTGTCTACGCAACGGGCTCGACGCGACGGTCAATATAAAGTCGGTTAATATCAAGACAAAATATTTCACGGTGACCGAAAAAGTGTTAAATTCGACTAACTTTGTATGGGATGTATCTTTAAAACTATAGCAGGAGTATACCTTCTTGAACAACGGAGCGAGCGCAGAACCACTACGGTGAACTAATATGATCGAAAAGTATGCTAAAAGATGATCGATTTGAACAGAAACGACAAACTAAAACATTTCAATCTGAGCATGAAAACGACAAATATTCAGTGTCTAAAGTAGGTGAAATCGCAAAAATGATTGCAAACAGAATCCATATTGCGACGTTTTTAAAGTGCAACAGGTCCGATCTACACAAACGAGGTGTCTACGCAACGGGCTCGACGCGACTGTCAATAAAAAGTCGGTTAATATCAAAACAAAATATTTCACGGTAACCGAAAAATGTAAAATGCGACTAACTTTTTATGGGATGTTTCTTTTAAAATATCGCAAAAGAGTATCAACTGAAAACAGCGGAGCGAGCGCAGAACCACTACGTTGAGCTAATATGATCGAAAAGTATGCTAAAAGATGATCGATTTGAACAGAAACGACAAACTAAAAAATTTCAAACTGAGCTTTAAAACGAAAAATATTCAGTGTCTAAAGTAGGTGAAATCGCAAAAATGATTGCAAACAGAATCCATATTGCGATGTTTTTGAAGTGCAACAGGTCCGATCTACACAAACGAGGTGTCTACGCAATGGGCTTTACGCGACGGTCAATATAAAGTCGGTTCATATCAAGACAAAATATTTCACGGTGACCGAAAAAGTGTAAAATGCGACTAACTTTGTATGGGATGTTTCTTTTAAAATATCGCAGAAGAGATTAAACTCAAAACAGCGGAGCGAGCGCAGAACCACTTTGGTGAGCTAATATGATCGAAAAGTATGCTAAAAGATGATCGATTTGAACAGAAACGACAAACTAAAACATTTCAAACTGAGCTTGAAAACGACAAATATTCAGTGTCTAAAGTAGGTGAAATCGCAAAAATGATTGCAAACAGAATCCATATTGCGATGTTTTTGAAATGCAACAGGTCCGATCTACACAAACGAGGTGTCTATGCAACGGGCTCGACGCGACGGTCAATTAAAAGTCGGTTTATATCAAGACAAAATATTTCACGGTGACCGAAAAAGTGTAAAATGCGACTAACTTTGTATGGGATGTTTCTTTTAAAATATCGCAAAAGAGTATCAACTGAAAACAGCGGAGCGAGCGCAGAACCACTTCGGTGAGCTAATATGATCGACAAGTATGCTAAAAGATGATCGATTTGAACAGAAACGACAAACTAAAAAATTTCAAACTGAGCTTGAAAACGACAAATATTCAGTGTCTAAAGTAGATGAAATCGCAAAAATGATTGCAAACAGAATCCATATTGCGATGTTTTTAAAGTGCAACAGGTCCGATCTACACAAACGAGGTGTCTACGCAACGGGCTCGACGCGACTGTCAATATAAAGTCGGTTAATATCAAGACAACATATTTCACGGTGACCGAAAAAGTGTAAAATGCGACTAACTTTGTATGGGATGTTTCTTTTAAAATATCGCAGAAGAGTATCAACTGAAAACAGCGGAGCGAGCGCAGAACCACTACGGTGAGCTAATATGATCGAAAAGTATGCTAAAAGATGATCGATTTGAACAGAAACGACAAACTAAAACATTTCAAACTGAGCATGAAAACGACAAATATTCAGTGTCTAAAGTAGGTGAAATCGCAAAAATGATTGCAAACAGAATCCATATTGCGATGTTTTTGAAGTGCAACAGGTCCGATCTACACAAACGAGGTGTTTACGCAACGGGCTCGACGCGCGTCAATATAAAGTCGGTTAATATGAAAACAAAATATTTCACGGTGACCGAAAAAGTGTTAAATGCCACTAACTTTGTATGGGATGTATCTTTTAAAATATCGCAATAGAGTATAAACTGAAAACAGCGGAGCGAGCACAGAACCACTACGGTGAGCTAAAATGATCGAAAAGTATGCTAAAAGATGATCGATTTTAACAGAAACGACAAACTAAAAAATTTCAAACTGAGCTTTAAAATGACAAATATTCTGTGTCTAAAGTAGGTAAAAACGCAAAAATGATTGCAAACAGAATCCATATTGCGAAGTTTTTGAAGTGCAACAGCTCCGATCTACACAAACGAGGTGTCTACGCAGTGGGCTCGACGCGACTGTCAATATAAAGTCGGTTAATATCAAGACAAAATATTTCACGGTGACCGAAAAAGTGTAAAATGCAACTAAATTTGTATGGGCTGTATCTTTTAAAATATCGAAGAAAAGTAAAACCTAAAAACAGCGGAGCGAGCGCAGAACCACTTTAGTGAGCTAATATGATCGAAAAGTATGCTAAAAGATGATCGATTTGAACAGAAACGACAAACGAAAACATTTCAAACTGAGCATGAAAACGACAAATATTCAGTGTCTAAAGTAGGTGAAAACGCAAAAAATAATGCAAACAGAATCCACATTGCGATGTTTTTGAAGTGCAACAGGTCCGATCTACGCAAACGAGGTTTTTACGCAATGGGCTTTACGCGACGGTCAATATAAAGTCGGTTCATATCAAGACAAAATATTTCACGGTGACCGAAAAAGTGTAAAATGCGCCTAACTTTGTATGGGAAGTATCTTTTAAAATATCGCAAAAGAGTATCAACTGAAAACAGCGGAGCGAGCGCAAAACCACAACGGTGAGCTAATATGATCGATTTGAACACAAACGACAAACTAAAACATTTCAAACTGAGCTTGAAAACGACAAATATTCAGTGTCTAAAGTAGGTGAAATCGCAAAAATGATTGCAAACAGAATCCATATTGCGATGTTTTTGAAGTGCAACAGGTCCGATCTACGCAAACGAGGTTTTTACGCAATGGGCTTTACGCGACGGTCAATATAAAGTCGGTTCATATCAAGACAAAATATTTCACGGTGACCGAAAAAGTGTAAAATGCGACTAACTTTGTATGGGAAGTATCTTTTAAAATATCGCAATAGAGTATCAACTGAAAACAGCGGAGCGAGCGCAGAACCACTACGGTGAGCTAATATGATCGATTTGAACAGAAACGACAAACTAAAAAATTTCAAACTGAGCTTTAAAACGACAAATATTCAGTGTCTAAAGTAGGTGAAATCGCAAAAATGATTGCAAACAGAATCCATATTACGATGGTTTTGAAGTGCAACAGGTCCGATCTACACAAACGATGTGTCTACGCAATGGGCTTTACGCGACGGTCAATATAAAGTCGGTTCATATCAAAACAAAATATTTCACGTTGACCGAAAAATGTAAAATGCGACTAACTTTGTATGGGATGTTTCTTTTAAAATATCGCAGAAGAGATTTAACTCAAAACAGCGGAGCGAGCGCAGAACCACTACGTTGAGCTAAAATGATCGAAAAGTATGCTAAAAGACGATCGATTTGAACAGAAACGACAAACTAAAACATTTCAAACTGAGCTTGAAAACGACAAATATTCAGTGTCTAAAGTAGGTGAAATCGCAAAAATGATTGCAAACAGAATCCATATTGCGATGTTTTTCTTCAAAAACATCGCATACTAACATAACAGGTATGATTTATACAAACGAGGTGTCTACGCAACGGGTTCGACGCAACTGTCACTATAAAGTTGGTTAATATCAAGACAAAATATTTCACTTTCTTTTAAAATATCGCAGAAGAGTAAAACCTAAAAACAGCGGAGCGAGCGCAGAACCACTAAAGTGAGCTAATATGATCGAAAAGTATTCTAAAAGATGATCGATTTGAACAGAAACGACAAACGAAAACATTTCAAACTGAGCATGAAAACGACAAATATTCAGTGTCTAAAGTAGGTGAAAACGCAAAAAATAATGCAAACAGAATCCACATTGCGATGTTTTTGAAGAGCAATCGGTCCGATCTACACAAACGAGGTGTCTTCGCAACGGGCTCTACGCGACGGTCAATATAAAGTCGGTTAATATCAAGACAAAATATTTCATGGTGACCGAAAAAGTGTAAAATGCGACTTACTTTGTATGGGATGTATCTTTTAAAATATCGCAAAAGAGTATCAACTGAAAACAGCGGAGCGAGCGCAGAACCACTACGGTGAGCTAATATGATCGATTTGAACACAAACGACAAGCTAAAACATTTCAAACTGAGCTTGAAAACGACAAATATTCAGTGTCTAAAGTAGGTGAAATCGCAAAAATGATTGCAAACAGAATCCATATTGCGATGTTTTTGAAGTGCAACAGGTCCGATCTACACAAGCGAGGTGTCTACGCAACGGGCTCGACGCGACGGTCAATATAAAGTCGGTTAATATCAAGACAAAATATTTCACGGTGACCGAAAAAGTGTTAAATTCGACTAACTTTGTATGGGATGTATCTTTAAAACTATAGCAGGAATATACCTTCTTGAACAACGGAGCGAGCGCAGAACCACTACGGTGAACTAATATGATCGAAAAGTATGCTAAAAGATGATCGATTTGAACAGAAACGACAAACTAAAACATTTCAAACTGAGCATGAAAACGACAAATATTCAGTGTCTAAAGTAGGTGAAATCGCAAAAATGATTGCAAACAGAATCCATATTGCGACGTTTTTAAAGTGCAACAGGTCCGATCTACACAAACGAGGTGTCTACGCAACGGGCTCGACGCGACTGTCAATAAAAAGTCGGTTAATATCAAAACAAAATATTTCACGTTAACCGAAAAATGTAAAATGCGACTAACTTTGTATGGGATGTTTCTTTTAAAATATCGCAAAAGAGTATCAACTGAAAACAGCGGAGCGAGCGCAGAACCACTACGTTGAGCTAATATGATCGAAAAGTATGCTAAAAGATGATCGATTTGAACAGAAACGACAAACTAAAAAAATTCAAACTGAGCTTTAAAACGACAAATATTCAGTGTCTAAAGTAGGTGAAATCGCAAAAATGATTGCAAACAGAATCCATATTGCGATGTTTTTGAAGTGCAACAGGTCTGATCTACACAAACGAGGTGTCTACGCAATGGGCTTTACGCGACGGTCAATATAAAGTCGGTTCATATCAAGACAAAATATTGCACGGTGACCGAAAAAGTGTAAAATGCGACTAACTTTGTATGGGATGTTTCTTTTAAAATATCGCAGAAGAGATTCAACTCAAAACAGCGGAGCGAGCGCAGAACCACTTTGGTGAGCTAATATGATCGAAAAGTATGCTAAAAGATGATCGATTTGAACAGAAACGACAAACTAAAACATTTCAAACTGAGCTTGAAAACGACAAATATTTAGTGTCTTAAGTAGGTGAAATCGCAAAAAGGGATTGCAAACAGAATCCATTTTGCGATGTTTTTGAAGTGCAACAGGTCTGATCTACACAAACTAGGTGTCTACGGAACGGGCTCGACGCGACTGTCAATATAAAGTCGGTTAATATCAATACAAAATATTTCACGGTGACCGAAAAAGTGTATAATGCGACTTACTTTGTATGGGATGTATCTTTTAAAATATCGCAAAAAAGTACCTACTAACACAGCGGAGCGAGCGCAAAACAACTACGGTGAGCGAATATGATCGAAAAGTATGGTAAAAGATGATCGATTTTAACAGAAACGACAAACTTAAGCATTTCAAACTGAGCTTGAAAACGACAAATATTCATTGTATAAAGTAGGTAAAAACGCAAAAATGATTGCAAACAGAATCCATATTGCGATGTTTTTGAAGTGCAACAGGTCCGATCTACACAAACGAGGTGTCTACGCAACGGGCTCGACGCGACGGTCAATATAAAGTCGGTTAATATCAAGACAAAATATTTCACGGTGACCGAAAAATGCAAAATGCGACTAACTTTGTATGGGATGTTTCTTTTAAAATATCGCAAAATAGTATCAACTGAAAACAGCGGAGCGAGCGCAGAACCACTACGTTGAGCTAATATGATCGAAAAGTATGCTAAAAGATGATCGATTTGAACAGAAACGACAAACTAAAACATTTCAAACTGAGCTTGAAAACGACAAATATTCAGTGTCTAAAGTAGGTGAAATCACAAAAATGATTGCAAACAGAATCCATATTGCGATGTTTTTGAAGTGCAACAGGTATGATTTATACAAACGAGGTGTCTACGCAACGGGTTCGACGCGACTGTCAATATAAAGTCGGTTAATATCAAGACAAAATATTTCACGGTGACCGAAAAAGAGTTAAGTGCGACTAACTTTGTATGGGAAGTATCTTTTAAAATGTCACAAAAAAGTATCAACTGAAAACAGCGGAGCGAGCGCAAAACCACGACGGTGAGCTAATATGATCGAAAAGTATGCTAAAAGATGATCGATTTGAACAGAAACGACAAACTAAAACATTTCAAACTGAGCTTGAAAACGACAAATATTCAGTGTCTAAAGTAGGTGAAATCGCAAAAATGATTGCAAACAGAATCCATATTGCGATGTTTTTGAAGTGCAACCGGTCTGACCTACACAAACGAGGTGTCTACGCAACGGGCTCGACGCGACTGTCAATATAAAGTCGGTTAATATCAAGACAAAATATTTTACGGTGACCGAAAAAGTGTAAAATGCGACTAACTTTGTATGGGAAGTATCTTTTAAAATGTCACAAAAAAGTATCAACTGAAAACAGCGGAGCGAGCGCAAAACCACTACGGTGAGCTAATATGATCGAAAAGTATGCTAAAAGATGATCGATTTGAACAGAAACGAAAAACTAAAACATTTCAAACTGAGCTTGAAAACGACAAATATTCAGTGTCTAAAGTAGGTGAAATCGCAAAAAAAAATGCAAACAGAATCCATATTGCAAAGTTTTTGAAGTGCAACAGGTATGATCTACACAAACGAGGTGTCTTCGCAACGGGCTCGACGCGACTGTCAATATAAAGTCGGTTAATATAAAGACAAAATATTTCACGGTGACCGAAAAAGTGTAAAATGCAACTAAATTTGTATGGGATGTATCTTTTAAAATATCGCAAAAAAGTACCTACTAACACAGCGGAGCGAGCGCAGAACAACTACGGTGAGCGAATATGATCGAAAAGTATGGTAAAAGATGATCGATTTTAACAGAAACGACAAACTTAAGCATTTCAAACTGAGCTTGAAAACGACAAATATTCATTGTATAAAGTAGGTAAAAACGCAAAAATGATTGCAAACAGAATCCATATTGCGATGTTTTTGAAGTGCAACAGGTCCGATCTACACAAACGAGGTGTCTACGCAACGGGCTCGACGCGACGGTCAATATAAAGTCGGTTAATATCAAGACAAAATATTTCACGGTGACCGAAAAATGCAAAATGCGACTAACTTTGTATGGGATGTTTCTTTTAAAATATCGCAAAATAGTATCAACTGAAAACAGCGGAGCGAGCGCAGAACCACTACGTTGAGCTAATATGATCGAAAAGTATGCTAAAAGATGATCGATTTGAACAGAAACGACAAACTAAAACATTTCAAACTGAGCTTGAAAACGACAAATATTCAGTGTCTAAAGTAGGTGAAATCACAAAAATGATTGCAAACAGAATCCATATTGCGATGTTTTTGAAGTGCAACAGGTATGATTTATACAAACGAGGTGTCTACGCAACGGGTTCGACGCGACTGTCAATATAAAGTCGGTTAATATCAAGACAAAATATTTCACGGTGACCGAAAAAGAGTTAAGTGTGACTAACTTTGTATGGGAAGTATCTTTTAAAATGTCACAAAAAAGTATCAACTGAAAACAGCGGAGCGAGCGCAAAACCACGACGGTGAGCTAATATGATCGAAAAGTATGCTAAAAGATGATCGATTTGAACAGAAACGACAAACTAAAACATTTCAAACTGAGCTTGAAAACGACAAATATTCAGTGTCTAAAGTAGGTGAAATCGCAAAAATGATTGCAAACAGAATCCATATTGCGATGTTTTTGAAGTGCAACCGGTCTGACCTACACAAACGAGGTGTCTACGCAACGGGCTCGACGCGACTGTCAATATAAAGTCGGTTAATATCAAGACAAAATATTTTACGGTGACCGAAAAAGTGTAAAATGCGACTAACTTTGTATGGGAAGTATCTTTTAAAATGTCACAAAAAAGTATCAACTGAAAACAGCGGAGCGAGCGCAAAACCACTACGGTGAGCTAATATGATCGAAAAGTATGCTAAAAGATGATCGATTTGAACAGAAACGAAAAACTAAAACATTTCAAACTGAGCTTGAAAACGACAAATATTCAGTGTCTAAAGTAGGTGAAATCGCAAAAAAAAATGCAAACAGAATCCATATTGCAAAGTTTTTGAAGTGCAACAGGTATGATCTACACAAACGAGGTGTCTTCGCAACGGGCTCGACGCGACTGTCAATATAAAGTCGGTTAATATAAAGACAAAATATTTCACGGTGACCGAAAAAGTGTAAAATGCAACTAAATTTGTATGGGATGTATCTTTTAAAATATCGCAAAAAAGTACTTACCAGAACCGCGGAGCGAGCGCAGAATCACTACGGTGAGCTAATATGATCGAAAAGTATGCTAAAAGATGATCGATTTGAACAGAAACGAAAAACTAAAACATTTCAAACTGAGCTTGAAAACGACAAATATTCAGTGTCTAAAGTAGGTGAAATCGCAAAAAAAAATGCAAACAGAATCGTTTGTGTTCAAATCGATCATATTAGCTCACCGTAGTGGTTCTGCGTTCGCTCCGCTGTTTTCAGTTGATACTCTTTTGCGATATTTTAAAAGATACATCCCATACAAAGTAAGTCGCATTTTACACTTTTTCGGTCACCGTGAAATATTTTGTCTTGATATTAACCGATAGGTTAGGTTAGGTTAGGTTAGGTTAGGTTAGGTTAGGTTAGGTTAGGTCCCCCTCGAATCCCCCTCAAATGGAGCGCGCCTTGTCGTGGCGAGGGGGCTCAGTAGCCTGTCGCAATCCAGCGGCAGGTGAAGCCGGGATGCTCCGTGGAGAGAGCCGCTGCGTCTGTTCCCGTATCGGGCGGCGGTGGCCATGGTGGGTCGCGTCTGTCTCGCATCGAGCGGCGGCTCACTAAAAGTCGTTGGACTCCCGGCACCCCTCTGGTTTATCAGAGGGGGCAGGGGATGTCCTGAGGACTTTGGTCCTTTGGGCGAGCTCGGCGTGCGTTTGCCGTCGGGCGTGGCTCGCCTCGTCGGGAGGGTCTTGGACGGACGGTGTGGGGACACCTCTGTCCAATCAAAAGAGACCCTTCTGAGGCGCCAGGGTGCCGTCGGGAGTGGGATCGCCCCACTCCGTGGAGATCCGCCCTCCTCATGGAGGGTGGAGGTTGCGCTGGCAAGGGTCGCGGGACTGTTGAGACACCGCGGCCCCTGCTGTCAAAGCCACCAAACGCGGCGGGCGTCGTCAGGTTTTAGTGGGTATACCCGGGGGCGTATCCGGGGGAGTCCCACACACGCCCCTCCGTTCCCCGACGGAGAGGTACGGTGCGTAATTGCATTTCCTGACGTTAAAAAAAAAAAAAAAAAAAAAAAAAAAAAAAAAAAAAAGGTCCCCCTCGAATGGAGCACGCCTTGTCGTGGCGAGGGGGCTCAGTAGCCTGTCGCAATCCAGCGGCAGGTGAAGCCAAGATGCTCCGTGGAGAGTGCCGCTGCGTCTGTTCCCGTATCGGGCGGCAGTGGCCATAGTGAGTCGCGTCTGTCTCGCATCGAGCGGCGGCTCACTAGCAGTCATTGGACTCCCGGCACCCCTCTGGTTAAGCAGAGGAGGCAGGGGATGTCCCAGGACTTCGGTCCTCTGGGCGAGCTCGGCGTGCGTTTGCCGCCGGGCGTGGATCGCCTCGTCGGGAGGGTCTCGGACAGACGGTGTGGGGACGCCTCTGTCCAATCACCAGGGATCCTCCTGAGGCGCCAGTGTGCCGACTGGAGTGGGATCGCCCCACTCCATGGAGATCCGCCCTCCTGATGGAGGGTGGAGGTTGCGCTGGCAAGGGTCGCGGGACTGTTGAGACACCGCGGCCCCTGCTGTCAAAGCCACCAAACGCGGCGGGCGTCGTCAGGTTTTAGTGGGTATACCCGGAGGCGTATCCGGGGGAGTCCCACACACGCCCCTCCGTTCCCCGACGGAGCGGTACGGTGCGTAATTGACATTTCCTGACGTAAAAAAAAAAAAAAAAAAAAAAAAAAAAAAAAAAGGTTAGGTTAGGTACCACCGGGTGGCCCCCTCGAATGGAGCACGCCTTGTCGTGGCGAGGGGGCTCAGTAGCCTGTCGCAATCCAGCGGCAGGTGAAGCCAAGATGCTCTGTGACGGGTGCCGCTGCGTCTGTTCCCGTATCGGGCGGCAGCGGCATAGGTGAGTCGCGTCTGTCTCGGATCGAGCGGCGGCTCACTGAATATTGGTAGGACTCCCAGCACCCCTCTGATTTAGCAGAGGAGGCAGGGGACGTCGGTTGGACTTTTGTCCTCTTGGCGAGCCCGGTGTGCACTTACCCTGCCGTCGGGCGTGGATCGCTTTATATCGTAATCCGCATCAACGGAGTGTCGTGGATCACGTCTCGCGGCTCTGTGTGGAACGAGGGTCTTGGCTTAACCGCCCGGACCGCGAGGAAGAAAACCTCTATAAAAAATTACCCCAATCCCAAGCGTGGTAGCTCCGCGAGGGGATGCGTGGCTGATGGGTGATCAGTCGCTAGAGCTTACTCCAGCGGGATACCTGCCGACCTCCCGTTGGGTTATCAACCCCAAGGCTTTGTCGGGTGCAGGGGGCACCGCTCGGCAAGGACACTTATTTCCCCCATACTCGTGGGATCAATATGGATAAATTGGATCAAATTCTCAAACCCGACCGTGAGCCCGGTCGTGAAAATGGCTCAAAACTGGAGAAGAGAGAAGAAACAGCCACCAAGAGCTGTGACAGTGCTTGGTCGCCTGTCGTGCGCCTGTCGCGTAATCTGAAGGAAGTCCGAGTAGCAGTCGCGAGGCTGCCCGAGGACGGAGCACGGGAGTTGGCGCCTCCGAGAAAAAAGCGCGCCGTTAGTGTGACGGGGAGTTGCACGTCTCTGGAGGCCATTGGCCTTGACGAGGAGCGCTCCCGCAGTAGCCTGGAGGAGTACTCCGACGCGTCCACTTTGTCGGAGGGTTCCTGCCGGTCGACGCGCCTACAGTTTTTGCGGACGCCTCGCCCGGAAGTCGAGCCCGGAAAGAAGGAAAAGAAGAGAAAGAAAGGAAAGGGAAAGGTCGGAAAATCGACCCCGGCAGAGACTGGTCTTGGTGACCTGGCCCTATCCTTGGCCACAGAAGCGCTGCAACCGGAGGAGGAAGAGCGAATAGCGGCGCTTTCGAAAGAGGCTTGCGCCGCCAGTACGGCTGTTGGTGCTGCTCCGGTGTCGGAAGGCCCGGAAATGACGGCGGAGGGCCTCCAGTTAGCAGCAAACAAGCACCTTGAGGTGATCCTGGAGGTGGCCAAGAGGTCAAAAAACCTCAAAGGCACGTTTCAGAAGGCTTTAAAAGACGCGGCCAGTGCCCTGCAAAATTTGACGGCTCTTGCCGTGAGCCACTCCGTCTCTGATGAGACGAGGTTGCTCCAGCAGGAGAACTCAGACATCCGGCATGAGCTGGCGCAAATGCGACAGCAGATGGCTGAATTGCGTCGGGAAATAGAGGCGGAGAAACGTGGTCCGGCACCTATGGACGCGACTCCGTGCTCATCCAATAGGGTGTCCCCCTTACAACAGAGGGGCCATAATGGGGAAGACCCAGCCCTGACGGAGTTCCGACGCTCCATAGTGTTGGAGGTGGGCGCCATTTTGAACGCCCGCCTTGAGGGTCTCGAAGACCGCCTCTTGCCAGCCAAGTCTCTGCGGCCACCTCTGGCCGCCGACAAGAAGCTGACCACACCAGCGCCTGTCGCGGCTGCCAAACCCAGCAAGGGAAAGGGGAAGGGGAAGAAGTCTGCCCCTCAGTCTGCCGTCGCCGCGGCAGCGCCCATCGCTGGGCCGTCTTCGGCACCGACGCCGCCACAATCAAGCCGGGGGGGAGAGTCAACAGCCCTGTCAACAGCGCCGGCCAAGGAAACTTGGGTGACAGTAACGAAACGAAGGAAAAAGCAAACGGCCGTTCCCACGGCCGCCCCTACTTCGAAACCAAAAGCGCCACCGCGCAACGTCGTGGTCAAGAAGCCGCGTAAGCTGGTGGCCCCGAAAACATCGGCGGTGGTCCTTACACTCTCCACGGAGTCTGTGAAGAAAGGTGTCACCTACGGGTCAATCATAGAAAGGGCCCGTGGTGTCATCAACCCCGCCGAGCTCGGGATCCCGTCGGTGCGCTCACGGCAGACGGCAGCGGGGGCTCGCATGTTTGAATTTGAGGGCCCCCAAAACAGCGAAAAGGCCGACCTCTTTGCGGCCAAACTGAAGGAGGTGGTGGCGGAAGAGGCGACAGTCGTCCGCCCTGTCAAAAAATCCGAACTTCGGATAACAGGGCTGGATGACTCCATCACGTCGCAGGAAGTTGCCGCCGCCGTTGCCGCGAAGGGGGGGTGCAGCGCCGAGCAGGTCCGCGCTGGTGCCATTCGCCCCGGCCCTGGTGGTACGGGGTGCACCGTAGTGCACTGCCCCGTCGCCGCGGCGAAGGCACTGGCGAATGCCGGGCGCATCACCGTCGGGTGGAGCTCTTGCCACGTTCGCGTGCTCGAGCCCCGCCCGATGAGGTGCTTCCGGTGCCTCGGAATCGGCCACACCAAGCCGCTTTGCCCCTCTCGGGTGAGCCGCGAGGACCTGTGCTTCCGCTGCGGCAGGAAAGGCCACGACCGCGCCTCCTGCACAGCGGAACCGAGCTGCGCCGTCTGCTCGTCGGCTGGTAGACCCGCCAGCCATGTGATGGGAGGGAAGAAATGTAACCCTCCCCCAACGAAGGGCAAGGCGGCACCGAAGCCAACGCCTGGAGCGCCCAAAACCGGTCAGGGAACTAGTACGCCGGAAGAGGTTATGTCTGAGTGATGGATTTGGGTCCCAAATCATTGCTCCAGGCGAACCTCATGAGATCTGCCAGAGCCCAGGATCTTTTTTCCCAGGCTCTGGTGGAGTATCATATCGACGTGGCCGTCGTCTCGGAGCCGTACCTGATACCAGACCGACCAAACTGGTTGGGGAGTCAGGACGGCCTCGCGGCGATAACCTCCTCTGGTGGCCTACCCCTCTCACTTCTCGAGAGGGGTGCTGAGTTCGTAGGGGCCTCGTGGGGTGGATTAGCGATTTTTGGAGTTTATTTCTCCCCTAATCGCCCACTCCACGAGTTCGAGGCCTTTCTACAGGCGTTGTCGGCCGCGTTACGGCGTGTTGCTCCCCGTCAAATTATCCTGATGGGGGACTTCAACGCCAAGTCCGTCGCATGGGGTGGCCGTGTGACGGACTGCCGCGGCCAAGCCATGGAGGCCATGGCTATGGCGACAGGCCTGACCCTACTGAATAGGGGCAGGACGCACACGTGCGTGCGACGGCGGGGCGGGTCAGTGGTGGACCTCACGTTCGCCTCTCCTGTCGTCGCAGCTCGCGCAAACAACTGGCGCGTCCTACCGGTGGAGACTGGGTCCGACCACCGTTACATCCGGTTCGAGTTGGACTCAGTCTCCACCCAACGCCCCACGTCGGCTACCGTGTCGCGGTCGAGACCGCGCTGGGCGCTAGCCCGGCTTGACCGTGACATGGCTCACGAATCCGCGCTGGTCCAGGACTGGTTTTGCCCTCCCTTGACCAGCGCGGATGTAGACGGCTCCGCCTCCCAGCTCCGCCAAGTTTTGACGGAGGTGTGCGACGCGTCAATGCCGAGATCTCTTCCCCCACCTCGTCGCAACTCCGTCTTTTGGTGGTCGGCAGAAATTGCCGACCTGCGGTCCGCCTGCACTGCTGCACGGCGGGCGTATACCAGGAGCCGGAGGCGCCGAATCCGCGATGAGGAGAGGGAAGACGTCCTGTACGCCGTGTACCTGGAGGCGAAGAAGCGCCTCAAGGTAGCGATTGCCGCCGCGAAGGACGAAGCCCGGGCGACGATGCTGGAGAGTCTGGACAGGGACCCGTGGGGGAGACCGTATCGGGCTGCGCGCAACAAGCTGCGCGCCCATGGTCCTCCACTCACCCAGACTCTCGAGCCGGCGATGGTGGAAGCGGTGGTTGGTGCGTTGTTCCCCGGTTCTGACCCGGACTTCGCACCGCCACCGATGACTCGGCCGGATCCTGTTGAGGACTCGGTTGACTCCTTTCCGCCAGTCTCGGGGGCGGAGGTGCAAGCCGCCGCGCTCCGCCTCCGGGGTAAAAAGACGGCACCAGGACCGGACGGTGTGCCCGCTCGGGTGTTGTTCATCGCGGCGGGCTACCTAGAGGACAAACTTCGGGAACTTTTCGACAGCTGTCTTGCTGTTGGAAAGTTCCCGAAGGTGTGGAAGGAAGGCGCCCTCTGCCTCCTTGCCAAGCCGGGCCGGCCGATGGACTCTCCTTCGGCCTATCGGCCAATTGTGTTGCTGGACGAGGCGGGGAAACTCTTCGAGAGGATTCTCGTAACCCGCATCGTCCGGCACTTGGCGACTACCGGCCCTGATCTGGCGGAGGCCCAGTTTGGCTTCCGAGCCGGCCGTTCGACCATCGACGCGCTGAGCTTTTTGGGAGACATGGTGAAGGGTGCTGCTGAGAGTGGGGAAAGGCTGTTGGCAATATCTCTAGATATCGCCAACGCTTTTAACAGCATTCCCCACTCTACAATCATCGAGGCCCTGCGCGCCCACGACATGCCGCCCTACTTGGTCCACCTCCTGTCCGATTACCTCCGGGACAGGATGATAACGTATGTGGACCAGGGAGGCTCGCTGAGGAGCCACCGCGTCGAGTCCGGTGTTCCACAGGGATCAGTCCTCGGACCATGCCTGTGGAATATCGGATTCGACTGGCTGCTGAGGGGCGCACTCCCCCCAGGCGTGAGGGTCGTCTGCTACGCGGACGACACTCTAGTACTGGCCCGGGCCTGGGATGTAGCGCGGGTCCTCCAGCTGGCTACCGCGGCGTGCGACCTTGTGGTCCAACGGATTCGCCTGTTGGGCCTCAGGGTCGCTCTGGAGAAGTCGGAGGCTGTCTTGTTCGACGGCCCGAGACAACGCCACCCACCGAACATCAGCCTGATGGTCGACGGCGTGGCCATCGACGTTAAGCCCCAGATGAAATATCTGGGACTTATCATCGACAGCCGGTGGCGGTTCGGCCGTCACTTCGCCGAACTGTCACCCCGGCTATTAAAGACGGCGGACTCGCTGGGGTGGCTGCTGCCGAACTTGGGTGGGCCAAGCGCTCATTGCCGACGTCTTTACGCCGGCATTTTAAAGAGCATGGCGCTTTACGGTGCCCCCATCTGGGCGGACCGCCTGAGTCGGGACAACGTGTCTCAGCTCAGGCGGCCCCAGCGAGTCATCGCGCAGAGGGCGGCCCGCTGCTACTCCACAGTGGCGGGTGCAGTGGCGTGTGTCCTGGCTGGGACCCCGCCTTGGGAGCTCGAGGCCCGAGTCCTAGCCTGGACGTACGCACGACGGTCGGAGCAGCGTTCTCGGGGAGAGCGCGGCTCCCTAGAGGAGGAGCGCGCCTTCGAGCGCCAGACCCGAGAGCTGCTGATTCGGGCCTGGACCGGGGTCCTAAACTCTTCGGAGTCGGGTCGAGCCACCCTCGACGCCCTGACCCCGGTCCTGGCCCGATGGCTAGAGAGACGGCACGGCTCCCTCACCTACCGTCTGGTGCAGGTCCTTACCGGACACGGATGCTTCGGCGCCTATCTGCACCGGATCGGACGGGAGGAGACCGCCGCGTGTCACGAGTGCGGTGCTGCGGAGGACACGGCTCAGCACACCCTTGTGTCGTGCCCAGCGTGGGAGTCGCAGCGCCGCACTCTGGTCGCGGAGATCGGCCAGGACCTCTCCCTCCCCAGCGTGGTGGAGGCCATGCTCGGGAGTGACAGAGCCTGGAAGGCCGTCACCTCCTTCTGCGAGGACGTTATCTCACAGAAGGAGGCAGCGGAGAGGGTGCGGGAGGAGGATGCTCTTGCCGCCCCGATCCGAAGGCGACGAACGGGGCGGAGACGGCGGCGTTATAACCGCCTGATCCCCCCTGGTGGAGGCCAGCCGGCGTTGGGTACGGGGGTACCCGCGCCGGCATTGCACGCGCTTCCACCGCCGCCTGACGGGAATGACCGCACACTCCGGGCCATTCCCGTTGCCCCCCCTCATGGGATGGGCTTGCCGGGCCTGCTACAGCGGGCAATCACCGACGGGGCAACGGTAGTATCCGACCGGCTTCCCGCAGCCCCGTCCGCCGCTCACGAGTCGTCGAGCGAGTCGTCGCCGTCCGATTTCTCGGACGACGACGAATGGCTTGAGACGACTTTTGAGCGGCCAGGTGACTGACGGAGTGTCGTTGGTTTTTAGTGGGTATGGGCGTCTGAGCTCGAGTCCCACATAACTCGCCGTCTCCCCCGGGCGGCGAGTATGCGTAATGCATTTTCCAACGTAAAAAAAAAAAAAAAAAAAAAAAAAAAAAAAAAAAAAAGGTACCACCGGGTGGGCGGCAAGAGCTGCAAACCGCCCAAGCGTGGCAATCGAGCGGGAAGGACAGTGGCCAGGACTCCAGCCGCACCGTCCGGGGCCGAAAGGTCCACTTTCATGGAGGCAGAAAATACACCAGCGTAGGATGGCCTTTAGCATTCTGCAGGCGAATGTGAACCACTCTGCCGCTGCGCAGGATATCCTCTTGCAGCACGCGGCGGAGTGGTCCATAGACGCGGTCCTCGTCTCCGAACCCTATTTCATACCGGCTGACCGGGAGAATTGGGTCGGGGACGTGAGCGGACTGTCGGCCATCATGGTGTCAGGGGCGCATTCCATAGATGTCGTTGCCAGGCAGAGCGGTTTTGTCGCCGCCAAGTGCAGGGAGTTTCTGCTGGTGGGGGTTTATTGCCCCCCCAGTCGAACCAGGAGCGAGTTCGAGGCCGACCTGGACCGTTTCGGGTCAGTTCTCCGTCAGTCCACCTTGCCGGTGATAGTTGGCGGCGACTTTAACGCCAAGAATATAGCCTGGGGCTCACGACATACTGACCCCAAAGGGGAGAGTCTGCTGGACTGGGCGGTGTCCAACGGACTGGTTATTGTCAATGTGGGGACCGAACCCACTTGCGTGCGACCGCAGGGGGAGTCCGTCGTGGACATAACGTTCGCGACCCCCGCGGTTGCAGCTCGAATCAGTGGCTGGAGAGTGGTCACAGAGGCGGAAGAATTGTCGGATCACCGGTACATCCGGTTTGACATCTCCGCCTCCGGTCCCGTGATCCCTCCGAGCGGCACACCCCACGTGACATACCCCCGATGGAGGCTCAGTTGCCTGGACAAGGAAACAGCGCGGGAAGCTGCGGTCGTTAAGGCCTGGCTACCTGTAGGTCCCGAGCCCGTCCAAGTGGATGCGGAAGCGGAATGGTTCCGGGAGGCCGTTACGGACGTGTGTGACGCGTCCATGCCTCGGTCCGGACCTTCCCTTCCCCGACGGAACGTCTACTGGTGGACGGATGAGGTTGCGGAGCTGCGCCGCGTGTGTATCGCGGCGCGTCGCGCCTCTGCCAGACACCGAAGACGCAGACGTCGTGATCCGGCGCTGGACGAGCCGCTTTATCAGGCCTACAGAGAGGCGAAGCAGGCGCTCAAGATCGCCATCCTGGAGGCGAAACTCAAGGCGAGGGAGGAGCTCCTTGCATCGCTCGATGCCGATCCGTGGGGACGCCCGTACCGCACGGTGCGGGGGAAACTCCGCCCATGGGCACCCCCGGTCACGGAAAGGCTAGAGCCCGAGTTCCTCAGAAGAGTCGTGTCCACCTTGTTTCCAGCTCAGGTGGAACACACCCCGCCTTCGATGTTGCCACACCCCGTGGCCTCCAGAGAGTCCCCTGACCCCGTGTCCGAGGGCGAGTTCGGCGCGGCATTAGAGCGGTTGAAGGCCAAGAACGTGGCCCCGGGTCCTGACGGGATCCCAGGTAAAATCTGGGTCCTCGTATCGGATATACTGGGTGACCGCCTTCGTAGGCTCCTTACCGCTTGCCTAGAGCAGGGGCGCTTCCCGGCACTATGGAAAGAAGGGAGGCTCGTGCTTCTGAAGAAGGACGGACGTCCGACCGACTCCCCTTCGGCATACCGTCCGATCGTGTTGCTGGATGAGGTGGGCAAGCTCTTTGAAAGAGTCGTTGCAAACCGCCTCGTTCGGCACCTGGATACGGATGGACCGAATTTGTCGGATGTTCAGTATGGCTTCAGGAGAGAGCGCTCTACGATCGATGCTATCCTGCGGGTAAAATCGCTCGCCAGCGAAGCGGTGGAGAGCGGCGGTGTGCTGTTGGCCGTGTCTATCGACATTGCCAACGCGTTCAACACGCTGCCGTGGACCACGATAAAGCAGGCGCTCCGATTCCACGGAGTGCCTGTTTACCTGCAGGACACCATCGCATCGTACCTGGAAGGACGAGAGGTTGCGTGTGATTCGGTGGACGGTCGTTTGCGGCACTTGGCCGGATGCGGCGTTCCACAGGGGTCGGTCTTAGGGCCACTCTTGTGGAACATCGGATTCGATTGGGCTCTCCGCGGCCAGTTTGTCGCGGGGGTTGGCGTGACTTGTTACGCCGACGATACCCTGCTGACAGCTCGCGGTGACTCTTTTGCCGATGCTGCACGTCGTGCGACTGCTGGGGTCGCTGTTATGGTACACCGAATCCGCCTTTTGGGGCTGCGGGTGGCGCTGGATAAGTCTGAGGCGCTGTGTTTTCACGGCCGACGACGTGCGCCGCCTGCGGGCACTGGGTTGATGGTGGATGGGGTTCTGATCCCGGTTTCATCCACCATCCGGTACCTTGGGCTTGTGCTTGACGGAAGGTGGCGGTTCAAGGCCCATTTCCGTCAGCTCGCTACCAAACTCAATGCGACCGCGGGTGCTTTGAGCCGGTTACTGCCAAACCTGGGTGGTCCGTCGACGGCTCCTCGACGACTGTACCTAGGGGTGGTCCGCTCGATGGCACTTTACGGTGCCCCGGTGTGGCATGACGCCCTCTCGTCCGAGAACGTGACAGTCTTGCGGAAGGCTCAAAGGGTGTTAGCCCTGCGTTTAGCGCGAGCCTACCGCACCACCTCCACCGATGCTGCGCTGGTCCTGGCCGGCAGCCTCCCCTGGGATCTCGACTCCCTGGTCCTCGCCGCGTTATACCAGTGGCGGGGAGACCAAAGATCTCAGGGCAATAGGCCCGCACCGACGGAGGTGGAATCGGAAAGGACACAGCTCACAGAGCTAGCCCACGAGCAGTGGCGCCGTAGATTGGCCAGTAGCCACTTTGGCGTCCGGGTCACTGAAGCCGTACTCCCCGTTCTCAAAGAATGGGTCGAGCGACCACACGGCCAAGTGACATACCGGATGTCGCAGGTGTTTACAGGCCATGGGTGCTTTGGGTCATACCTCTGCCGCATCGGCAGGGAACCCACAACCCGATGCTGGCACTGCGATGCTCCGGAGGATACGGCACAGCACACCCTCGAGGTGTGCCCGGCGTGGGTCGCTGACCGCCGTGCCCTCCGAGCACACGTGGGGACCGACCTCAGCCTGGGCTCTATAGTCCGGCGTATGGTCGAAGACAGGGAGGCTTGGCGAGCCATGGCCGCATTTTGCGAGCGGGTGATCGCCGAAAAGGAGAGCGCGGAGCGAGAGCGAGAGGCTGCGGCTGACGCACTCCTTATGCGCCGAAGGCGTACTGGGCGCAGGAGGAACCTCCACCACCTGCACATGCCCCTCCCTGTGCCTCGGGTCGTGGACGTGGGGGCGTCCGCTTCCCACTAAGAGGCGCGATGGTGTGTAATGCGTTCTACGCATCGTCGGGACATCAAGCCGGAGGAAAACCTCCTTCGGCGCTGAAGGCAGGGGCTTTTGCCCTCTTCAGATCGGGTGAGACCGTGTGTCGGTCTAGTCAGTGAGGGGCCGCGGATGTGTGCTTATGGCGCTGACTCGTGGCCCCGAACTCATGGCTCCCGAGAACGCCGCTGGTTTTTAGTGGGTATGCCCCGATCGGGGAGAGTCCCACATAACCTGCTGCCTTCCCCCGAGGGCGGCAGGTATGCGTAAAGCATTTTCCAGCGAAAACAAAAAAAAAAAAAAAAAAAGGTTAGGTTAGGTTAGGTTAGGTTAGGTTAGGTTAGGTTCCCCCCCCCTCGAATGGAGCACGCCTTGTCGTGGCGAGGGGGCTCAGTAGCCTGTCGCAATCCAGCGGCAGGTGAAGCCAAGATGCTCCGTGGAGAGTGCCGCTGCGTCTGTTCCCGTATCGGGCGGCAGTGGCCATAGTGAGTCGCGTCTGTCTCGCATCGAGCGGCGGCTCACTAAAAGTCGTTGGACTCCCGGCACCCCTCTGGTTTATCAGAGGAGGCAGGGGATGTCCTGAGGACTTTGGTCCTCTGGGCGAGCTCGGCGTGCATTTGCCGTCGGGCATGGCTCGCCTCGTCGGGAGGGTCTCGGACAGACGGTGTGGGGACACCTCTGTCCAATTACAAGGGACCCTCCTGAGGCGCCAGTGTGCCGTCGGGAGTGGGATCGCCCCACTCCGTGGAGATCCGCCCTCCTGATGGAGGGTGGAGGTTGCGCTGGCAAGGGTCGCGGGACTGTTGAGACACCGCGGCCCCTGCTGTCAAAGCCACCAAACGCGGCGGGCGTCGTCAGGTTTTAGTGGGTATACCCGGGGGCGAATCCGGGGGAGTCCCACACACGCCCCTCCGTTCCCCGACGGAGAGGTACGGTGCGTAATTGGCATTTCCTGACGTTAAAAAAAAAAAAAAAAAAAAAAAGGTTAGGTTCCCCCTCGAACCCCCTCGAATGGAGCACGCCTTGTCGTGGCGAGGGGGCTCAGTAGCCTGTCGCAATCCAGCGGCGGGTGAAGCCAAGATGCTCCGTGGAGAGTGCCGCTGCATCTGTTCCCGTATCGGGCGGCAGTGGCCATAGTGAGTCGCGTCTGTCTCGCATCGAGCGGCGGCTCACTATAAGTCGTTGGACTCCCGGCACCCCTCTGGTTTAGCAGAGGAGGCAGGGGATGTCCTGAGGACTGTGGTCCTCTGGGCGAGCTCGGCGTGCATTTGCCGTCGGGCGTGGCTCGCCTCGTCGGGAGGGTCTCGGACAGACGGTGTGGGGACACCTCTGTCCAATCACCAGGGACCCTCCTGAGGCGCCAGTGTGCCGTCGGGAGTGGGATCGCCCCACTCCGTGGAGATCCGCCCTCCTCATGGAGGGTGGAGGTTGCGCTGGCAAGGGTCGCGGGACTGTTGAGACACCGCGGCCCCTGCTGTCAAAGCCACCAAACGCGGCGGGCGTCGTCAGGTTTTAGTGGGTATACCCGGGGGCGTATCCGGGGGAGTCCCACACACGCCTCTCCGTTCCCCGACGGAGAGGTACGGTGCGTAATTGGCATTTCCTGACGTTAAAAAAAAAAAAAAAAAAAAAAAAAGGTTCCCCCTCGAACCCCCTCGAATGGAGCACGCCTTGTCGTGGCGAGGGGGCTCAGTAGCCTGTCGCAATCCAGCGGCAGGTGAAGCCAAGATGCTCCGTGGAGAGTGCCGCTGCGTCTGTTCCCGTATCGGGCGGCAGTGGCCATAGTGAGTCGCGTCTGTCTCGCATCGAGCGGCGGCTCACTAAAAGTCGTTGGACTCCCGGCACTCCTCTGATTTAGCAGAGGAGGCAGGGGATGTCCTGAGGACTTTGGTCCTCTGGGCGAGCTCGGCGTGCATTTGCCGTCGGGCGTGGCTCGCCTCGTCGGGAGGATCTCGGACAGACGGTGTGGGGACACCTCTGTCCAATCACAAGGGACCCTCCTGAGGCGCCAGTGTGCCGTAGGGAGTGGGATCGCCCCACTCCGTGGAGATCCGCCCTTGATAGAGGGTGGAGGTTGCGCTGGCAAGGGTCGTGGGACTGCTGAGACACCGCGGCCCCTGCTGTCACAGCCAACAAACACGGCGGGCGTCGTCAGGTTTTAGTGGGTATACCCGGGGGCGTATCCGGGGGAGTCCCACACACGCCCCTCCGTTCCCCGACGGAGGGGTACGGTGCGTAATCTGCATTTCCTGACGTTAAAAAAAAAAAAAAAAAAAAAAAAAAGGTTCCCCCTCGAATCCCGTGTCGGGTTACTGGTCCCGCATCGGGCGCGTCCCCAGGTGGTGGATAGGGGAACGCCTCCCAGATATGGGGGGTACCGGCTTCGGCCGGCGCGAACCAAAACCAGAGCGCGGCAGGTTTTGTCAACTCGGCGGACCTGTCGGGCCAGAAGGGAAGGCCTTATGGCTCAAGTCCTCTTGTATTCGCCGCTCTGCCTGCTCCTCCTCGTAGGAATGGACCAGAGCGGCTTGAGTACCTGAGGCGTAGATAGGGGTGCCTAGACCGGCGGGGCGTTTGTCCGGGTCGAAGGGCATTGGGTCGTCGGGGCATTTGCCCGGATCCGTGGGTTTTTCCCGGGTTGTGGCCTGTCATCACGACAACCCGGGCAGCGCATTTGTGCCGTGCGCTGGGTCCCGTAATCCTGGGAGAAGAGGGTCCTGGACGTTGAGCCTGAGGCAGACCACCCAGGCAACACGCTGTCTTTGGCCTCGGATTCCGGGCACACGGGGGGCCCGTGGAGTAGCCGGTCCACGGGTTATTCGGCTGCGGGCGAGCGGCTTAACCCTCGTCCAACGGTGACGCGGGGGGTACGGGGGGCAGGGCAGGCGGCGGGCTCGGTGATGTTGCGCGTTCTGGTCGACGCGTGCTCACCTTGCCCCAACCGTCTCGTCAAAGATCCCGTACTAGTCTGCCCGAAAGGGAAGTGGCGTCCCTGCTATGGTCGGTGGGAAACCCTGGGGTGTCAGTGGCACCTCCCCAGATGGGGCTCCGTGGTGGGTGGGGTCACCACCGACTGAATTGATACAACAACGGACAATGGCTTGCTCGAAAAAGGATATTGAAATTAAAATTGCGACCAATCCCCGAGCGCGAGGCGCTCAAACTGAGAAAAAAGCAGTGGGTGACGGCGACGTCCTTTTCAGGACGCCCGTTGTCCGCTTGGAAAGGTGTGATACACCATTGGCTGGACCGTCGGGTGGCCGTTTCTTCAGGCCCGGGGATTTCTCCGAGTCAGAGGACGAAGTCACCCCTACTGGACATGACAAAGAGGGGACGTCACTTTGTGTTTCCCCCTCACCTGGATTTGACTACCACAACCGGAACGACAGCCTGGAGATAGTGGACTCCTACGAGTCCGCATCTTCGGGCATTACATCTCGGTCGCCGTCTGGAACTCGCACCAGCGGCAAGACAGCAAGAGCCGGCAAACGGCGGGCGGATGAGGCCTTCTCAGACCTCTCTCCTGCCAAAGTTCCGGCTGACAAAATAACTGCTGCCCGCAGGGGACGAGGCCGCCCACCTACGCATGGGGAGTACGTAGGTGTTGGCAGAGCCCGCGAACAACTCCGGGACGAGAAACGGCGTGCAGCGATGGTAGAAGCGGAGGAGGAGGCTTCTCGCCTAGCAGACGGGCTTGCGCACCGGCGCAATAAAAGTGACTTCGCAGTGGGGGATCCCACCGCAGAGGAGTTGACTGGCCAGATCCGGGCTGCCACGGACACAATTTTGTTCTGCGTGGCCAAGTCCGGAAACCTGAAGGGCAGCTTTCAGCGTGCCCTGAAGGAGGCTGCCACCTCCATCACGCGTGTGGTCGACATCCTCAGTGCGAGGACTACCGACGAGGAGACGCGGCGGCTGCAAGCCGCGAACAAGCGCCTGGAGCAGGACGTCGCGGACCTGAAGCGCGTCGTCCAGGAGCTCCGGGCTGAAAGGCTCGCGGACATGCGTCCTGCAACCTCCACCCCCTTTGGGGAGGAGTTCGAGCAGCGCCTCATGCGCCAGTTCGGAGGCATGATGGATGCCAAATTAGCGTCCATCCAAGATCGGCTGCTCCCTGAGCCTCGCCTGCGCCCGCCACTTGCCGCGGACGCCCGCAAGGCTCAGGTTGAGCGCCCTTCTGCCGTCGCAGCCAAGGCGAAGAAGCAGCCGCCAACCGCAGCACCGCCCAAGAAAGCCGACTCTCCCCAGACGGGAAAAGCGCCGTCCGAGGTGTCCGCCCCTGTGGCCACAACCTCGACTGCCGGTGCAGTCCCCGCTGGGGAGAAGAAGAGGCGAAAGCGGAACAAGCGGAAGAAGGCCCGTCAAGCCCCCGAGTCCACGCCCGCTTACGTCTCCCAAGCTGGGAGTTCCCGCCCAACAACCCAGTCCGCAGCTGGCCCTGGAGCCGATTCGTGGACAGAGGTAGTTAGGCGTAAGAAAAAGCCGTCATTGGCTTCCACCCCGCAGCAGCAGCCTTCGGTCCAACCCAAGAGGCCAACTGCCCCCGTGAAGAAGACTCCGAACCTCCGCCCGCCGAGGACCGCCGCCATCCTGGTGGCGATGCAACCGGGAGTGCTGGAGGCCAAGGAGCACTCATACGAGTCAGTGATGGGCCGTGCCAAGCAGGCAATAGATATCGGTGCGTTGGGGATCTCCGGGATCCGCTTCAGGGTCGCCAAAACTGGCGGCAAGGTCCTAGAGATCACCGGTGCCGATAGTGACGCGAAGGCTGACACCCTGGCAGCCAAGATGCGGGAGGTCATCCCTGAGACGATAGCGAAGGTGACCAGGCCGACCAAGAGCGTCGATGTCCGGATCTCGGGACTCGACGACTCTGTGACCAAGGTCGAAGTCGCCGAAGCTGTCGCCAAGGCAGGGGGCTGTGATCCCAAATCGATCCAGGTGGGGTCGATTGGTCGATCATTTCAGGGCACAGGGGCCTGTATTGTGAAAGTGCCGATTGCTGCAGCCCAGAAGGTGATAAAGGGGCGAGTTTTGGTGGGCTGGGTCTCCGCCCAGACCAGGCTTATGGACCCGAAGCCACTTAAGTGCTTCCGGTGCCTGGAGGTGGGACACGCCCGCGAGAGCTGCCCTTCGACCACCGATCGCAGTACCCTTTGTTACCGCTGTGGTGTTCCGGGACATGCAGCCAGGGGATGCACTGCCTCGCCGCACTGCCCTCTGTGCGCGGACGCAGGATTGCCAGCGAACCACCGGGTGGGCAGCAAGAGCTGCAAACCGCCCAAGCGTGGCAATCGAGCGGGAAGGACAGTGGCCAGGACTCCAGCCGCACCGTCCGCGGCCGAAAGGCCCACTTCCATGGAGGCAGAAATAACAGCGGGATAAGATGGCCTTCAGTGTTCTGCAGGCGAATGTGAACCACTCTGCCGCTGCGCAGGATATCCTCTTGCAGCACGCGGCGGAGTGGTCCATAGACGCCGTCCTCGTCTCCGAACCCTACTTCATACCGGCTGACCGGGAGAACTGGGTCGGGGATGTGAGCGGCCTGTCGGCCATTATGGTGTCCGGGGCGCATCCCATCGACGTTGTAGCCCGGCAGAGCGGTTTTGTCGCCGCCAAGTGCAGGGAGTTTCTGCTGGTGGGGGTCTATTGCCCCCCCAGCCGAACCAGGAGCGAGTTCGAGGCCGACCTGGACCGTTTCGGGTCGGTCCTCCGTCAGTCCACCTTGCCGGTGATCGTTGGCGGCGACTTCAACGCCAAGAATATAGCCTGGGGCTCACGTCAAACTGACCCCAAAGGGGAGAGTCTGCTGGACTGGGCGGTGTCCAACGGACTAGTTATTGTCAATGTGGGGACCGAACCCACTTGCGTGCGACCGCAGGGGGAGTCCGTCGTGGACATAACGTTCGCGACCCCCGCGGTTGCAGCTCGAATAAGTGGCTGGAGAGTGGTCACAGAGGCGGAAGAATTGTCGGATCACCGGTACATCCGGTTTGACATCTCCGCCTCCGGTCCCGTGATCCCTCCGAGCGGTACACCCCACCCGACATACCCCCGATGGAGGCTCAGTTGCCTGGACAGAGACACAGCGCGGGAAGCTGCGGTCGTCAAGGCCTGGCTGCCTGTAGGTCCCGAGCCCGTCCAAGTGGATGCGGAAGCGGAATGGTTCCGGGAGGCCGTTACGGACGTGTGTGACGCGTCCATGCCTCGGTCCGGACCTTCCCTTCCCCGGCGGAACGTCTATTGGTGGACGGATGAGGTTGCGGAGCTGCGCCGCGTGTGTATCGCGGCGCGTCGCGCCTCAGCCAGACATCGAAGACGCAGACGCCGTGATCCGGCGCTGGACGAGCCGCTTTACCAGGCCTACAGAGAGGCGAAGCAGGCGCTCAAGATCGCCATCCTGGAGGCGAAACTCAAGGCGAGGGAGGAGCTCCTTGCATCGCTCGATGCCGATCCGTGGGGACGCCCGTACCGCACGGTGCGGGGGAAACTCCGCCCATGGGCGCCCCCGGTCACGGAAAGGCTAGAGCCCGAGTTCCTCCGAAGAGTCGTGTCCACCTTGTTCCCAGCTCAGGTGGAACACACCCCGCCTTCGATGTTGCCACACCCCGTGGCCTCCAGAGAGTCCCCTGACCCCGTGTCCGAGGGCGAGTTCGGCGCGGCATTAGAGCGGTTGAAGGCCAAGAACGTGGCCCCGGGTCCTGACGGGATCCCAGGTAAAATCTGGGTCCTCGTATCGGATATACTGGGTGACCGCCTTCGTAGGCTCCTTACCGCTTGCCTAGAACAGGGGCGCTTCCCGGCGCTATGGAAGGAAGGGAGGCTCGTGCTTCTGAAGAAAGACGGACGTCCGACCGACTCCCCTTCGGCATACCGTCCGATCGTGTTGCTGGATGAGGTGGGCAAGCTCTTTGAAAGAGTCGTTGCAAACCGCCTCGTTCGGCACCTGGATACGGATGGGCCGAATTTGTCGGATGTACAGTATGGCTTCAGGAGAGAGCGCTCTACGATCGATGCTATCCTGCGGGTAAAATCGCTCGCCAGCGAAGCGGTGGAGAGCGGCGGTGTGCTGTTGGCCGTGTCTATCGACATTGCCAACGCGTTCAACACGCTGCCGTGGACCACGATAAAGCAGGCGCTCCGATTCCACGGAGTGCCTGTTTACCTGCAGGACACCATCGCATCGTACCTGGAAGGACGAGAGGTTGCGTGTGATTCGGTGGACGGTCGTTTGCGGCACTTGGCCGGATGCGGCGTTCCGCAGGGGTCGGTCTTAGGGCCACTCTTGTGGAACATCGGATTCGATTGGGCTCTCCGCGGCCAGTTTGTCGCGGGGGTTGGCGTGACTTGTTACGCCGACGATACCCTGCTGACAGCTCGCGGTGACTCTTTTGCCGATGCTGCACGTCGTGCGACTGCTGGGGTCGCTGTTATGGTACACCGAATCCGCCTTTTGGGGCTGCGGGTGGCGCTGGATAAGTCTGAGGCGCTGTGTTTTCACGGCCGACGACGTGCGCCGCCTGCGGGCACTGGGTTGATGGTGGATGGGGTTCTGATCCCGGTTTCATCCACCATCCGGTACCTTGGGCTTGTGCTTGACGGAAGGTGGCGGTTCAAGGCCCATTTCCGTCAGCTCGCTACCAAACTCAATGCGACCGCGGGTGCTTTGAGCCGGTTACTGCCAAACCTGGGTGGTCCGTCGACGGCTCCTCGACGACTGTACCTAGGGGTGGTCCGCTCGATGGCACTTTACGGTGCCCCGGTGTGGCATGACGCCCTCTCGTCCGAGAACGTGACAGTCTTGCGGAAGGCTCAAAGGGTGTTAGCCCTGCGTTTAGCGCGAGCCTACCGCACCACCTCCACCGATGCTGCGCTGGTCCTGGCCGGCAGCCTCCCCTGGGATCTCGACTCCCTGGTCCTCGCCGCGTTATACCAGTGGCGGGGAGACCAAAGATCTCAGGGCAATAGGCCCGCACCGACGGAGGTGGAATCGGAAAGGACACAGCTCACAGAGCTAGCCCACGAGCAGTGGCGCCGTAGATTGGCCAGTAGCCACTTTGGCGTCCGGGTCACTGAAGCCGTACTCCCCGTTCTCAAAGAATGGGTCGAGCGACCACACGGCCAAGTGACATACCGGATGTCGCAGGTGTTTACAGGCCATGGGTGCTTTGGGTCATACCTCTGCCGCATCGGCAGGGAACCCACAACCCGATGCTGGCACTGCGATGCTCCGGAGGATACGGCACAGCACACCCTCGAGGTGTGCCCGGCGTGGGTCGCTGACCGCCGTGCCCTCCGAGCACACGTGGGGACCGACCTCAGCCTGGGCTCTATAGTCCGGCGTATGGTCGAAGACAGGGAGGCTTGGCGAGCCATGGCCGCATTTTGCGAGCGGGTGATCGCCGAAAAGGAGAGCGCGGAGCGAGAGCGAGAGGCTGCGGCTGACGCACTCCTTATGCGCCGAAGGCGTACTGGGCGCAGGAGGAACCTCCACCACCTGCACATGCCCCTCCCTGTGCCTCGGGTCGTGGACGTGGGGGCGTCCGCTTCCCACTAAGAGGCGCGATGGTGTGTAATGCGTTCTACGCATCGTCGGGACATCAAGCCGGAGGAAAACCTCCTTCGGCGCTGAAGGCAGGGGCTTTTGCCCTCTTCAGATCGGGTGAGACCGTGTGTCGGTCTAGTCAGTGAGGGGCCGCGGATGTGTGCTTATGGCGCTGACTCGTGGCCCCGAACTCATGGCTCCCGAGAACGCCGCTGGTTTTTAGTGGGTATGCCCCGATCGGGGAGAGTCCCACATAACCTGCTGCCTTCCCCCGAGGGCGGCAGGTATGCGTAAAGCATTTTCCAGCGAAAACAAAAAAAAAAAAAAAAAAAGGTTAGGTTAGGTTAGGTTAGGTTAGGTTAGGTTAGGTTCCCCCCCCCTCGAATGGAGCACGCCTTGTCGTGGCGAGGGGGCTCAGTAGCCTGTCGCAATCCAGCGGCAGGTGAAGCCAAGATGCTCCGTGGAGAGTGCCGCTGCGTCTGTTCCCGTATCGGGCGGCAGTGGCCATAGTGAGTCGCGTCTGTCTCGCATCGAGCGGCGGCTCACTAAAAGTCGTTGGACTCCCGGCACCCCTCTGGTTTATCAGAGGAGGCAGGGGATGTCCTGAGGACTTTGGTCCTCTGGGCGAGCTCGGCGTGCATTTGCCGTCGGGCATGGCTCGCCTCGTCGGGAGGGTCTCGGACAGACGGTGTGGGGACACCTCTGTCCAATTACAAGGGACCCTCCTGAGGCGCCAGTGTGCCGTCGGGAGTGGGATCGCCCCACTCCGTGGAGATCCGCCCTCCTGATGGAGGGTGGAGGTTGCGCTGGCAAGGGTCGCGGGACTGTTGAGACACCGCGGCCCCTGCTGTCAAAGCCACCAAACGCGGCGGGCGTCGTCAGGTTTTAGTGGGTATACCCGGGGGCGAATCCGGGGGAGTCCCACACACGCCCCTCCGTTCCCCGACGGAGAGGTACGGTGCGTAATTGGCATTTCCTGACGTTAAAAAAAAAAAAAAAAAAAAAAAGGTTAGGTTCCCCCTCGAACCCCCTCGAATGGAGCACGCCTTGTCGTGGCGAGGGGGCTCAGTAGCCTGTCGCAATCCAGCGGCGGGTGAAGCCAAGATGCTCCGTGGAGAGTGCCGCTGCATCTGTTCCCGTATCGGGCGGCAGTGGCCATAGTGAGTCGCGTCTGTCTCGCATCGAGCGGCGGCTCACTATAAGTCGTTGGACTCCCGGCACCCCTCTGGTTTAGCAGAGGAGGCAGGGGATGTCCTGAGGACTGTGGTCCTCTGGGCGAGCTCGGCGTGCATTTGCCGTCGGGCGTGGCTCGCCTCGTCGGGAGGGTCTCGGACAGACGGTGTGGGGACACCTCTGTCCAATCACCAGGGACCCTCCTGAGGCGCCAGTGTGCCGTCGGGAGTGGGATCGCCCCACTCCGTGGAGATCCGCCCTCCTCATGGAGGGTGGAGGTTGCGCTGGCAAGGGTCGCGGGACTGTTGAGACACCGCGGCCCCTGCTGTCAAAGCCACCAAACGCGGCGGGCGTCGTCAGGTTTTAGTGGGTATACCCGGGGGCGTATCCGGGGGAGTCCCACACACGCCTCTCCGTTCCCCGACGGAGAGGTACGGTGCGTAATTGGCATTTCCTGACGTTAAAAAAAAAAAAAAAAAAAAAAAAAAGGTTCCCCCTCGAACCCCCTCGAATGGAGCACGCCTTGTCGTGGCGAGGGGGCTCAGTAGCCTGTCGCAATCCAGCGGCAGGTGAAGCCAAGATGCTCCGTGGAGAGTGCCGCTGCGTCTGTTCCCGTATCGGGCGGCAGTGGCCATAGTGAGTCGCGTCTGTCTCGCATCGAGCGGCGGCTCACTAAAAGTCGTTGGACTCCCGGCACTCCTCTGATTTAGCAGAGGAGGCAGGGGATGTCCTGAGGACTTTGGTCCTCTGGGCGAGCTCGGCGTGCATTTGCCGTCGGGCGTGGCTCGCCTCGTCGGGAGGATCTCGGACAGACGGTGTGGGGACACCTCTGTCCAATCACAAGGGACCCTCCTGAGGCGCCAGTGTGCCGTAGGGAGTGGGATCGCCCCACTCCGTGGAGATCCGCCCTTGATAGAGGGTGGAGGTTGCGCTGGCAAGGGTCGTGGGACTGCTGAGACACCGCGGCCCCTGCTGTCACAGCCAACAAACACGGCGGGCGTCGTCAGGTTTTAGTGGGTATACCCGGGGGCGTATCCGGGGGAGTCCCACACACGCCCCTCCGTTCCCCGACGGAGGGGTACGGTGCGTAATCTGCATTTCCTGACGTTAAAAAAAAAAAAAAAAAAAAAAAAAAGGTTCCCCCTCGAATCCCGTGTCGGGTTACTGGTCCCGCATCGGGCGCGTCCCCAGGTGGTGGATAGGGGAACGCCTCCCAGATATGGGGGGTACCGGCTTCGGCCGGCGCGAACCAAAACCAGAGCGCGGCAGGTTTTGTCAACTCGGCGGACCTGTCGGGCCAGAAGGGAAGGCCTTATGGCTCAAGTCCTCTTGTATTCGCCGCTCTGCCTGCTCCTCCTCGTAGGAATGGACCAGAGCGGCTTGAGTACCTGAGGCGTAGATAGGGGTGCCTAGACCGGCGGGGCGTTTGTCCGGGTCGAAGGGCATTGGGTCGTCGGGGCATTTGCCCGGATCCGTTGGTTTTTCCCGGGTTGTGGCCTGTCATCACGACAACCCGGGCAGCGCATTTGTGCCGTGCGCTGGGTCCCGTAATCCTGGGAGAAGAGGGTCCTGGACGTTGAGCCTGAGGCAGACCACCCAGGCAACACGCTGTCTTTGGCCTCGGATTCCGGGCACACGGGGGGCCCGTGGAGTAGCCGGTCCACGGGTTATTCGGCTGCGGGCGAGCGGCTTAACCCTCGTCCAACGGTGACGCGGGGGGTACGGGGGGCAGGGCAGGCGGCGGGCTCGGTGATGTTGCGCGTTCTGGTCGACGCGTGCTCACCTTGCCCCAACCGTCTCGTCAAAGATCCCGTGCTAGTCTGCCCGAAAGGGAAGTGGCGTCCCTGCTATGGTCGGTGGGAAACCCTGGGGTGTCAGTGGCACCTCCCCAGATGGGGCTCCGTGGTGGGTGGGGTCACCGCCGACTGAATGGATACAAATAACGGACATGGCTTGCTCTAATAAGGATATATCGAAAATTGCGACCAACCCAGGAGCGCGAGGCGCTCAAACAGAGAATAAGGCAGAGGGCGACGCTGCCGTCCTTTTCAGGACGCCCGTTGTCCTCCTGCAAAGGTGTAAAACACCACTAAATGGACCGACGGGTAGCCGGTTCTTTAGGCCCGGAGATTTTTCCGAGTCTGAGGACGAGGCAACCCTTACAGGACGTGACAAAGAGGGGACGTCACTTTGTGTTTCCCCCTCCCCCGGACTAGACAACAGCCTGGAGATCGTGGACTCCTACGAGTCCGCGTCTTCGGGAATCACATCCCGATCGCCGTCTGGGACTCGCACCAGCGGCAGAATAACGAGAGCCGGCAAACGGCGGGCGGATGAGGCCTCTTCAGACCTCTTCCCTGCCAAAGTCCCGGCAGACAAGGTCACCGCTGCCCGCAGAGGCCGGAGTCGCCCACCTACCCGTGGGGAGTGCGTAGGTGTAGGCAAAGCCCGCGAGCAGTTAGTGGACGAGAAGCGCCGTGCCGCGATTGTAGAAGCCGAGGAGGAGGCTTCCCGCCTAGCGGAGCGGCTTGTGCACAGGCGAAACCAAAACGAGTTCTCCGTGAGGGATGCCACCGCGGAAGAGCTGAGCGGTCAGATCCGGGCTGCCACGGACACAGTTCTGTTCTGCGTGGCCAAGTCCGGAAACCTGAAGGGCAGCTTTCAGCGCGCCCTGAAGGAGGCTGCCACCTCGATAACGCGGGCGGTTGAGATCCTCAGCTCGAGGACCATCGATGAAGAGACGCGGCGGCTGCAAGCCGCAAACAAGCGCCTGGAGCAGGACGTCGCGGACCTGAAGCGCGTCGTCCAGGAGCTGCGGGCTGAAAAGCTCGCAGACATGCGTCCAGCAACCTCCGCCCCCTTTGGGGAGGAGTTCGAGCAGCGCCTCATGCGCCAGTTCGGAGGCATGATGGACGCCAAATTGGCGTCCATCCAAGATCGGCTGCTCCCTGAGCCTCGCCTGCGCCCGCCACTTGCTGCGGACGCCCGCAAGGCTCAGGTTGAGCGCCCTTCTGCCGCCGCCGACAGGACTAAAAAGCAGCCGCCGACCGCAGCGCCGACAAAGTCGCCCAAGACTGCTGCTTCTTCCCAGACGGGCAAAGTGCCGTCCGAGGTGTCCGCCCCTGTGGCCACGACCTCGACTGCCGGCGCAGTCCCCGTAGGGGAGAAGAAGAAGAGAAAGCGGAGTAAGAAGAAGAAGGTCCATAACCAGGGCCCGGAGTCCGCTCCTGCATGTGCCTCTCGAGCTGGGAATTCCCGCCCGACAACCGAGCCCACAGCTGGCCCTAGGGCCGAGTCGTGGACACAGGTAGTCCGGCGTGGGAAAAAGGCGAGCCCAAGTTCTGCTCCACAGCAGGCGCCTACGGCCCAGTCCAGGAAGCCGACTGCCCCGAGGACGACTCCAAACCTCCGCCCGCCGAGGACCGCCGCCATCTTGGTGGCGATGCAACCGGGAGTGCTGGAGGGAAAGGAGCATTCCTATGAATCCGTATTGGGCCGGGCCAAACAGGCCATTGACATCGGTGCACTGGGGATCTCCGGGGTCCGCTTCAGGGTCGCCAAAACTGGTGGCAAGGTCCTGGAGATCACCGGCGCCGATAGCGAGACAAAGGCTGACACCCTGGCAGCCAAAATGCGGGAGGTCATCCCCGACGCGATAGCAAAAGTGACCAGGCCGACCAAGAGCGTCGATGTCCGGATTTCAGGACTCGATGACTCCGCGACCAAGGTCGAAGTCGCCGAAGCTGTCGCCAAGGCGGGAGGCTGCGATCCGAAGTCGATCCAAGTTGGGTCGATCGGGCGATCTTTTCGGGGCACAGGGGCCTGCATCGTTAAGGTGCCGATCGCTGTGGCCCAGAAGGTCGTCAAAGGGAGAGTTTTAGTGGGATGGGTCTCCGCCCAGATCAGGCTAATGGACCGGAAGCCGCTTCAGTGTTTCCGGTGCCTGGAGGTGGGACACGCCCGCGAGAACTGCCCTTCGACAGCCGATCGCAGCAACCTGTGCTACCGCTGTGGTCAGCCGGGACATGCAGCCAGGGGATGCACTGCCTCGCCGCACTGCCCTCTGTGCGCGGACGCAGGGTTGCCAGCGAACCACCGGGTGGGCAGCAAGAGCTGCAAACCGCCCAAGCGTGGCAATCGAGCAGCAAAGACAGTGGCCAGGACTCCAGCCACACCGTCCGCGGCCGAAAGGCCCACAAACATGGAGGCAGAAGTTACAGTGCGCTAAGATGGCCTTCAGCGTTCTGCAGGCGAATGTGAACCACTCTGCCGCTGCGCAGGATATTCTCTTGCAGCATGCGGCGGAGTGGTCCATAGACGCCGTCCTCGTCTCCGAACCCTACTTCATACCGGCTGACCGGGAGAACTGGGTCGGGGACGGGAGCGGCCTGTCGGCCATCATGGTGTCAGGGGCACATTCCATCGACGTTGTAGCCCGGCAGAGCGGCTTCGTCGCCGCCAAGTGCAAGGAGTTTCTGCTGGTGGGGGTCTATTGCCCCCCCAGCCGAACCAGGAGCGAGTTCGAGACCGATCTGGACCGTTTCGGGTCGGTTCTCCGTCAGTCCACCTTGCCGGTGATCGTTGGCGGCGACTTTAACGCCAAGAATATAGCCTGGGGCTCACGTCACACTGACCCCAAAGGGGAGAGTCTGCTGGACTGGGCGGTGTCCAACGGACTTGTTATAGTCAATGTGGGGACCGAACCCACTTGCGTGCGACCGCAGGGGGAGTCCGTCGTGGACATAACGTTCGCGACCCCCGTGGTTGCAGCTCGAATAAGTGGCTGGAGAGTGGTCACAGAGGCGGAAGAACTGTCGGATCACCGGTACATCCGGTTTGACATCTCCGCCTCCGGTCCCGTGATCCCTCCGAGCGGTACACCCCACCCGACATACCCCCGATGGAGGCTCAGTTGCCTGGACAGAGACACAGCGCGGGAAGCTGCGGTCGTCAAGGCCTGGCTGCCTGTAGGTCCCGAGCCCGTCCAAGTGGATGCGGAAGCGGAATGGTTCCGGGAGGCCGTTACGGACGTGTGTGACGCGTCCATGCCTCGGTCCGGACCTTCCCTTCCCCGGCGGAACGTCTATTGGTGGACGGATGAGGTTGCGGAGCTGCGCCGCGTGTGTATCGCGGCGCGTCGCGCCTCAGCCAGACACCGAAGACGCAGACGCCGTGATCCGGCGCTGGACGAGCCGCTTTATCAGGCCTACAGAGAAGCGAAGCAGGCGCTCAAGATCGCCATCCTGGAGGCGAAACTCAAGGCGAGGGAGGAGCTCCTTGCATCGCTCGATGCCGATCCGTGGGGACGCCCGTACCGCACGGTGCGGGGGAAACTCCGCCCATGGGCACCCCCGGTCACGGAAAGGCTAGAGCCCGAGTTCCTCCGAAGAGTCGTGTCCACCTTGTTCCCAGCTCAGGTGGAACACACCCCGCCTTCGATGTTGCCACACCCCGTGGCCTCCAGAGAGCCCCCTGACCCCGTGTCCGAGGGCGAGTTCGGCGCGGCATTAGAGCGGTTGAAGGCCAAGAACGTGGCCCCGGGTCCTGACGGGATCCCAGGTAAAATCTGGGTTCTCGTATCGGATATACTGGGTGACCGCCTTCGTAGGCTCCTTACCGCTTGCCTAGAACAGGGGCGCTTCCCGGCGCTATGGAAGGAAGGGAGGCTCGTGCTTCTGAAGAAAGACGGACGTCCGACCGACTCCCCTTCGGCATACCGTCCGATCGTGTTGCTGGATGAGGTGGGCAAGCTCTTTGAAAGAGTCGTTGCAAACCGCCTCGTTCGGCACCTGGATACGGATGGGCCGAATTTGTCGGATGTACAGTATGGCTTCAGGAGAGAGCGCTCTACGATCGATGCTATCCTGCGGGTAAAATCGCTCGCCAGCGAAGCGGTGGAGAGCGGCGGTGTGCTGTTGGCCGTGTCTATCGACATTGCCAACGCGTTCAACACGCTGCCGTGGACCACGATAAAGCAGGCGCTCCGATTCCACGGAGTGCCTGTTTACCTGCAGGACACCATCGCATCGTACCTAAAAGGACGAGAGGTTGCGTGTGATTCGGTGGACGGTCGTTTGCGGCACTTGGCCGGATGCGGCGTTCCACAGGGGTCTGTCTTAGGGCCACTCTTGTGGAACATCGGATTCGATTGGGCTCTCCGCGGCCAGTTCGTCGCGGGGGTTGGCGTGACTTGTTACGCCGACGATACCCTGCTGACAGCTCGCGGTGACTCTTTTGCCGATGCTGCACGTCGTGCGACTGCTGGGGTCGCTGTGATGGTACACCGAATCCGCCTTTTGGGGCTGCGGGTGGCGCTGGAGAAGTCTGAGGCGCTGTGTTTTCACGGCCGACGACGTGCGCCGCCTGCGGGCACTGGGTTGATGGTGGATGGGGTTCTGATCCCGGTTTCATCCACCATCCGGTACCTTGGGCTTGTGCTTGACGGAAGGTGGCGGTTCAAGGCCCATTTCCGTCAGCTCGCTACCAAGCTCAATGCGACCGCGGGTGCTTTGAGCCGGTTACTGCCAAACCTGGGTGGTCCGTCGACGGCTCCTCGACGACTGTACCTAGGGGTGGTCCGCTCGATGGCACTTTACGGTGCCCCGGTGTGGCATGACGCCCTCTCGTCCGAGAACGTGACAGTTTTGCGGAAGGCTCAAAGGGTGTTAGCCCTGCGTTTAGCGCGAGCCTACCGCACCACCTCCACCGATGCTGCGCTGGTCCTGGCCGGCAGCCTGCCCTGGGATCTCGACTCCCTGGTCCTCGCCGCGTTATATCAGTGGCGGGGAGACCAAAGATCTCAGGGCAATAGGCCCGCACCGACGGAGGTGGAATCGGAAAGGACACAGCTCACAGAGCTAGCCCACGCGCAGTGGCGCCGTAGATTGGCCAGTAGCCACTTTGGCGTCCGGGTCATTGAAGCCGTACTCCCCGTTCTCAAAGAATGGGTCGAGCGACCACACGGCCAAGTGACATACCGGATGTCGCAGGTGTTTACAGGCCACGGGTGCTTTGGGTCATACCTCTGCCGCATAGGCAGGGAACCCACAACCCGATGCTGGCACTGCGATGCTCCGGAGGATACGGCACAGCACACCCTCGAGGTGTGCCCGGCGTGGGTCGCTGACCGCCGTGCCCTCCGAGCACACGTGGGGACCGACCTCAGCCTGGGCTCTATAGTCCGGCGTATGGTCGAAGACAGGGAGGCTTGGCGAGCCATGGCCGCATTTTGCGAGCGGGTGATCGCCGAAAAGGAGAGCGCGGAGCGAGAGCGAGAGGCTGCGGCTGACGCACTCCTTATGCGCCGAAGGCGTACTGGGCGCAGGAGGCACCTCCACCACCTGCACATGCCCCTCCCTGTGCCTCGGGTCGTGGACGCGGGGGCGTCCGCTTCCCACTAAGAGGCGCGACGGTGTGTAATGCGTTCTACGCATCGTCGGGACATCAAGCCGGAGGATAACCTCCTCTGGCGCTGAAGGCAGGGGCTCTTGCCCTCTTCAGATCGGGTGAGACCGTGTGTCGGTCTAGTCAGTGAGGGGCCGCGGATGTATGCTTATGGCGCTGACTCGTGGCCCCGAACTCATGGCTCCCGAGAACGCCGCTGGTTTTTAGTGGGTATGCCCCGATCGGGGAGAGTCCCACATAACCTGCTGCCTTCCCCCGAGTGCGGCAGGTATGCGTAAAGCATTTTCCAGCGAAACCAAAAAAAAAAAAAAAAAAAAAAGGGTAGGTTAGGTTAGGTTAGGTTAGGTTAGGTTAGGTTAGGTCCCCCCTCGAATGGAGCACGCCTTGTCGTGGCGAGGGGGCTCAGTAGCCTGTCGCAATCCAGCGGCAGGTGAAGCCAAGATGCTCCGTGGAGAGTGCCGCTGCGTCTGTTCCCGTATCGGGCGGCAGTGGCCATAGTGAGTCGCGTCTGTCTCGTATCGAGCGGCGGCTCACTATAAGTCGTTGGACTCCCAGCACCCCTCTGGTTAAGCAGAGGAGGCAGGGGATGTCCTGAGGACTTTGGTCCTCTAGGCGAGCTCGGCGTGCATTTGCCGTCGGGCGTGGCTCGCCTCGTCGGGAGGGTCTCGGACAGACGGTGTGGGGACACCTCTGTCCAATTACAAGGGACCCTCCTGAGGCGCCAGTGTGCCGTCGGGAGTGGGATCGCCCCACTCCGTGGAGATCCGCCCTCCTCATGGAGGGTGGAGGTTGCGCTGGCAAGGGTCGCGGGACTGTTGAGACACCGCGGCCCCTGCTGTCAAAGCCACCAAACGCGGCGGGCGTCGTCAGGTTTTAGTGGGTATACCCGGGGGCGTATCCGGGGGAGTCCCACACACGCCCCTCCGTTCCCCGACGGAGAGGTACGGTGCGTAATTGCATTTCCTGACGTTAAAAAAAAAAAAAAAAAGGTTAGGTTAGGTTAGGTTGGGGTCCCCCTCGAATGGAGCACGCCTTGTCGTGGCGAGGGGGCTCAGTAGCCTGTCGCAATCCAGCGGCGGGTGAAGCCAAGATGCTCCGTGGAGAGTGCCGCTGCGTCTGTTCCCGTATCGGGCGGCAGTGGCCATAGTGAGTCGCGTCTGTCTCGCATCGAGCGGCGACTCACTAAAAGTCGTTGGACTCCCAGCACCCCTCTGGTGTATCAGAGGAGGCAGGGGATGTCCTGAGGACTTTGGTCCTCTTGGCGAGCTCGGCGTGCATTTGCCGTCGGGCGTGGCTCGCCTCGTCGGGAGGGTCTCGGACAGACGGTGTGGGGACACCTCTGTCCAATCACAAGAGACCCTTCTGAGGCGCCAGGGTGCCGTCGGGAGTGGGATCGCCCCACTCCGTGGAGATCCGCCCTCCTCATGGAGGGTGGAGGTTGCGCTGGCAAGGGTCGCGGGACTGTTGAGACACCGCGGCCCCTGCTGTCAAAGCCACCAAACGCGGCGGGCGTCGTCAGGTTTTAGTGGGTATACCCGGGGGCGTATCCGGGGGAGTCCCACACACGCCCCTCCGTTCCCCGACGGAGAGGTACGGTGCGTAATTGCATTTCCTGACGTTAAAAAAAAAAAAAAAAAAAAAAAAAAAAAAAAAAAAAAAAAAAAGGTTAGGTTGGGGTACCATCTGTCAGACCTCCTCGTGGTGTACCCTGGGCAACGGCTGGTGTTCCATCCACCAGCCGGCTAACGTGACAGGCGCGCAGGATGTAGTCGCCTATACTCGGCGATCGAGTGGCGGCCCTCCCGGGCGCACCCGTTATCCCCATTGAGGGGGGCGGGGGTCCTGGCTACTGAAGTCAGGACCGCGACAGACAAGTCTCTAAAATCCCCAAAGTGCAAGGTTTGGCGGGGGCCGAGGCACTGTATGGCCGGCGGGGATACGTCGGTCCCTACCCCGTCACGAGGTGAAAGGGGGGGCAGCTGCGCCCGGAAGCAGCGGAGTAAAATATGGACAGATTGGAAAACGAAATAAATCCCCGAGAGGGTCCCAGCTCAGCTGGGGAATCCCTCCCTGCCCTTTTCAGGGCAGGCTGCCCCTTGTATGCGGGGGGGGCACCAACTGTCTCTCTGCCTATGCAGAGTTATCAAGCAGTAGATGTAGGCGAAGATGAGAATAGAGAAAGTGATGGAGTAAGAGGAAGCGTGCGGGCCGGTGGTTTTCGATCACCCCGCCCAAATAGGAAAGTGGACAGCGCCAAAGCGCTAGCTGGGTCGGGATCCCGTGAACTGCGGGTTTCCCTTACCCGGATCGACACGGACAGCAGGTCGGACTCTTCGGTGAGCACCATGGTGCCTGCTGAATCGAGAAACAAATTTTGGAGGGGACACAAGCGCCCACTGGTCCATCTGGACAGCGGATCGGATACAGAAGAAGATCGCTCCCGATCCCCAAAAATAGCTGCAACAAACAAGACAGCCTCGCGGAGAGGACGCGGCCGGCCTCCCACTACAGGGGAGTACGTCGGACTTGCAGACAAGAAAAGAGAGTTTCTAAAGTTACAGCAACAAGAGCTGGAGCTTCAGGCAGAGAAGGAGATTCTCGACGTCACTGTCGAGGCCCGAAAAATGAGACAAAGGACGAGGAACATGCTGTCCACAAGCGGGCACTCGGACGAGGAAACGACAACGATGTCGTTGAAACAACAGATAACGACAGGCCTGAAAATGATCAATGAGGTCAAAAACAAGTCAGGAAAGCTAAAGGGGACAATGCAGGCGGCTCTTAACACAGGCGAGTGAAATGATCAGAGAAGCATCCGAAGCGCTTGCCATTAGGACTGTCTCTGAGGAAGTGGAGGCCCTGAGGGCCCAGAACGGCCGTTTGGCTGCCGAACTAGAGTCACTTAAGAGAGAACTGACCGAACTTAAGGAAAGTCTCCAAACCAAAGGGGGGTTAGCCTCCACAGGCGGGGCATCCGTCCTCCGTCAACATGGAGGAATGGGCGGCTAGAATCATGAGCCAAACAACGGCTCGCATTAACGCCACCGTGGAGAGCCTAGAACCGCGGCTGAATCCAGAGCCCCGGCTTCGTCCACCGTTGGCATTTGAAGGACGGAACATCAGTACCACCAGTGGAGGTTCACGGCACATGCAGCGGCGAAGCCCTTGCCTGTAAATACCGAAAAGAAGGCGCCTGCTAGTGCCCCCCCCCGAGTTATTAAGGCAACTAGCGCTCGAGGGCCCCTGGTAGAGCCAACAAGCGCATCTACCAAGAGAAGAAGAAAGATGCCACCAAAAGGCAAGGGAGTTAATGCTACTGCACCTGCGGCATCACAGCCACAACGACCACTGCCCCCTGCACCGCTCTCTACCGACGAAGGGTGGACGACGGTGGCCAAGAGGGGCAAAACAAATGGCACTAACAAAAAGGTCGCCGCCAAACCGCAGGTGAAAGCGGCACAGGCGGCCAAGATCAAGGCTCGCCCTCCAAAGTCTGCGGCGGTAGTCATAACTGTACAAGAGGGCGCATTAGAACGAGGCGTTACGTATGCCGCAGCGGTAGCAGATGCCAAGCAGCGAATCGATATAGCTGAGCTTGGCATAGACGGTGTGCGCTTCCGCAGAGCGATGACGGGGGCAACCATTATAGAGGTGCCTGGCGCCACTAGTGGGGAAAAGGCGGACTCCCTGGCACAGAAACTAAGGGAGATTTATAACGAGCAGGATATACGGGTGTCCAGACCAACTAGAACCGTTGAGATCAGGGTCTCAGGGCTGGACGACTCTGTTACCACCGAGGAAATACAGCAGGGTGTCTCCAAACTTGGAGGGTGCCCTGTGGACCAAATTAAGGTGGGCTCTCCATCGCGTGACCACACGGGCTTATATGCAGCCTGGGTGCGGTGCCCCATTATGGCCGCGAAAAAGGTGGTAGAGGGCCGCTTGCTCATTGGCTGGGTTGTCGCCAAGGTCAAGGTTCTACCCCGCAGAAGCCTTCGGTGCTTCCGGTGCCTAGAGCCTGGCCACGTGCGTGCCCAGTGCAATGCGGAGGTTGATAGGAGCCGCCAATGCTACAGGTGCGGCCAGCTGGGGCACATATCCAGCTTGTGTA